>JAXRJS010000070.1:722500-1435000 GCA_037127375.1 Dione juno | reverse complement strand
TATACTATATATGTATATATATATATTCGACGCGATAATAGGAGCACGAAGTGTATAGTACTAGCGAAATCACTTTGCTATAAGATTTAGGCTTAGTTAAATGTATTATCAATTTGTTAATAAAGTACTTTGAAGGCATTTAGATATAGAGATAACTACGGAGAGTAGAGGTGAGAGGCTTTAATGCACATTTCAAAGGGGCCCCTTTTAAACCTACACTTGGACTTGGTCGTACAGACACTACCTCTAAGCTCTTCTCCCTACAACGCGGCACCGTGAATCCATGGATGCTAAGTCCTTAGTTACAGTCAAAATATACATATAAAAAAAAAAAAAAAATATATATATATATATATATCTATATATATATATATTATATATATATATATATATATATATATATATATATATATATATTATATATATATATATATATATATATATATATATATATATATATATATGTATATATATATGTCTTCTTCTTCTCCTGGCATTAGTCCCGGCTTTTTGCCAGGGGTCTGCCTTCCGACTAAGACCAATCGGTCCATATGAGTGGCGAAGTGGTTTTTTGTGGACGATTGCCATCTGACCTCCAAACCCATTACTGGGAGAAACCAGGAAAGGAAGGGAATAAGAGGCAGAAAGACTTGGAATATAGGGGAGGGACACCACTTACATGGATTGGATCGGGTTATGAAAGTGGTGGCTCGAGGGTCCCGGGGTCGCGTACCCGTATGCCGGAAAACCAAATAATCGGACAGATAATGGGCTAGACACCCTCTGAGATGCCAACGCACGTGGTGTTCCCAGGCGGTCACCCATCCAAGTACTGAACGCGCCCGACGGTGCTTAACCTTCGGTGATCGGACGAGAACCGGTGGTGTCAACGTGGGAGGACGTTGGCATGGATGTATATATATACTATGTACATATTATGTACTCTATATATATATCTATATATATAGAATTATATATATATATATATTATATAATATATATCTATATATATATAATATTATATATATATCATATTATATATATATATATATATATATATTATATATATATATATATATATATATATATATATATATATATATATATATATATATATATATATATATATATATATATATATAATATATATATATATATATATATATATATATATATATATATATATATAATATATATATATATATATAATATCATATATATATACATATATATATAATTGTGAAAATAATATTAATAAATGACCGTCGTCATTGAATAATAATGGTGATGCCGTCGCTAGGCAGTGATACAGAGGCTGGCAGTAAAAACGTTGATTGTAGTTTCAGTTTTAAAATCCAAAAGTCAAAAGACAAAGCGCGGCGTTTAGTTCCACCAGTTAACATGACATTAAAATTGGGAAGAATGGAAAACGGAGAGTTACAGAACTAAGAACGGAGTGTCTTAACATTATTTCCCAACACAAAAAAAAAGACATATTCCAGAAATATGTGTAAAATACATACTAAAGTACTTCGTACGTTATAAAGACCTCAAAGGAACGATCATACACCGCATTAATGAGATAATAAGCCGGTATATCTTTGTGTATTTGACATCACACTAGCTGTTGATGAAAGGCCGACCGTTTTGTATGAGCTTGTACATATGTAACTAGCCTAGTTGTGTACAGCTTCTTTCGTTCACATTTATTTAATATTAGTTTGTGCGTTTTTAATATATATTAAAAAAATCATAAAAAATGGTAGAGAAAGATATAATATTTGTTTGATTTTCATAGAAATATACAACTGTTACTATAAACTTATTTTCTAGGGTTTCATACCTAAAGGGGAAAATCTAAACCTTATTACTAAGCCTCATTCCTGCCTGTCTGTCATCAGGCTGTATCTCATGAACGGTGATAGCTAGAAAGCTGAAATTTTCACAAGTTATGTATTTCCGTTGCCGTATACCTATAATCATGAAATAGATACGCTATAACTATAACTATTTTTTTGAGTTAACTATGTCAAAGATTTACCCTTAAAACGACCTGTAACGAATTTATAAAAAAAAATATATGTAATACTGGTGTGATATAAAAAACACAACAAAAATTATTCCTAGCGAAATAGTTAAAGAGAACACAACGTCAAAGGTTTTGAAGCCTTTAAAGTGAACGTAAATGCGACGGTAGTGGGCTCAATTCCCATTCAGAAGATTGTATTATTTTCATTTCTCTACTATGGTACGACAAAGCGCGGTGTGGAGTTCCGCCACTCAAGGCGTAATTTATCGAATTTCTGCGGAAAATAAAGTCTTTCGATGACAAACTCTCGGATATACGTAACACGTAAAAATTAATTTAAATTATGAAAAAAATTTGTATAGCAATTGCCCATTATCATATGTCATATTAATCCAAAATATATACAGCGAATTATTATATATTTTAATAGTCAAAATATCTAAAATATATTAGTAAAAGATCTCCACAAATTGGTCGGTTGTTCCTTCCAACAGCCGAGACAAATCGTTCAGGCGGCATCTTTGATCAGTACCAGGAATAAGAGCGAATTCTATTATTGTAAGCGTTCAAGTTCGTTGGATGTACCTTTTTTTTATATTGTATTAGAGAAAGAAATTATTGAAATTTCCATAGGAATTATGAACGGGAAGCTTTTTTAACCCACTTCAAAAAAAGGAGATTATCAGTTTAATTTGTACCCAGTACCTATGCATTTTTGTTATTTTGTTGAAATCGGATCATATATGAGAAGGATCATCTACTTAGGCTTCCAAGATGTAAGTCTATTTTATTTCGTATATGTATGTATGTTTGTTTAGTAGATTGGTGGTTTACAAATTTGGTTTAGTAGATTTTAATGTTTGGGGCTATTCACACATTTCTTTAAGGGTATATAGTAATATATTACTAAATATAGGCACTTCGGTAAATGGCTTGACGGAACTCAACGCCGCGCTTTGCCTTTTACCAGGCCGAAATTTTTTCATTGTTTTAGTACAAGAAATTTATATTTTTATTGTTTATTGCACACAACAAGGGCCAAATCCCATCATGTCATATGATGTAATATCGATATCTATACATCTTTTCTTTATTAGATTTTGGCTTATTAGAAAACAAAAACGACGAGAGACTTAGTCCTTAGTTTATCCAACTATGTAGATCAAAATAATCAAATCAAAATAAGTCACCTAAAATCACCTAAAATTTCCTAGTTATATGTTATACATATGTGCGACGTTATACGTATGTGCGACGTTATAACATATAACTTGAGGTGATTTTAGGCGACTAATTTATATATATATATATATATATATATATATATATATATATATATATATATATATATATATATATATATATATATATATATATATATATATATATATATATATTGTATTAATTTCAATCGATGTTAATTAATTAATTATAGTACCTAACTTAATTTAGCACCGATCAGTTAACGCTTAGTTTAATGAAGTCATTATTAAAAAGATAAACTGGATACAACTTGAAATTAAACTATTCTTCACAAGGCTATCTAGTGTTGTTTAGCGGCCCTCTACGCTGGGCTTAGTCTTCTTATCAACACACAGTCAGATACTGTGCTGTTGTGCTCCGAAGACCTTATTTTTTTTTTAGCTTCATCCTGTATCCGTCTCTTAGCAGGGTAGGCAAGGCGGAACCTAGTGTTAAGACACTCCGTTCCCAACTTTGAAAAATATTTTTATTTAATAACTTATGTACACATATATATATATATATATATATATATATATATATATATATATATATATATATATATATATATATATATATATATATATATATATATATATATATATATATATATATATATATATATATATATATATATATATATATATATATAAAATTTGCCTTGGAGCTTACAGCCGGTCCCCTTGCGCGAATATAGCGTAAATTATTTTATTTTATAAGCTACCATAAAATATTTCAATCGACATGTATATAGCAGCAAGTAGCAACTTATCGTCTATTTAATGTGATAATAAAAATTAATATCGCCAAAAGGTAGTTTGGATATAATTTAATTGTATGCTTGTAATTGTTTTTGAAGGTTTTTTTTCTTTAGTGAATTCTGCTTTTAATTAAGTAGACTTTAATTTTAATTTTTTATTTTGCTTAACGCAAAAGTTTAAAAAGAAAATCTTAAGAAATATGTTTTTTAAATTATTTTATTATAATTATTAATAAGTAAATACTATTAACTATTAACAGCTTTTGATCTTAAAAATAGAGCTTACATTATGATTATAGTATATGTATATATTTGTCTTAACTTACACAAAAATTTTCACAATTCTTCTAAGTTATTATAATATAACACTTGGTTTCTATATTCCAGCTATTTCATAGTTATTTCACACGTATATGAAATAACTAACTAACTAACCTAGCGTGCGGCGTTACACAACCAGAACTACCTGCGCAAAATTACCCTAAACGGGAATTGAATTGACTACTACTACATTTATATAAAATACAATAACACCAAGGTTACAGTACGTCAGAAATTTGTACAAGCACACTTTTTACTTTAAGTTTAACTTTTATCTTTAATTGATTTTTTTTAAAACCTTAAACAATTTTAACTAGCCCTATATATATAAATAAATGAAATTATTTAAAATAAAAATAAAATGAATTACTAAGTAATAAATACAAAGCATACAAAGTAACTGCTGTAGATCCTTTCTTTTAACGAAGTGCCTTCTAGATAAGTTGGTAATTTTAATTGAAGAATGCAAAAAGGTGTGCCCGCAATAATTGTATAGAAATTATAGCAGTGTACATGTCTATATGAATTGTTGGCATAATAAAATTGTTTTTTCAATTGAATTTCACATTGAAATGGTTTATTTTGAAACATAAATGTAGTTCAGATACGTTTATATGGTATTTTTTTTAGCTTCACGCTGTATCCCGCATATATCAGGATAGGCAGAAGGAACCTAGTGTTAAGACACTCCTTTCTGATTGATAGTAGTAAATAAGTAAGTAATAACTCAACGCCGAGTTGTGTCGCTATACTAGAGATAAGAAATTAAAATATTTCATACCCCGAATGAGAATCGGATCCACAACCGTTTCATTAACAGTCAGGTACTACCGCTGTGCCTCGATAGCCTATTTTAAAAATGTATTATTTGTTGCTGTTAAATATAAATTAGGTAAAATTTACACATATATATATATATATATATATATATATATATATATATATATATATATATATATATATACTATATATATATATATATATATTATATATACATATATACTATATATATATATATATATATATATATATATAATATATATATATATATATATATATATATATCTATATATATATATATATATATATATACATATACTATATATATATACATATATATATATATATATATATATATATATATATATATATATATATATATCTATCTATAATTAGCTTAGATAGTGGTGCCATATGTAGCGAAGTAGATTGAGTAAGAAGGCAGATCCTGGAATATATTTCCAGGATCCGGGATGACGTTATGTGGAGCTCAGAAAGTAACTAACTTAGCGGAGAAGGGGTGTCTCTACTCTCTTCTTCTCTCTTCTTCGCTAAATTTTCTCCACCAGGATTGGTGCCTATATAATAATTAAAATGAAAAAGAATATAGAAATTAAACACTTGAATTTACTACACACTTAATCATTCGAATAATTCGTAACAACATATAGAGTGTTGTTATTAATATATAAATTTAATTTTAGAATACAGTGTCTCAGCACTAGCTTTCCTCTATATACCCAAAAACCAAAAATAGCACCAAGATTGTATGGCTTAAGGAGTCTTCTAAAAAATATGAATGTTAGCTCGATTGACTTATCATTTTAAAATTGCCAAAATTTGTCCTTCCACCTTCACCATTTTTTACGTACAAATGTGCAAAGTGATCGCGTGTTGCTTCAACAAGCTCGCTTCGCGGAATCATTTGACGATACGTATCGGACAACTGCTGTTATTAAATGCAGGTCTCTCAATATTGGTATTATTCTTTTAATTTTGACAGTTCTATGCGAGATGTGCGTAAATGTATATAGGTATGTGTATTTTTTTTTTTTTGGGAAAAATAGGCAAGTACTTTCAATTTTTATGCCGTAGTTAAAGTCATAATGACCAAGATATGTATTTCATTGAACCTAAACTTATAATAATAGTATTTTTTTATCTGTGCCTTTACCTTTGTCGTCGAATTATGATAACAAAATGATATTTACATACACATACGTACATACTTACATATACATAGATACACAAACAAAAAAAAAGTATCACGCTGTTTCCCGCATGTAGCAGGGTAGACAGAGGGAGCCTAGTTTTAAGGCAATCCATTTCCCACTTTCCGCCCAATTTTAAGACTTTGCGTGTTGAGTGGCGGAACTCAACACCGCGCTTGGTCTCGTTACCAGAGCGAGGAAATTAAATTATTCATTCTCCCAGCCTGGGAATCAAACCCACTATCGTTACGTTTACAGTCAGAATTATTAACTTTTATTAATGTTTTTTACTATATATACCTATATATATTTATATTATTTTTATATATATATAATATAACAACGATATATTATTTTTTGACTGAAGCAAAATATGTTCTTTTTTTCTTCAATCAAAAATATATAAATATATAAATACTCATATTCTAGACCGCACACATACACAATACATATATATCCTTTACCTTATCATGTCTATAGCACATAAAGCAAACTCTTATCACAGGTCATTTATATTTAAATGCAATTAACTTTAACTATCTTTAATATTTATTTAAGGAAATAAATAAAAATAATAAGCTTTTATGTCTTGTTAGCGATAGCAGTAATGTTAATCGTGATATTGTATGAACAAGGAGCACATATTGCATTACACTATCTACAGTGTACAGACTGCACAGCGCCGCAGGAAATCGGTCCGGTTGTATAACAATTCTACAAGTTGGGGACTGTTGACAAAAAAAATATTTTAAATTGTTTTTGTTTGTTATTTTAAATGTAATCAATATTCAATTTTAATATCAATATTTAGCCTATTGATGTCGAATATGGAACTATGAAGCATATTTTATTATTTTTCTATTTATTATTAAGGTTAGGTGCCTTAACAAAAAAATAAATTCTCCGCAAAAAGATAATATTGTTTGCAAGTCTTGCAAACTGTGTCTTACATAAAAACACTAGCATACACTGTAAAATTTAGCATAAGCAATTTAATGTCGTGAAAATAAATAAAAAAAGAACAACTTTTTTATGCATGCACCGTAACATTTTTATGCGTACAGTACATATAAATGAGCTTATTAACTTAGGCGGTATCATTTCGCGAGTTTGCAATGTTTTAGCACTAATTCAATGTACGATGGCGATAAGGATATCGTTTAAAAACTACTTCCGTGTAACTCACCTTGCCTTTCGTTTTTGTTTAAGCAGTTTTTGACAGGTTTTTTTTTTGTTTTCGGTTTATTATATTTGGGTATATGAAACGTACTTTTAGGTCCCATCCCGTTGGAATTTTGGGAAGTCCTCTCTTAATGCTCCCCTATACTTCCCAATGATAATACATGTCAGATTTCAGGTTTGTAAGCTGCGTAAAGTCGGCTGTGCGTTACCTATACTCAGTAACGGAAGAGCTTTTTACATATATATTGGTAAATTAAGTAAAAATTCCATCATATGACTCTAAAAGATGTTGCGGATTCGATACCAGCTAAGTAATTGTTCCGCCACTCGACATTTAATGCTATGCTTCCAGATTATTTCTTCAAAATCATTATATAATATTTTAAACGTATATTTTAATGATTTTCTATACATATCCTGGCGAGGCTGGTGTAATACGCTACATTGTATACACTAAATTATTTCAATTATTCTACTCAGAAATGCGGACGTCCTATGACAAATTGCTGAATGATTTGTGGCGTTTAAAATACACTTGCTCTTTAAAAGGACCGGTCCTTTTGCAACGATCTTATAGAATTATTTTAACCTTTTTTTTATCTTCACCTGTCTGTTACGTTTGTGACACTATAGGTAAGTTTTGCCCACTTTGGAAATGCTTATGAATTTTTCGATAGCGGAACTCAACGTCGAAATTAATCGCCAGCTAACTTCGCCAGATTATTTCGTAAAGACTCGCAAGATATGCTTAATCATAACAGACACTAAAGTTACTTATTTTAAATTTTATAAGCTTAAAACAGTGTTATTTGTTATTTATTATTACAAACTTGTAAAGTCTATTTTAGGCCAAATAGTATGTATTGTATATGTATATATATGTAATTATGTATACAATATTTACAGGCACAGCTTATATTAAACGAAGCCAGGTGCCATCGATGCAGATAAAAAAAAAATAAAAAATAGCGGAGGTATAGCATTTTGTTTTGAAGTGTCAAAATGACTGCGCAAGCGCAGATGCGACTCGTGCTGACGTGGTAGGAATTTATAAACCGTTTTCGCTATAAGGACATGTACAAACTTTTTTTTTATATAAAGAAATACATTTGATAAGGAGAAATTGAATAATAATAATAATTATAACATATAATATTTATAGCCTCGATTTTTTTATTTATTTTGTATTGAATTTACTAGATTTGTTCAGAAAACTTTAAGTAATCGAGATGTCAGGAATAGTTTTCAATATAAATTTGCCTTAAATAACAATTGAATAGATTCAATATTAGAGCTCTCAAATATTAGGCTTCTCTCTCACTATAATAGAGCTAAACAACGTACAGTATAAAAATCATACCAAAAATAGTCTGATCACAGCCTAACCGCTTAAAGAAGGACTTATACGATTTTTTAATTATTTTGATAGATTACACACTTCACTTATGAAGACAGTAAAGACTAATAATAATAGGTATTATATATTTTATTACACTATTTAACCGGTTTTACTGTTATTGCAAAGCTGTATATAACATTACACGGTAATTTCAAAGAAATGATTTTTAATTGCTTGTAAATATTTAATTGAAGTGAAATGAAAAGCTCATAAAAGCTTCCAATGAATTTTTGAAAGTACAAAAAGTTGAATGTGACCATTATGGGCTTAAATAAAATTAAAGATAATTTTTCACACTTTATCCCGCAAGGTAGTCGCGGTGAACCAAGGATCAAACCTTTCGTTCTCCACTTTCATTTTTGGATGTTGCATGGCGTAGCTTAACACTGCGACTTGTCTTTCTGGAGCTGATATTTGAGCTTTCCACAACTGTCGAGTATCATCTCATATTTTGTATAATGTGTACATATAATACAGTATGTTTCAAAATAACGGAAAATGGTGAAAAGAATTATATCTCTCACACAATCTCTACATTTCTTTCCACTCTGTATAATTATATGTCAAAATGAAAAAAAATAATTTACAATGCATAATGCTGCAAATGATACAATAATAAATATATACGATATGGTCTGATGCGTGAACTAAAGCAAGCTTTAACGGTAGTTACAATTAATTTTGTAGTGTCTGAACGTACACGTGACGGTTATGGGTTCAATCCCTACTATGAAGAACCCTTCCTTAGATAAAAAAGAATTTTAAATTTATATATATAAAAACATTTTTATATATATAAATTTAAAATTCTTTTATTACAAAAGCTCATTTACAAACAATATTTGGCAAATAAAGGAAGGTATTTAAATTACTTTAATTTCTCTACTCTGATCTATATATATATATATATATATATATATATATATATATATATATATATATATATATATATATATATATATATATATATATATATTATATATATATATATATATAATATATATATATATATATATATATATATATATATATATATATATATATATATATATATATATATATATATATATATATATATATATATATATATATATATATATATGTTTATTCTAATAGCCGTTTACACATACGTAAGTATATGTCATAATGTCATTTTACTATGAGGATTAAGTTAATACCGTTTATATTTGTAATAACTATCTTTGAAATAATAATTAATGTGTCCGCTTGTAACATTGACAGTATTGACAATGAATAGTGGCTATTTAAATTAAGTTACGTAGTGCATATATGAATATTTACTTTTTTTTTAAATTTATTTCAAAAGTACTAGAAACTAGTCATTTGGTATGTACGAACGATTTTTTTTAGCTTGTATATGAATATATGATAAAATATTATTAATTTTATCTGATGCTTTAACCAGTTTTTTTTTTAATTTTAACTCTTAATTATTTAAGTTAACCATAATTTTTTAAATTAAATTTGGTACACTTTTTTTGTCTACGAGATTTCCCTTACGTTTATTACTTAAAGCAAAAGCAAAGCTAAAATGTTTTTATTTTCTGTTTATATCTTAGTTTACTTACGATCAACAAAGACCTCTATCCGCAAAATTTCATGATATTGCGGCTTGGTCTGTATGTGTACAATATATATATATATATATATATATATATATATATATATATATATATATATATATATATATATATATATATATATATATATATATATATATATATATTTCTTTTTTTATTTTACGCTATCTCCTGCACATAGCAAGGTAGGTAAAGGGCACTTATTACATTATATGTAACTTAAGTAAAGATAAATGTGTAGGGAAAGCCTTATCAATGCAATAAATTTCTTACAAGCGACCAATGATTGTAAAGGATTTTTTTTGTAAAAGTGAAGAAAGCTGCAATAAGTATTGATAAATAGAAAACAATGAATACATTAACTAAGTTTATATATATATATATATATATATATATATATATATATATATATATATATATATATATATATATATATATATATATATATATATATATATATATATATATATATATATATATATATATATATATATATATATATATATATATATATTAAAAAAAAATATTTTACATAAACATGAATTCTAAAGAAAAGTAAATTACATACAAACATATATTATATATGTATATTATATATGTATCTTCTTCTTCCTGGCATTAGTCCCGGCTTTTTGCCAGGGTCTGCCTTCCGACTAAGACCAATCGTTCCATATGAGTGGCGAAGTGGTTTTTTGTGGAGCGATTGCCATCTGACCTCCAAACCCATTACTGGGAGAAACCAAGAAAGGAAAGGGAATAAGAGGCAGAAAGACTTGGAATATAGGGGAGGGACACCACTTACATGGATTAGATCGGGTTATGAAAGTGGTGGCTCGAGGTCCCGGGGTCGCGTACCCGTATGCCGGAAACCAAATATCGGACAGATAATTGGCTAGACACCCTCTGAGATGCCAACGCCACGCGGTGTTCCCAGGCGGTCACCCATCCAAGTACTGAACGCGCCCGACGTTGCTTAACTTCGGTGATCGGACGAGAACCGGTGTGTTCAACGTGGTATATATATGTATATTACATACATATATTGGCAATTAGGAATAACGAAATGGGTAAAGAAATTTTTGTCTAACAAGAAATATGATATAATACCACTCAAGTATAAATATTTTATTATAGTACTTATTAACCAACATGGCGCCGGTGGTGCAGCATGGTACAGCGTCTGTCTGTAAACGCGACGGCTTGTGGGTTCGATTCTTACTCGGGGAGAATCTGGCAACAAGGCAAAGCGCGGCGTTGAGTTCTGCCACTCAACACGCAATGCCTCGAATGACGGAAAGGTCCTTCAACCTACGGTTCCCTCTGCCTATCCTGCTATGTGCGGGATACAGCGTGAAGCTAAATATAAATATAATGATATCCCACTAAAATCGTGGTTATCGTTTGCTATTCGAATCAGTCCCGATACAATTTAAATATTCAAAAACAGATGTTTATGGTACAAATTTCTCATGAAATTAATTTACTAACATAATAGATCACACAAAGTTAGATCTAAAGGGAGCTAACTAAAAAAAAATTTTAACTATTTAAGCCTTATAAATTTAATTATCCGGAAATTCATTTAAAATGTATAAATATTGATTTTTTTTATTTACATATTATATATATATATATATATATATATATATATATATATATATATATATATATATATATATATATATATATATAAGGGTATAACTTAAACCATAATACTACTTATAGTATATTATTACCACATGGTAATAATATATTATAAGTAGTATTATGGTTTAGAGAGACATCTCTAGTCTAGTTTTTGTCTAAAGCGAGCAGCTAAAATAAATGCGTAATATGTCACAAGTGAAACTTGCTTGGCAAACTAATACTATAATCACGTTAATATTTATATTATTCTGAAGCTTTAGATTTCCAAAACTTACAGGAAGGGAAAAATAGGGATTTAATTGTATTAAGAAATAATAAAAGTATCGAAAATTAATACAAATTGATAACTTATTAATTTTTTTATGTTTTATTTCATAATTTATTGTTATTGTTATTTAGTATTTATTAATGTATTTATAAGATTTACAAAAAAGTAACTCGATGTGAATCGTGCTATATGGAAACTTCGCCACTGCAAAAATGTCCCACAGCGTTCGTGTCACATTATTGCGTTCCAGCTGTAAAATACTTCACTGCTCTGGCAAAATAAAGCGCGGCGTTGATAACCGCCACTCTCTCACACTCTCATCTCATTTGAGCGGACAATACTACGGGATAAAACACAAAACAAAAAAAATATATATAAATACCGTTAAAATGAATTAAAGTGCACTTTACAACTAGAAAACATATTAAAAACAAAAAAAAACATATATTTATTAACCTTATTTATTGCTGTTGTGTAAAAAAAATGTATGAATACTTATTTAATATTTTGTTTGTGTGTTCATAAATTACTTATGATTGGCGTAAATATACATCACAAATTGCATTCATAGCTTCGGCCGGAGGGCATTTACTACGAGTACTATAATATGTTAAATAGCTGGCATACCGATGTTAAAGACTCATTACTTTATTTTTAAATGTAATTTTTTAAGTGGATTAATAGCGAATATTTTTGGTAAATTGACGTCAGCAGCACTTTACCATTGTACTACTCTATAGTAGCCTATTAAATAATTAATCTCGTTAATGTTGTTTTAAATTAACATTTAATTTCCCGTTTTATTTAAAACGTTTAAAAATTGTGAAAGCTAAAGATATTATTTGTATGATTATAATTGAACTTAGTCCTTAGGTATTTGTATTGCGTGTCGTATCAGACGCTGCACCGCTGCGTCACGACGGCTATACTTTTATTCAGATGTATTGTGGAAATTTAGACTTTTTTATTTAGACTAGTTCTTTAAAAACGTCCAAAAGCTTACATAATATAAGTTATTAGTAGTAGTACAAATTGCTTTTTAACCGACTTCAAAAAGGAGGAGGTTCCTTCTATGTTCGACATGTAGTTGTTTTTGTGTCTTTATATATAGCGTTTCGAGCGTGCCAGTTGAGCACAACTCACTTCGCCAATGTAACGTTGAATGGAGAACGCACAATGGAGAGTGTTCGGTAAAAAAGAGATAATATTACACTATAGAAGTATGCATGTTTAAAAGAGATCTAGTTTTTAATGCTTCAGCTATAACAAAATTAACAGATGCAATATGAACAGGTTAGTAATAAATAATATTTTATTATATTTAATATATTTACATAAAAATTTACATAAAGGACTAAACACAAACATCAACAAACACTGATAATTAAGAGGACATGGGAGTTTGAGAGGAAGGACATCATATAAGGGACGGATTAATTTAGGGCAGGAGAAGAGGATATGGGAATTTGATATATATATATATATATATATATATATATATATATATATATATATATATATATATATATATATATATATATATATATATATATATATATATATATATATAATATATATATATATATATATATATATATATATATATATATATATAATATATATATATATATATATATATATATATATATATATATATATATATATATATATATATATATATATATATATATATATATATATATATATATATATATATATATATATATATATATATATATATATATATATATATATATATATATATATATATATATATATATATATATATATATATATATATATATATGATATATGTCAATCGAGATTTCAGTCATTTGTGAATCGATTTGAGTTATTATTTTTTGTTTGAAAGATCGTACTCCTATGACAATGTGATCAATATTGTCATCATGTCTTCTTGAAGTCATCATCTATGATAATGTTAATAATATGATGATGAGATACAACTCTTTAATAATTTCCTAGTAACTCCTCTTATAAGAGAAATTTTTCAAGTATTTAAACGACTATTGCGTACTTTTGGTATTGTTACTTGGTCATATTAACAAAACAAAGAAAAAAAGCAGACAGTATAAAAAAATATAAAATCGTCACTTGCAGTGCCTATCGATATTAGAAGTAAGATTAATAGGTATACTTTTTAATCGATTTCAAAATGGGGGAGGTTTTTGTGTCGATTGTATGGACTTTTTTTTTAGTTTTTATGCTTATTACGTGAAGTAATCCCCAACTAAGAATGGATTATAATTATACTTTTTTAATTATAGTCATATAAATGTGGTATATATGGGATGTCAGAGTTTGATCAGGTTATATAGAATTTAAATTTCTGTTTTATATAAGATTGTACTGGTACGTAGTTGTTAGCTATTGTGCTATTTGTACACTTGTACTTATTAGATAACATTGTGGTCTATATTCAATACTAGCCAAGAACAAGCTTAAACAAAAAGCTATATATATATAATATATATATATATATATATATATATATATATATATATATATATATATATATATATATATATATATATATATATATATATATATATATATATATATATATATATATATATATATATATATATATATATATATATATAATATACAAACTTAAACACAAACTGAAATATTGAAATTAATAATTTAAAAACTTTGGAATAAATTATTATTAATATGTATTTGATTAATAAAATACATATTACTACTTACGATGTAAAACCTGTTATATTTGGAGTCAAATCAATTACATTATTTCTAGTATTAGCTAGATATGATCACATCTAGAAGCTCGCTCAAAAGCTTGTTTAAATTGTATTTGAATTTGTATTATTAAAAAGCTTATAATTTTACAATGCACAAAAGTGCATCTTTGTGCATTTCGATAAAAATGAATATATTAATATATTGTTTGGACATGCAGGTGTCTTATACTCTGTACGAATTTTAAAATTGAACGTATAATTTTTTTTGTTGTGACCAACCACCAAGTGAATTTTAAGCGACTCGAAAGTTTTAAACTTTATTATCTGATGTACGACATGAGCAATAATAAATAATTATTAATTATATCGATTTTGTATATTTATGTACCTTTTAGTCCTATATCGGTATTCACCTGCGTTTTGTAATTATTGTAAATTTCGACTTAATTTTTGACACTGTTGCAGTCGAGAAGTGTTTTATTGTCTATGGGATGGGTCATCGGCCGCTAGTAAGACAAAACTACTCAATAACCTCTATCCCTGTAGTAATATCTTAATTAAATTCTAATACGTTACTTTTAAAACTGTTCCGTAACTCTGTAAAAAATGAAAATAAATACACCTATAAGTATAAAGTACAGTAAGTAAAAGTAGTTAATTCAAACGAAGTTACACCCGCCAAGTAGTAAAGCAAGCTTAATAGAAATAATATTAATTTTACACTGAAAAAAAAAAAAAAAAAAAGCAACAAATTCTTCGTAAATACGTATATATTTGCAGAAGCATCGTAAATCATCTCATGCTCGTGTACTTGTCATACATATCGGTTGGAATACACAATTATTAATTGCGCGTTTTGTGCTCTGTGTATGTTGCAGTTTGTGTTTTGAATCAGTGTTCACACAAAATATCAGTTACAGTATAAAAAAATGTATCTTTTTTTCAGTCTAACGCATGCTGTAACCCGCATATATCAGAGTAAGCTGAGGGAATGTAATTTTAGCTACGTCGTTCTTCACTTTTCACCCAATTTTCGAGATATAGCGTGTTGAGTGGAGAAACTCAACGTTGCGCTTTGTCTTCATACCACAGAGAGAAAATTTTACACAGTCAGACATTATATTGCTACTAATTCTTTGAAATATATATATATATATATATATATATATATATATATATATATATATATATATATATATATATATATATATATATATATATATATATATATATATATATATATTTTTTTTTATTTTTATTATAATTTAAAAGATTATTAAATACTGAATATTTGTAAAGAATTTTAGCAAGGACATAAGGCGTAATCAATTTGAAGATTAGAATGTACTGGAAGGTAAGTCAGCTAAACTATAGTTAACACATAAATATATAAAATATTTTAACTGTCATATATATATATATATATATATATATATATATATATATATATATATATATATATATATATATATATATATATATATATATATATATATATATATTGAGACAGATTGATCCTGCACTAAAAATATTTATATACAGGACACACATGCTTTTTTACTTGAAAAATATGGAAAATTAGAAATTATTAATAAATTAGGTTATAGTAGGTTAGGTTAGGTAAATTAGGTTATTTCAATTTATTAAATCATCTCATATCTTAATTCCGTATTATTTATAACAGAAAAAGCAAGCTAAATTTTAACTTTTCTTGCTAAATTAATTTAGCAACAACGAAAGTATTTTATATGAACTTTAAAACAAATAAATTGTTGTGACGAAGTAAAAGTATGAGCCAAGGTCCGTCAAACCAAAGGCAAAGTTGTAGCTACTTAACAAATTTTAATATCAAAATAACAAAATATTTATAAACGTATAATAATTTTAATTACAGCACTGTAACCTATGCTTTCTAGAAACAATTTATTTTTGTTGTAAGCATTTTGTAAGAACATCGATACGTTTTTAAAAAGAAAGACTAGGCAAACAAGCGTTCGACCTGTTTGACTTGTCTTTCTGTAAAAAAATCGTTCACCTGACTGATGAGCGATCACTACTCACGTGTTACACCAGAGGCGCTACAGGTCTGACGCCAGCCTTTAAGGAAGAATTTTCAGTACAGTGTACACTTCACATTAGAAATAAAAGAAATTATTTTGTAACGTTCAAATATTTTAACATACAGAATAAATAAATATTAAACTGGTAATTTCATAAAAACACTCGATTCAAATACAGTTGTAACACCACCAATTTGACTTCAAAGAAAGTATGTAATTAGACGCACGACCGAATTGGTAACATTTAAGATATTTTAATTTTTTTAATTGCGTGTATTGTCTTATATGCTATTGATTAATATGTTGTTTTTTCTTTTTTTTTTTTCGACATAAATTAAGTATTTATAATGCAGTAGAATCATATAAATCAGTTCTCATTTTACAGCTAGTAAATCGGTGTTTCACTTTCTGACTAAAGAATCTATTCCAAACTATTATTTATCCAAATAGTCTAGTAGAACCAGTGCTGACGTAAAAGATGAACCATCTTTGGTTTGATGACTACTACTCATGACAAATTGCAGCGTTAAGCTTTGTAGAAAGTTCCCATTATCAAATATAAGTTATAGAAAATATATATAAATATATATATAAGTTATATAAATAATAGTTATAGAAAATTCTTTCCTCCGAGTGGAGTTCCAACTCGCAGTTGTCACGTTTAGAGTCATACGCCATCCCAATATACAATTTGAAAAAAGTATTTGAGCTAATTTTTTAATTGATTAATTATAAGCATACTATATATATATATATATATATATATATATATATATATATATATATATATATATATAGAACTGTCGTGGCGCAGAGGCACAGCGTCTGTCTGAAAACGCGTTCTCACTCGGGGAGAATGAATTATTTCCATTTTCTGCGTTCTGGCAAATAGGGAAAAGCACGGCGTTGAGTTCCGCTACTCAACAGGTAATGCCTCGGAAGGTGGAAAGCGGTAAACGGAGTCTCTTAACACTAGATTCCTTCTACATACGGCTTCCTCTTCCTACCCCGCCACGTGAGGGATACAGCGTGAAGCTAACAAGAAAATATATGTATATACCTATGTATAGTGGTTTGCAGCCGTTGGCAGAGAAGGACTGAGAAGTTATACTATATATATTTGAAGAAGCCTATACCCATCAGTAGACGAAGATACGCTGATCATGATCATGGTAAAGATGATGGTTTTCTTAGTCTGTCTGTCCCTGATGACAGTATGACATAAGGTTCCGGAATTCTACGTACATGATCTCTACATTGGCGACTAATTCTAGGTAAAGCTAAAGTATCTTTGCCTATTTCGAAATGACATGAGTAAAGTAGAAAAAAGTAGACATAAATAAAAAAAAATAATAATAATAAAACCTCGTAGTTGTACGGTTGCGTGTCGCATCGTCAATTTACTTATTTAGCTGATTAGTTTCAAGGAACCAAATTCATCCGGTGGCGATATAACTAACTCTATCGACATCTGTAGAGCTGTTGTTATTGTGAATTTTGTTTTTAACCTACTTTCAAATAGGAGATGTTCTCAATAAAATTTGATGTGTTTTTTTTATATTAATTAATTTTGATGTTTCATTAAAGCTAGATCATGTTACACAGGTGTCATATAAATTTAATGACAGTTAAAAAAAATACCAAACATAAATAAACATAATTCGAAATATGTATAATATACATATAACGTTGAGATTTTGGCTTGATAAAGTCATATTTAATTGATCTAAGAACTTTCCGAGACATTATCTTCAGTAACCGCGATGGTCTCTACATCATGTCACATAAAACATTACCAATATTTTATAAACGATTCTCCACAGTTTTCATTATTATTAAATCATCCGTACAATATTTCGGTCTCATTACTGTGTCAATGGAAGATTAGGGATAAATCCGAAACAAACAAAAACTAAAAAGCCCATTTTTGTGTGAGCTTTTTTTATATTACTACAGTCAATTACTGCCGCAAGACATAGTACAATTAGGATATATTGTTAAGTTAGAGAATTTTTTTTGTAATCGGTGTTCCGCATACAGTTTTTGTCATTTTTTTTTATTAGAAACTTACTATTAATAT
This sequence comes from Dione juno, assembly GCA_037127375.1. Lineage (NCBI taxonomy): Eukaryota > Metazoa > Arthropoda > Insecta > Lepidoptera > Nymphalidae > Dione > Dione juno. The sequence goes on along the minus strand of JAXRJS010000070.1, from coordinate 1,415,694 downwards.
AACTTTACTAAAAAAGGTATCTATATATGTTGTTAATAAAATAATATATTCATTTTATGAAATTTTAATATTTTTTGTTAGTAGCAGAATAACAAATATATTAAATCCATTATGGCACCGTAGGACATCTCACTGTTAAGCCCTTGATAGCGGGTTTGTTCTCCACTCAGGGTACTTCATTAATTATTTAAATTTCTACCATATTATAAGACAAAGTTCTTCGTTGAATTTCTGCCACATTGTGTTTCGAATTCCAGTGGAAAGGAAAGAATGGTACATCTTGACACAGGGTCTTTATCTACCACATTATAAGCAAAGTGAAGCTGTTAGAAATAAATGGAAGTATATATATATATATATATATATATATATATATATATATATATATATATATATATATATATATATATATATATATATATATATATATATATATATATATATATAGCAAATCATATAATTTGTATTGACAAATAAAGTCTACTTTCCACATTCTTTGTAGGATATTGTGCATAGAGTGATGTATTAAGAAGATTTTTGTTAAGCTATATGTCATCATCGCCGTCTCAGTTTTTAACGCCATTGATATACTGCAAAGGCTATATTAATTTTATATAATATGAAGTAGTATAGGTTAAATAAAAAAAAACAAGCATTATATAGTAAATATAGAATTGTACACAAATTTCAATTCATTTACCTTCTTTAGTATTTTAAATATTTAATAATCACACACAGATATTAAATATAAATTCAATTTATTAATATGTTGTAAATACATTAAGTTGTATAGAAATATCTTTTTTTTAAGTTAAGAATAAGTAAGATAGTTAATAAATTTTGAACATACAACGTCTTCTAATGACGCTGATGAAAACGTCGAAATAAAAAAAAAGATAACAGTTTAGTTATTAAAAACCTTTACATTTATATATATATATATATATATATATATATATATATATATATATATATATATATATATATATATATATATATAATATATATATATATATATATATATATATATATATATAGAGAGAGAGAGAGAGAGAGAGAGAGAGAGAGAAAAGAGAGAGAGGGAGAGAGAAGATATTTTAGTGACAATAGCACTGGAAGAGGGTCACATAGTGAGCACAAAGACTCTCCTACCTCTAGAAGACAACCTCATCATGAGGTTGATGACAGTAGAGAAATTAATATGAAATTAGTACTGAGACTTGGACCTTAGTGGTTGCCGCTCTGCGCCCTCTGCCCTCTAGTGATAAATTTTATATTTATTAAAAAAAATCGGATGCAGAGTAAAAATTTGCCGGCAAGTAGATATGTGAAGCTTGCGGGGGGTCTTGTAATATTAGCTTCATAAAATTCAAAAAAGCCGCCCTCATAATAAACAATAAGGGAAAAAATTAAAAATTTCTTGCTCTACAATCCTAAAATCAACCTGTCGATGTCGAAATTCTCTTAGCGATTACAAAGGCCCGAATAATAATATGTACTGTACTTGATTGACAGTTCTCTGTTGTAAGCGGTCGCGGCGCCGTAGAAAAAAATTCGGACCGATTCGATTAAAATTCGATTCAAATTAGGCGACGATTATCGAGAAATTCGTGGCATATGTTAGGTTTTGTTCGGAGAAATAAATTTGAGTTTAATTTCTGTTGGAAATCGATTATTATATTGTAAGATTGCAACATGATGTTAATAATGACTATTATAATAATAAGTATCGACATATAGATCTATATTAGTTTATATATTAAATATATTGATTGATGTTTTTTTTATTTCATTTACTTACTATACAAAGGAAATTATTTACATATATAAAAATAATCTTTCGAATAAAAAATGGTCTTAATCTGTAATTCTAGGTAGAATTTCGTACTCACTTTAGTTAAAATCTGGAAACCTGGAGATGTACTGCAAGCTAATACCGACTTAAAACATAATTTTACGAGAAAGCAACGTTATATTTGCAAGTTGTTATTAATGCTTACCAAGTTTATGTTTACTTTAATATCTTTAAAGGTTTTATTTTGAAAAAGAACTTAGCGCAGCGTTACGAGCAGGAAGCGGATAACGGAGTGTTTTAACAGTATCTTCCTTTTGCCTATCCTGCTATATACGGGATACAGCGTGAAACAAAAAAAAGTTTAAAAATTAAAGAAATGCTTGGATTTCATCAGCCACGCTCCAGTTCCATCGCCAGGTCCTACACGACGACGAGATCAACGACAAGCCTAAGGTCTATAGTTTTATTTATAGGTATCCTAGAATTCTCTCTGACACTATTATTCACCTGTTTTCAAACCTCACTTTGTTTTACAACAGCGGACAGATGGAAAAAAAATATTCGCCCTACTAAAGAATTGCGTCTAGAGTAAGATTCAAAGGACAATAGTATATTATATAGTATAGTGTATTTGTATAAGTATATGTCTATATAACTTAAATATATGTATAATATATATTTTTCATGCTTTATGTATTGGAATTTTTATTTAAGTTATTTTATTTTATTTAACCTTTATATTGCATTTATCTGTCTTCTGGCTACTTCTTACTTTCATCCACTTTCACAGGTTGGTTGGACGTATCATTCATTTCAAATATAATAAAAAACATATTTTCACGCTATTTCCCGCATATAGCAGGGTGGCCAGAAGGAAACTAGTGTTAAGACACTCCGTTACCCGCTTTCCACTCGATTTATGAGACATTTAATGAGTGGCGGAACTCTACGCCGCATAATTTTTTTCTTTTATAAACATATATATGATGCAAGAGTCAGTGGTCAGAGGTAGTTAGACATGTCGGTTAATTTTTGAGAACAAATTATTAGTGCTACTGCAGAAAGGTCACGTAGCATGTGGCTGATAATCAAAGAGGTGAAAGAGAGGTATGCAGAGGTCATAGTGTTTGACACTTCGTTCTATCTAGCTAATCTGTTCTAGTAATAGTAGTAAACTTTTACAATATGCCAACGCCCATACCACGTTGAACACACCGGTTCTCGTCCGATCACCGAAGTTAAGCAACGTCGGGCGCGTTCAGTACTTGGATGGGTGACCGCCTGGGAACACCGCGTGGCGTTGGCATCTCAGAGGGTGTCTAAGCCAATTATCTGTCCGATATTTGGTTTCCGGCATACGGGTACGCGACCCCGGGACCTCGAGCCACACTTTCATAACCCGATCCAATCCATGTAAGTGGTGTCCCTCCCCTATATTCCAAGTCTTTCTGCCTCTTATTCCCTGTCCTTTCTTGGTTTCTCCCAGTAATGGGTTTGGAGGTCAGATGGCAATCGCTCCACAAAAAACCACTTCGCCACTCATATGGACCGATTGGTCTTAGTCGGAAGGCAGACCCTGGCAAAAGCCGGGACTAATGCCAGGAAGAAGAAGAAGAATATGCATATCTATTGGTGTCAGTACGAAATCAATAGCTTAAAAGCTATCAACTTCAACCTGACAGCAGATGCGAGCTTCAAACAAAACTTATAACAAAAAGTTCTGCCTTATTTACATAGATGTCGCTGTAAGTCTTAAAATAACAAATGTTCACGTATTGAGCTTTTATGTAGATAAATATCTTCTGGCTTAATACTTTATTTGTTGTATACATATTATATATATTATTCCTATATATTATATTGTTTTTATTATATATAAAAAAAAATTATATTATATACTGTATTTGAGCCATCGAGTCATAGCGGCACAGCGTCTCAATGGAAAGGTGAAGGTTGTAGATTCGATTCCCACGCGAGAAAATTAATTATTATCCCCGCTCTGAAAATAAGACAAAGGCAGCGTTGAGTTTCTCCACTCTACAGGAAATTTCTCGAAAATTGGGCGGATAGATGGAAACTGAATGTTTTAATAGTACTATCCAAATAGATACCTCTGCCTAATTCTCATAATTATAAACATATACTATACACTATACAGAAACACGGTAGGTAAAACGTGTTTCATGTTTTTTTTTATATTCTGCTGCACGCTTTATCCTGCATATCAGATGTACTAAAGATAACCTAACGTTATTGCCAATCTCCACGTGAATTTCTAAGACAAAGTGTGTGGTGGAACTCAACGCCGCGCTTCGTCGGGCTGGAAAATAAATAAATAAAATAAAAAAATTATTCATAGATTATCATTATCTTGTATGGGATACGAACCCATCGTCATCGCGTTAACGATACTAAGGTGTACCACTACGCCACGATGACCATATATAAAAATCAAATAAAAAGGAAGGTTAGAAGGAGTGTTAAGACACTCCGTTCTTCACTTTCCGCCAAATTTTCGAGACTTTGCTTCTTAAATAGCAATAGCGGAACTTAACACCTGCGCTTTGTCTCTTTACGAAATCGACACCAAGAACATAAAATTACCAATTAAATAAAAAAAAAAAATATATATATATATATAATATATATATATATATAATATATATATATATATATATATATATATATATATATATATATATATATATATATATATATATATATATATATATATATATATATATATATATATATATATATATATATATATATATATATAAGATATATATATATATATATATATATATATATATATATATATATATATATATATATATATATATATATATATATATATATATATAATATATATATATATTCATTAATTAAATTAGTTAAAGGAAGACCTATAGTATAAAATAAATGAATAACGAAATCGAGTTAAACAAAAACGTACGTAAATATACATACACTGTAATTCTGCAAGAATGTTGCTTAATCTCAATAAGGGGTGAACGTATTCACTTGAGTTCAGTACACAATAAACTAATTATGTATATTATACTTTTATTTTAAGCTTAAAGCTTTGTTCTGTATAGCAGAATAAATAGAAAATTCTACTTTTAAGACTCTCCTTTCTCCTCATATGCCTAAAGTATTGCGTAAATGCTGCTATGCTCCAATCCTACAAGAGCCAGGGTACGAAGTTAATACATTTTTCCGAGTGGGAATCAAACCCACAACCTTGGTGTTTACAATTTGCTACTGCTACATAATTCTCTCTTTTAATTTTTTTCTAAATGTACAATTAATTGGAGTTATTTATACTTATATATATTATAAGTATAAATAACCCCAATTAATTTAAATTTTTATAGTATATTACTATAGTAAATATTAAAACTGTTTTAAAATTCTAGTTTTAAATTTAATAAATAATAATATTGTAAATGTATCGTAAATATTTTCTTCTCTGTGAGATTTGAACCCACAGGTACTTTACGTTAGTTACTTTTTTATTGTACCACTATGGCGTATATTATTAGCTTATAATTTTTACTTTATTTAGTTGCCTTCTTTAGTTAATTAGTTCGCTGTAGCATTTTTAGTTATTTGTAGTTTTTAGTTATAGATTCCAGGGGCATCCTGCACACTGCTGCTTGTGTTGTGAGTGGTACAAGAGTTTCTAGGGAAATGAAATTAATTTAAATATAGAAAAACTCTCTCAAGTCTTCACTCGCCGGAACTCCTCCTCAGAAACCCACAACCATGAGTATTTTAGTTAAATCTCTTACTTAAACAACTTTTTGAATATATTATTCATAAGTAAATATAACATTATATTTTGTTTACCGTAACTTTTAATTTATAGAGTTTTATACGCTAACTATATTAGAAATAATTTTTATGCGACATTTAAACAGTGAAACAAAAATAAAACTGTTTTTATGAACACTTTTGTCCAAAATTTTACTATGTGACGCTTGTGCTAAGTCATGAGCGATGGCGTTTTGTAATATAATTTATATATATGTATTTATATATATATATATATATATATATATATGTATATATATATATATATATATATATATATATATATATATATATATATATATATATATATATATATATATATATATATGTGACTGTCTAACCAATTTAAAATCACATTATATTTATGTAAAAGCGGCTACATTTATATAACAAAAAAAAACTATATTTAATAGAAAACTAAAGAAATATTTTAAATTACAGAATCGTTTCACCTATAAATTGTACCACGCTCACAATCAGAGTAGATATTCATGAATGCGTGATTTTCGGCAATTCGTGTATGATTTACGCGATGTCACGACGCGGGGTGGTGGGTACACCCACTGTCGTATAAATCAAAGCTTTACTAGTTATGCCCGCGACTCCGTTTATAGTTTATAGGTAGTTTGTTAGTTGATCGATTCTATTAAGTTAGCTTTAGATAGCTTTAGGTACTATTGTAGTTACCTATATATACAGATTGCGATTAAATTGAAATATGTTATGTTTATTCACGGCGTTGATTAAGAAGGGGAGACAGAGGTGTTTCGGTGTGGAAGTGTTTTGAAACAACACTGATTTCGTGGAAAAGAAGCCGTTATCAAGCCCGCAAGTGCGTGAGAAAGCAAGAATCTCTCCATCCGTGACTATGACCGTGTACTTGTGTACATTTAAGCTCTGATTAGCAAAAAAGCTTAAAGTAAGCATTGAACGATTTTATTTAAAGGTTTTTGGTCAATAGTATGTCTGTATTTAATGCGCGTTATATTGGTTTCGAAAGCTTTTTACCCTATATTTTAAATTCAAACATTGGTCTTAGCGGATTTTATATATTTTGTTTATTGATTTATATGTAATTTAAAAACTTAAGATATTTTTTCTACTGAGGAGTTTTGCTACAACTTATCTCGTTAGCGTTTTACGTTATCCAAAATTAGAAGTGGTCGTGGTGTAGCGGCACAGCGTCTGACTATAAGCGCGACGTATATGGGTTCGATTCCCACTTTGGGAGAATTCATTATTACATTTCTCGCTCTGATAACAACAAGCGCGGCGTTGAGTTCGTCGCCGTCATTCAACGCGCATTGTCCCAAAACAAGGCGGAAAGCGGGAAACAGAGTGTTTTCATTTATTTATTTATCCTTAGCACTAAGTTCCATATGTCTTAGCCTGCTATATGCGGGGAATAGAGTGAAGTTCTAATGAACACACAGTTATACAGACTTGTTTATCCGTACTATCAATCCGCACCTAGATGTAGAAGAGTGAGATATAATTGAAAAATTGAAGAGCTTATAAAAATAGTTATAAAATTTAATATGTGTGAAATAAAAGTACATACGTAAACACTGATACTACATTGAATAAGCATAGTAACATGTACATATATGCACAATATTATATATATATATATATATATATATATATATATATATATATATATATATATATATATATATATATATATATATATATATATATATATATATATATATATATATATATATATAACATATATATGTTTTTGTTTATAAAATATATCATCTGGAAATAAAAGACTATACCTATGTAGTTTTAGTTTAATTACTTTTTTATAACATCATTGGTAGCGTATAAATTTGCTGTAGAACCGGCAATCATTGGTGTAAACGCGTTCCAAAGTGATAGCGCCTTGAAAAATATCTTCCATTCTACAGCCAGGTGGAGTGATATTATATGTAAAATCGGTGGCAATTGTTGAAAGCGAAGAGCCAAAGATCTAGTCTCTGGAGAGGTCTATTTCCAGCATGTGACGAAGAACGAAGGCTGATGATGACGATGAAGACTTCTTTTTTTAAAAATCTATAGAAAAAGGTGCATCAAATGCAAAAAAATACTAAATACAATAGATAGATAATAAATATAATATAAGACTATTTTTAATATATATATAACTATATCATAAACACAATCCAGCTTGTATACTTGGATAGCTTGTATATGTAACTTTTTGTGTTGTCATAGTCCATTTTTTGAGGCAGGCTATATATATAGGCTATGTTAAAGCATTAGTATCCTCAGTTTGTTAAGTAAGCTAATGTTTACATATTTATATATAAGATTTTAATAGACACTGTCAAATTGTAAGCTATATGGTTGCTACAACTAAGAAAACAAAAATATGCTTATTAATTTGTATAGTGATTGAATCCACAATTTTCGAATGTACAGTGAGATACTAGTCAACGGTACTGCTCTCTGTTAGAATATTGAATTTTTCAATGAATGTTTTTCTTTTCAATATAAATTTTAGGACATTCCATTTGATGTCCGTCCGCGCCGACGGCCGAGGGTAGAATGCGAAAATTCTCCCCTATACGGCAGCCATTTTGTGACGTCACTGCGCTTTAATGGGGACGTATTCGAATTTTTCGACTAGTACCTTCGCCTTTGTTTGGTAAATTATATTTCTTAACTATTTATATGAACAAAATAATAATTTTAACATTTTCTTTATATGCAATCTATAGTAAAATATATTATAATTTACTTTAAAACCTATATTATTGTACTATATGACTGAAACTCACATATCACAATTAGCAACTAAAGTAACAATTTACTTTCAATAAACTAAAAAAAACGTATAAAAAAAGCATACAAAAGAAATCATACAATTCCTTTAAAAATAAACGTTAGTACGTCCCAGTGTGCGCTTCGATCGCGCTCTCCCAATTGGCCGGTCGAGATGGGTGGGCGGGGTCGAGATAAGCCACGCCCACCACGGCTAGGGTCTTTGAAGATAACCGGCCACATCGAGGCAGGCGCTTGGACGCGCCACGCGTTGTTGTTCCATATAAAAATACGTTATTTCAATAAAAAATCGAACTAAAACATTTTATAGTATAGAATAGTGATATACAATATGTGCATGTGACATAGACGTGTGTTTGTGTTGTGTCGAAATTTGTATGTTGTAAATCAATAGCTACTTCCAATTTAGATAAATCTTCCAAAAACTGTCATTTTTAATAGTGTTTTTTTTTTTAAATTATAATAATAGTCAAAATAACACACTTTTAAGTGTATCAAATTTAAAATTAAAGTGATAATTTAAATGAAAACAAACAGCTTATAAAAGAAACACCGACGGATATATTTATACACGGATCAATAATTCTATAGCGCGAAATCAAAATCGAGGTCAGATCATATCTAATATCCGAATTATATGCAATTATGCACCTACCTATACGATCCTTAACCTAGTCTTATAAATATTGTGTGTTATTACTGAATAAATAATAATAATTAGAAGTAAACATGTATAAAATGACTAAAACTTATAAAAAATTGTAAATAATTATAAAAAAATTTCAATAAATATCTAATAAAAAATGTTAAGTTAATTATCCAAAGAAACACTAATGTTTGAGTTAATTTCGTCGTTTGAAAACATACTTATACAGTGACAAGTGCTATTATGATACCAACTAAATTTTTAGTGAGAATATAACACAGTGTTCAGACACTCCGTTGACAAACAAGACAAAAAGCTGCCGCCCAACCAAGTAGATTCTTCGCGGGGGGTCGCAACCGGCAAGATAGCCGCTGATTCGAAGTTACAAATGTGCGGCTGGGGCGGGCAGGGTGGCTACGCACTTGAGGGATGCGTGGACACTGGCCTGCTTCGGCCGCCACAACCCCATACAAGCCAGCTGGGTACAGTTTATGCGACGAAACGACGACGGAGGAATGGAAAAAGGTGAGAGATTGAAATTTTACATGAATACGTATAGAATGCGGAATTTTTGTGCTTTTGCGGAATTTTCTGGCTATCAATTTGAAAATTCTTGTATTGTTGTTCCACAAGTGGTACAAGAATTACTATGCCCCTACTGTCTCAATTGTTTTGAAAGTATTCAATGCTTAAAAAAATTTGAGGAAATTTGTGTTTTTGCGGAATTTTGTTACCGCTTCCAATTTGTATATGATTATATTATATTATTATGGTTTCCTCGACTTCTACACGACTTCGTCGGTTTTAGTAAATACCCCGTCCTGAGACCCTCAAGAAAAAAGGCATTTACTTCTACATTTGTCCTATATCCTATACTAAATAGAAATATAATAAGATTAAAAAGTTTCAATTGGTTTCGATTATGGGTTCTATTTCCGATGGATGAAGCTTGTTACTTGAAATGAGATTAAATATGGACGGTGATTATGAAGATGATGTGATGTTACGTGGATGGTTGTTGAGTTTGAGATGACTGCGTTACAAAAACGGAATCCCCAAGGACTTGACTAATTATGGTGGAAGAGTGTATTGCTGCTTGTTTTTGGAGGATGTGAATGTTTATATGTGCATCTAACTTATCGCAGTACCGTTTAAGACTCTTCGCCACTACTCCCGTGGCTCCTACTACTATCGGGATAATTGTGACAGTGGTGTTCCATAACCTAGACAGTTCAACTTTCAGCGGATGGTATTTGCTGATTTTTTCAATTTCCTTAGCTCCGATATTATAGTCAGATGGTACAGAGATGTCAATGAGGTATGTATTATTCTTTGCTTTATCTATGTATATCAAATCAGGTCTATTGTGTACTATTGTTATATCTGTTTGTACAGGCATTTCCCACATTATCTTGGCTGTGTTATTTTCTTTAACAGTTGGTTGTTTTAATTCCTGCTTCCACCATAACTTGTCAGTTTCAATTTACTTTTCCTAGCCAAGCACCAGAACACATACTGGACTAAATTATTGTGCCTTTTCACGAAATATGTACCAGCAAGTTTTTCGCAGCCTGCAAGAAGATGTTGCACTGTTTCGTCTTTACTCACACACAAGCGGCATTTGCCATCAACATTCCGCTTCAATATATCTCGCTCATGTTGGCGCGTCATTACTGCCTGGTCTTGTATAGCAAATATTGACGATTCCAATGAAGGCGAAATAGGTTGTTTCTTCAGCCATTTAAACGAGAATTCTTTATCAACATTGGCAACGTCAAGAACTTTTTTAGGGAATTGGCCATGTAGACTTTTATTCCTCCAGATTTCATTTTGTTTCTTTACCATGCTATTTTTATTTCTGTTTTAGTGTGAACTGTATCTGGCGTTATTCTGAATTCTTTTTCTATTTCTAGTGATTGTTTGTATATTGAATATTTTTCCTTCTTCTGATCATGTTGTGCTATTGCTTCTATTAAGTAATCACTCTTCTGTTGTAAATATAATTTGTAATTCAAAATATGAGCTTTATATAAATTTTCTATATTAATTAAGCCTCTACCGCCACTCGTTACAGGTAAATAGAGCCTCTCTAAATCTGCTTTTTGCTGATGAACTTTTTTCATTGCTAATAATTTACGTGTTTTGATATCTATTCGTTTTAGGTCACTATTTTTATAATTAATTACACAAAATGAGTACATTAGAACTGGAACAGCGTATGTATTAATTCCTTTTACCAAATTTCTTGCATTTAAGTATGAATTAGTTATGTTTTTAACCCTCCTGAAGTACTCTTTCATTAATTGGTCTCTAATATCACTATGATTTATTTTTCCAGATTCGTTTATTCCTAGGTATTTATATGTTTGATCTAATTGTAATTGTTTAAAGCTATTTCCGTTCAGTAGGACATGTTCATCACCTTCAGCATAGTTCCTATGTCCAGCAGTTATGTGAAGTATGTTGCATTTATTTAAACCAAATGACATTCCTATATCAGAAGTAAAAATTTCCACACTATTTAATAAATTGTTTAAGTTAGTTCTATTGTTTGCATATACTTTGAGATCGTCCATGTATATAAGATGATTAATCCATACGCTGTCGTTTAGATGGTATCCCTTTTTCTCATACTTCCCTAGAATGGTGGATATTGGATTAAGTGCCAAACAAAATAGAAGTGGGGATAAAGAATCCCCCCTGAAAAATGCCCCGTCTTACCTGAATCGGTTCAGTAGTAAAAGAGTTTGAAGAGCCTTTTGCTGTCATGACAACATTCCATTTTGGCATAGCTCTTTCAAGGAAAAATTTGATACTTGGTGGGCACTTGTAGATGTCCAATACCCGCAGGAGCCATTCGTGCGAGATAGTATCAAACGCTTTTTGATAGTCTATCCATCCCATACTTATATTTTTTTGGCATTGGTGAGCATCTTCTAGTATGGCCTTGTTTATCATTAAGTGATCTTTGCATCCTCGTACCCCACGACGGCAGCCTCTTTGTTCTGGAGCCATGATGTTATTTGTTGCACAATGACTGTACAGTTGTTCAGCGAGTATTGAGGTGAGGAGCTTGTACATAGTCGGTAAACATGCAATTGGGCGCCAGTTTTTAGGTTCTGCAGTATCCTTATTTTTTGGTATTAAAATAACTTTACCGGTAGTTAGCCAGTCATCTAACGATTCTTCGCCTTTCAGAATATTTGTAAATAGCATAGCCAAGTGGTCGTGCAATTTAGAAAAATACTTGAGATAGTAGTTTTGTACTTTATCTAGTCCAGGTGCCTTCCAGTTTAGCATTTTACCTACAGCGTGCTTAATCTGTTCAGTAGTAATTTCTTCAAATAGGTTAGTTCTTATAGCTGTACTACTGTGTTGACTAATATCTGATATCCACTTTGCATTATGATTGTAAGAAACCGGTTGTGATAAAATATTTTTCCAAAACTCCTCGGTACTATCTTTGCTCGGTAGTTTTATAATTAAGTTTTCTTGCTTACTGCTTAAATTCCTATATAATCTGTGTTCATCTTCTGTAAACATTTTATTTTGCTGTTTTCTACTATTTATTGCTTCATATCGTTTAATCCGGCCTGCTAATGCTTTAATTTTTTGTTTCAATAACTCTTCTCTGTTTTTATGGTCTATTTCGTTTTTAATGCTGTGTTTCGAATACAGTTTGTCTTTTATTTTATCATCTTTCTTGATTTAACGCCTCTGGATATCTCTATCATCTGCCCCAATTCTTTTCTTAAATGTTCTATTTTTACTTTTATTCTTTTCTTCCATGGCGGGTCCGCATGCTGCTTAATTATATTTGTAGGTGAGTAAGGTGTTTGATTATTATTAACTATCAATGTTTTTGCAGCCGAGTAAATAATATCGTTTGTATCTCGGAGAGACCGAGCACCTGCCAAAAGGTTTGGCAAAAAGTTGTTAATAATTGCTAGGTTTTGTAAAAATTGTTTATTAATTTTGGCTTTTGGCAGGTACTCGCGCTCCTCGATAGGTATTTCCTTAATTTCAGCAAAATGGTTGAGAAATTGACAAATTAACGGATTTTGGTGATCATCAGATATTTCAGCACTTTGGACTTCTTCCATTTTGTTAGTTTCAATGTCTTCTGTATGTTGTTCTAATATCTCTTCTGTTACACTATTAAGGGTGGTGGCTATGTTTATGTGAGTGTTATCGTGTTGTGTTAAATGTATTTTATTTTCAGCAGATTGTTTATTTGGTTAAGTAGCTCTAGAGATATAAGCTTCTGTTTCAAAATTCGACGTGCTTGGTTGGAAAGTGTATTTCCATTAAATCTTAGTATTTTTGGATTTTCAGGGTTCCGTTCCTTAAAGATACTTTCCAATTTTTTTATGTATTCCGTACCTTCACATTTTGCCATATAATAGCAAAACATTAGCTCTTCTTCCTCTTGTTGTGTCCACTTCCGTCTCCTGTCACTTTGAGATTTGTTCATGTTTATTGGATCTGTGCTGTTATTACCATTACTAGTTTGTTCTGGTTGATTTGTGAGTGTTGATGATGTGAATGTTGTGATCGGGTGAGTGCTTTGTGCGATTGTAGTAACTGTGATGGATGCTTGTTGTGTTTCATTTTCTATTGTTTTTTGTATTCTATCGAGTGTATGTTTTGAAAGAACGTTTTGTTTTATGATTCGGCGCGCTTGATTAGATAGAAGACTTCCGTTCATGTATCTTTTTGTGTTGGATGGATTCCGTTCGCTAAAAATATTTCTAGTTTTCTAATGTATCCCCCTCCTTCACTTCTAGCCTTATAGTAACAATACATAAGCTCCACTAGTTCTAGTTGTGACCACTTCTGTCTTCCTGTTGCTGTTGAACTTATTGTGGTCCCCACGGATGGACCGGCCAAGAGTTCAGTGGGAGATTCCCGTCTCGGCAAAGTCTCATTCGTTCCTACTCCATTCCCCTCAGAATCGGCTGTGACATTTTCTTTGCTGTATTTAAATATTTAGGTCGTTTATAAATACAAACATAGACAAAGCTGAAAATATGTTTTGGCTATAAATAAAAGAGTTTAATACCTACAGAAAGCATTTTTTCTAAAAACCTACTTTAAAATTAGGCTGAAAAAAAAAAACCTTTTTTTAATTTATTATATATTTTTTTATAAATTTTATATTATTATTTATAATAATCAACGTGTTAACAACTATTAATAACATGATAATTATACACTATGTTATAATTAATGCTTCTTTAGTAACATACCAATATAATCAATAAATTAGTAGTTTTAATATACATTAAGTATACGTTTCATTTCGTGCTACATTTTTTTCCTAGTTACATCAATTATTTATTATAGAAATTGTATAATATTACTAGTGTAGTGTAGTAGTTTAAATTGGTTTTGATTAATAAATATTAACATAATCTAATAAGATTTTTGTTATTTTTTATTTATTTAAAAATAGTATTTGCTGAAAATTTTGTGCATATATTATATATTTATTGGAATATCGTATATGAATATATACGATATGAATCTTCCTATATATTTTTATTTTGTTTATTAATAATTTGTTTTTATATGTGGCTTAGCTTCTATGTTGAAATATAAATGAAACATTTTAAGAGCACGAGATAACTCTTACCGCAGGCATTTGGGTGGGTTATATTGAAACGATTAAAGTAATTTAATATAGCCTATAGCCTTCCTCAATAGATAAGCTATCGAAATAAAAAAGTATTTAATCAGTAGTTCTAACCCTTCATCTTTATAACAATAGTATAAATGTATATGTTAGGTAAAAGTCAATTTTATTAGTAATATCTACATATTACCAGAATCTCTAGATTACCCTACGGATTTCATTATTATATTATTGGTTTAAGTAATATAAATTAGTAAAAAATCATAATAATAAAAAAGAAAAAAAAACTAATATATTATAATATATTATCATATATATATATATATATATATATATAATATATATATATATATATAGATATATATATATATATATATATATATATATATTATATATATATATATATATATTATATATATATATATATATATATATATATATATATATATATATATATATATATATATATATATATATATATATATATATATATATATATATATATATATATATATATATATATAAGGTCTATAGACCTTCTTAAGAAAGAACATTTTTACCAAGGCTTAACTAACTGCTAGTGAAATCTAGGACTTACCAATATATGGGCTTATAAAATGTACACATAGACAATCTTATACTCCAAACAAATACTGACAATTTTGTAATATTATATCAATATTGCCTCCTTATTATAAACCTATAAAAAATCTTAAATTAAAACCTTAATTAAAGAACTTAATAAATAATTTAAATTTTATTTACACAATAAGCATCTTCCAATAAAATATAACTTATATTTAAATCTAGACTTAACCGGTATAGGCAGGGTAGGCAAAGATTAAGAAAAAGAAGAAAGACGAAGACACTCCGTTCAACACTTTCCGCTTAAATTCGTGGCATTGTATATCTTGATATTAGGCACTTCTAAAGTCGATAGCCATAAAGAATGTGACAAATCGATTCATTACAATATACATGTAATCGATTTACTAAAACACCAAAAGAATATATTAACAACAGTAATATGATTAAATTATATAAATTGTTTTTAGAAAATGTCATATTTTATGGTTTTCCACAACTTAACTAACTTAAAATTTCGAATTTGCTTGGAAAGTGGAGTGTATTGACACTAGGTTTCCTCCGTTTTGTCTTCCTACCTATACGCAGGATAAAGCGTGTAGTTAAACTAAAAAAAAATACAATATTCTCACATACAGACAAAAATATTAAATTTTCCTTCTATAAAATTTCACAGTTTGTTTCTCCTTCTTCTCCAATATAACACAGCTCTTTCAATCTATGCGGCCCATACATACTAACACCCGTTACTCATAGCCGTCACATTTCACGGCCCCAATCGATTCAAGCATTATTCACCCCATAAATTGCTAATCAAATCTATTTAATAGGCCGAAACAAATTTTTGAACGCAATATTCGATATGCTCTTTGATTTAATGACTGAAAGCGTCTAGTTTAAGTTTTAGTTTAAATTTGGCAATACAAGTTGGTAATGTGGTAATAAATTGATAACAGAGGAAAGTGGTATAGCTATATAGATAGATTTTAACTGACCTTAGAAAGGAGGTTCTATTTTGACGCCTATTTTCTTTTTTTATGGATGTATACATATGTTTATATATTTTCCGTTATTTATGAATCAATTATAAAAAAATCATCAATAAATATTGTATTTTTGAAGTAGGCCCCATCCTAGGTTGGTGCTAACCAACTTAGGATGTGAAGGTGAAAAGTTTAGGGAATCATATATTTACTTATTTTTTTAAGATTAAGTGACATGTCCATCTATTATTAAATGAATTTCAAGAAGCCCATTCATGTCATTCTACTGTAATTCATTCATTCATTCATCATTCCATGTAACTCAACGTCACGCATATATTGTTAGTAGAGCGAGGAAATGAGATCGATTCAGTTCCGCGAAAGGGAATCGAACCTAATATATAATCCTTATATTCAGACGCTGTGCCACTGTGTACGACGGGACCTCTATGCATACCACTTTATAAATAAAATTTCGCCTTCAAAATTGAATCTTTTTCGCACGTTTTCCATATACATTTTTACCTTATTGATAGATTACTTGTGTCTATGGCTAAGTTTGATGTAAGTCGAATTTCAGATATCTACTTTTAATTGATTTACCTAGCAGGGTTACTTTAAAAGCTACTTTCACAGAGAATTTAAGCAATATATAATTTGTCATCAATAGATAAGCTTTATAGATTTTATTATTCAAAATTTTTTGTTGTGAACAATTTCAGTCTTAAAATTAAACGAGTTGTATCAAACAATTTCGTTTATATGAACTATAAAACACAAATACACACTTTTTCCGCCTCTTAAAGAATTTCAGAGTAAAGTACTCCACTAAAAGAAACCTAGAATTTGGTACATAGGTCTCTAGGAAGTGTATCAGTAAAGGTGAGAGTACCTTACCGTACCGTACCACATTCCAGGTTCCTATGCCCAGTTCTAGGTCACTTAGTATGTCGGAAACAGCTTCATGGTTTTTCGCATGTAGTAGGATAGACAGAGGAAATCTACTGTTAAGACACTCCATTCTGAAACTTTCTAGTCTGAGACTGTGGGTTTTTAGTGGCGGAACTAAACGCCACCGTTTGTCTGTCTTATTGTTTCTTATTTTCTAGAAGATATATCAATAGTTCTAAGTAAATTATTTCCAAATGTCTAATTTGTTGCAGAATTAGTACACTGCAGATGTATATTAATATAAAATAAAGTTTCATGAGCTTTTTGTAATAAGCTCTTGGATATTCTTTACTATTGAGTTTTGCTTTACCAGAGCAAGGAAAAAGCTCGAATCCACACCCATCGCGTCTACAGTCACAATCTGTCTGTCTTACTGCTAAAGTGGAAGCCACCTAATCCTACTAATGTTAGAAATGTGAAAATCTGTGAGACTATATGTTTGTTCCGGTTTCACGCAAAAACTATTAAATGGATTTAGATGAAACTTTGCAGTAACAATTTACTATAAACGAATGCAATTCACTTTAATAACTAATAATGAAGTTTACGGACGGACGTCCGGATGGACGGATGACGGACGTGTCGCTAGTATACGTAGAGAGAGTTTGCAGATTCAAATTCATGACAAAGTAATCATTTGTAGTTTTATATCAATATTCCACTTATACCGTACTAGATGCATTATTAATGTATAACTATTATTATGGGATAAGAACCCATAACAATATTCTATAGAATACCCACATAGAGTCAAGTTACCAAGTCAAGAATACTATAACGTATGTTTAGAAATGTATGGCAGTCCGATTTCTTTTTACGGCAACGCTTTTACTAAAAAAAAATTATAATGTAATTTATTACTTTAATATATTATGATAGATTATAGTTTTATATATATATATATATATATATATATATATATATATATAATATATATATATATATATATATATATATATATATATATATATATATATATATATATATCCCGCATTTAGCAGGA
Organism: Dione juno; assembly: GCA_037127375.1. Taxonomy (NCBI): domain Eukaryota; kingdom Metazoa; phylum Arthropoda; class Insecta; order Lepidoptera; family Nymphalidae; genus Dione; species Dione juno. The sequence continues at coordinate 1,397,487 of JAXRJS010000070.1, read as the reverse complement.
TAGCGGGATTGGCAGGGAGAGCCTAGTGTTATTTCTCTGTTTTCTATATAAATTTGAGACATTGCGTATTAATTGGTGATGAATAATTTTCTGTTCTCCGCTCTGGTAGACAAAGTTAAGAAAATTAAACATCACTATTTTATCACCATCACTCAAAATTTTATACATCAAAAATAACGTTAAGTGAACACAACATTATTTTTAATATATTCGGATAGTAACCAAGGAGATGAAGATGATTAGATGGACAGGCGGGGAGTACAGAATTCGTAATGAATTTATACCAGACAGTTTTAAAGTCATTCCGACAGACAAGCAAAATAATTGAAATTCGCGTAAAATGGTGTGGACATATTAAAGACGCAAAGAAGATCATGACGTCAATTTGGCTCTAAATTTACCAGAACGATGAAAGTGCAAAGGTCACCCACCCTTTGACCTCGTGGTCTAACATTGCAAGAGAACTAAAGAAGTTCTTGCGCAGAAGAGTGAGGAGGCCCGACCCTATTTAAATGGGATCAGGGATGAAGAAAGAAGAAGAAGAATGTTAAGTGAACAATAAACTACATACTACAATTCTAAAAAGCAAATAATATTATTCAATAATTGTTTTTTTTTAATAATTATTATTATATATACGAGCAATAAGCAATAATTTAAAATAACTAAAAAAAGACCTAAAAAGAAACAAACATATATCAAAACTTATCAGCAAAATCCATAAACTTGTTCTTAATAAAAAGCTTCTTTAATACAAATATAGTCTTATAGCTTTTATTTTAACTATACAATTGTAAACGCCACCTGCTGCAGATGCCCGCAGTACTTGCCATTTGAACTCTACTATTTCTCTACATTTAATTATTATTGATATAAGATTATTAGTTTCCGAGCATTGATATATTGTACAATTTAAAATACCAAATGGACAGGTTTATACAAACGATTATCATCATTTAAATTTCAAATAGACAAGTATTGTATGTTTTTATGTAAATCGAAACGATATTTTGCTAACTTCCGGTGTTTAATATTAGTATATTGTAATATAATGAACTATGTTATATGTAAATGCCACTTAAAGCTACATACATAATTAAGCTTACAAAAAAAGCTTCTTTTCTGTACATATCCTGTGATTGAATTGTGATGGAGGCAGAGAGAATAATGATATATCTATCTATATAATTCAGCTGTCAATCAGTTATATTTTGAAAATATTTAAAAAATTTCCCGCATATAGCAGGATAGACAGAGGGAATCGAGTGTTAAGACATTCCGTTCCCCACTTTCTGTTCAATTTTGAGACATTGCGTGTTGAGTGGTGAAGCTCACCGCCGCGCTTAGTCTCGTTACCAGAGCGACTACCCGAAAGGGAACCGAACCCACAACCGTTGCTTATACACTCAGAGTTAGTTAGAGCCAGCTGCAACGCCCATTCCGCCTCTTTTTTTTTAATTATTTTAACTTAGTTGAACTAGAATCCGCGCTTCTTGGAAACTCTCTAGCCGATTAATCCATACGTTATTTCCATTATCGAGCTACGATGAAATTGTCATACGCTACTTTGAACATGTTTGTGTTGATTGGGTATTTGGCTACCCAAAGTTATTAATATTAAGCATTTAAAAAAAAACATTTAGCAAGAGAGAAAGTTGAAAATTTGTTTTATTATTTATTATTATTGTACAAATAAATTATATAATTGAGAAATTATTATAAAAAAAAACTATCGCGAATCCCTTTATAAGAATTTATAAGTTTTTAGAAAATTTTATTTCGCATTCCAATTCAATTTGACGGAAAATCATTTTCTATATGGACATAAAATTCGTCGTAAAGTGAATAACGGAGTGTCCTGTCACTAATTTGTCTATGTATCTAAAAAAAATGATAAATACAAAAATATTCTTTGAACATATATTATTTTGTACTATAATTGATTATCTTTAAATACCAAGCCTTAGGTAATTATTTTGAGCTTAAAATTTTAATTGCTCCTACTTTAAGTTAACGGTCGCTTGACTTCGTTTTGTTCATCTATTTAATTATTTAATTTATTTTAACTAGACATTGTTATTTTAATTGATTAATACGCTAAGACTTACTACTTACTACTTTGATTAAGCTTATCTATGTTTGTTTTACAGAGCTGAAAAGTATATATTGAATTTATATGTTGACTATTTTTTTTGTTATAACATATAATTTTAAGCGTTTTAATATGTGAGCCACATTTGTCATACAAAAATCTTAGTTATTTTCAATTGACCATGGAGGCGAAATGTTAGGGCTTGTATTACAAAATATATTATAAAAAATTTATTAATATATTCATTCTTAAGTAAATACATATTCTTTTTTAGGGTCACTTTTTTCTTTTGTCACAAGGTAGGGACTTTAAGCATCGTTTTATTTTTGATAAAGTTAAGTCAATATATTGAAATTAAAGAAGTTTATCTATCTATATATGTAGCTAAACAATTATTAACATTAAATTAAAATAACTTGATTTAAATTAAAATATATAACTTCAAACACTTAAGCAAGGTGAATTTAGAATTCTTCAATTTCCTCACGAAGGACTTTAGAATGTTTGAGTGGGTGATAAACAAAAATAATTCCTCTGGGTAGGAATGGAACCCACAACTACTATTCTACAATCGCTCTCGCACCTACGCCATATTATCAAAGTACAGTACATTTTAAAGCTAATTGCTAAAACATTGTTGCTCAAGGAAAGTATATTTATGATGCATTCTTGTCTCAAGGTGTTCCGTAGTACAAGTGCTTTTGATTACAGAATAATTAAATACAGAAATTTATAAAGTTTAACGAAAAAAGGACCGTTTAAAGATTTTAAGGTTATAACGTTGGTTTAATATCAGGCAGATGTAAGTTTGTGTTGCGTTTGAATGGGCGAGTAGCTGGAATAGTCGTTTAATAATATAATTGAATATATGTGAAAACTTATGAGTAATTACTTTTTGTTGTTCTTTTTTTATTTTGAGTAAGATATTGTTCAAAATTTGGTTTGTTAATAAACTTTAGTAACCATTTATTTTAAATAATTAATCTAATCTAAAAATAGGTTTTTTACACGACTTTTTACGTTTTTTACACGACGCGTCACTATGCGGCGTTGAGTTCCATCACTCAAGACTCAGTATCTCAAATTTGAGTGGAAAGCGGAGAACAAGTGTCTTTACACTGAGCTCCTCTGTCAACCCTGCTTTAAGTAATATAACTGCTTACCTGTAGAGTATTAAGCTTTTAACCATTTTTGACTATATTGTATATCGAGGAAGTAAACATTACATCAGTGGCGTTTTCAGAAGGAAATATTCTAAAACTAGACTCTCTGCCTATCCCAGGACACAGAGAGAAATTATAACTAAAATTATAGGCTTAAAAAAGATAAACCCAGCCTATACCTACATCACTTAATCAAGATCTTAACGCAATTATTACAAAAACTCTACCTTATTTCTATATCCTACTATAATCCCTCCTATATATACGTAAGTATAAAGCGAAAAGAAAATATCGACAGTAATAAATATACTTTGTAATATGCCAACATTAAAAACATTCTAGTCAGAAAACTAACAGCAAAAACTGCCACGGCTCATTAATTTAATATGCATATGTGCTCATTTTTTTGCATTCAATTTATTTATGCACTCTATTGATTAATGCTAAGAATAGTTTTGTGACTCTCTTTCTCTCCGTATTTTACTTACATGGATAGAGTGATATTATTAGAGACGTGTCTTATAATAGAACGGAGAACGAAGTGTCTTAAGATTTAATATGAAATATAAATAAGCTTCATACTAACAGAGAGAACATAGTGTATGCCGTTTTGGAAAGAGGAAAGAGGGAACCGAATTAAATTATTTCCATTCTCATTCATTCATTCCCACGAACAGGAATCGAACCTGCAGCCATCACGTTCACAGATATTTATAGACATGCACATAAAAAAAGCGCATATTACAAAGGACTTTCAAAATTGGATATTTTTTTATATAAACTACTATTATAATTGATAATTGCATAAAATAATCGTATATTTATATTAACACGAATATAATTACCATACAATGTTACACATACAAAGGTGCGTTGAAAGAAAAAAAAATGAGCTTCCTTATTCTAAACAAGGCATGAGGTCTGCAATGGCGCGTGGATACCAGTGTACCGGCTTGCAATTATTACTAAGATCATTTTGATTGAAACGCTATAGTGGGTTAGTTGGGGGTTATTAAAACTTAAACGATGGGTCTGGGTTTGATTCTCGCTTAAGATATTTTTTTTGTCTGTCTGTACTGATATGACAAAAATAGCTTCATGCTATTTCCCGCATGTTGCATGGTAGGAAGAGGGAGCCATATTTAATTTATTTTTTATACCGTGTGAAAACCCTTGCCTCGCCTGAGTGGGGACTTAGGACGGGTTGTGTGGGACTCATGGGCCGGACCCGGGGTAACGGGAGCCAAAAGGATTCTTCCATATAGGGAACCTAGTTTTAAGACCCCGCTCTATATTAAAATGCGTGTTTGTTTGAATGCATTCATCTCAGGAACTCAAATAAAAAAAATATATATGGAGGCTATATGCTTGCGGTCAGCATTACCTCGGAAATTTAAAATATTTCATGTGTCATACACAATGCTAATTTAACCATGTAGAGAATGTAGAGAGTAACCATAAAGAGAATTTTTTTGGTGTAGTAAAAATGTTGAATTCAAAAATATGCGCTTATTGCCGCTATCTGGTGCGTAATTTATGACGAAAAAGGCGGAGTGATTTAACACTCATATATCGGCTTACTCAGTTTAAAAATGAAATGATGGCAAATATTGTATCACGTATCTTTTCCAGAATGGAATTTGTTTCTCAGTCTAATTTCAAAACTTAAATGGCGAAGCTTAACATCAAATTTTGTCTAATTGGACTGTGTATATATAAAATGATCACAAATTAAATAATTTTTTTTTCTTTGCATACAATCAACACTCAAATATGCTTAAGGAGTCATAATTTGATGTATTCAAATAAAACCTTTAAAGGAAGCTATTGCCAAATAAGGTAAAACTTACCAGCGGCGCGTGTACGTGACCTGTGTATATATTGTATAATTAATAGACAGTGTGTATAATTGCTTAATATCATAATTTCTTTATTACTATGGAAATTAATGTTCTTTGTCTCACCCATTTACTCTAGGTATAAAGCAAGATAAGCGGAGAGAAATTAGTGTTAAGACACTCCACTAAGTAAGCTAAGTAATGAATGAATGAATGAATGAATGAAATTAATAAATGTAATAAAATCGTAAGCTTTAAAAATATTATTAATATACATAATAAATATATGGAAAGTTAAATTAAGATACTATTATTCATAATAATAGAGTATTTTCTATTTATTTTTAAGCACACCCTTGATTTTGCTAAATCGATTATTAAAACGCGGCGTTGAGTTCCACTTCTTAGCACGCAATGTTTTAACACCAGGGTCTCCCTGTCTATCCTGCAATATGCGGGATACAGCGTGAAGCTAGAAAAAATATTAGATCACTCCGCTTCACTTTCCTCACACACACTTCACTTTAATCCATACAAATATACGAATAGCTTTACGCGTATTAATGCACACTTCTTGGGTGGCTAAGTTAGTCGAGCCAGGAGTCCTGTAACAACGGACTGTAGGATATTAATTATTATACAAAAGCTAAATTAGCATTACCTACATAAATTTCTTTAATTAAGTTTTAAGGACAAATTGTGGAGACAAGTTTATGTAATTATTAATTTTATTTTGTCGCTCTAGCAGATCAATCGCAGCGTTGAATTTTAGTATCCAAGACGCTATGTCCAAAAAATTGAATGGAAAATATGGTACGGTATTCACACCAAGTTCCATCTGCCAAACGTGAGGTAGCTTATGTGTGAGATACACTGCGAGGCTAAAAAAATAATGTTTTATACAACTGTAGTCGTTTAAATGATTTTTTTTTATAATTAGTATATGTTTTTGTGCAATATACATACATATGTATATATGTGTATAAATACATGTTTCAGTATACAAATGTCTATATTGTTTAACATCGTAAATCTAAGTACGCATATTCATAAGGAATAATAGGCTTATTAATTAATTTTTTCTATATATATTTAATATTCTACTCATATTAGCTATCGTTTGCAATTAGTGAGATTAATAATGTTTAAATTATTTGGCATAAAATTGACCGCTGTACTTGTACAAGCTAAATGTGAATTAAAACTTAATTCTGGTTTCTGTGTGCCTTAAAGGAATCATTTTAAATTGTGACCAAATTGTTAGTTATAAATGACTATGTTGTATATACTTAGTTTTGTTTCTAGCTGCAGAACATTTTGTGTGGGTTTTTATATATATTAAGATATAAAATAAATCGTAAAAGTTAAATTATACATCAAGAGATGTCACTAATAGATAATTTTTAAATATTCTTTTATTATTATTGCAGAATATAATATGTTATATCTAACAACAAAAAAATATTATTTGTATGCTTTTTAAATAAATTGTATCCAACTTATAACTTTTATATAATATTTTATTACAAAACTTAAATATTAAGCTTTCACGAGCCAATTCGAACAATGATGCTATAAAAGCTTATGCGCCAGTGCAATAATAATTAAACAAAGCTCCAGACCGTGGTCGGTGAAGAAATATAAGTGATATAGAAAAAGTCATAAAAAGTTTATAAAAATGATTCTTGTTTATAACAATCTATAGGAGATGGTTGTGGGATCAAATACCAAGCATAGTGTTTATACTTATAGTATTGCTATGGTGAAATATCGTCTTGAAACACGCATGTCAAGTCCCAAGTACAGGCGGAAAACGGAAGACGGAGTGTTATGACACTAGGTTCTCTTGCCTACCCTACTATATGCACGATAGAGTTAAACTGAAAAGAATTGCCACAAATTAAAATAAATGACATCGTTATGCAGACACGTTGCAATTGCACCAAGATATCGTCATACTTTACAAAATGCAATAAAGAATGTATAATATACATATAAAGATAAAGCTTCTGATAAAACTTGGATAGCGATGATAAGCTCATCGCCATTTTTAAATTAAATGAACAAAATGTAGAGCCCTTAGAACTCTAGCTGTCAAATTGCAAAATGGCAAGTCAGTTGCTGTCTGCCTGTCTGTCTGTTGCATAAAACTTTATTATAATATGTATTTAATCTCATCATTTATCATATAGCATCGTTCCAAGCATTTCTTACTTTTATTTGTAAATAGATGTCAATTATTATAACATTTCTATTATATTTGAAGGAACTTTAATTATTTGTGTTCAACATTTGTTGTAAGCTTATTATTATTTCATAGAGCTTTCGTATGGACTTAAGCACGTGTTTTTTTTTTAAATATATTCTAATTTACGTTTTACAATATTACTCACTGGATTTAATTTAGTTTATGACTATTAGACTAATATATTAAAAAAAAATATGTATATAAAAGTTTTAAATGCATTTGTAAAATTTATTTTATTCCTCTGTTTTTTATGCATTATTATATTAATGAGTGATAACTGTTTGCATATAAAAAATACTTATTTTTATTCTGCGCATTTTGATTTTGTTCTGCACATAGCAGGGAGACAGAGAACGTGGGGTCAATCAAGACTTCGAGACATTGCGTGTTGAGCAGCGGAAAGTAACTGATATGATATCTATTAAAAAAAATATTTATAATCTAGTAAAATTAGTCATTTTAGACTATATTAATATATCCTTTAATTAAATAACGAAACAATGAAAATGCGAAAATACATAAATAAGTCATTTTCGTCGTTGCGAATCCGTTTAGAACCAAAATGTATTTAAAATTAATATTGATCTTTTTGATTGCTATTTTTTCATAGTTCAGCAACAGCACAAAACCAGGAAAAAACACAGAAATCCAATGTTCAGACGGACTTAGCTATTTAGATGTGAGTAAATGAATAATTCGCGTTTCACCACAGCTATGGGCGTCACGGTGCCCGCGTCCGCTGGCGCGATCAATGCAAGAATGCGCTTAATGATTTTGTACCTAATCTTTATAGTGCTATATGATGGTATAGTCATAATTATGTTTTATAAATAGTATGTGTTTTATAGGTTTTAAAGGACAATCTTGAAAAATCTATGAAAAAGGTTCTATTTAATTTTATAAGTAGAGTCTGTGCTCTAAAATTTGTAATCTGGAAATGAATAACATACCATATGATAGTGGATACAAAGGGGGTTCATACCTTCGTTATTTCTGATTTAATTGTGCTATAGTACAGATACAGTGGAACTGGTTTTATAAATATGAAAATTTCCTTCTTTTTTATCGATGTCTATTTCAGTACCATGTGGTATAAACTTTCTTTTAAACCTTGTAGAATTATTTTGTATTGCTTTTCTTTTCATACGAGTGTTTCTACTTTTGATTAATTAAAAAAAATAGTTTTTGGTTGCGAATATCAATCACCCTGTATTCAGTCTATCATAACATATAATTGGGATAGGAAAAGTCTTTATATGTTTAACATATAAAGTAATTTTAAATTGTAAGGAATTTAATTAGGAGTCAAGCACTTCGATAAATAAACTTCCTACGCGAAGTCGCTGGCATTATCTTTTTAGATAATCATTTCTATCGAATAAAATATTTTCATACTTATTTTTTCTTAGTATAGTAAATAAATATTTTGTATCCTTTTACCGATTTCTGATAAGTTACTTTTATCAATTAAATTATATAAATATAATATAATAATATAATATTATATAATATAATAATAAATATAATATAATAATAAATTAAATATAATTTGCATTTCTTGCACCTTGATAACTTATGATATCGATTCAGTGACTATTTTATTTAGTAATTGTAAATGTTGTTTTAGATTTTTTCTGTGAAAACATATTTATATTTAATGTGTATTGATAATATACCAGAAATAATCATATTTTTGTTTTAATTTTATTGCTTTTGAATTGCCCAGTCAATTCTCCTGTTCGTTTAGTAATATGCCCTCCTGGTATAGAGTATAGTTTAGTTTTAGCGTATTTTTGGAATGATAAAAATGTACATTTTAATATTATTCATTTGAGCAATAGAAATCCAGTTTAAGGGTTGACGCAGCTTTAAACTGGATTTATACCAAAATTTATAGTTAAAACTTGAATAAAGTAAGCTTTTCCACTACCACACCAAGAATAGTGCTTTATGAAAATTAAATAAAATATCTTTCATTTACGCACGCTGAACATGTCACCGAGTAACTCTACCAGACATATAGAGTTTAAAAAAAAACGTTCAAACGATTTATAGCTGATAAGCCATCTCTACGTTTGAGTAAATGTATAGCATTTTATTTACAACACAGTCTTGTCAAAGCGGCAATAGAAATCAACTTATTTGCATAAAACACTACGATTTTTCTTTTCCCGTGCGTGAAGTTCTTAAGTTTGTTTTTTTTTAAACGTCAACAGTACTTTTATTAATTACTGTTAGCAATTATAACGATGTTATGTGCAATTTTTTGTGACAATTAATTTGTATATACTATAGAGTTTCCGAGTATTATTGAGACTCTATAACTTTTTTAATTGTATACTTAGCAGTATCAGTATATTTATACAATTTGTGATTTTGATAATGATATGTAATCCATATGTACGTAGTTGACGTCAGACACACGATAGAAACTACCAGCATTCAGATATTGCGTGTCTGTTTCCTTTTTTGACATATTTTTCTATGTTGATATTCTGTCACTGTTGTAAAAGGTGAACAAAAAAGTTTACTAATAATATATTAATTGACTCTACCTTTTTGTCTATATAAAATTAAAAATGGTAGAGCACAATGCTAATAGAATTCAAACCCAACAGGGAAACATGCTGTGGATATTGTCTATGTTCCTAGTGGCCACGAACAATAGCAATTCTGAAACAAATTTCAGATTTGCCATTGCATTTGAAATTACTCAACTTAGAAAACAAATATTAATTTAACTAACTGTATTTGACCTTTTAATAAACAATTGTAACTGACATTGACTGATTATCTATAATCATCTTCGCATGAAGCAAAACAAAGTTACTTATTACTCTACGTACTCTATCTAGATTATACACATGAATGCAATCTTATATTATTTTTATCAATTTCTTACAAATGCTTTCTAATTTCCACCTAAAGGATTATTGTTTTGTTCAAACCAATCTAAATCGTATTGTTTAGTAAATAGAGTTTGAAATTTTATGACAAGCAAAAACTAGAGTACAGACTGTAGAGCTACCATACATTAATCATAGGAAACCAAATTGTTTAACGAAATGATGTTTTGTATCTAATTTTGTACTTTACTGCCTTATAATAGAGTATCAAATTGGTTGTCATTATCGTTCTTCTTAAGGTGAAGAATACATTTTAAGATTGACATTTAAATGGTTAAGTGGAAGTGAAAGGTGATATTTTTGATTAAAATTGGAAAATAATTGCGTCTCCCACGAGTTCAGTGTTCGTAATCGTTACTTTATTTTTTGTTTTATAAATATTTTGTTGCGATTGTGTGAACTGAATGCCCTCATTCTAATATATTTATATTTTTGTCTATGGTTCTTTTTTCAAAAGAGCTGTTTTTTATGTTTATATATGCATATACAGAATGAACAAATACATATGTAGAGATACTTTCAAAATCAAAATATAGAATTTATTAACTAATAATTACTAAAAAGTATAAAATGGAATTCTTTTAAAGCAAATTTCATGTATATTTTTCTATAGTATTAATAAAATAAACCCAATATCAGAAATATTCTATCATAGGATGATCTAAGCTTCTAAAGAATTTTCTATTGTTTTTAATTTTTCTCGCTTCACTCAACTGAGTGCATTTCCATTAATTAATAAGTAATAATAACTGTAGATTAAAATAGCTGTAATGACCATAGAACAGTGATTACTGTAAAAGTAGTATAGCATAATAAAAACATCGCATATAATTATAGGTGTGGTGTATAAAAAAATAAGAAGAATTTACTGTAATATTGTGTAGAGGGCGCTATTACGGCAATTGGTACATTTATATATAAAAAAGGATAAAATCCATAATACTTGTACTTAACTTGTATGTCTTTGTAGACGTTCTTATTTAGCAGTAGGTATAATATAATAAAGCTTTGATTTTGTAGCTTAAGGAAAATTAAGAGACGCGATCTGATTGTGAATGTGATGGTAGTGGTTGAAACCCACTCGGTCGTATCCACGGTATCTACCTTCCTTTCTGGTACCTCCCGGGATGGCCATGAGCGTAGCGTCCTGATGTTAGATTTTTTCAGTCTACCTTGCCATATGCGGGATACAAAGATATAAAAATCTATATTTAGTTTGAAAATTTGATAATCACCTTTAACCGAAGCATATAACATTTTCCGCTTAACATTATGGATAACTGAACTCAAATAAAATACATAAAACTACGCTTATGTCATATTATTGCCTAAAAGTGGCAAATGTAAAAGTAAATAGTTTCTAAAGTAAAATCTTTTACTTTAAATATTATTTTAAAAAAAAATCTTTAAAATTAAATTGCGGTAAATTGTAAGATGAAAAAATAATTAAATTGTCTTTGAATTAGATTTCTTTAAAAATACCCTTCTTATTAGGTATTAATAGCTGTTTACAAGTTTAGACCACGTACTATAAAGCACAGTAGTAGTGCATTTTTTATAATAATAATCCTTCTACTGGAACATCCGTGACGACTCAGTGATGAATGAATCTATGCAGTTTTAAATATAGCTTACATTGAGTTGAAATCTATATAATTGGTCGTAAAAAATATATTAAAACAAAATTTTAGTTTTTCGACCAGCTTCACGCTCTATGTCACGTAGAGAGAGAGACTCTCGTCACTACTTTTCGCCTCAAGTGATAAAATCCAATGCCCTAATTCTCTCTCTAGAGTAATTCAAAGCCATTCAAAATTTGTAACGTAATAACGGCATTACTGTAATTTTTTTTATTAGGCCAAGATAATATTTAAATAACACGAGCTCTTAACTATAATTGAAAGTTGGAATTCATTCATTTTTCTTTGTATTTTTACCTATATACCCCGCATATAATAACTAATCAGAGGGACGCTAGTGTTAAGGCACTCCGGTCCTCACTTACCGCCCAATTTTCTAAACATTGTATGTGTGGTGGAACTGAAAATAATTAATTTTACCCGAATGAGAATTGAACCCACAACCTTCGCATTCATAGTTAAACTCTATATTTCGTACATAGTGATTATACAATTAGAAAAAAAATCCTTTAATCATTCTATAATAGCGTATAATGATATAAATGTATGTGTAATGTATATAACGTAAGGTAGAGCAAAAAACACCAGTAAAAATAAAAGCGGCCACTTCAAAGTGTTAAGTTCAAAGGTTACCCGCACTTTTTACAAATTCTTATTTCTTTCCTTTAAAGATGAATATTGCTTAAGGAAATTACGAAATATTTTCCAAATGACATTTTATAAAAACACATCTGCTTTTTATTATTAAGTGTATTATCGTGAGCGGTCGCTTCAGTAGATTATAATGGAACGAAATTAATATGAACATTATTAAATTTAACGATATTCTATTAATTTAATCATCGTGTGTTTTTTTCTTATATTCAGCTTAGCCCATTGTATCTTGTACATAGCAGGGTAGGCGGAGGGGGCCAAGTGTTGAGAGTCTCCGCTTTCCGTTTTTAGTATCTTGAGTGGCGGAACTTAACTAAGTGCTTCGTCTTACCAGAGCGAAGGAAAGGAGAATAATTCAATAAAACCCACAAGCGTCGCGTTTATAGTCAGAAAACGGGATGGAAACGCCATTTATTAATATTATGTTATTGTGACTTAGTGGTATCGTATAACAATCATCTATTCACGTAGTAGTTTTAAAGGGGCAGTACCGCTCACCTCCACTGTCCAAGCTCCTCTCTCTACCTAACCAAATTCAAAATCTCTACTAGTGCTGCCATCGAAGTGAGTTCTGAATAAATTGATGATAATTCTAGACAGACCGATATCTTTTAGTGTCGCTCCTAGTTCAACAACACATACAAGTTAACTCTAAATCTATTCCTGGCTCGTTGGTAAGTTGAAAGGACTTGTTAAGTTTAAAAAATATATTTTTACAGTTATTTGTTTTTGCTATGGAAGTGTAAGCTCTGCCATTATTACGCGGATTAGGTTTCTACAACTGTATCTCATACGTGTCCATCATAAACGTCCGATCAAGAGCCGAATTTAAAATATAGAAAAGTTGCTGTTTAGCTTTTGTAGACGAAGCTTCTTTTACAAGCTCTATTGATCGTTTCCCGGTCGTTATTTTTCTCTGTGCTTTTGCTGCTAAGTGGCTAACTGCTACGTTGTTATGTTGCTGCAGGTATTGACCGCCATCTTAGAGTACTCTTACACTCTACCATCAAGAGCTTAACTGTTCTTACTGTCTCTTTACAGATATAGCAATTTTTTTCAACGAAGTAGATACCATATTTTATTTCTACTTTAGGGATATAGGGTAATTAGTATAGGGTCCTTAGAATAAAATAATATCCTTAACGTAATGGAAATTATAAATAAAACATTTTTAATGTGTCAAGCAATTTTTTTTTACGGACTGTCTCTAGTGTATAAGAATATTATAAATACAGTGTATTTAATAAAAACAAATCCTTTAAAATTAAAGTAACCTACGTAATTGATGTTCTTTTTAAATTCTGTATTCCATAGTAGCTCTTATTCTAAATTCCTATGGTAAAATTATTTAGTATAACGGAAAATTACGTAGAAAATTTATAATTTGTAATGAGCATATAAGAAAGAAAAGAAATACGTATATATTTGTCAGCCATTGGACAGGATCAAATTATCATCCCTCTTTGAGTTATACCAAAAATAATATTTTTTTTAAATATTTAAATACAAAATGGTCTATAGTATATAGGTCCATAAATTATTTTATTGAGTTTCATTACGAGAGTGCAATACAACTTTTCACTTGTAAATTAATAAAAAAAAACACACAATAATTACAATTACAATAATTAAATCTTGACATAACAATTAAAATATCGTTTGTCACATTTTTCCATTGCAGTACAATTTGTATGAAACATTACTAATTGGGTGCAGTGCTGTAGTTATTTTGTCTGAGTCATTGATACCAAGGATTTTTTTTTAAATAAATAAATTAATAATTTTCCGCACAGCAGGGTAGTCTGAGAAACACAGAGTTTTCACATTTTCTTTCCACATTAAATCTATCAATATTTAAATACTTATAATAAATTCTTTAATTGCTTACAATAAAAAAATCAATCAGTTGGAGAAATAAAATTCTCTTATTCAGTATCTTCCGAAATGCACCACAAAGGCTGTGATAGCTATTAAAAATATATGTTATACAAAAAATATATGATATATATATTTTTATGTATGTATGTATATACATATAGTATATCATAATTGATCCTTATTACACAACATCAAACAAATGTTTTGGAATTCATTCCACGAAATATATATGGGTAGCGTCGGCAAAATTATCCTATTCCACGTTTTGGTAATTACAGCTATTATTTATGATTATTCCTAAATGCTTTACATTTGGTTTTTTGTGCTGTTGTCGGTACTATTTCAAAAATATAATGAGTTAACGGAAATTATTTCATATTCATTTCTATTTTTCTACTTGTATGCTTCATTACGCTATAATTTAATAATTTGCTTTCTAACCTTACTGCTGTTATATAAAGACAATCGTTATGAAACTCTCTGCTCTCTCTGTTTATTATCCTAGAAGCAAACGTGAATTCTGTAAAAAATAAAGTGACATATCACTGCATATAAAACCATTATCAAAAAAGACACTAAAATAAACTACTTGTTATACATTTCTTTGTCTACAGTACCACACACCCGCACCGCGGGCAACGTTTAAATAGCTTATCATTATGTAATTACTATCATTGTTACACACACTCACATATGGCAAGGATATGGGAATCTATACTCTATTAAGATTAAGAAACATTCCTGTGGATGTCAAGAGTTTTGATGTTGAAGATTTTGTTTTATTCTTCCTCTTTTTATACATTGATAAGAAAAAAACTATATGTTTTGTAGTAAATTTTAACTGAGCGCGAATCAAACCCGCGCGTCTTTGATACCGTCTAAGTTCTTGTATACAATGATAACTTAGCTTATTTGCTTGATGTTTCAATATAAAGAAAACTAAATTATTTAATATTTATTTCTATAGCATGGTCACTTTATAGTATTATTAAGGTTTGTCTAGTATACAATACTTATGGGTTGAAGTTCCTGTCAGGACAGTTATGTTACACTAGCTTTCCACTCGTTTAATATATATACATACAATCTTCACGAAACAATAAATATTTCCATTATGAAATAAAAGCTTAAATTTCAAATTACGTGTCTTTAACTCCTTAGTATACCTTACTTTGCTAGTTTACGTAAGCTCTTCAAAGAACTAATGCAAAAAAAAAAGATGTAAGATATACCTCTAGGCTTGAGAGCACAGTGCCGAATATACTGAAAAAAAGTCGGGTAAAAAGCATGAGGACCCCCGAGAGAATTCATGAAGAAGGTCAATGACATCGGAAAGAGATATGTAAGGAAACCGTAACGCTATATAACGTATATATATATATATATATATATATATATATATATATATATATATATATATATATATATATATATATATATATATATATATATATATATAATATATATATATATATATATATATATATATATATATATATATATATATATATATATATATATATATATATATATATATATATATATATATATATATATATATATATATATATATATATATATAGGCATTATATTTAATTGACAAAACAACAAATCATTGCTCATATTATCTCATATTAAAGTAATCTCTTTGAGAATGTAAAATAAAAAAACTTAAATCATTTTATTGACTGTTACGGTTCTACGAAGCGGCGCCCTTTAAACAATGAACGCTTTCCTCTGAATTGATTAACCGAATTAATGTTTGTTACATATATTATTTATATGAATATTTTACTTTATTAAAAAAAAAAACTATCTTTTATCTGTGGTTTTGGCTTATTATAGATAAGCGAAAGATCCGAAGGCTTATAGTAAGTTGCAAAGAAAATGGTTGACCTATTGATGAAATTCAGGTGGAGAGTGGAGAACGATATCTCGTTTCATATCATGATATCTCATGACACTAGTTTTTCTGTCTACCCTGCTATATGCAGGATACAGGGTGAAGCTGAAAACAGAATTAGCTTATTAATTATAAACTATTGTGATAATGAACACAATGTTGATGAATCATATCACTTATATTATTGTATTATATTTTTAACACATTTTTTTTTTCACATAGTTTTTTTAACACATTTTTTGGCTTCATTTGCTGCAAATAGTTTGTCGCCTTTGTGAAATGTAAGTTGTCGCCTTTGTGAAATGTACGATTACGTACGCTGTAAAGGAAGCTTTATTGACTAGTTAGTTAAGGTTAATTTTGTAATATTATTTCAATATACTACCTAATATATATATATATATATAAATATATATATATATATATATATATATATATATATATATATTACTGTCTAACCAAATTTAAAATCACATTATATTTATGTAAAAGCGGCTACATTTATATAACAAAAAAAACTATATTTAATAGAAAACTAAAGAAATATTTTAAATTATAGAATCGTTTCACCTGTAAACATATAACACCTATAACATCAACAATCAGAACATTTACAGGTTTCTTATATTATCATACAACGCGGAATAAGACAGATAGAAAAGCCACTGAACTCTCCTGCTTAACAATAAATATTAGATACACACTATAATATACAATTAGGGACTGTCGTGACGCAGCGGCACAACGTCTGACTGTACACAACGGTTATGGGTTCGATTCCCATTCGGAGAGGAACAATTGGTTTCATTTCTTTGCTCTGGTAACAAGACAAATAGCAGCGACGAGTTCCGCCATTCTACACGCAATGTCTCGAGAGGCGGAAAACGGGGATCGGAGTCTCTTAACACTAGGTTCCCTCTACCCACTTCTCTCGCTTTGCCCACTGTGAAATTACAAAAAAAAAAATATATATATATATATACAGTAAATTCGAGCAAAAATCATACAAATTTACTAAACTAACTCTGTTATAGCGGTACATACCATTGAGTTTAATTTGTTATAATCCGTACGTCAAAGGAAGTTCACGTTTTACTTGGAACGGTAATAATGTGTTACGCGCAGATGACACCTTGCCTGTAATTAGACAAGTCCGGTTAAAGCATACGAGTATACTCGTACATACATATGTACAAGGATTCTTATATATTAAGATATAAAATTATATGGAAGCTTTAATGGTGCAGTGGAACAGCCTCTGATGATAGACGCAGTGGTGGTGGGTCCCACCGGCCTCCCCCACTCAGAAGTGAATTTAGTTGAATTTTTTTTAATTTCTTCCCCTAGTAGACTAAATGCGGCATATGTATTTAGAATTAAAGGATTCAATGTTTTAATCTGGCTCGCTTTGTCCTATGTATGCTTTGCAGTTGTACATAATATATTTCTTGTATATATTTTCCTTCTTTAAGAAAAGTTCCTGAGCCTTCCTGCCTGAGGTTCCTGGTAAGTAAACTGTGCCTGTGAGATTGAATAGCAACGTGTGGAACTCTCAATTATAAATTAATCATTATATATATATATATATATATATATATATATATAGATATATATATATATATATATATATATATATATCTATTATATAATATATATATATATAATATATATATATATATATATATATATATATATATATGTAATAAAACTACTTTCAGATACCAAATAACCAAATTTTTGCTAGCAGACTAAGGAACTTAAGTGTAACTGTTTCTGTTAACTGTTTCACGCTTTTACCCGCATAGAGCAGGATAGACCTACCAACTAAGATACTCTGTCGGTTAGATACGGTCAGACGCAAAACCACTGCGCCATGACGGCCTCAATCAATATTCTTAATGTATATATAATTTAACTTTGCACTAAGTCTCCATTAAAAGACTAAAATAACTTTAATAAATTAGCTCGGTACAGGTTTTGAATCTATAACAACTGAACCTACAAGCCTTATTTAAAAGCAAAAGGTACTTGCCAGTATCACTTGTCTACAAAAATAAATTAACCAGATAATTATAATCAATTGACTCCAATCCCACAACGTTAATGTGTAAAACCTCTACCCAAAACACCTCATAAAACGCTCAAGCGCGTTTGACGTACAGATGTTAAATGTTTAATGATATGGAAAATTCTTTGGTTTAGTAATCCTATATGGTCTATACCATTGTGCGGAACACTCGTCTTAATTACTTAGTAATAAGAATCAAATTTCTTTAAAATTTTGATGGTTTAATTTCAATTTTGATAGGCTTTATTATTCGGACAATAAGGATGAGTGTTGTGTAGCAAATTTTGGTTATTTGATAAGTTTCAAGCCACTGCTAATATCGGCTTACATTAAGAGTCCATGTCCAAAACGAATAGCTCCTGGTTTCGGGGAATACGTTAGTATCAATATTGACTGGTGCTAAGAACGTTGACCGAACATTGGTCAAATCCGACTGAGTGAGCTGCAACTCCTTGATTAGATTTTGGTGTCATTTTACAGTGTTTCGTCTGAAACGATGATTTTTATTTCTAATCTCAATATACGTAATGTATTTTAAACTTTATCACTAAACTCTCTCCCTCTCTTTTTTTACATAGAGTAATATAAAACACATATAAAGATACTGAGATTTTAATAGTTAGTTGTAAATACAGAAAATAATTATAAAGCACACTAGACTTTATGGTGCAGCCACCATATTGAATGTAATATCCCACAGAGAAGCCCAGTACGGTAATTGAGACATATATCAGCGCTTGCGTTCCACGATCCGACTACAGCCTTAAGACGTTGGCAAAACGGTCTAAGGCCATTTTTAAAAAAATATTTTGTGAAATCCTTTTTTTCATATCTGATAATAGTTAAGAGCTTTAAATAAAAGAAGCTATACGAGATAAACTGTTGTAATATGCTAACAAACTTTTTATTATGTTAGCATTAAAGTGAAGTTGTATAATTTTTCAAAGAAAATTTAATGCGAATGTCAATCGTTTCTTTAATATTTGTACCTTACATATGCACATATCAAATAAACTTATTTAATTAAGTTAATTAAAAAATAAGGTATCAATATAGATACTTTTATTGTGATCAAATAAAATAATTACATACTTTTTCATTTATTACATTTTATATGTCTTCTTAAAATGCTATTTTTAAAATTAGCTTTTTTCTTTTGATAAAGATATTGTTTTACACTTTAGAAATCAAAATATTTTTTTGAAGAACATATTATTTTGTCAGTACAAATTTTGAACCTTAGAAATATAAAATTCGTAGATAAGCACTTTTGCATTACACTGTACTGAGTTAATACACACATCGCCTTCAAATTGAGATCTGCACAAAGGTTGTAAATAACGAGATACTTATAAATAGATAATAAAGTACGTACGAAGACCTAATGATGCCTTGTATGAAGAAAGTTTATAGTCTTGCTGTAAATGCATTGTGTTTAGATGAGAGTATTGGAAATTAAACCTAATTGAAGAATCATTTGGCGTTGTGTGATAAGAAATATTAACAATTATATATTATATTAATTATTTAATAGAATATATAATTGTTAATATTTCTTAATTAAATATAGTATCTTTTTAACACGGGATAAGTTGATCTGTAACAGCTATATAGACGTTTAAATTTTTCTTAGTAAATCTCTTCGTCCTTTGACAATCAAAATAATCATAATCATCATATCCACGACTCACTGCTCAACATAGACCAATAGACCATATGTCTCCACAGCAATTGCTCCTGCGCATTCATATGCATCCAGGTACCTTGCCCAGATCGTGAGACCCAACCTGGAAGATGGCCTAAATACCAAAATAGAAATTTACAGTAAATGTTGTGTCAGTATTGAATATAATAATAATAATACTTTATTGCACAAAAAAAAATATACATAACATTTCCCAAACAGAATTATATGTGTATATTATGTGCAATGGCAGCCTTATCGCTGAAAGCGATCTCTTCCAGGCAACCATTATGATTAATATTCATATGGAATCAGTAGCACAAATGCAGAAAGGTGCAAAAAGTATTACATTACGACTATAAATACATTTAAGGTATTATATATAAATGTACTAAACATACTTACATATATAACAAATTATATAGATATACATACATACACATACCTATATATACATAGATACACAAACATATATAAATAAATTAAAAAAAAAAATACATAAGAGGTTACCATGTACATACAAACATATAAAGGTATATATTATACACTTAAATAGACATACATACAATAAATATGAAATTATAAGATATAATTCTAATTATATAGATAGTTCCAGATAGTGTTCCTTGAGACGGCGTTTAAATATTTCAACAGATTGGGACTGTCTTACATTGAGTGGCAGCTCATTCCAGAATTTTTCTGTCTATACAGTAAAAGAGTCACCATAGCATTTCGTACGACACAAAGGTATCTCTAGGAGGTTGTTAATCCGGGAGCGGAGTTGTTGGGAGTGATTGGTGCTTGACCCTAAGAGCTTGAAACGTTCCTTGAGGTATATAGGAGTAACAGGATGGTAGAGGATGGTATAAAGGAGAGTGAGGGAGTGTAAGTTGCGTCTGTGTTGTATCGTCAGCCACTTTAGCTGGCTGCGAAACTGCGACACATGGTCGTACTTTCTCAGTCCAAAAATAAATAAAATTTAATATATTTATTTACCTACCTACATAATTTCAATGTATGACGTCATAATGTTATTCTTAAACATTTTCGAATATTTTTTTTTCTGGACAGATTAAATGAGAAAGCCTGAATCGCCACCTAGCACTCAATATCAGAAAAAAGAACTGAGTGTCTCATCTTTAACTTCCCCTTTATACAGTAACAAATAAATATCATAGATATTATACTAATTGACTGCTGAAAGAATTGTTTCTCTCTCTCGACAACTCTTAAGAAAAGAAAAATTAAATTTCGTAAATAAAATCAAATATAAGAAAATGAAGATGAAGAACACGGAATAAGTGTAATACTAGATTTTATTAAAAAATATTTTGCCTGCTCTACAAATACATTACACGTAACGTACAAGAACTAAATTTGGCTAAATCTAAATTTCAATAAAATTAAGAGATCAATAGCGGAATCAATCACATGCCAACGAATTAACATTTGTATTATATATTCACATAATAATAGTGTTTACAAAGCTTAAAAGCTTTACGCATCGCGAGCTTTTCTCTACAATTCTAACATACAAATTGGTTTCCACTGCGTGTCGCGTTTGCGTGTGCTCCACACATAACGCTCTACCACGTGGTCGGATCACGCAAACACTGTCAATGGATGGCGTGATAGCAATTTTCGCGTGACGCTGGGCGTGGGCAAGGTCGGTCGGACTTAAGACTAAACACGGTGTTTCTGGACAATAACCCATGTGTATTGTGTATGTATGGTTAATAGCTGTTTGTTTGTTTATGATTTTATGTGTGTTCATTTAGATTGTGTTTCTGCGTTAAGAGTTTTTGATGTTTATTGTTTTTTTTCTTAGGGATCTATCTTCAATAGAAATACTATAGTAATAAGCCAGTCCCTTGTTCTCAATCCATTCACTTAAAGGTATAACGTGTTTATACTATTCAGTAACTATGGCAACTAGACTACAGATCACTTCTTTGTTTATTTTTCCTTCAGGCAATGCAGATATTTGGTAGAGTTAGCAAATAGGTGGAAATAGTATGCGGGTTTAAATATTTATTATCAACAACGATCAACAAGACTAATAATTTTCAACTATGCTATAATATAATATACTTGTTCCGTATAATTAATTCCTTGTAACACTTTACTTTACCATATGTTTAGTAAAATTGGTTGAATAAAGAAAAGACGATCCCCAGATTAGTGTCGTGTTACTTAATCCAACTTCTACAAGGTGTTTGTGTTAAGTAGGTGAGAAAATCACTTATACTTTCTATAAAAAGTATTTAGTAATACTTACCTGTCCTGGCTTTTTAGGAAATGAATTTTTTCTGGATCTGTAGAAGATTTATAACATCTATAAAGATTTCATTTAATATACAATAACTGCAATATTAGCGGTACAAATATACTGATAACTGATTGATATTATAAAATTCTTAGACGACTTATTCCATTTTTTCGTTTTATGACATAGAGAGGTTGAATATGCATAAAAATAGGTCCAATAGGTTCCTGTTTGTTTGTTTGTGTCAATTCTTAGAAATTTGCATTTATTAACAGTTCATAAGCTCAAATCAAATAATCAATTGAAATAGATTAATTATGTAAATTATATTATTTTTATTTTATCAATGTTTCCTTATCCATCTGCATGCTCTATTTTTTTTGTATACATACAGACACTCATCAAGTCTAATGGACTTGATGTAATTCTTTACGGTTTCCAATATTTAGTTCTCATCTGAAACAGATGAAATAGATGATGTCATGAATTGAATCTTCTAGAACTTATTAACACAATATTATAATTTTGCTTTTCCATTTATAATTAGTAAAAATCGTAAAGGGATTTGAAACTATGTCTTTAGAAATCATCCAAGCCCTTTGAAAATAAGCAATACGTTTTCATCAAGAGTTAAAAGTCTTATACGCTTGTTATAATATATTTATATTGTGGACATCACTGTAGAGAGTTTATTTATTTGTAGATGTTTACTAAATTTTAATTTAAATAATTTGCATTAGTTCTTAGTCCGTGACCACAAACTACTGCAAAGTGTCGAGTTTCCAAAGATTATTGCTAAGAATGGATTTGGCAAAATTTGGCAAGATAGAGAGATAATATTGTAACAAGTAGAGTTTCACGAACTAATAAAATGTTTTTAACAACAAAAAGTTATGTTGTTGAACAAAATAAAATGAATCTTCTATACTTATTTTTGTATTTGAAAACCTTAAAAAGTAGATTTTATACATGATTATATGTAATTTGACCTTGAATATTCAAAATCTATAATAACCCAAGAGTAACGCCGCGTAATGGTAGCCTGGTGGTTTCTGAACAGCATTTGCATATCTCATTGTTAGTTAGGACCAATAATTTTACCTTTATACAGTTTTAAGTTCGTATAATCAAGGGTTAGAGGAATTTAGTGATTATCGGCACTTTCTAATAAAACCTCGTCGAAATTCTAATTTACTATAACATTGATTTTAAAAATTTGTTTCGTAAAATATAATTAATAATTTTAAATGGACAAGTTTGTATGGTTGAATAATGCTTAAGGCTATTTTTCTATTTCTTAATTAGATCTCTACATGCACATACAATATGCATACGCAGATAGAAATACATATATAGTATATAATTTAAAAAAATACTTAAAGAAAACATATAAAAATTTGAACGCAGCGGGATTCGAACCCGCGCCTCATGGAAACCGTCCAAGCGCTCTGACCACTAAGCCATGCGTTCCTCCTCACGCTGCGTCGAAATTCCGAAAATATTTTTTCCGTAAAATAGTCATCTTCTTCAGAAAATACTCACTTCAGAATATGGTAAGTTTGGCAATTTCAAAACTTTTTAATGAAGATATCAAAAAGTTTTGAATCGTATCACTATCATTTAGTGAAGTCACAGCTAGATAGCGTCAAGACCTTTTCCAGAAAATTTGTCTTGTCTAACCATTGATTGCGAAATATTGAGACAAGATACAAAAATTTGACCAAACACTCTAGCTACTTACACCATACGTTCTTAAATCTCTTAGCTAAATCGAAATGCTTATTTGTAACAATTATTTATTTGTATTTCTATAGGATTCGCAAATGTTTTACAATTGCTTGGTCAGAAAGAATATTACTATATCTATTCTACATGGATTTAAACCAAAATAAATCAACGGCCATGTAATTATAAGCTAATATTATATTAGTAAGAAGATATTATATTATATATAAATATAATGCTTTCAAACAATTTCTTACTCGAGAATATCTCTAAGTTTCCTACAAAATTTCTACAAAAGCTATTTAAAAAAATATTTTAGAGTCGTGTCTATGTTCCATAATAATCTAGTAATAATAAAACATAATTAAATTTAAACAAGTCCATCTAAACTCATCAAACAAAATTTAAATAAATAAAGTATTACAAATTTTTACCAACTTTACAAAATCGAAATATTAAGGATATATAAACATATATAACATGATGATGAACAAACATGATACTTAAGAATTTGAAGAATTCCCACTAAACAAATACAATAATTTTCACTTTGTCTCTGAAGATCAAGTCAATAAAAACAAAGTGCGGCGTTCAGTTCCGCCATTCAACATGCAATATCTTGAATTCGTGTTGCTATCTGCCTAACGTAATAAAGTTATAAAAAATATTTACTAAAATACAACGTTCTTATCAAGAAAACTCTATCATCCGTCCTACGTCATTGTAACTCTACATCAAATGAAACCTATGACCAGACGTATAATTACAAGCATTCAGCAAACATAAGCTAAATGACACGTATAAAGTTGTCTGGTGGGGTGAACACCCTAGCTATCTGTCCATCTCGGGAGTCAAACCCGTCAGCTGACGCCAACGTACCGTGACGTGCGCGTTGCACATTCGGTCCTAGTTACAACGCTATCAATAAAATCTGGCTTTTACTTACTTATACTAGTACATTTACGAATATTGAAGTTACTTTAATTGTGCAGTTGTTTCTAATTATGAAATAAAAGGTATTAAATACTTTATTATGGTATGAAAATATTGTACCTTCGATCGACCGTTCGATCGTACCTGAAGTCTTATATTCGTTTTAAAAATACAGTAGCGAAATTCCTATAGTCAAACATGAAGGTTTAATTTGATGCCGCCTCAAATACGGACAAAATTATTGATTTTGAGAGACGCAAGGGAGGTTTTAACTTGATTGCAAATGTCCTATTTTATTTTCATTTATTCAAATGTTAGATTGCAAATATTTGAATTTTATTGAGTGAAAAGTGAAAAATTAGACAATAAAATTTATTCTAAAGTTCATGAAGCCAATGGGTAAAAAATAATAATAGTAGTCTAACAAGTAACTAATATAACATACCATATACAATATTGCTTGTATCAGTTAATATTAAAAATATTAATATCACGATTCATTTTATAACAAAAAAACTCTACAAAACAAATATAATATATCTTACACCTTATAACTGTAGTTAATCGTAAAGAAAGCTCTGTTACCGAGGTATACATTTCGTATCAATCCAAGACCAGCGAAGAAAAATCGAAGCCAAGAGTATCTCGAAGTGAAACAGATATACAGTGTTTCTGTTTAAGTTAGAAAAGGATCGGCGGCCACGCCTCTTTCTTCTAAGCGACTCTAGGGTAAATTCTTTTAGGGATTTCTATAGCTACGATTATATTGGGGAGTATTTGGTATTAATACAAGCGATAGAGACCTTTAATGTTATTCAATGTAGAGTCACTTTTGGCGACTGTTACTTGGATTCAATATTTTGGTTCCAATTTGTAAATTCAGTCTGCCCTATCAATGTAAGTTTGCGGTTGTTGAAAAATAAGGGAGACTTTGTCATCTACATATTCTTATGTATACCTACATACTTTGTGAGAAAATAGATATTTCCAGAACTTAAACTACTGGTACTGTCGTGACTTAGTTGTACGAAAGTTTTGAATTTACATTTAAGTTGTAAAAATGTAAGTTGCAGGTAAATTTACTTTCTGGATTTATTACCAAAAGTAAAAATAAATTCTAATTTATTTTTAAGCTATACTATATGTGCTAATATTATATGTTTATGCAAAAAATATATTGCAATGACTGCATTATATTTTTATGCCGTCTCGACTGTATAAATTTCTCGTATAATTCAAATTTTATTTCCAACCGGAAACCGTACAATAAGTGTATGATATAATACCATACATATACATACTATATATGTACATATTTCATACTATATATTATTTGCAATACCAAAAACGTTTTACAAGCTTTCGCCAAAAGCTTTATGTTTGACCCTTAATATGTACATATATCACTTTTTAACCATGAAAATATGTTTAAATATGGTGCTTCAATATTATAAGTCACTATTTGTTCCCTAACTATGAATATTCAGGAGAATTTGGCATTAAATCATATTATTTTCCACCTACTGTCTAAATAATCAAGTTATTAATTAGCTGCAGATGTTATTATTAAGCTGCAGATCCTGAAATTATACTTTTCTTAGTAGAACATCAACATATGTATTATATATTAAGCGAATATTCATTTATTTTATTTTGGGTACCCAATTTTGGAGACAGTGTTGAGTGGTGGAACCAAACTTAACATCTTCTAAAATAATTTTTAACCCACAACTCCAAAACCACTTAAACCAAAAGCCTGCCTAAATATCATTAACTTATTATATCAAATAAGCGCACACGCACAGTGTCATTTGATAAAACATTTAGTAAAGTCTAAGGAATAGTTGTTGATTCGCGTTCACGACGTGAATGGACAGTGAGGGGGTTATTGCGTGAGTAATTATCTACAAGGTAGCATCACGTGACCGGGGAAAGGGTAAGGAAAAACTCGAAACAGAATTACATTTTGAAATTACTTTCCTGGTTGGATTTCTATATTGTACAGTTTGGATATTTTCTTTTTGTTACACATTTCATGTGGTTATATGTAATTACAAATAACTGCATATTCGAAGCTAACGTGGTGAAGTGGCGCTGGGTGTGGGTTTGATTCCCAATCGAGGAGTATGAATTTTCATCTGGGAAATGAGTTATGGTAATACGACAAATAATTGCGCTAAGTTTTACCACTTACACGTACACTAGGTTTCCTCAAGTTAATAGCGAAAAGCGGAGAATAAAGTGTCTTGACACTAGGTTCCCTATCCTATCTGTAGTTTATATGCGGAAAATAGCGAAAAACTGAAAGAAAAATAGTAATAAAAGAAAAGAACTATCATAAAATATATATAAAGTGTATTTTACATTATCGATTACTAAGTCCTATCTATATTTCTTAAATATTGGGATTGGGTTGGGATTCAAATCCCAATTCACAACCTTTACAGTCCCACTGCCGCCCTACACATGATTTATCATAATATTTGCAATGCATTCCATCAAACAGTATATGATTCATTTTATTTAAATAATGGATGCATCCATTGAACTATAAACATAGTTTTCAAACACGAACTGTTATCTATCACATGCTTAAAAACTTTCTTAATACATTTATCATGTACTATAATCTATAGAATTTCTTATAATTTTCCCCATAGGTTTTGATAGAAACTATTCTTTAATTAGCGGATTTATTGCTAGGTGTCAACTTCGTTCACGGTCTAACAAGCAATGTGGTGAGAACTAATGTCTACAAGCCATGAGAAAACGTTTAGATATAAAAAGTTTATTCAATAGCTTATTATTGATCTACTGTATACAATTACAAGAGCAGACCAAAATTTCTACACCTAATAAGGTATATCAGATTTTAGTAAATTACAAGCCTCTACATAAGTAGTAGTATAAAAGCCATCTTTAAATTTCTACTTTTAGTCTAATATTGAAAAAAAATGAATGAATTTTATCAAATCACACACAAATGCCACTTGGATCAGGATGCGATTTCTTATATTTATAGTTTCTTATATTTCTTAGATTTATTTTGTACATAATATATTTATAGCAATTAGCAGGTACTGTTCTGTTGCTAGTAGCAAAGCTTGTGTTAGTAACTGTGACACTTTTACACTATTGCAGTTATTAATACGTAATTTCTTTTTAATAATCTGCTAAATGTTATAAATAGATGAATAAAAATAAATGAAAGAAGATGTTTAAGATTATGTTTTACCACTCCACACTATTATGTCATTGACATCATTAACATGTCAAACTTGGGCGGAAAGGGCAGAAAGGAGAGTCGAAATACAAAGTCTGAAAAAAAAATTTTAATAGACAACTACCGTTAATAGTAGAAGTCCACTTGGAACGCCTTACGTTACTTTAGAAAGCATTTCGGAGAACACACAAAGTAATTATAATATCTTGCCATCACTCGAATGTGACTAATCGTAGCGATATCATGACAATAAATCATTTGTACGCAATTATTAACAAATATGTCATTTGAATTGTACTTCAGTACACTTTCTACTGAAAGAAAAACACAAATAATTTACTTCCGTACTAATTCAATTGTATGGTACATATGCAAAATATGTAAAGCGACCCTATTGTCGACTTGTGAATATATGTACACTACACATATATATATATATATATATATATATATATATATATATATATATATATATATATATATATATATATATATATATATATATATATATATATATATATATATATATATATATATATATATATATATATATATATATATATATATATATATATATATATATATATATATATATATAAATAGTGTACATATGTGTTAGGCAAAAGCGCGGCGTCAGACTCTTCCACCGAACATACTGTGTCTCTATAATTACTTAAAAGGCAAACGGAATAATATATCTCTAATTTCTCTTGCTTGTTAAAAGAAAAAAAATTAAATAATGCAGCAATTATGCTATATATGTAAACTAAGTTGCGTTTAATCGGATCTAGATCAGTTTTGTTGATAGCTTGTATAATTTTATAATGCCTTGTGAAAGATTTTTTTATATTAATTTATAATATAAGCTGCAAAAAAAACAAATATGACAGTGGTATAGTAAATAAATATCGAAATCACTGTCATAATAATGAAATTATTCTCATTTTGAAATCTATGTATATTATTTTTTAGCTGTACCTACTGTCTCTAGAACAGTAACAGCGAATTTAGTGTTAGCCATATAGCCATCTTAATAAAAGCGATATATTTTAAATAAAATGTCTATATTACCGAATATAAATACATATATATATATATATATATATATATATATATATATATATATATATATATTATATATATATATATATATATATATATATATATATATATATATATATATATATATATATATATATATATATATATATATATATATATATATATATATATATATATATATATATATATTCTTGTTAACAACTAAGTTTTAATACTTAGATACAATTTTAATAGATACAAGTAGTTGCATTTTTTTGCTTCAAACAAAGATATTACCTTTGCTTATTGTACAGCGAGCAACTGTGTCAGTAATTAAAATGATTAGATGATTATGTAGCGTGCTTTTGTTAGCGATTTTGTGAAATAAAATTGATATTTGAATATTGTTGAAATATAAAAAAAAATTTGGTGTGAAGTGATTGTTGACGATAGTACTCATTATGTATACTGATGATTACTAATATTATATATATATATATATATATATATATATATATATATATATATATATATATATTATATATATATATATATATATATATATATATATATATATATCAGTCTCAAAATGGTTTTTTTTTTTTAATTTGAACCTGAACTCTCACTTTAATTTTTCCAATTTATTAATCCAAATTTAGTTTTATGTATGTACATGAACGGAGTTGTTAGCTTTGCAAAACATCAACAATAAGCTCTCGGCGTAAAAATAGAACCTATACCCACTAACAAGTATCACAAAAAGAATTTAAAATGATATCATTTAAAATTAGTTTCAGTATTTTCAAGAAAGAAAATTTAAAATTTTAACAAATTTTTGCTATTTCCGCTAACACTATAACCACACAAAGTGTTATAGCGATTATAAATTATGTAAATTATAAACGTAGAGCCGACTAAGAGGTTGTTGAGGCGATTTTATGAAAAAACTATACTCTACGCTCCGACTGGTGCTCATTAAAATAATTGATCCCACCGCGTTATCTTTTGTTGGCAGAGAAACGTTTGTTGCGGATTACTTTTGCGAAACGGATATTTTAAGCTTTTAATGATTTTACATCTTCATTATGCAACTTTGTCCGTCTCTTTAAAAGCTCGGTTTTCGGTTTAAAAGCTCTAATTTCAATTTTGAGGTTAACAACACTAATATTATTTTTAAAAAACATAGATACTACATACATATGGAAAAATATTTAACAAGAATCTTTTTTTAATAACTAATAGTCGTTTGTGTTTAGAAATGCCCAGCTTTTCTTACAAAATGAAAAAAAAGAGCTACCGTTTTTATCGTCGTTTGTTAGTAGTATTCGTTATTTGTCAAGCATAGTTGACCTTTTAAGTTTTTGCAAGCGCTTATAAAGGAAAAAAAGCATATAAAAAATATCATGTATCGATTCGCTTTACAACTTATACTTTACTTTCTTTACTTAGTAATACTTATACGATGTGTTTGAAGTTTAAATAGAAAATAAATCAATAATATTAATATTATAAATTAATATTACCCTTCAATGTGTTTTTTTATTCTTATACAATATCATATATTTAAATCACAAACACATTTACTGCTATTATTTCGTTTTGATTAATACTTGACAATAACACTTATAAATAGACGAACTCTATATATTATTATATAAGACAAAGTTAATATATAGCAAAAATTCATATTAAAAATATTGCCATATACCAAAATATATACCCAACGCTATGAAGAAAATCCACTTACATTGTAGCTTTAAGAAGCTATTCTGTTAAATAAATAAATAACCGTATTCAAAGCTCTAACAGACACCAAAAGCTTATACATGCCATTATAAAAATTAAAAGACGAACCATAAACAGAACGAGGGCTCGCCAATAGTCTGCGGACAAGTAATCAAGCCGTATGAAAAGTAAATCCGTACGTCTACCTTAATTCAATAAACGCTCTTTACTAATCAAATAAGCTGCGTTTAACTCTATCTAAGCGAAACTTACACAGCGACTCTGAAACGCCATGTCACATGGGAGTGGCAAATTGGAGAAGTTTAATTTACTATAATTTTTTGGGTTAATTGATTAATTGCTATTAGAATTCTTAATGAATTAGTTTTTTTTTTGTGTGATTTTGTAATATTTTTTTATGAAAACTTACGGAGTTTTATGTGTAATTTATTCATAAGTTATTAATATTTAACGAATTTTTTTTTTGTAAAAATTGAAATGCGATCATTAGTTTTGGAAATATTGTTTTTCTTATGTTAAATCTATTTAAGTACGATGATATATGACAAAATGGCAAAAATGTCTAAGTTATATATATATTTATTATTTATGAAATATCATTGTCATGCTTAATTTTACTTATGTTTCATTCTATTTTTAGCACATAATTAAATGGACTAACTTGATTTTTGTTATAATCCAAGCATATTGACGTTACGTCGCATTACTGTCCGTCGTTCATTGCCGATATAAAATGCATTGCCGGGTCGTCACCGAGAATCCAATAGGTTTTCATTTAATAAAACCCTTTTATTGGTTTAACTTGGATTTAGTTTTATACTCCACTAAGCGCTTTATGCGGCCTTTATTCATTAGTGGAAATAAGCCTAGTATAAAGCTACCATACAAATTACTAGATAGAACTTCAAATCACTGTGTTTGATGAAAAATTCAATTAAATATCAAATTAAAAAGATATTTTGTATAGTTAGTCCCTTGTATGCGTCGCTCTTTAAAGTTAGGCGGATTCCGCAGCGTTTGGTGCAATTCATATACGAAACAACCAATTGGAATTGCACTGAGATGATCGAGTTTAATCATTTAAAACCGTAGCACGTCGTTTTAAAATTGATTATCGCTTGTATAATATATTGTGAGTGGAATACAAAGTCTGTTGTATATTCAAGTGCTAGAACAATGTAATAAAAAATCTGCTACGATTGGTCGAAAGGCGTGGTCCTGGTTCGATTTTTATAAGGAGCTAATGAGATAAAGCTACTTACAATGGTATAATCGTTCCGCCTACAGGATATAATAACGCTGGATTAGTGTAATCGCGTTTGTATCGATGGATTTAATGATATTCAAATGAATACCTATGGAAAAATAGTCGACAAAAGGTAGAGTCGCTGTTTGAGCGTTTTTTTTTTTTATATGTTTTCTGAAATGTAAACATTGGCCGGTCCAATGCTTAATCAGACATAAAAAAACATGGTGTTAAACGAATACGACATTGTTGAAACCCTAGAGTTTACTTATTCGTTGCTGTTATTGCCGCATGTGTGAATGAAGTGGGAATTAGTATACTGGTAATGTATTAAAATCTCGTGATGCCTGATATAAATTAGCTTTGTTTTAAACATTCTTACATATATATCAAGGCCTTAGCAATAATAAAGTAATTGTATTGAAGATCTCAATAACGATTAACACATTACTCCATTTCGCACAAGTAAGGCAAACTGTATATAGTTAATCTAGTAAAAAATTTAACTCGAAAAGTCGTTAAATTTCTTACTAAACGCTACTAAAACAAGCAAAAAATACAGATTTAGCTATAAAAGTCTAAGTAAATTAAAAATTCATGTTATCCGTGTTTATTTTACCACAAAGTGTAAGTTAAAAATTGAATATCAAAAAATGCAGACACCTTGTCGGTCTATCAAAAACTGCATCAGCTGTGATTTGGTACGAAGGGTTCACTCGCGTGGAATTGATCGAACTTCGACGAATCCTAAATTACCTTGAGGTGTATATACATTGCTTATGAAATATTTTCTAATTTGCCACATATACTTAATTAATAATACTATATATTCTTGTGGGTATTCCGCACAATCAACTCGAAATACCATGAAATATCTCCATTCTCCGTTTTTAGTCGAAATGTAGAGAACAGAGAGTTGATGCTCGTATTTTTACTGCCGACAGCGTGAAATAAAAACATGGATATATGTGCAAAGTCCCGCATTTTAAAACAGATATCTTCATAACACACTAAAAAGCTACGAATTCGCTATAAATAAAACTGGCTAATATTAAATAATTTGACGGTATTCGAACTTAGGACCTTATACAGACTGTAAGGCTGAACGAATACAGAAGCGTGCAGTGTAAAATCATCTTTCACGATCGATATCACGTTGCGTCGTCTCACTACTGTATGACCGCGTCTTCCCGTGAATTTTGTGACTTTTTGTACTAAATCAACCGAAAATATATTTCTTTTGTTTTATATATATATATATATCTTTAATATTGCATTTTTTTACAATATAGGGCCTCGGGTATATAGCACAGATTAATTATATAAATACACGTTGAATTACTCCGACTTATTATTTATATTATTATTATTTATTTATTAGAGTCATGACTTGAAATGTCGCTTTATTAAATTTTAACATTTCTCTTTATCCCGCATATAGCAGGAGAGAAGAGAAAGAAAAATGAGTTAAAAGACATTCTGTTCTCCATGTCTGGATTAGAGACATTGCGTATTGAGTCACACATCACTGCATTCATTTCGACGAATGGGGATTGAACCTATAACCATCGTGTTTATAAGCCTTACACCATGGCTTCATGAATATATATATATATATATATATATATATATATATATATATATATATATATATATATATATATATATATATATATATATATATATATATATATATATATATATATATATATATATATATATATATAACCTATTAATATATAAATAGAGATACTTATTAAAGAAAATAGTTCTATTAAACTTCATTTTTGGTTCCGTCCTATTTTTGGGATATTGCGGTGGCGGAACTTAAATTAATTGTATGTTAAGTATAGATTTTTTGCAAATATAAGGAAAGCGGACAACTTAGTATCTTAACAGTAGTTTTTCTCTGTCTATGCTGCTATCTGCTACATGCAGGAAATAGTTAAATAAAGTAAAAATCTGTAGATAAGGATTTGAGATCGTAATTTCAGAGCTTCATTTTGGCATTCAGTAACATGACAAATGCTTGAGAAGTACTGGACATATCGACGCTGATGTCAAATAATATATAAGTATTTTTTTTATATGGTAGAGTATTATTTTAACTACTTTTATTTGAATTAAATTAATAACTTCACGCTGTATCTCATAAATACGAGTCACGACTACTTCTTGTTCCTAAACCTGAAGAAATGGCTTGGTGGAAAAAGATTTGACTCCAATGATGAAGTCATCAATCAACCCAACGTCCATACCACGTTGAACACACCGGTTCTCGTCCGATCACCGAAGTTAAGCAACGTCGGGCGCGTTCAGTACTTGGATGGGTGACCGCCTGGGAACACCGCGTGGCGTTGGCATCTCAGAGGGTGTCTAGCCAATTATCTGTCCGATATTTGGTTTCCGGCATACGGGTACGCGACCCCGGGACCTCGAGCCACCACTTTCATAACCCGATCCAATCCATGTAAGTGGTGTCCCTCCCCTATATTCCAAGTCTTTCTGCCTCTTATTCACTTTCCTTTCTTGGTTTCTCCCAGTAATGGGTTTGGAGGTCAGATGGCAATCGCTCCACAAAAAACCACTTCGCCACTCATATGGACCGATTGGTCTTAGTCGGAAGGCAGACCCTGGCAAAAGCCGGGACTAATGCCAGGAAGAAGAAGAAGAGATGAAGTCATCAATCAAAGGCCTATTTTAAGGACCTCGACAAATCATTTTTTTGGAAGGGATAAAAAAAATTGGAGAAGTGTATAGAGCTCAAGGGAGACTACGTTCAAAAATAAAATTATTTTTTTTATCAAGATATCTTTTTTTTTTATTCCAAAAGTCACGGACTTATTGACCCGCCCTCGTAGCCGTGTAGACACTCCGTTCCATTATTTCTTTCCAATTTCGAAGGAAAAAATTAAGGCATTGCTTGTAGAATGGCGGTCCTCAATACCGAGTCGAATTTAATGTAAACGTTTTATTTATGTCATAGCTGATTTAATCAATATAGCTCATTCGTCTGTAAGTCAGTCCTTCTTAATGACTGACTGACTGACAGATGCAACACTCAAAAAGTTTGAAATTTTGCACCCCTATAGGTTGCTCGATGAGTGTAGCATCCATGCAAACTATGTATAAAAAGGTTATATAATAACATCGACAGTTCACATGAATTTTATAGATGCACAAAAACATAATCATCTATCAGTGTCTAATAGTCTTTAAATAAATTCACTTCTATATTTGTAATTTTCAATTGTTCTTGCCAATTATACGTCACATTATCATTGTTCGAAGTATTTTTTTTGTAAAAGTATTGTTTTTAAAATTTTTTGCAACCTTGCCCCAATATAGTGTGAGAATATCTACTATGTAATAATTAGTCAGCTTATTAAGTGTAATTTAATCAATTTTCATATCAAGATGTCATTAAAACCTATTTATATTTATACAAAGGCCGTAGGTTTGTTCTTGATTGTTGTAATTTTAATAAATAAGGATTGCCAAAATTGTATTGGAATTATCAAATTGGTTTAGTCCAGTGGAGTAGGGATAGAGAATAGAATGATAAACGCTGCAGTCCTTGCGTACCTCTTTCGCCTCGTCCATTGCCATCGACCTCTTCATGTATACCTTACAAGGTGTCCTCATGTCCTCAAATTTACATAAACTTCTTTCAGTATAACCGATATTAATAGTGTTCTTTGTGGTGTCTTTGTATTCTCGAAGATCAATCGAGGTCTCCCCCCTACATCTCCTAGCGTTAAATATTGTTGAATCAGCATTTAGTAAAACGGTGTGTAAGTATATATATATATATATATATATATATATATATATATATATATATATATATATATATATATATATATATATATATATATATATATATATATATATATATACTTACACACCGTTTTACTAAATGCTGATTCAACAATATTTAACGCTAGGAGATGTAGGGGGAGACCTCGATTGATCTTCGAGAATACAAAGACACCACAAAGAACACTATTAATATCGGTTATACTGAAAGAAGTTTATGTAAATTTGAGGACATGAGGACACCTTGTAAGGTATACATGAAGAGGTCGATGGCAATGGACGAGGCGAAAGAGGTACGCAAGGACTGCAGCGTTTATCATTCTATTCTCTATCCCTACTCCACTGGACTAAACCAATTTGATAATTCCAATACAATTTTGGCAATCCTTATTTATTAAAATTACAACAATCAAGAACAAACCTACGGCCTTTGTATAAATATAAATAGGTTTTAATGACATCTTGATATGAAAATTGATTAAATTACACTTAATAAGCTGACTAATTATTACATAGTAGATATTCTCACACTATATTGGGGCAAGGTTGCAAAAAATTTTAAAAACAATACTTTTACAAAAAAAATACTTCGAACAATGATAATGTGACGTATAATTGGCAAGAACAATTGAAAATTACAATATAGAAGTGAATTTATTTAAAGACTATTAGACATTGATAGATGATTAAGTTTTTGTGCATCTATAAAATTCATGTGAACTGTCGATGTTATTATATAACCGTTTTATAAATAGTTTGCATGGATGCTACACTCATCGAGCAACCTACACGGGTGCAAAATTTCAAACATTTTGAGTGTTGCATCTGTCAGTCAGTCAGTCATTAAGAAGGACTGACTGACAGATGAATGAGCTATATTGATTAAATTAGCAATGACAAATAAAACGCTTATATTACATTCGACTCGGCATTGAGGCCCGCCATTCTACAAGCAACGTCTGAATTTTTTCCTTCCAAATTGGATAGTAAGCAGGGAACGGAGTGTCTACACGGTTACGAGGGCGGGTCAATAAGTCCGCGACTTTTGGAATAAAAAAGAAAAAGATATTTTGATAAAAAAAAAAATATATTTTTGAACGTAGTCTCCCTAGAGCTCTATACACTTCAATTTTTTTTTTCCCTTCCAAAAAAATGATTTGTCGAGGTCCTTAAAATAGGCCTTTGATTGATGACTTCATCATTGGAGTCAAATCTTTTTCCACCAAGCCATTTCTTCAGGTTAGGAACAAGAAGTAGTCGTGACTCGTATTTATGAGATACAGCGTGAAGTTATTAATTTAATTCAAATAAAAGTAGTTAAAATAATACTCTACCATATAAAAAAAATACTTATATATTATTTGACATCAGCGTCGATATGTCCAGTACTTCTCAAGCATTTGTCATGTTACTGAATGCCAAAATGAAGCTCTGAAATTGCGATCTCAAATCCTTATCTACAGATTTTTTATTTATTTAACTATTTCCTGCATGTAGCAGATAGCAGCATAGACAAAGAAAAACTACTGTTAAGATACTAAGTTGTCCGCTTTCCTTATATTTGCAAAAAATCTATACTTAACATACAATTAATTTAAGTTCCGCCACCGCAATATCCCAAAAATAGGACGGAACCAAAAATGAAGTTTAATAGAACTATTTTCTTTAATAAGTATCTCTATTTATATATTTAATAGGTTTTATTATATATTGTATATAAAAGTTAA
This sequence comes from Dione juno, assembly GCA_037127375.1. Classification (NCBI taxonomy): domain Eukaryota; kingdom Metazoa; phylum Arthropoda; class Insecta; order Lepidoptera; family Nymphalidae; genus Dione; species Dione juno. The sequence goes on along the minus strand of JAXRJS010000070.1, from coordinate 1,359,687 downwards.
AAAAACATGAAACATTTACACTTCAGATATGTATACTAATAGGATTATAGTAAAAAGCATTTAAACGTAAGTTATAGTAAAAATTAAAACTTCAACTTCAGTCTATCTTCATATGAATTTAATCATTTTCAAAGTCTAATAGTCTATTCAATCCATTAAGTTTCCCTCACTTTAAACGCATTAGGCATGCGCGTGTACTCTAATACCAGTAACTGATACCCCATAGTGGGCATTGTGCGAAATTGTTTGACCATATGCTGGTGAAGTAAAACTATAGTTAGCTATTGTAAGCTTTAAGTAAATTTATATATTTCAATTTGTTCTGATTTCGTTTAATAGTATGGTTTATTTATGTATTATAAAAAAAATAGGTTGACAGAGATAACATAGTGTCAGGACACTCCGTTTCCCACTCTCCGCCTAATTTTGAGACATTGCCTGTTGAGTGGTGAAACTCAACGCCGCGCTTTGTCGTGTTTCAACCGTCGTGTTTACAGTCAGACGCTGTGCCGCTGGGCCACGCTGGCCTCAATATATTATATCATTATCATCATAATTATCAGCCTGTCCTCATCCACTGCTGAAAATAGGCCTTCCAATGGCACACCATTGAACTCGATCTTCGCCTCTTCACATGCAACCACTGCCAGCTACATTCAATCAACCTACAAGCCCTGCGGGAGATCCTCACGCGTTTTAGGTGTTCTTCCTCCAAACCAACTACCCAACTAAGACCTAGTGCTTTAACCAGTAAGCCTTTAAGCTTAAAATTTAAAGTAATGTATGGCTTATCAGTTACTATTAGAGGCAGGTTCAAATACCGCTACGAAAAATTTCTATACTTTTATAAATTTTTTAGTTAGTTGTTAGTGCTAATGCACAGAATAATACATTCAAAATGATAAAAAGACTTTCCTCTAGTATATATATGTAACTTGCGCACTTCATACATTATTATATTTACATACAGAATAATTATGGAGAAAATAAAATAACATCATCTTAGATTTAAACGCAGTAGCCTATACAGATGAGAGTAATCATAGAAATTTTGGGTTACATACAAACTTGACTAGCTTAAATAAAAGTCATCAGACGAGGCCAGCTATTAAAATAGTATTAGGCCCGCTCCAGGCCATGATGTATAATGATAATCTGAACAAGGAGATTTTTGTTATAAATTAACGTCTAGTTCCTGCACTGTAGCGTTTTAAATTGTTGTCTTATTTCAAATATGTATAAGAATTTTGTATGTAGTTTTTATAAATATTTGCTTCAAGTTAAAGTTCGTTCGGCTGAATGACTTAATGCGATAAGTCATTTAAAACTTATAGTCATTCTATATAGTAGGCAGAAAGAAACTATCTATTTAGACAGCTTTAAAGCGCTCTTTATTCTAAAAACCACGCCCATTTTTAATATTCCCGTTCCAGTTCCAGAATCCAACTAAAAAGACCAGGAACTTCTTCTAAGAAATGAATATTATACAATCGGTAACCTTACTGTACAATATTAATATTCACCGAACAAATAAATTGAGAAATATATAATATTTGCGAAATTTATTGTTTATAAATATTTCGATTAAGCCAATTAGGTTCAAGCCACATAACTGACATATTGTGTGGAAGCGCCTTTAAGTAAGTACCTATTATTTTTTTAGTTTATCAAAATTATTCGTATACGCCAATTTAATTTGAGCTGTCGTGGTACAGCTTCGGCAGCTCCGCTTCCAACTGTACAAGCGACGGTTGAGGGTTCGATTCCCTTTTGGGGAAATGAGTTATTTTGAATTCCTCGCTCTAGTAACAAGATAAAGCGCTTTGTTTAGAGTTAAACAATGTCCCCTTAGTTAAATTTAATAGCTTATATAAATCTTTATCAATACATAAAATAAAAATGATTTGTCTGTGATTTCAAAATAACAGCTTTTTCAAGTGTATAGTTATTGACACTTTACATACATTTTATTAATATTATTTGTCTGTATGTCTTTCTAGCTGTTCAGGTTAATCTCCGGAAGAGCTTAACTTAGCTTTTTTTTTGGAACTTGCATTGAAAGATATAGGAGATTTTGGAGCAAAATCTCATTCACCTTTATTAATTATTCTATTGGTATATAAATTGACTTAAAGCAATATAGTATTCGTTTAATAAATTGAAATAGCAATTAATATCGGGCCTAAGGGTTCCGTTATAATCCGATTCCCAACCCCAAATTGCTAGTACATTAGAACCCCGCTTTGTTGTGACAGCAGTCAATGGCTTAGGTACTGATATCTTCACCTCAGAATAAAACTGAGATAAATAATGAATAACAGATGTAAAATAAGTTTTCTTTTATTTTTTTTTAGTTTTGCGCTTTATATCTCGCTTATAAGACACTCCGTTCTCTAGCTTTACAAGAATTCGAGGCACTGCGTGTCAAGGAGTGGAATTCAATGCGAGGATAGAAATCGACTCGGAATCGAATCTACAGCAATCACTACCAATGAGAAAATGTCCCACTGCGTCACCATATATAGTCATATTTTAATACAAAATTCTAAAACAAAATTAAATACCAAACAATATAAAACGTATACAAACACCCTAAACGATACGCATTACCTACGGTTTTTGCAACAAAATGCCCTCGCATTGTATTTTGACAGGGGACTGACATATACCTGTTCGCTCCGCCACGTGCCATTGAGAGTAACAATTGCTATTTATCCGTATAGGGATAGGGATAGGGTGACTATTATTATATTGCTTTATTGGCCCTTGCCAATTGTGTGGAAGTGCCTTTAAGTAACTACCTATTATTTTTTAGTTTGTCCGAATTATTTGTATATGGCAGTATAATTTGAGGATGTCGTGTTCAGTTTCTAAATGTACACGCGACAGTTTGGGGTTTGATTTCCACTTGGGGACATAAATTATTTTAATTTCCTCGCTTTAGTAACAAGAGATAGCGCAGCGTTGACTTCCGTCACTTAAACACATCACAAAAATTGAGTGGCAGATGAGGGACAGAGTGTCTTAACACTACGTTCCCTCTATTTACCCTGCAATATCTGAGAAATTTTACTATAACAAGCTACTTTTGTTAAGTAAAATTTAAAAACAGATTATTTTTAATTTTTTTTTTGTTTTTTACGCGTTTCTTGTGTTATTGAAATATAACTTAAGTAAATATATCCATGTGTATCACATTTTTCCTAGCTAGAAAAACGTCAATGGCAGCTATTAATATAAATTACTAGCAATTGATTAGGAACAGCGACGGCATCATATAATATTCTATAAATATTTTTTCTATACGTATTACTTAAAAAAATATAATCGATTGTAAAAATGCAATTAATATAATTAATCACATTACATACTTCTATTTTATTGTACTTATAATAAAATATTGTCACCATCTCTGTCGGGGTCATTTTAAAGGTATATAGCTCTTACGTCACTAAGTGACTGACTGACAATGCACAGGCGAAATTACGCAGCGTAGTAACCTGAAATTTGGCATCTAGGTTTCTTGGGAAGTAAAGGGAAGTACTGTTTAAAAGGAGATTTGACTTTTTGAAGCTTAAGTATTATAGATTAAAAACTAAGTTCTAACTAAGTCAAGTCTTTTTACTTCTATATCATCTTGTATCTTCTATGTAGAGTATGAGAATATGTAGAATATCTATGTGAGTGTCTAACTAAACTAAACGCGACAGCTTTTAGTTCAATCACTTGGGGAAATGATTATACTGACATTGATTAAGTAAATACTTACTTTAGTAGACTAGACGCGGCGTTGAGTTCCGCCGTCAACACGTGCTATGAAAAAAGAATGAAGCTACTATTTTCAATTACTATTACCAAGGTACACCAGAACATCCACCTATACTTCCTTTGCATTAAAATCCAGGCAAAATTGAAATTTTAATATTTTCCAAGCCACATTTTTCTACTTATACCCTACCCTTAACCAATTAGCATAATCTCTCACAAAATAACTATAATAGTAAAGACCGCGTACAGTTTCACTCACAATGATAAATTGCGCAATTGATGACAATTGCAATGATTTGCAACAATCAGCCGTTGTTACACAATATGTAATAAGTGACCTAGGAATAGGGTGGAATGTTAACTTGGACATGCTTACTTTAGACATATATATATATATATATATATATATATATATATATATATATATATATATATATATATATATATATATATATATAGCTTCACGCTACTACCCGCATAGAGCAGGGTAGACAGGTAACATAGTGTTAAGACACTCCGTTTCACACTTTCCGCCTAGTTTTAAAACATTGCGTACTGAGTGGTGGAAATCAACACCATGCTTTATCTTTTAAGCAGATATATTTTTGTTTAAATAATTAACTATCACAGAGCAGTGGGCCAGTGTGAGACTAAATAATATAGTGGGGGCTCGATCCCCACTCGAGGAAATAGATTGTTTTCATTTCTCCACTCTGGTACAACAAAGTGAGTTGCGGCGTTGAGTTTCGCCACTAAATATGTAATGTCTCATCTATTTAGATGGAAAGTGGAACCGAGTGGCTTACCATTAGTTTCTCTCTGCCTACATTGCCATAAATCGGGTGCATCATTTAAAATTAAAATATATAAAGAAACATTCAGATAAACCACTTTTCTAATATAATATATTCGTACCTATTTATGAACTTTGGAAAACGAGGAGAGAAAACCAATTGAATTCAAAATCTCATTAATATTGGTGTTCTTTGGAGCTATTTTAACAAAATTTCTTTAGGCAATATATTACTAACATTTTACTATTAATTTTACTACTTATTAAGTTTTTACTTGCAGTTTCTCTCGCGAGTTTAACTGGAAATAACTAACTATTAAGTATGACTCATGACGCGTTCTAAATACTGAAGGTACGGTGGTATGGTGAGTGGGAAGTTCTTCCTGAGAAAAAAGTATACGTACAAACAAACTCTTCAGTCTTTCAATATGAGTAGTTTACAAATTGACTAAATAACTTCATTCATAATCACATTCGGCTTCCCCGATCACAACCTTGTGTGGAATAGAAATGTGTGTAAATTATACGAGAAAAATCGACGGAAAACTATTATTCTAACGAAGGTTATGCGCAATCAGGCATGAACGCTTATGATATTGGCATACTTAATTTTGCTTGACACACATGCCCAGCGATGTATGAACATTATTTACTTAATCGAATCAAAATTAACTGTATATATAAAGATTTAGAGCTCATTCTTGTTTGTTTATTTGCTTGTTAGTTAGGTTGTTATGTAGAAATCAGTTTTACCCTATGCTGATGCTGATATTTAGATTTCAGTACAATTTTATTAAGAGAATAATTTTAGATTTGGTGTTAATTTCATTCATTTTGTGTAATGTTTATATATTTAAAAAAATATTAAAATATATTTTAATTGAATTATTTTTTTTTATTTTAAATATTATGTACATAGCAATGCTTATTATTCAGCAAATTATCGTACTCACCCTGAACTCTTATAATCGATTACTTAAGTGCTTCGGAAGGTTATTTTTTGTTATCCACAGGAATATGGATAACAATACTGTTATAAGTAAGATTTTCCCATTACTACATGCGCAAGGTTAGGTTAGTGAGTTAACCCACACCTTGAAAAAAGCTACATTGTCTGTGAAAATTGTCATTTTTTTTTTTTGGTGACGGTCTTGTCTTTGCTTGTATTTTCACTATAATATATATATATCATATATATATATATATATATATATCTATATATATATATATATTCTATATATATATATATATATATATATATATATATATTATATAATATATTATATATATATATATATATATATATATATATATATATATATTTATAACATATAGATACATATTCCCTAAGATATCGAAAACATGATAATATCTTATATGCTCAATAATATTCAAACACCACGGTGGTGAACTTCCATTTATAATTTATATAGACTATAATAATAAACGTATGTAGAACCGTTAGATCATTCATTTTTTTCTTGCTTTTTCCTATTTCTACAACAAATAAATCTTCTGCGCTATAAATAATTACCTGCAAAAGAACTACCTGCTCCGTCCACTTAGCAAAAAGTAGATCGCTTAATTAATTTGATGAATTGATCGAATAAAACGTCAGCTAGTGTGCGTTTTTGTTTCGTCGACACTTTTTAATTTATTTGCGAGTAACTCCTTTTGCTTAATGATCGGAATAATATTGACAGAAACGGAAATTGTGAACACCTGTTGTTTTGTTTCCCATATAAGCCTGATATAGTTAAATTGGTATAAATTGTAAGTATATTTTTTTTATATTTGTATACTGGTTTCTTTTTGAACTTCACGCAGTATCCTCTAAAGAGTAGGTAGAGAGACTGGAGTAGTGTTTAGACACACCGGTCTCCACTTTCGGTCCAATTTTTGAGATATTGCTATTTGAGTGGTGGAACTCATCGCCGCGCCTTGTCTTTTAACCAGAGTGAAGAAATGAATATTATTATAAATATAGATTTTTTTCAAAACTAATATCAACGTCAACGATCGTCATTTTTATTCAATCCCATAACGGCTGCATTATCACGCCATCTAATTAGACTACATATAGTCATTTAAAAAAAAGCATCTTAAATAGCAAAATTGAATTTATGTTATTTTACTCATAATATAACCAATTGCTTCTCATTAGCATTCCACAGCTATTGTTTAGAATCGTAATTATTTTGTTGATTGTATTCATCGTTTTTGCGCTAACCAGTCAATTTCCCTTCAATGTAAATTATTATGTAAGTAATTGCGTCTGTTTGTTATTTAATAACCGTTGTTTGTGCTACTACTTCACTGTTCAACTATTTTGCTACGATATACTCGTATGGCGGATTAGTTTTTTTTAGCTTTACTTAGCTTTAGTGATGAAACACTCAGTTTCCCATGTAGAGTTTTTTTATCTTCAATTTAATTAGTTTTTGTATACTTATATATGTATTTTGTATATATAAATTTATAAATTTTTATCTAAAGACATAGATAGACAAGACTACATTTTATCGTTTAACTTTATCAACTACTTAAAATATGCGGCTTCGTTTCCATGATCAAATGGAAGTGATTACAAGCTATGTATGACACAAGACCTATTGTAATGCATATAGTGTATGGGTTACATTGAAACTATTAATATCATATAATAAAACAAGAATAATCTAACCGAAGAATATATTTTCAATTTCAACTAGTAATTTCTCAAATAAGCGCGTTCAACTTAACAAAATCATCAGCTTCATATTATCAAATGTAGAAGTATAGATATCAGTTCGAACAATTTCGTAAATAATTAACAATACAGCACCTAAAACACACCCTTGGAAGACGCTTCATAAATCATATATACGTTCTTTACACCGCTTCTATGCTACTATACCAAAATATTGTTTTTTCAAACGGCCTTAACCCTTAGTTCGTCGACCTAACTAATACGATTATAATTATACCACACATGACGCGTACATTTGTAAATATAGGGTGTGTGACGTAACCGGCTAGTTTTTGTTTTCATCTCATATAAGAAAGAGTTCGGTCATAAAAAAACAACGAAACGATATCATTTTCTGTAATTTGTTGTAGGCACAGTGGTTTTCTATTGTTATCCAATGGGACCTAAATTCGATACTTGATTGTAGTAAAAAATTGCAAATGTTAACTTTCCTAGAAACTACGCAAGCACAAACAAAACAAATGCTAATTTGTAAATATCTTGCTATTACGTAGCGTAATCTGACTATGACTCTTCATTGTGAAATGACAGTTCATTATCAGGATGGACAAAGGGAATGTTGTATAAAGACAATCCATTTCCCGCCAATTTTCTTCTAACAACAACAATGTGCTTACGAAAGCTGAAGAAATGAGGTTCTTTCCCCCAAATATGGATCGAACCCACGACCGTTGCGTTTACAATCAAACACTGTTTAACTCCACCACAACGCCGATATCGTTATCAATATATTTCTCTTACATTTCACGAGATGAGCGTGAAGAATGTATGTAATATACTGTTCTATGTATAAATTTCCCCCCATATAAAGATATCGCGTGACAAGTAGCGGAACGCCACACTCTTTCTTTTCGAGCTCTTAACTATTGAATTCGATATATATCTACTTACAAAAGTAAAATCAGTTCAATTTAATAATGAAAATAACTAAATTCTTGACATCCGTTAATTTTTACGTATAATAGCCCATAACAGATCGATATTGTCAATAAAATAAATATTGTCATATATCAACTATCTAAATGCTATCAAAAAGGTTTGAACTCCAAAATTAGCGAGCGGGCCCTTGGCTCGTGACCTGTCTATAGAAAGATTCATTTTCGTTAGCGTGCTCGCATGTCAGCACGACACCCATTCACGTCTTGGTCAATGACTCTTGCAGCTATAATTGTTCTGTTGATAATACTCGCGGAGATGGCACGCGACTCCTGTTTTGACGTAAAAACACCTTTTACAGATGTCTTGGAGACGTTTTTTTCCAATATTTAAGATTCATTGATCATATTTTTGTTTATCTACTTGGTATAGTAAATTACTTTTAATTGGCGTATTTAAAAATGATAAATTAAACAATGGATTGAAATATAAGTTTGATGATAGTCACCTGAATAGAGATGATTATTGAACTCGTAATGGTAATTGTGGTGCTCATTGTACATGTGGTAGTTATGGGATCGGTCCCCACTGTTAAAACTGTTATCCCGACAAAGCGTTCTCGGCGTTGAGCCCCACCTTAACCCTCTACGTCTCAAATTTGGGATTAAACGTGAAGTACATAATAGTAACGCTATTGGAACATGAGTCCCAAATATCGTAGGTTTTCTTCATTAAGCAACCAAGAAATATATGGGGTTAGATCTCGTTAGCATGTATATGATATGTATATGTCTTACGATCAGGTCAATAATGGAAAACGCACATATGTTCTTTATATACGAGTATGTTGTGACAAGTTGTGATATGTTTTAAAATACAATAAATAAAAAAATATATATTTGTTGTATAAAAAGTATATTTTTGTTTACTTTAAAGCATATAAATTATAAAAATGACAATATAAAGCTTAACAATGTGAATTTCAACATGTGAAAAGAATTAAGATTCCATATCCTATGAATTCTTGCGCTAAGCTTTCTTATTTTATAATAATCAAATATCCAAACAAATATGTGGCACTCAGTTAAGATGTTGCGATAACACGGCCATAGATTATATATACGTTAGATGTTAGAAATTACACTTAAATATGAGAAATATAAACTTTTGTCCGACCGTCCCGAATTACTTTAACAGTTTCATTTTAAAATCGTTTAAGATCCAGTACAGTGACCTCTAAGCTCATTATTTTGGCCGCTTTCATAGTCCAGTGACAAGTTAATTCTAAAAAAAAGCAAATTAAGCCAGAAATAGCATATTAATACTAGCCTATATAACACATATTTAAAATATGTTTAATTATTATGGAAATTTTCAAATTGTGAAATGCTAATGAAAATTGGAGTGTGATGCAAAAAAATAATAAAATAAAATATGTTTCTTATATTTTTATTTTTCTCTCTAACATTTATGTCCTCTTTCATCATATCTCTAGGTATACAGATATAAATACGTCATACAGTGTTAATTTTTTTTCTGGAAAACCTCATATATTTTATATAAATAAATTTCATATAAAACAAAACTAAGTAAATAAAACCATATTCTTGTTTTCTCTTATAATATATATATATATATATATATATATATATATATATATATATATATATATATATATATATATATATATATATATATATATATATATATATATATATATATATATATATATATATATATATATATATATATATATATATATATATATATATATATATATATATATATATATATATATATATAACAATTTCTTGACATCCGTTGTAGATACGTTATGTACCAATGATTTTATTACAAGACACTATGTTCATAGCATTTAACCGTTATAACCACTGACCGATGCAATTTATTAGTTTTTTTTTTTTTTTATATTTATTAGATATTTACTTATATTTTTATCTTATATTTTGAAAATGACCATATATAAGCTAAATTTAGTTTCTTTTCTTGTTTTTGAACGTTTTGGACAAATTGTGAACTATATATAATGTTAAATTAAAGAAAATTTGAAGAATGGAAGGTGATTTCAAGTTAGTTTTTATTTCTATGAAAAAAATTGAATTCAAATCCCCACTTGAGGAACTTGCCATTCAACACGCAATGTCTGCAAAATTTAGCGGAATGATGAGAACGGAGTGTCTTAACACTAGGTTCTCTCTTCCTTACTGGTTTTTAGCCATATAACATATAACTTTATGATATATTTAAGTACAAAATATCATATTAAGTGATTTTCATAGAATATAGATCCTTTCTTGTCTCCAACGCGTTTCGCTTTATATATCTTGGTCAATATGCATTACCAGACGGAGAGACGGAAAGGTTAAACACTAACCTCTCTCCATATTCCATATAAATAACTCATAAACGTATGTGAATAACGTACCTAGACAATTCTATACCATATCCAAATAATCGAGCATCGATTATAACTTAATCGAGTTACAATTTATAGAAATAATCGGTCATTGATTTATTTTAACGATACAAAATTGTATTAAAATTTCAACTTTATATATATATGTTTAGGGTAGATTTTTGAATAGAGATCCAAACGTGAATACAATTTGTATCGGAAAGATATCAAAGGCAAGTTACGTTTGATACCTTTGAATAAATCAACAAAAACGACGGGCGGCAATGAGTAATGCTTGAGCGTAAGTTGTAATTCTAATAAGCGAGCCCATAGATTTTAACAATATATATATATATATATATATATATATATATATATATATATATATATATATATATATATATATATATATATATATATATATATATATATATATATATATATATATAGTTTCATCGGCGGCATTAATCTCCGTAATTCAACACGCAATGTCTGAAATTCAGGCGGAGAGCAGAGAAGATAGTGTATTAACACTATGTATCTATTTATATAGCTAAAAAATTATATGATAATAAATTAAAACCAAATTATATACAAAATTTACTTAAATCTTGTTAATATAAATGTTTTTGATAAACTTTCGACTCTACAGCTTTGTAGAGCTTCCTAAGCTAATCAACGCAATCGAGATGTGCACTTTAAATTAAGAAAAACAAATATTTTTTTTTCAAAATAGATAACTTTGAAAATTATTATATCGTTTGTATAAATTTGTATGGAGCATATTACGTATGGGACGGAACCACTAAATTGAGGCACGAAAGCAATAGATCCATATATTGATATGTAAACGATAAAAGTTGGACTTTTTTAACGAACGCTGTAAGAATAAAATACTATGCAATTAGATATACCAATATTTTGTATAGTTAAGGAGTGCGGAAGTTCAATTAAAATAAATTATCAATTTAAACAAATATAACACAATACTACAATATATTTGACGTTAAATACTTTTGTGTATATAGTTACAGTAACATACACGTTGCTATGGCAACGCATAGTTCCAGCGTCCACGGCTCCTCCAGTAATATAAAAAAAATTTAAAGTACAGTAAAAAGAAAAAAATAGATATTGAATTATTAATTATTATTTCACTTGTCGAAACAATTTAATGAATAAATATGTTTGTCCGCTTCACGCTACATCCCGTATCCCATATAATAGCTTATTAAATGCGGGATTAAGCGTGAAGCAAAGAAACAAAGTGTTAAGATAAATTCGAGACATTGCACGTTGAATAGCGGAACTCAGCCCCGCACTTTGTCTTATTACATACATACATACATATATTATAAATATAACCGTTCTCCCAAGCGATCGGTGTCGTCTACAGTCAGTACAAGCGCTTAGCTCACTTATATTATATTTAATGTATTTACAAATGTTCCGTATTTTTGTTATAGTAAGCATAAAAACCTACACAACAGTCGCTCCACCTATATAAAGGCAATGCATAAGAACTCTAAGTGCAAGGTGGTGATGGCGTTCATATTATAAATATAAAAATATAAATTACCACGAGCAAGATTCGAACCTATACCACAATTTTAAGCAACAATTCTCACTGTGTGCCATAAATAGATAAGTTCTCGCTTTTTCCCGCAAATAGCAGGGTGGTCGCAGGAACCTAATCTGCCCAACTATCTGCCCAATTTTCGAGACATCCATGGGCGGAACTCAACGCAGCGTTTCTTCTTTTTACCAGAGCTAGGAAATTAAATAATTCAATACTACCAGTGGGAATGGAACCCACAACCTTCGCGCTCATATTTATCTAAGCCGCGACGATCTCATTGTGTCTATTAAATTAATTATAACAAGAACAAAAGAACATAAACTTAAATACCAAAAGATAATTTACAAATTTCACATTCATTTAGAATCGTTATTTATAATCGATATTGGTATAAATTATTTGTATAAATACGATTATTATAAACTTTTGCCAGTGTTTATGACATGTCCCCGATAGTACAGTAGCTAACGAGTCACGCGATAACGTGAATTTAAGCTTGAGCGAGCTTTTTGTGTAGAAATGTATGATGAATGAGCTTTTTTTGTATGTAAGTGTGTATGTATGTATGATTATGTATGTATGAAAATTGATGACGTATATGGAGTGGTGAAAGTGAATTGTTCTTTATCGGAATAGTTATTGTTTTTCTTTTAATAGGTAATAATTATTGAAAGTCCTATTAGTGAGTTTAAAAATTACAACGATTTTTTTTATTTCTCTTTATTTTCTTTTTATTTGATCCAAAAAAGGCGTTTCATTTTGTTTATGTTGTGTTGCTGTAACCGTACATTCCCACCTGACATATGATATCATAAGCATATAACATAGTATATTATTATATTATATACTTAAATGAGTCCAATTATTCATTAAAATTGCCCACTTGACTATTATTTTTATACTATATAGGCATATGGAACCTAACTACAAGGGGTAAACCTAGTGTTAAGACACTCCGTTCCCTGTTTTTTTTTTACATATGAATAAAACGATTAAAATTAAATGTACTGGAATCGACTATGACCACTAGCATACTACATATACTATATGTAACATATGAATTACATATAAAGAATAATAAATAATTTTACTTCTGTACATATATTAAACAATAAATCTTTATTTCCAGTATCAAACCGCCATCTAAAGACGGTGTCACCAAGAGCAACCCAAGCAAGAGGCACCGGGAGCGTCTCAACGCTGAACTCGACACGTTAGCGTCACTACTGCCGTTTGAACAAAACATCCTCAGCAAGTTGGACCGCCTCTCCATATTGCGGTTGTCTGTCAGCTATTTGCGAACGAAGAGCTATTTTCAAGGTAAGTGGGAATTTTAGCTATTAATTAATATTTTTTTAAGCAGGGTATGCATGTGCAAGGTAGGCATTTGCAAGGTAGGCATTTGAAAGGTAGGCATTTACAGGGTAGCCATTTGCAGGGTAGACATTTGAGATATTGCTTTTGAGTGGCGGAACTCGACGGCGCATTCTATCTTGTTACTAGAGCGAAAATAAAAATTAAATGAAGATAATCCTTTATCCTCGAGTGGGAATCGAACCCACAACTGTAGCGTTTACATTCAGACTTGTTGCCGACAGCTATCTAGTTATTATATATAAAAATCTTTAAACCAATTTTTAAATTATTCTTACAACTCGAGTTGTCATCAACCGAGAAAAAGTAAATAATTTGTAACAAACCTTTAAGAATATCATCGTAGCTCGACAAGAAGGTATAGCTTAATTGCCTAAATCTTGGACGGTATCATAGGAGGCGCAAGTTCGATTCCCGCTTTATTAAAAAATTTATACGTTTTCTTAATATTAATATGACTATTAACTATTTAAACAGGGTTACAGCTAATATTGTATGAAGTCATATTTTTATATAAAAAAATCATTTTCTATCTCTTTCTAACGTATCTCTAACACTAGAGAGGCATGTGTTTTAAATCAACGGCGTAGGTGTTATAGATAACCGTTTTGCGTTTGGTAGAGGATAATTATTTACATATTCACATTTTTATACATATAGACATTTTTTTTTTAATTATACATATAGACTTTTTTTTAATATATAATTTGCATGAGATTCTCAAATTACTAGCATTATAAAAAGTAGCTGATACTAGAAATTGGATTAATTAAAATTCGCTATTAATATAGATAGGATATTCGTTCCAGTTCAAGAAAATTTATGTTACATGGATACTATCCAAGAGGCGCGGATTCAAATCCCGCTGCGTACAATTTTTTTATATTTTATTTAAGCATTTGTTCTATCCTTAGTGAGGATTAACACTTTAAAAATTTAAAAAATAGAGAATTTATGTGTAAAACAGACTGAAGCCTAGAATTTTATTTATGTAAACTATAAAACCCAAAATCACCTTTTCAACCCGTTTCTTTTAAATATTCTGGAGGCTACTATTAGTACTTGCTGCTCTACAATACTTCTCTTATATAATAAAATATTTCTGCAAATCAATCAATTATAGAAAAATTAAAAATACTCTTTAGTAAAACATACAAAAAAGCAGGATTTGAACTTTTGGATCATAATTGCCGTAAGATAAGAGGCGCGGGTTCTATTTTTCCGCTACGTTTAAAAAATATATATAATATATTTTTCTAAAAAGTCTATTAAAAGTAATTTGTCTTTCCATATTAAATAATAAAGTATGAGGAAGTTAAGGCGGCAATACAAATATCCTTGTTGAATAACTCTAGATATAAAAGGATTTTTTTTCACACGATTATTTTCTATAAAATGGCGATAATCTGACGGTGAATAATATTTTAAATTGTTATTAAAACGATTAAGTAAATAATCGATTTATAAGAAAGATGTAGTTAGAGATTGTCGTCACGCAGCGGCACAGCATCTGACTCTATGATAAATACGACAATCGTGGGTTCAATTCCCATTCGGGGGAACGATTTATTCTGATATGATCCGAGAATTGGGTGGAATGTGGTGAACGGAGATTGAAACATCACATTCACTTTGATTGACGGAACTCAACGCCGAGTTTAGTTTTACCAGAGCAGCGAAATCAATATATACATTTTTTTGTAATTAATATTTTTAAAAACTCCCATAGATTTGTTCCATCGGTTGATTGGTTCGAACCTAGAACCATCGCGTTCATCAATACACACTATTCCTCTATACCATTACAGCATCATATAATCTATTAAATCATTTCAACCAGATAAGTGGCAATACAAAACTTTACTTAGAGCAGAATACGATTGTATACAATTTCTTATTAATGTATACCATGAAGTGTATTTAATGGTGTCAGCAAATTTTATTACATCGTGTATTAATAAATGAAGATCGGATTCATTGGAAGGTAATGGATACTTTAGTTTGCATTGAGTTCTCGCTACTATTGTGTAAAAATATATTTTGTAAGGCATTATGATTAATATACAGCTATATAGAAAGCGTTTTATCTCGATAATAGTAGGATAGGTGTAGAACCTGGTGTTAAGACACTCCGTTCTCCGTTTTTTGTTCGAATTTGAGAAATTGCATGTTAACTGGCGGAGAGCATAGGGAAATGAAAATAATCTTTTTATACGAGTATAAAACGAATTCTTAACTATTAATATTAACTAACCTGATAAATAGCTAGTTATTTATCAGGTACCTATATGTTAAGCTAATATCATTGTAATATCAATACCTAAACTTGTTATATACTAAAAACCTTTCTCAGGGATCAATCTCTTTGGTGTTGAAAACTGTATGAAAATTCGTTTAGTACTTTTCTAGTTTATCGCGAACAGACAGACAGACTGACGCGACGGGATACTTTGTTTCATAATATATGACGTCGTAAGCTCTTCTTCCTTTATATTTAATACGGAATTTAATTTTTTCACTTAATTTCATTTTAATATATACTTTACATAGTAATTCAATACGATCTTGGACAAAAACGACTCTACTTGGGATATGAGCTGAATAGTTGCAAATTAAGTTTAAACATCACTGGAAGAAGATCCCAGCAATAAGTCAGTCTGTCCACTACCTGCCTCATACCGAGACATTACGTATCGAGTGGTGGTCTCAACTCAACTACTTGATAATATTATCCTACAAGAGCAGATAAATGAAAACAATATAAGTATAATTATACCCTCAAAACAGATTGAACCTGCTACATGCTACACGCAACTAACTGATTCACAGCTCCACTAAACAAACAAGCGTTAATACATATTTAATACTATGATATCGATAACAAATCAATATTCGATTAATCGATAATTGGAACTGTAAATCGTAAGAAAACCACCACTTTGCATACGCTACTAGGACGTTTATCATTAGCTGAGTTATTAATGCCCTTTATAATTTTATTCTGAACGAGATTCAAATATAAAAAACAGTGGGGGGCGATTGGTATATGCTTTATTGTGGTCCTGGCTTACGGTCGACGACGTGCTGTACAGATATCGAGAAATTATATTTCTTAAGATTTTTGTTTTTTAATTTTACGTTTTTTGTTATATATAGAATTATATTCTCAACTTCGAATCATTCTATATTTTCCAAATTTTCAACTCTCGTATTAACAAGCTCTCCAATATTTACATTAAATTTTTTTGTCCATAGATAACTTCGTGACATATACATACATGTCTTTTATAATTCGATTATTAATTATCAACTAATCAAATTTTACCAATGTTTTATATAGAATGTATTTACTTAGATTAGTATTACTAAAATACCATTCGAAAGAAAAAAAATTTTGGTCTCTGGTCAACAACAACACAATTTCTTCGAAATTGAGAAGGAAGCGGCTTCTAACACTACGTTTCTACTTATCCTCCTATATGTAGGATACAGCGTGAAGCTAAAAATAAAAAGTAAAATATAGTAAATATATATTAATATATATTAAAAACATTTCTCGACTGTATGTACATGCATACGTATAAAAATATCGATAATTCCAATTAAAATGATTGTTCAAGCATCGATTACACGGTCTCTCACGAATCGTAAGGTTTTCGCCACGCTGCGGGACGCGGTGCCTACATATATACATTATTATAGAAATATAAATACACTCGGTATATATTACTCAGCACCGGTAGCTGTAAATTATGAGAATTTTTTTTATATCTTATTGTACGGTACGGTGATATGTTAAATAGTTGTGTTTTATATGAAAAATAAATAAAAGTAATCGTGAAAAAAATAAATAATAGTAACTTTTCTGTTATTATTATTATGTGAATAGAGACTGGATGCCTATGTCATGAATGTCTAGTTTTGATTAAAGTCAAAGAATAAAATAATATTGAAAATGTTAAAAATTCTATATATATATATATATATATATATATATATATATATATATATACTATATATATATATATGCATCGATCACGACATCCATGCCCGTATAAACGCTGCCTGGGCCAAATGGCGGGAGGTCACTGGTGTAGTCTGCGATAGCAGAATACCGCCCAAGCTCAAGGGACTGATATACAAGAGCATTATCCGACCGGTTCTTTATACGGCAGCGAATGTTGGCCAACATTATCTCGGCACACTCAGGAGCTTCACATCACGGAGATGAAGATGCTGAAATGGATGTGTGGCGTTACGCGGTCCGACCGCATACGCAACACATTCATTCGAGGTAGTCTTGGGGTCCGTGACGTAACGGATAAGCTCCAAGAGCGTCGCCTGAGATGGTATGGCCATGTTATGCGCCGATCTGAGAACTATGTCGGAAGGAAGTGCCTTGACATGTCTGTCCCTGGAGTTAGACCACCCGGACGCCCAAGGAAGCGATGGCTGGATGTCGTGACACAAGACATGAGAGCCAATAGATTGTCCACTGAGGATGTTAAAGACCGTACAAAGTGGAGTAGGCTTAGTCGGAAGGCAGACCCTGGCAAAAGCCGGGACTAATACCAAGAAGAAGAAGAAGATATATATATATATATATATATATATATATATATATATATATATATATATATATATATATATATATATATATATATATATATATATATATATATATATATATATATATATATATATATATATATATATATCCACACTAACTGAATCGATTAAACTAGGTACAACTACTAGAACTATACCCAACAGCAAGCGAACCATTAAACCATGGATAACTACTGGTATGTTAAGATGTATAAAAAATTATAAAAAATCGCAATAAACTGCAAAAAAAAGCCCGGAATGATCCATTTAATGAAGTTTTAAAAATAACTTACTACCGATACCGTAGTTTTTGTAATAACCATCTAAAATATTAAAAAGAAAATATGAGAGAGAACAACTTAGCAAATCAATCAATAACACGAAATTACTTTGGAAAAACATCAAAACTATAACTTACGCCAATAATTCTAAAACCTCAAATACCGTTTTGCTTAACATTAGAGAAAGTCCGTCTGACTGTTAATTTTATTAACTATTTTTTTGCAAACATTGGAAAAGAGCTAGCAGAAAGAATTCAAAATTCCCCTCATCATCCTGATACACAAAACCGCTTACCAGCTCAAAGTAAACTCTTTTACTCTTTTGGAAACCGATCACGATGAAGTGAGTAGGATTTTAATGAATCTCAAAACCGACAGTGCACCAGGATGGGATAATATATCCACTAGGTTTTTGAAACACGTGAGCCAGGAAATTGTTCTAATAATAACACATTTAGCTAATCTCTGTTTCTCGAAGGGCGTTTTCCCTGCGCCATTTAATCAATCTATTATAATTCCAATATACAAGGGTGGAGACAGAGACGATGTTAATAATTACAGGCCTATATCCATTCTACCAGCTATGTCAAAAATATTAGAAAAATTAATTAATGTCAGGCTTTTAAAATATCTAGAGAAATATAAAATTTTAACTAACTCACAATTTGGATTTAGGCACGGTGTATCTACCGAGGATGCAATTACTGCACTTACCTAACTTACCGTTACTAAAGGTAACTGATAATATGGATAAAGGTCATAAATGTGTTGCGGTATTCATGGACATAAAAAAGGCGTTTGACACCGTTTCAGTGCCCATTCTTATAAATAAACTAGAGGCTACAGGAGTGAGAGAAACCCCACTGAAGCTTTTTAATGACTACCTGTCTAATAGAAAGCAAAGGGTCAAGGTTGATGATCAGGATAGTAACGAAGCTAATGTCACATTTGGGGTTCCTCAAGGAAGTGTGCTTGGCCCTTCCCTATTCCTAATCTATATTAATTATTAATGATCTCAGTGGCATCGGGATAAGTAATGCAAAAGTATTTTCTTATGCTGATAATACTGCGGTCGTTTTTACAGGAAAATCCTGGCGTGAAGCTGCTGCCAGGGCTGAGGCATGTCTCAAATAGCTAGATGGCTTAATAGTAATCTACTAACACTGAATACGGCTAAAACTAATTACATATGTTTTGCAATTTCTAAACGTACTAAACCAAAAACTGATGTTAACATAAAAATACATACATGTGAAGATTCTAATGGATGTCGATGTCCAACTTTAGAAAAAGTAACTCATACAAAATATTTAGGGGTGGTTGTAGATCAAAAACTTTCCTGGTACTCGCACCTAGAACAGGTAACTGCTAGAATCAGGAAATTGATATGGATATTTAAAACCAAAACCTTATACTAAAACCAAATTTGCTAGTAGACAATATAACAAGCGATCAGCACTACTGTATAATAAAATTAATAAACACATCAACCTACATAAAAAAATACTGTTGGAAAGTAAAAAAAAGCTAAATAACTGGATAAAACCGCTTACCTATGAAGACACGGAGACGTTGCTGGAATAAAACACGAACCCACATTTCTCTCACGCACACACACTCACACACACATACAAGCACACATGCACACACATACACATATACAAGCATGCACACACATACTAACCCACTAACTAAAATACACAACTCATTATAATTTTTTTTTTCTCTTTTAGATTTTAGAGTTACCTCTTTTAATTTGTTAAAATATTTAAAATAAACACAACACTGTTTCTACTACTATTAATTAGAACTTACCAACACTATGAACTTAATGATATGGAAGAGCGGGGTCTCCTAAAACAGGCTTTTTTTGCTTAACAGGAGGTTCCAATCACTATGATAATGTAATTAATTTTGAACACGAATAAATTATTTTTATTTTTTATTATTTTATATATATATATATATATATATATATATATATATATATATATATATATATATATATATATATATATATATATATATATATATATATATATATATATATATATATATATATATATATATATATATATATATATATATCTTCTTCTTCCTGGCATTAGTCCCGGCTTTTTGCCAGGGTCTGCCTTCCGACTAAGACCAATCGGTCCATATGAGTGGCGAAGTGGTTTTTTGTGGAGCGATTGCCATCTGACCTCCAAACCCATTACTGGGAGAAACCAAGAAAGGACAGGGAATAAGAGGCAGAAAGACTTGGAATATAGGGGAGGGACACCACTTACATGGATTGGATCGGGTTATGAAAGTGGTGGCTCGAGGTCCCGGGGTCGCGTACCCGTATGCCGGAAACCAAATATCGGACAGATAATTGGCTTAGACACCCTCTGAGATGTATATATATATATATATATATATATATATATATATATATATATATATATATATATATATATATATATATATATATATATATATATATATATATATTCTCTGCTTTGCTCTGGAATAAGACGTAAATACATTTATACATTTCTGCATACTTTGAGAATTGTGACTTCATTTAATAATAATATAAACATAAATAACAATATTAAGATATCGGAAAAATATATTTATCAAAAGCTTTTTTTTTTTCTTTTTAAATATAAAATTATCTTTGTATACATTCAATTTTATTATTTTATATGAAAAACCAGTAGAAAGCTCCCTTATATTAATCCCTATAAAGCTTCTTCACTCTTTAATTTCCATAAGCATCATAAATTCTAAATATACCCATAAAAAAAGCCATATACAAAGATAAATTTCAGCATATTGATGCGATCTATCAAAATATACGTTATATAAAGTACAATTTTCGTCATCTAGAGGTTGTAAAAAATAACAAGGAAGTAAAATACTTACGGGTGTATAATGTTTACACCGTGTCGGGCCGAGTAAGGCACCGGCCGGAAGTTGTATCGATCCATGCTAATACAGTCGGTAAGGTAACGGGGAAAAATTGCTTTTGGGTAATTCTGTTTGGTTTTTAATTTATAATGGTTGTTTTGTGGAGATTAATTGTGAATATTGATCTATGGTGTATGTATGTATGGGGTAATTTTTTTTTTTTTTTTTTTGATAATATGAAGGACTGACTTATGGCAAAGGACGCGACTCACGTGTAATATAAAAAACTATTTGTGATTATGTATTTAATTATTATTATTCATTTGTTTAGAATTAGTGGCAGAACTCAGTGCCGCCTTTGCCGACTAAATAATGATTACTAAACTATGGTCTCAATACAGGATTTGAACATAAAAAAAAGATACAAAATACTTTTTTTTTATATAATACTCTATATATGAGCTTATTTCGCACTATCACAATTGTAAATAAAGAGGTTAAGTACAGTATTTAATATTACACACCAATAGTATATGAACTTGGCAACCTATTTAAAAAAATACCACTTTACTATAAAGCTATAGGACCATTACAAGTAAACAGCCAAGTTATCAGATGATAGGCAGATTTCAAAAACTATTACCGCCGCGATCGATGTGACAAATTAGTATTTTTATTACTAACAGCTTATGGGAAACAAAGCGAGGCAATCCATCATGGTGAAAGGTTTTTTTTTTTTTAATTAATAATTCTATACCCTTATAGTGTAGTGAGTAAGTTTTTAACTACTGTACATTTGATATATTTGAATTTAATGTACGTAATAATATTCTCAATAATAGATTATTTATTAGTTAATTTTTAGAAAAATAATTTAATAAGGAATTTATTTAGAAGATATAAATATGTTTAAAACAAATGAGTTATACAGTGTGTGAAAGTAGATACTGAACGTCTATAAGTTTAAAGGAAATTGGAGAAGAGAGTGTCTGAACACTAAGTTTTATCTGTGTATATAGAAAAATATTACTTTATTTACCACATTCAGTGAGCATGGATTCGACTGTCATTAGAATATAAATATTTGTATGGAAAAAGGACGTGTGATCGTTGACTTGTTGCAAATTGTCATATGCACATTTTTTCTATATCTCCAGCAAAAGAGAAGACAAGAATAGACAGAGAGCTTAGTGTTAATACACTACGGTCTCTCTCCATTTTCACAATCATCCATTATGAAGTGTCTATTAATAACTCTAACTAAGTAATAAATATGACTATAACTAAAGTAAAACAGCAAGTAAAAACAAGTTTATGAAGTTAAAAGGTGTTTTAGTCCCCCGTTATCAGATCAATTATATTCGTGGCTGACTCACGAGCGCACGCAAAATTATATTATAATATGAATTTTTATTACAAACGTACGTCCAGCGCTGTTTGTTCACCGTGTTTAGCGGATTACATTTTTTAAAAAGCACTTTCACGATTGATTTTCTGTTTCGTTGCTTTCTTGGTGAACATTAATTGTGGGTTTTGGTGTGTTTTGGTTGGTTGTACAGACGGTTGTGGGTTTAATCCCACTTCAACCGCATCCCATTCCAATAGAAAGCGTAAGTGTTCGGAATTCAAACTCAATCATGCCTGGATTCGTGGGATTTTGTAAATATACATTCTTACTACAGGATATAATCATTAGCTACATAAATATTTTTTTTTTTATTTAAGTCAAAGACTATTTAAGTACATAATCTAATCTATGACAAAAACAAATCCAATCTAATATTTTGTCTATTTAAGCAGTTATAATAAAAAAAAAAGCTTTACTTCCATTGACAACATCGTTTAAAAGTAAATTTGTTAATTCGGTAGAGTTATAACAATTAACGCTATATTTACGGTTTCATAGCAAGAGGCGATTACACTGCTACTTACGTTGGAACTATTAAATGAGTTCAACGTAAACTCACCAAGACGTATATCGATTGATTATACAGGGGTTCTAATTTAACTAGTTTTTATTTTTATTTTTTTTTCTTTTCTGTATGATTATACTATCGATGATTGGGGTTCAATCATAGGAGCTAGTTAAAATTTAATTTTCGAAAATTAAATAAATTGAAATATTATATTTTGCCATCTAATAATATCTGCCATAGAATAGGTATAAGGTACTATAAAATAAAAAAAAAAACTATTTGTATTGTCAGTCTTTTGATCGTAGTATATAGTTACACAGTAAATAATTGTACCTGTATTGAAAGTTATCTCAGGCCATTAGAATGTGTCATATATCATATATGTATATAATGAAGTCAAAGAAGCTGGATGTAAAAGCTAGTTTATATATGTATATGCCTAAAACGAGCGCAGTGAAGAACAATATGATAGCTTAAAGAATTTTTAGGTTACATATATATATATATATATATATATATATATATATATATATATATATATATATATATATATATATATATATATATATATATATATATATATATATATATATATATATATATATATATATATATAAAAATGTACCTATACTATATAAATATATGTACTTTTTCTTAATTTAGCCAAAAATATCTTATATATTTAACATAAAAAACATTTGAACATAAAAAAAAGATACAAAATACTTTTTTTTTATATAATACTCTATATATGAGCTTATTTCGCACTATCACAATTGTAAATAAAGAGGTTAAGTACAGTATTTAATATTACACACCAATAGTATATGAACTTGGCAACCTATTTAAAAAAATACCACTTTACTCTAGAGCTATAGGACCATTACAAGTAAACAGCCAAGTTATCAGATGATAGGCAGATTTCAAAAACTATTACCGCCGCGATCGATGTGACAAATTAGTATTTTTATTACTAACAGCTTATGGGAAACAAAGCGAGGCAATCCATCATGGTGAAAGGTTTTTTTTTTTAATTAATAATTCTATACCCTTATAGTGTAGTGAGTAAGTTTTTAACTACTGTACATTTGATATATTTGAATTTAATGTACGTAATAATATTCTCAATAATAGATTATTTATTAGTTAATTTTTAGAAAAATAATTTAATAAGGAATTTATTTAGAAGATATAAATATGTTTAAAACAAATGAGTTATACAGTGTGTGAAAGTAGATACTGAACGTCTATAAGTTTAAAGGAAATTGGAGAAGAGAGTGTCTGAACACTAAGTTTTATCTGTGTATATAGAAAAATATTACTTTATTTACCACATTCAGTGAGCATGGATTCGACTGTCATTAGAATATAAATATTTGTATGGAAAAAGGACGTGTGATCGTTGACTTGTTGCAAATTGTCATATGCACATTTTTTCTATATCTCCAGCAAAAGAGAAGACAAGAATAGACAGAGAGCTTAGTGTTAACACACTACGGTCTCTCTCCATTTTCACAATCATCCATTATGAAGTGTCTATTAATAACTCTAACTATGTAATAAATATGACTATAACTAAAGTAAAACAGCAAGTAAAAACAAGTTTATGAAGTTAAAAGGTGTTTTAGTCCCCCGTTATCAGATCAATTATATTCGTGGCTGACTCACGAGCGCACGCAAAATTATATTATAATATGAATTTTATTACAAACGTACGTCCAGCGCTGTTTGTTCACCGTGTTTAGCGGATTACATTTTTTAAAAAGCACTTTCACGATTGATTTTCTGTATCGTTGCTTTCTTGGTGAATATTAATTGTGGGTTTTGGTGTGTTTTGGTTGGTTGTACAGACGGTTGTGGGTTTAATCCCACTTCAACCGCATCCCATTCCAATAGAAAGCGTAAGTGTTCGGAATTCAAACTCAATCATGCCTGGATTCGTGGGATTTTGTAAATATACATTCTTACTACATGATATAATCATTAGCTACATAAATATTTTTTTTTATTTAAGTCAAAGACTATTTAAGTACATAATCTAATCTATGACAAAAACAAATCCAATCTAATATTTTGTCTATTTAAGCAGTTATAATAAAAAAAAAGCTTTACTTCCATTGACAACATCGTTTAAAAGTAAATTTGTTAATTCGGTAGAGTTATAACAATTAACGCTATATTTACGGTTTCATAGCAAGAGGCGATTACACTGCTACTTACGTTGGAACTATTAAATGAGTTCAACGTAAACTCACCAAGACGTATATCGATTGATTATACAGGGGTTCTAATTTAACTAGATTTTTTTTCCTTTTTTTTTCTTTTCGGTATGATTATACTATCGATGATTGGGGTTCAATCATAGGAGCTTGTTAAAATTAAATTTTCGAAAATTAAATAAATTGAAATATTATATTTTGCCATCTAATAATATCTGCCATAGAATAGGTATAAGGTACTATAAATAAAAAAAAACTTTTTCTATTGTCAGTCTTTTGATCGTAGTATATAGTTACACAGTAAATAATTGTACCTGCATTGAAAGTTATCTCAGGCCCTTAGAATGTGTCATATATCATATATTTATATAATGAAGTCAAAGAAGCTGGATGTAAGAGCTAGCTTATATATGTATATGCCTAAAACTAGCGCAGTGAAGAACAATATGATAGCTTAAAGAATTTTTTAGGTTACATATATATATATATATATATATATCTATATATATATATATATATATATATATATATATATATATATATATATATATATATATATATATATATATATATATATATATATATATATATATATATAAAATGTACCTATACTATATAAATATATGTACTTTTTCTTAATTAAGCCAAAAATATCTTATATATTTAATAAGATTAATAGTTTTTGTTTTATAATATAACATTAAGAAGTAAGAGAACATTCTGTATAGCAGATAGAGGGCGGTACCATCCGCCCACCATGCGCTTCGCTGTTATAAAATACTTAATACTTAATCTTAGTTCCAGTATCGGAACCTACCAATTCACCTGGTGAAAAATAAACTAATATAATATATATATATATATATATATATATATATATATATATATATATATATATATATATATATATATATATATATATATATATATATATATATATATATTATATATATATATATATATATATATATATATATATATATATATATATATATATATATATATATATATCATATATATGTATATATATATAATTGTCTTGGTGTATTCGCCTCTTATTCTTCTATAGTGACTTCTTACATATAATATAAAAATTTAAATACCTTGGGCTACATTATCGTAAAACATATAATTTTTATAAAATTATTTTTTTTATTGTATTCAATAAAAAAATGCGATCTATGCTTATTCTTGATATATATAACTAATTAAATATGTTTTTTTTATTTATTTACAAACCGAACACTCATATAAATCAAAAATTTAAAAAAGAAATGTTTTGTCAATTACTTTGATAAATGTCCCATATTAGTTGTACACACCTCAAACAGTTACATTTTTATTATATGTATAGAATAGATATTATAATGCTAATAGAAATAAATACAAAAATAACTTTCTAGTAGCAGATGCAAATTTCTATTTGTATATATTTTTAACTAGATATATAATATATAGAAATAATGCAAAAATATAATCAAACTAAGATGTAATAAAAATCTGAATTTTTTTAGCTCATACTGTATCCCGCATATAGCAGGGTAGGCAGAAGGAACCTAGTGTTAAGACACTCTCTCCTCCGCTTTCCGCCTTTCCATACATTGATTTTTGTGTGGCGGAACTCAAACCCGCTTTGTCTTGATACTAGAGCGAGGAAAATGAAAATGATCCGTTCTCTCCATGTGGGAATCGAACCTATAACCGTCGCGTGTACAGTCAGACGCTATGCCGCCGCGCAACGTCAACGATCCCCCTATATCAATACTATTATGAAAAATCAGAGCAATAAAATTGCACCGTAAAATATCCTTTTTTACAAACAGCCAATGGCATAAAAAGCTTTAGGGGCGCTTATATACAGGGGGTTCGGAATAACGGAGGGTAGTTTGTAAAATTCGCCGACGCTACAAGGGGGTAGAAACAACGTTGATGGGTGGATCGCGTGACTGAATTTCGGCAGTGACCCCGGTCTATGTAAAAGTGAAAATAATAATGTGGAGCTGTTGAAACGGGCTTTGGTTTTCTCAAAATTGTATACTTTTGTGAATAATCTGTTTGCTAAAAATTTTGCTCTGTTGTAACTTAACGCAGTGATAACGGCGTGGTCTAAATTTTAATTATCATTTACCGTAAATTCACTAAAATAATATTTAGTTACTTTTTTGTTCCGTTGAACTTTATTATATTCGAAAACTCAACTTAAACCTTACTATATATCATCGATTGATTGTCTCTTATCTTATTGTCAGATACGTTTTGACCCACCTGTAAAAAAAACTACGAAATTCTGTCAAACAAATTACAAAAACACTATAAAATCCTACAGTGATAATATAATAATTACAATATAATAGTATATCTCATTAACATAGAAACTTATACAGAATTAAATTCAAAAAATAAAATTAATAAAGCAACTCGCAGTAATTCCATAGTGGATGGCGACGTCGTAGATACGAAAATTTCGTTATAACCAAATTGTGAGCAATATTTTCGTAAATATTTTGTACCAGGACTTGTTTGTGTAGCTTTCAGTGAATGGAATAAAAAGCTGCGTGCCAAGTTAAAGTAGAGACACGTTCATGTTCATGGATTACTAATTTTAATACTAACATTTACTTGAATTAATCTTTATTTTTGTATGTAGTATTAAGCGGCGTTGAGTTCCGCCACTCAACACGCAATGCCTCGTCAGGAGGAAAGCGGGGAAAGGAGAGTATTAACACTAGGTTCCTACGGTTCCCTCTGCCTAGCATGCCATGTGCGGGATACAGCGTGAAGCTAATTAATTTTTTAAATTTTAGTATTAAATCAAGATGGTTTATTTTAAGTCGGACTTAGTGAGGTTATTTAAGTTAAACCTTATTTTAATATTATTATTATATCTTACAAATATTTAGTCTTTTTAGTTTTTTTTAACAACTTAAAATTTTGTGCTTACATTACTATAGTGAAAGATTACTTAGGTACATGGTAAATATATTAATAAGCCAATTTAAATAAATCATCGAAATTGAATCCAATACAATTTCGGTTCTATTTCCCCCACCACTAAGCTATATATGGCTTTAAAATTAAATAAAATAACAGTAATATAGTAAACAAAGAATGAATTAACACACCCTAGAGGGCGCTGCCTACATAGTAGTACCCAGATAATATTTTATTAGATATATTAACCTCATTTGTATGACAAAATACGCAATGTACTTATGTTAATTATAATGAAAAATATAAAGTATGGGATTATAAAAACAGACTAATGTGGCTCAGTGGAACGGCGTCTCACAGTGAACGTGACGGTTAGTTAGACGGTTAGACGGTAGGTTCGATTCTCATTAGGGGAAATTAATTAATTTCGTTTTTAAACAAAACACGGTGTTGAGTTCCGCTATTTAATACGTACTGTCACAAACTTGGGTCGAAAGTGGAGTGCACTAGGTTCTCTTTTTTTAAATGTGAATATCTTGTGAGTTTCGAAAAATAATAATGAGAATATATATTTCAAATAGGGATGTGACCTGTTTTGTATGTAATTATAAAATAACTTTTCTTTGTTTTTGTTTCTCATATATTTTTCAAAATAAGCTGTGAATGGAAAATGTAATGGCGTCACTTGTAATAAGGTTAGATATCAACCAAATTATTTACTTTTATATATATATATATATATATATATATATATATATATATATATATATATATATATATATATATATATATATATATATATATATATATATATATATATATATATATATATATATATATATACACCGTGCACCGTGCTATATATCTCTTTTTTTAAACATTCCTTATAAAAACTTTAACTAAGATTCTCACTTTTATTAATATATCATATTATACCTATATATAACCCTGACATAGGTTTTTTTTTTAATATATAACATATTTAATATTTTAATAAAAAACCTAAAAAACTTCCCTTAACATAAAAACACCTCTATTTTATATAAAATATATATTTAATATAAACTTAATTAAGCAATATTATAACAAGCTATCGGTCTCATTTGAATAATCACATAAGTTACCGTTGGAACTGTCATGGCTGTCAGTTCCCATAGAAATTAACATAGAACATTATTTCTGTGCAATTTGCTGTGAATATTGTATACACTAAGTATGTATATTTATTTGACTTAAATTAATTTAATAATAATAATAATATCATCACGCTATATCCCGCACATGGCAGGGTAGGCAGATGGAACCGTAGGAACCTAGTGTTAAGACACTCCGTACCCGACTTTCCGCCTGTTGAGGCACTGTGTCTTGAGAGGCGGAACTCAACGCGAAGAGCGAAGAAAATGAAAAAAAAATATTCATTCTCCCCGAGTGGGAATCGAACCTACAAACCGTCGCATTTACAGGCAGACGCTGTGCCTCTCTGACTATAATAACGCAGGTCATTGTTGATTTTTATGAAAGCGCGATGGTTGTGGGTTCGATGTCCACTAGGGGAATGATTTTTTTTATTTCCTCACCTTGCCAAGATAAAAGCGACCTTGAGCTCAGGAATAAAGTGGAAAACAGAGTGTCCTATCACTAGACTACATATTTTACCTGTATGTACTAAATACTAAACAAATGTATGTAAATTTTATAATTTCCATAATTTTTTACTATTTTAACAATATACTAAAGACGCGATATATATGTTCATACAAACTTTCCTAAGTCTCGCGTTGTCAAGTGCACTAATTGCATGTAGCGTAACGGACCATATTTCAATAAGTCCACTATAAATGTTATCGAGACTTATAATACGCTACTACAGCGGTGACGTTAGAAGAACGTTTGTAAGTTCTATTCACTCTAATACAAATGTTAATATAAAAACAATGTATTTACTACATAATTTATGTAACATAATATATTTATTTCAATAATATTTTATTGGTCCTTTTTTTTAATTACCAATTAATGAAAATAATAATATACTATATTCTTTTATAATTAAAAATATATCAATAATATATATTTTAAATTCTAAGAAAAAACCGTTTTTGTTTTTTCATCGTAAAGCGAATAAGTGAAATTATTCAGATATTACTATTCTCTATAATAATCGTACAAGCATCCTATGTTCATAGCCAGATATTATCACAACGTATTTTTTTTTTAATTTTAAACAGCAAAACTTTACATTACTTGTAACGCGTTCGATATCGATTATCGACTCTTAAAACATAGTACGGTTACAGATCCTATCTCTATGCATAGATCTAATAAAACAAACACTAGAAAAATAGACACCGGATTTATCTTAAGATTTATCTTGAGCTCGATTTAGAAAGTGAAATAAATGCTCTACAATTAATAAAATCATTATAAAGATGCACATGGCTGTGTAAGTCTTACTTTCGAACATAAATAGCTATTTTCATGACAAGAAAATGACCTACTAAAAAGTACTCTTAATTTTTTTTAGCTTCACACCGTATCACGTTGTGGCGCAGTGGCACAGGTGTTTGTAAACGCGACGGTTTGTGGTTTCGATTCCCGTTCGGGGGGAATGAATTATTTTTATTTTTTTCGCTCTGGCAACAAGGCAAAGCGCGGCGGTGAGTTCTGCCAGTCAACACGCAATGCCTCGAATGGCGGAAAGCTGGAAACGGAGTGTCCTAACTCTAGGTTTGTTCTACCTACGATTTCCTCCACCTACCCTACGTACAGGATACAGCGAGAAGCTAAAAAATATATAAAATTGGCATTTTTTATAAAATCAAAAAAAAACTAATAAACATCCTACATACTATACTCAAGATCTACTTCCTAATACCTTCCTTGTATTTCATCAAACAGTTGATATAAAGAAGTGCCTATCCATGCATTTAATTATATCGAATAGCTTTCTAGTTATAGCCAATATCTCAAGTTGTGCGAAATAATTAAAAAAAAAATGGAAAGTAACTATAAAATCGAATTATACGAAACGAAGCGAAATAGTTTAAACTGAAGCGTTACATGATTTAACAGTTTTTAAACTAATTGAATACGCTCGTATGCGTGCGTCGTGAAACTTGATACTTGATTTAAATGTTTTTTAACTATAAATACACTATAAAATTTAAAATTATTATTCCACACTAATACTATGAAATAATATTAATAGTAAGGAAAATATTCGGAAAACGTCTAATATTTTGATCATTTAGGGAATAATGTAAGAGAAAGGCTGGTTTTTTACCTGGAAGAGGATGAATGGATCAGGTCTTTTCCATCTACATGACCACAGAAAAAAATTAAATTTTTAAAATTTAAAAGAAAACAGTACTAACTACTCAATTATAAGAGTTTAGAACGGGATGACTCTACTGAGTTCTTTGAAACACTGAGGAAAAAGATGTTCTTTTAATTTTTTTATACTCTGTGTTTTAACAAAACACGGTGTTTGATTCCGCCAGGCTCCTACAACTTATATATAATAAGTACAAATAATGTAAAAAAAAAGTAATAAAGTAATTATTTTTATAATAATGTTATAGATCTAATTTTATTTAGTAAAAGCTTCTCCATTCCATTCTATAACTCTATATTTTACTTCAAAGACATCAAGCCTTGTAATTTGTAATTCAATTTCCTTATAAATATATAAGAGAATAACTATAGGAAAAACAAAAATAATGTTGAAAATATAGAAAATACTAAATTTTTTCTTATTACCAAATGAAATTAATAAAATTAAAATTGTCATTTACACCTACAAAAGTGATATAAAATGGTTATTCAAATTAAATAACTTGCAATATTATAAATATAGCAGAGGATAAAGTTAAATACAACCAAGCAAACATTATACAGGCGTTTAAAATAAGATAAAAATGCATCAACAGAATGTTATAAGCGTAGTTGCGAGGATCACAATCGCATTCAAATGAGGGAGTGGATTTATGACTTTGAGAGTCAATGAGTGAGACATTGGTTGCAGAGTAATGAATGTGTAGACAGTTTAAAAAAAATTTTTCTTTTCTTTCCATAGTACTGATTAATACTATATAAATTAAAAATGATTTTTTTCTTAATTATATGGAACTCTCTGTTCACAATTTTTTTACATAGTTTTCAATGCTGCATATGATAAACTCTACGTTGCACGTTTATAACCAAATCAAAAATGAAAATAGTCTAAATATCCCCGAAGTTTGGATCAAACCAACTAAGATCTTGCTTACAGTCAATCGGTCTTTCTTGTAGAGTACAAGTCGAATTCTTGTACCAGATTCAGTTTCTACGGCCAGAACCTATCCCTTCTATCACTTCTTATTTGGAGCCCTAAAAGACTTTTTTTATTTTGAGTATATTAACGCAATTTTTTTTCTATTCTTGAAAAACCTTTTTTCGCATACAGCTGTACTATGTACTTTGAATAGCTTATCATATATTTGGATTTGATACTTTTTGTTGGTAATAATTAAAAATAATTGTAGTGGAAGTATTTCTATTATTATTAAATGTAAGTTAAGTATTAAAGGTACTACAAATATGTCGACAGTAATTCAAGTTAATAGTCTCATCTCGTTATCTTCATTACATCATGGACCAGAAGTTGAGTTTATTTGTTAGAAGTGTACTACTAGAGATATAAGGAAAATAAAATTTATTTCCATCGCTTTTCCTTTTCTTTATAAACATTTGAGGTTATCGCAGTGGCTTGAGACAGCGTGTGACTGTAAACATGTGATTAGGTTCGATTCTCGTTGGAGAGAAGGGATTATTTTCATTTTTTCGTTCTAGCAAGACAGCTTTGTGTTCTGCCGTTCTACATATATATATATACGTGTTTCGAAATATATGAGTTTCGAATTTGAGCTTAAACTGGGGAAAGATTGAAGAAGAGAGTTTTATTGATACTAAATGTAAGATAATATTTATAATATTATATAATATTAAATATTGATAATAAATGTGATACATTGTTTAGTCAAATATATAAAAGACATAAGTTGTAAACTAAATTACGTAAGTAGAGTGCTTAGAAGAGCGCTAAGAGAGGATTTTCCAAAACTCCAACGGTCCACACTGGCCATGCACATAAAATTGCGACTTGCTATATTATTTTATTTTAGTTTTTTAACTCTAAACCATTATATACAACAAGTAGCAAATACTAATTAAAATTTCAGTCACTTTAAGCATTCCCACAAGTACTCAGCGTGACTTGAGCCACAATTTATTCAATTCCAATTTAAAACCGATATCTCATTACAAAATCAAGAATTTAGGCAATTAACAGAATGTGTTTATTTGATATTTATCACGAGCCGCCAGCGACCACTCATTGATAAAATTCACTAAAACAAAAACAATAAAACAAAAACAACAACAAAACAAAGTAAAACAAGAGAAAAGGAGTAAGACCGGTCACGGAGCGCGATATTGGTGACAAAATATTTTTACGCCTGGCTACCTCACTTTATTTTATTTTCATCATTTTGTTTTATACAATTTTGTTTAAACATTATGGAGTTTTAATTAAGGCTTAATTTTATCTCGCCGGTGTTTAATTGAGTTCGCTTGAAATCTGACCGATCGGATGTCATCGTGATGTATGGTGACAATTTTGTGTAGGGGAAATTTTAATTAGTCTCCCATGCCACTAATGACATTACTATTGGTGTTAATGATATTGTATATCATTTTTTTGTATTGTACAACGACTTTGGCTCGTCATATAGATCTTAGTTGAGACGTACTTGTCTATACATGAAAGTTTACATATTAAAAACGTTTAAAGGCACACGTGTAGAAGATTAGGCAAATACCTCAGTGTTAAATTACTCCGTTCTCGACTTTTAAGCTGCTTTTTCGAGGCGTCGCGTGTGGAGTGGCGGAACTCCACGCCGCGCTTTCTCTTCTCATCAGGGCGAGCAAATGAAAATAATTCATAAGGATCGCACCCACAAGTGTCGCCTTTGCAATAATTTTTTTAGCCTTTATCAGAAACGCGAGATCTAATGCTGAACTTAACTTTTGGATATGATGTTATTTATATTGCAGGATAGTTTTTTTTTATATGCTTGCACTCAGTTTTCCACTTTCTAGCCCTTTTAAAGACATTATAAGCATCTGATGCTTCCCACCTGCAAATTATTATCGCTTAAAGGAAATATTTTAAAATTTAAACACTTCATAAACATGGCTTTTACCAAATATAAGTGTTTTTTATAGCCTAATTAAAAGTTAACACTCCATCGATGTTATAGCAACACGAACACAATTACTGATCAATATGGAAATAGTCAATTAGCGAAATATCGAGTAAAGAAAGTTGGTTTTTTTAAAGTATTTGTTAAATATATTGGTATATATAATTTTTTCCATAAATAATAATTAATAAGAATACTATCATTAATAATAATATGAAATAATAACTTAATATAATATTAAAAACCAAGATATAGTATACTCCTCTAGTTCTAATGCCATACAGAAGTGCATATGTGTAGAGCAAACTGGGAGCTTAATATTTTAATTAGCATTTGTCACTTAAAAAAG
Organism: Dione juno; assembly: GCA_037127375.1. Classification (NCBI taxonomy): domain Eukaryota; kingdom Metazoa; phylum Arthropoda; class Insecta; order Lepidoptera; family Nymphalidae; genus Dione; species Dione juno. The sequence continues at coordinate 1,324,691 of JAXRJS010000070.1, read as the reverse complement.
ATCATTTCCGGTACTTAAGAAGTAATGTAAATGTTATTTTATGGGAAAAATGTAAAGAAAAGTTTAGGCTATAATAGTCATAGAGGGACTTAGTGTCAAGACACTCCGTTCTCCATATTCTACCTGAATTACAAATATTGCGTGACGATACTCAATGCCACCGTTTGTTTTACCACAGCAAGAAAATGAACCCACTACCATTATGTTTTGAACAGACACTGTACTTTTGATCCACAATGAACTATGAAATTATTTTATTTTCATAATGTACCTAGGGACAATCTTTAGTGTATATATATACATATATATATATATATATATATATATATATATATATATATATATATATATATATATATATATATATATATATATATATATATATATATATATATATATATATATATATATATATATATATATATATATTGCTATTGCTATATATGTATATATACATATATACATTTTACATAGTAAACAATTATAACTTTACTCGAAAAGTAGCATAAAATGGCGTCTTACGTCAATTAATTAATTAGAGCACACTCTAAAAAATTTTATGATAGAAAACTAAAGTGACTATGTTCGTAAACTTTCTAAACTGTAACGTGAAATACTTAAAAGTCAATTGTAAAGCGTGATAATTGGAAATATAAAACTGCCGAAGCGCGTAACTTATTCAAAACATACAATTTTCTTAATATTTCCACTTTCTTAATAAAGATTTTCTTTATCTTCTCGCTTTATCGCACATAGCAGAGTAGACAGCAGCCGAGTGTTAAGACACTCAGTTTCCCGCTTACTGCCTTATTTTGGGACATTGCTTAGTTAGTCGCGGAACTCAACGCCGCGCTTTGTCTCGTTACTCAGACGTTACACCACCAGGGCCTCTTTTCTTAAAACTATAAATTTAAATCTAAAATTTAAATATTTTTTACACTAGACACACAAATATTTTTTAGAGTAGACACATTTCAACCTAATTTAGAGACATCGCCGGTTGAGTGGCGGAACTCAACGCCGCACTTTGTCTTATTACAACAGCGAGAAAATTAAATTAAATAATTAATTCTCCCCGAATAGGATTATTTTATTTTGAATCAAATTATTTTATTTTGACAAATTAAAATCTTACAAATATGTATCATATTTGTTAAACCTTAACGTATTTGACATTTGACAAGTTCCAAAGAATAATATATAAAAACTGTTTCTTGAAACATCGTTCGTGATGCTGTATGTATACATGTAAAGAAAGACAAGACTTGAGATCTAAAGGCCAAAAAAAATTGGAAAAAAATACTACTCTATTATCTACTACTCTATTAAATAAATACTAAATACAAAAGATTTACTTAATTTTTTTGTTCGGAACCTCTCTACTCTCCCTAACTCTGCTACTGAAAATATACACATACGTTTGATATTTTTATTGGCTATTCGCGGTTTTTTTTTATTTTATAAACAGTTGTGTTGTATATATATGTATTAATTAATTTTATATATATTAATTTTTTTATTAAATTACAATTAACACAAATTATAGTTACATTCTGTAGGTATGGCGCTTTAAAGCTATCAAGCGATCTTAGTAACATTTTTTATGTTTTTTAAAATACTAATGGACACTAAGGTACAAAAATACTTACAGAAAACATATAAAAAGATATAAAAGTTCTTCAAGAAGAACACATGGCTTAGTGGTCAAAAGTACGGTTTCCACGAGGCACCGGTTCAAATCCTGCTGCGTTTAAATTTTCATATGTTTCCTTTAAATATATTTTCTTAGTAACATTTCACTCCATTTCTTATTTTACAGAACCATTTATTTAGATTTTTATCATAAAAATTACAGTTCTTAAATTTACAAATGCTTCAATTAACATAATTGTAATTGGATTGCAACTAAGAAAAGTTCTCTATGCATTTGTAAGTATGTATAAATTCTTATCATTTTATATCTCTTTAACCGTGAAAAATATTAATATAACAAGTTTTTTATAATGTCTGTGCATGTGTATATGAATAAATCTGTCTAATGTAAAAAATCTCATGTATAACAATAGATAGTCTTTGAAGACAAATATGTTAAGCGAAAACAGTCCTATAAGCTTATAACATAAGGCATATTATGTACTAGCTCAATCTGTCTGTGATATAGTCTAAGAGTCAAATGTTTTAACTTAATCTATTTGTGAAATAGTCCAAGAGAGAAATTTTATTTTCAAACTAAATTATACAGTTTTTATGATATTACGCTGAGAGTTTTTTAGTTTTCCTCTCTTTTTGTGACTTGATATTAGTATACAATATCGTTGAGTGCTAGGTGGTAAATCTTAAAGCTGCAGGTCGTCTTAATTTGTATTGGCAATATATTTTGTAATAATAAGCAAACATAAATAAAAATATAGAATTTCGCCACAGCCCCCTGGACCATTATTTTTATCTCTTCTATCTTCATTTCATTCATCTTATACATTTGATATACATAGCATGATATGTGATGAAGCTCAATTTCACTTTTTTCAACTAGACCGGTATAGTAAGTTTTTTTTAATATATATAACAAATAATCTTCAGTTTTAGACAGATACGACCTAGTCACTCCGTTCACCGCTCTCCGCCTTCCGTGGTATTTCGTCATGAGTGGTGAAACTCGTCGCCCTATTTAACAATTTTTTGCCCTGAATGAGGATCGAATCCATATCGGTAGTGCATGTAGGTACAGTCAGATTTCCAAACTGTGCCGACTTTTACCTTTGTTAAATTGTCGTACAATTGTATATATACAAAAAATATTGATAAAACTGAGCCAGCTGACACTGAACGACATTTCAAGATGGTATTTCGAAATACGAATGTCAGAAATTAAAAACAGGTGGTGAAAATTAAAATATATATATATATATTTTTTTAAAAAGGATACTTTATTTATTACGTTTTTGGATGTAATTCCGCATCATTTATCTTTGTGTGACGAGGAGAATATATATATATATATATATATATATATATATATATATATATATATATATATATATATATATATATATATATATATATATATATATATATATATAGCGATCATTTTTTAACTTCACGCCGAATCCTGCCTACAGCAATGTAAGCAGAGGGACAGTTACAGTCAGATTCTGTTCCACTTTGTTTGACACACCACGCGAAGAAACTACTAAGCCTTCCATGGATTCCATGCCCATCACGTTGTAAGGAGAGGAGCTCAGAGCAGCCCCTGGTACTTGCAACCCAAGTGTAGGCTTAAAGGCTTTTGGATGCGCATTAACGCTCACCTCCACTATCCGAGCTTCACTCTCTACGTCTGTCTTTAGGATAAATCAAAATCAGTAAAACATTAACCAGGCTTATATTATGGTAAATTGTATATTGTACGGATCGGAAAGTTCTTCTATGTCGTAAAGCGTATATATTTTTTTTTTAATTTAGAGATATTGTGTCATGGACGACTCATTTTTCTTTTTGCCAAACTATAGTAAGTAACATATATAGTAGTAGGTTCACACGGTTTTTTATAGAGCCGCAGCGCCGCTCTCTAACCAACCAGTGACTTATACCAGCTCCTTAAAATTAATTCTTCGTTAAATCGTTACAATTTAATAAATCCCAACCATTAATCCACTTTATTTTTTTTTGTAATTTTTATGTGCAGCTATCGTTTCATAATTGTTGGGGCAAAAATCGGCTAATATTATTTATATAGACTTAGAAGAGAATATATACGATTATTATATATAAAAAACGTCACCAAAAGGACCGTCGTGGCGTAGAGGCACAGCGTCTGCATGTAAACGCGACGGTTTGTGGGTTCGATTTCCACTCGTGGAGAATGAATTATTTTCTATTTTCGTATTCGTCGCTCTGGTGACAACGCAAGGCGACGTTGAGTTCTAGCACTCAACACGCATCGCCTCAAATAGGTGGAATACGGGGAACGGAGTGTCTTAACACTTGTTTCCTAAGGTTCCTACGGGACGCTCTGCCTACCCCACCATGTAAGGGATACAGCGTGAAGCTATTATTAATATTTTAATTAAATTTAATTAATAATTTTAAATTTTGAAATTAGATAAACAATTAATCATTTAAAAAAGATAACTATTTTTATTCAGATGATCTGTACCTTTCTATAACTTTCATTATACAAAAGACAGTCCAGTATAAATGACTATCTAAATAAGATTAGTAAGTAAGTCAGTCACACTTTCTTCAAACATAATGAATGTTACGGATTCGAATATTTAATTATTTTTTTTACATACTACTCTATATAAATAACAACTGACAATTTAAAAGAAAACCTAATCGGACCTCAACAAAATTGACCACAGATTATAAAGTATTTGTACTTCAAACCTGTCACGAGCACAGACTATCTATTTCACGTTCTAGCAACAAGTCCGTACAATCAGCTTGGACGTGATTTAAACAACCCTAAAGGTACAGGCTACGGATTTACTACTTGAGCAATCAATGAGTATATTTTGACATTTCATTATGGTGTTCGACATCTTCATATCTCCATTATTTATGGCGAATGGACCCGAGGGGGAATTTGCATTTGGTCAGGCTTATACTATTTTAAAGATGTTAGACATATTTATTGTTAGTATTGCTTAATTGTGATGCGCTTTTGATGAAATAAATAAATCGATACTTTATACTAGTAATTAAATATAAATAAATTACAAAGAATATGCATAATAATATGTAATCATCACCGTTATCTTTAATATAATGGCAAAAATTACTTGCAATACAAAAAATATTTCACTGCTTAGTACGTATTTAGAGCATTTACCAAGAAAAAAATTACAGCTGCGCACAATTATCGATTACAATCAAAAAATCGAATACGTTCATAATTGATTGAGCGCACGAGCCTTTTTTCGGAGCAACCTACTTTTAAACATAAAAAGCAGGCAATTTTAAACGTTATATCATACATATAAATATGAGAATTCCGTAAAACGTATAATTTTCGCAAGACTCTACGAGAATAATGATTGAATAATCTATTTTTAACGTTGTTTTATAGTGAATAAGATTGAAAATCGTTTATTTTTATATAGTCATATAAATATTTAACACCATGTGATATATCGATACAATATAATGTGAGTTTTGGTTTCCGATTCAGAATAGTTATAGTCGATAGCGAAACGTATTGCAGTGAAATAGTTTAATCGATTTATTTCATATCGTTTATTTTTAATTGTTACTTCCATTTTACGGTGTTTTGTTATAAGTTTATGATATATATATATATATATATATATATATATATATATATATATATATATATATATATATATATATATATATATAGATATATATATATATATATATATATATATATATATATATATATATATATATATATATATATATATATATATATATATATATTATGATAATTGGGAAAAGCGCAAAGTCGGCCATAACGTAAGAATCGTCACGCATTTTAACATTTCGCTATAAAAGGCAAAATTTTATATGTAATTAAATTTAAAATTGTGATAGTAACATTCATGTCTATATAGAAACGTTTTGCGTTAGATAGTGGAATTAAACGCTCGGATTTCACACTTTCTTTTGCCATCCTAGGATACACGTGCTAGTACTAGTAATCTACATACATCTTCTTCCACTTTGCATTATCCCGGCCTATTGCCAGGGTCTGCTTTCCTACTCAGTCTACTCCACTTTGCACGGTCTTGAGCATCCTCAGTGGTTAGTCCATTGGCTCTCATGTCGTGCGTCACGACGTCCAGCCATCGCTTCCTTGGGCGTCCGGGGGGTCTTACTCCAGGGACAGACATATCAAGGCATTTTCTTCCGACGTAGTTCTTAGGCCGGCGCAAAACGTGGCCATACCATCTCAGACGACGCTCTTGGAGCTTATCCGCTACGTCACGGACCCCAAGACTACCTCGAATGAATGTGTTGCGTATGCGGTCAGCCCGAGTAACGCCACACATCCACCTCAGCATCTTCATCTGTAATCTACATACATATATATTATAATGAAGCGATCGATTTACATTTCAATATTTTTCACATAATATAAGCAAATAGAAATTAGAAATAAGTCACTCAATTCTATTATCGATAGCTTGTGGCTCTCACTACACAAACATACCAAAAACTAGGATTCGAATCCACTATACGTAGACACGTGCTAAAACGACTTCGGCCCAATGATTCACGTACCAAAATAAACAGTTGACAAAGCATTTAAAAAAGGTTCCGATATATCTTTAAAAATAAACGCGCCTTCTGGAACAGAAGTACATCAGATAGAGGCTTTTTAATTGAGCTACTCTCGTGTTCTGATTTATAACCTCGCCACGCCAAAAGTTATTTTCATTTCGCGGCTGATACTCGGGACACAATGTTTTTTAGAATTTTTTTTTAATAAAAAAATCTTTCTCTTTTTTATGTTTACATATTCTAATTAAGTTATATGTACAAGGTGTATTGTAAGAGCTTATTATACCATTCAATATAATCATAAAATTTATTTTTTGCATAATAATCGAAAATAATTTCCCTATAACCGGCCAGCTCATGATTGCGCTCACATGAACTACGCATATAGTTATAGATATATAATAATAATAATATATTTTATATATTATAAATAATATATATTATATATTTATTTTTCATATGTTGTAACGCATATATTATGCCTCGAATGGCGTAACGTGGGGAACGGAGTGTCTTAACACTAGGTTCCTTCAACCTCCCACTAGGTTCCCTCTAATTAACCTGCTATGTGCAGGATACAGCGTGAAGCTAAATAAATAAATCATAAATATAGCTTATATAGTTACAGCTATAGTACTGCTTCATTTGAATCTATTAATTCGTTTTTGCGTTAAAACGGAACAAACAAACTAACTTTCACATATATAATATTAGTAGAATAAGGACAATTATTTTACTATTCATTTATCAATTTATCTCTTTATCCTACTTATAACATTAGTAAGCAGAGAAATTCTAGTGCTAAGACACTCCGTTCTCAGTTTTAAGCCCGAATTCGAGCTATTGCGTGTTGAGTCAAAGATAAAAAAAAATTAAAGTATTTAATGCAATACTATAAAATCATATTATATTTTACATAGCGGTATGTATCGTTTAAAGATCTCTACAGTAGATACGATGCTGGCACCCACTCGCAGTCGTTTTGTTTTAGTACATTCTAAAATATTGTTCCTTCTCGATAGAATGTCGTCACTTAGAGGTTTACTTGATGACACGTGGCTCTAATTTGCTAAGCACGTACCAAGCATTTTTATATATACATACATATATATATATATATATATATATATATATATATATATATATATATATATATATATATATATATATATATATATATATATATATATATATATATATATATATATATATATATATATATATATATATATATATATATATATATATATATATATATATATATATATATATATATATATATAGAATTATTTCTTAACATTTGTCTATACTATAAGCGTCAGAGAGAACTCATTTCTACACAATGGGAGAAATTAAAAACTTTTTAACATATCCCTTGTGTGAGATTCGAACTCTCTACCATCGTGTTTACATGATCAAGTTCTAATGACAAGATAATTTTATGTATAGTTTTCTAGGTTTAGCCAGAATAGGTCCCTATTATCGTGTAAATCATCAGTTCATTACCATATTTGTATTTATGTTTTATTCATAATTTCATTGCTTATATAAATTTACACCAATACAATTTCCAAAAAAAGAAAAATAAATAAATCCTAAAATTATACTGTTACAATTACATTAAATTACATTCAATTACAATCACAAATTACATTCAATGACGCTACGCACGAAAATCCCATTTTTCATCAATACTACCACATTGCAGATATTAATAAATAACATATAAAAACTTCTTTTGCAAAAATCAAGCCATTAAAAAAGTGCATAAAGCTAATCAGTCTATATTCGTTAACATAAAGCAAACAGACGAAGGCAAGGGAGGACTTGTGTTAATGCAACTTTTTTTTATTTGCAAAGCGTGACCTGACGGAGCCTTCTGGCGGTAAGAGTCGGCTTATATACGGCTTGATGAGATTAATATAATATATTTTATTTTTAGTTTTTACTTTAACTATTATTCAATTTTGTTTGTACTAATGTAATATTTATTTATAAATAATAGTTTCTTATTAATCTAATATAAAAAATTGTATTTTTGTTACTATACGTGCCTTTAGTGTTAAATACTACATTAAAAACAATATAAAGCTATTTAAATTAAACTGTATGGTAACATTAAAAAAATAAAAAGAAGATAGAAGAGAACAGAGTAAGATTTTCTCCTCCTTCCCTATTAAGCGGAAAAAGAGTAAAACTGTTAAAATAAATAACATTATTATACAAACAATTGAAAATAAATCTAAATTTGACATTTAGACACAAAACTATAGAATGAAAATCAATGCCGCAGAGACTTCCTCTCATAGCAGTACAAACTACATATTTAGTTATCAATACAAAAAAATTCTCCACTTTCTCTTCAAATTGACACTGCGTCAAGCAGCGGAACCCAACACCGCAATAGCGACTTATGTACATAAATATATAATAAATTAAAAAAAATATATAAATTAACTGCACGTTTTAATATAAAATGTCAACAGCATGTAAGCGGAGCGTGTAACAGCGGTGTGAAATCAGTATTGTGATAAGCTAACGACCGTTTCTTCAGTTGGATTCCTCCGCCGTATCAATTAAATGGCGGTCACAATCTCGCGAGAAATATTTTCCACTCCTCTAATTAATGGACGGTATGGAGATTTTGGATGTTTGTCAAAATTATAATGAATACTTGTATGTGTATATATACTGTATACTATACAGATCGTTGTGGCATAGCGTCTGAATGTCAGCGCGATGACTGTGGGTTCAATTCCCACTTGGAGAGAATTAATTAGTTTTAATTCTTTTTCGCTCTGGTAATAAGAGAAAGCGCGGCGTTTAGCTCCGCCACTCAACATGCAATGTATTCCAGTGAAAGTTGTATAAATATTAGTTCAGCCGTACCGGAAATAAGCCTGGACAAACGAATAGACAGACAGACATACAAAAAATTTAAAAACATTTATTTACTGTTTTAATGACGTACCTATAAATAAATACATGCATTTAAAAAATATTGTTATTTTTAAATCACAAACGGACACTTCAATTTTATTTATATGTCAAAATGTACGGTATAAATAAATATTTAAACTGTATACAATTTGTAAGAGATTATAACAAGATATAGTTGTATTGAATAATTTGGAGCAATGGCACAAATAATTAATATCTAATTAATTAGATATCTATACTTCTACTAATATTATAAAGCTTATAACTTTTTACTAAAAGCTATAGGCTGTATGATAATATTAACCCTTTCGTCTTAACCCATTGTATCTGCGGTTGGAGTCACCTCGGGCACTTACAATTTGTCATGTGTCATATACAATTCTTTGTTGTTTCCATTTGATCACTGAAGTGAAACAGCGGGTTAGAAAAAAAAAAATAAATAAATAAATAAAGAAAAAATAAATATATATATATATATATATATATATATATATATATATATATATATATATATATATATATATATATATATATATATATATATATATATATATATATATATATATATATATATATATATATATATATATATATATATATATTATTTATTCTTTTTTTTGAATAAACGCTAATATCTTACTTTTTACGGTCTAAAAAACTGTGAGATATAGACTAATTTAGTTCTTGTAATTTACGTGACAACTAAATTTTCCATATTAAATTATTATAATATTATTGTAAATTGTACTATATAAGAAAATAAACAATTGTTATTTATCACACCAAAAATCTTGAATTATATACATATAAAATCTTGAATTATATATTTAGTTAAAATTTTTTCACACCAAAAATCTTGAATTATATACATATAAAATCTTGAATTATATATTTAGTTAAAATTTTTTCTAATGTTCTTTATTAAAATAGAAAGCATTTATGAGTAGTCAAAAGACCAAAAAGCTTCCGCAGTTAGAGCTTTGACACCAGTCAGAGTCAGCTCTACTTAGAAGATCCAGCAAGAAACTAAGCAATTGCAAGCTTTGCAACCTTTTTCATAAAAAAAGATTATTCTTTTTTCGAAACATGTTTACTATATAATACCATAATATGATGATACTTAATTTACATGAAATTCTAATGATCTTATTTCCGCACATTTTAATACCATAAATATTCTTTGCTTGGACAGTAGTATACGCGTTCCTTATTAACGTTGTTTTTTATATTTGCTTTAAATTTATGTAGCCGGAGATTTGAAATACATCTGTTTTAATAAGCAAATTAGACCTTCGTGGCGCAGCAGCACAGCTTCTGACTGTAATCATGACGGTTATGGGTTCTTTTCTCGTTGGGAGGACTGAATTATTCCGTTTTATCGCTCTGGTAAGAAGATATAACACGGCGTATAATTTCGCCATTCAAAAAGTAACTACTTGAATATTGGATGGAGAGTGATAAACGGAGTGTCCTTACATTAGCTTTCCTGTATCTACTCCGTTAAGCGTAAAGCTATTTTATTTTATAAGCAAATTGTTAGATAACTAAATACAGTTAAGATATACATACTTATAATAAAAAAAACATTAACAGCAATAACAAAAAAATGTGAAACAGTTCCCAAACAAAAATAGCATTCTTTTAATAATATCAATAATAAGAATTATAATATCATTTTTAATTTAACACAGAATTGCCCACGAGGCATGACAGTCGGCTATCATCATACAATCTCGATTAGCACCCGTGACGTCCCTCAACGTCATACAACTGACGCGGACAGTTGGCGCTATAGATTATCTGTGGAACTAATATATGATATTTGTTTTTACTGGCCGCATAGCGTAATGTCTTTGCCATGTCTTAAATAGTTTTAATTATTAAAAAAATACTGTACAAAGATGGCATAGTTCTAAATGTCATCTTAATTAAAAACCAAAAGAATTTAACTGGAACTAAATATTTCAACATTATAAATCATGTTTGATTTCGGCGGGATGTTTATATTTATTGCCCACAAAATTATGCAATCAATTTAATATCGACTAGTACCTGCAACTTTAAGCCCCATCATCCAGATCTAATCTTTCTAATGAGGATGAAAATGGAAAACACTATATTCTTCCATTTTCGTATTCTTCAAAAAAAAATAAACTGTGTTAAGGAAGTAATTTAAATATTACGACTTATTGGAATTCCCAAATGAACCCAAGAGACCGATACGATACCGACATACATACGTTGTAATTTAAAATATTGTGAACAAAATTGTAATTGTAAATTTAGAATAAAGGTGCCTATAACTCTTCAGGATACCCACAGGGAGCGCTGACAGTCAATGATTTAAATCCTCGCTTCTTAATTAATACGAAACGAGTAAATATATCTATCTCTTTCTTCACTACATGGAGAAAAGCAGCATCTATACCTGTCCTTGTCTCGTTAACCCTAAAATTCTATTGAGACATCTTTTACTCTTGATTTATGAAATCGACAAATATCGATATGTTTACTTTAGAAATTAGTAGTTCACACACTCGTAGCAATACAATATGTAAATCGGTTGTATTTCATACTTACAAACATATTTAATGGGATTATGAGATATAGAACAAAATGGAACATTTGACCGGTGAATAGTCATAAATCAAGAATATGGTTAGAATCTTTAAGTAAGTACCAATAAAAAGTGATGCATGGCTTTTCACTTGTTTTAAAAAAAGATTAAGTAAGTAAACTTTTTACGTTTTTTTCTCATAACAATTATGGTACTTTATTTTAGTATAATCTTTATTTAAATATAAGGATATTCAGTTTCCTTACAAATAAAATTTACAATTCGTCATATAAGTGTCAAAAACCCTTAAAGATTTCTTATCGCACTCAAAACTTCCCTCGAAGGGCCAAAGTGACCCTTCTTCTACCAGTAATTAGTTGAAAACCTTTGTCTGAACCCGTTGAGCGTTAAACCGATGTTGACACGACTCGAGCTGTGTCGCGTGTCGGGCACAGATTAAATAGTGATATTTAAATATAATACTTTTTGGAGTAGTCTGGAAATGTTTGGATGTACTTAAGGGTCGTGGGTTTGATTTCCATTTAAAGGATTGCTATATTTAATTATGATTTAAATAATAACTTAATTTTATGTCACCAAATCTACAATGCTACAAAAGGAAATGATTCTGGTATCTATTTCTTTAATAATATTCTAAAAAATTATGGATATTATTCTTAATTAATTTCTAACAAAAATATTGCTGCTTTTTTAATATTTTGAAACAAATTACAAAACAATATGTCAAAACGAACTGAAATACATGGAAATTATATTTTGAGATGTAATATTATTTATTATAATTATTTTGTGTGTATGCCAATAAAAGCTCATACATTTATAATTATAGTAAAACGTGGCGTGACACTGATAAGGCCTATGCCTACATAATATAAATAAAAATTCATTTACCTTAAGAAAAAGTAAACATAACATTTAGTAACAAAAAAATAGTACAATCATTACAAAATTTAATATAAATGTTGTTCTTTTTATTCCTAAACTTAACCTAAAAGACCTAAATTTAACCTTAAAAGTATTTCAAATAATAGGTATATTAAGATTCTATCCATCCATTTCTAGTATTCTATAGTATACTAAGGTTATATTCTCTTCTACAAATCTCAACAACATTGTATACACTGTTGACAACGGGTGTCGCGTGTCGTGATGCAGATTAGAGGTAGTCACGATGACTAGCTATTGAGCTTGAGCTTGAGCTTAGCAAAGAGGTTCTATTGTATTGTGATCGATAGCTTTTAGCATTATTTATATAGAAGCCTACGGATAAAAGTTTGGCAAGCTTTTTTATATTTTAATTTGTAAATTTTTTTATTTATTTTATTAAATAAAAACTTTTAATATTGTGAGTTTTAGATATGTCTAAAATGATGAAAACGAATAAAACGTATTTATATCTAGTGACGTCATAACCAAAAAAAATACAAAAGGAATTGTATATATCCCCCTGGTAATACAAAGCACATTGTTGTATTTAAAAAAAATATATGACAACTTCGCCTCTTACAATAAGGTAAATATGCTAATAATAAGGTCTAAAGTAGAATATAACTAAATAAACATACTATACCAACAGTTTTTATTATTTAATATTAAATTTATATAAATGAATATTTTGAAAAATATTTATCTAAAAATTATAATAATATTAAATATGTTTAATCATGATAGCGAATTTACGGGTTAAATATACATAAATTAATATGTCAAAAGTAACTTGTAGATATTAAGTCAAGCGTCATATGCTAATAAGATATATAATATGTTTTTATTTTTTTTAATTGTATCAAGTTGTAGATAAGGAAGCGTTGAACTTTATTCTGCCTGTAATTTTTTACAACGAAAAACCAATAAGTTATTCGTATTCGAAACATTTTTGAATTAGGCTTTATTCTGTAACAATAGAAATACGTTAAATTTAATTTAAAATACAATATTGACATCTAAATTTTCTACTAAATATGTTGGTAGTGCTCTATATAAATTTGTATTAAGCATAATTAAATGGCTAGAGAGACACGCCATTAAAAATAAATTATATCATCATATTTACATAACAGGCCCAGATGATAATTAATTTTTTTTTACTTTTTTTTATTAAATTTTTTTTAACTTGCCAGTGTTTATCGTATAACTTAATTTAATTTACTAACAATTGAAATTTTAAACCATTAATTATTTATTTTATTGATGTTAATTAAGTTAGTTAGCTTAGTAGGCTTACTTTTAAGTTAGTTCCCGCCTGAATTCGAGACACTTTAGTTTTGTCTAATTTTTATTTGGTATATAAAAACAACAAAAAGAAAAAAGAATGTAATATAAATAGAACCCACTATCTCACACTATAATTCTATGTACAATAATATTTTTAGAATAACTTGAAATAAATTAAAACACTTTAAAAAATAAACTAAACCTAAAGAATAATACTCAAAAAGGTGCTAACCGACAAACAAGCTAATAATTCACGTTAAAACAATTAAAAACGGACCTACATCTGTTGTAACGGCCTACAATATGGCATTTTACGGTATATCACCCTATGCTATACCTTAGGGGCAAGGGCAAGCACTCGTGCGAGAAAAAAACTTTATCGTATTATAATACGGGTATATTCCATGATGCCAAAATTACATAGTCAATGGTTCTAGGTTCGATTCTCAGTGGAGGAAATGTTTATATTTAAAATTTTCTTAATCTTGTTGGAAAAGATCAGCGTTAAGTTCTATAACTTAATCCACAGTATCTTAAAATGCTAAATAAGCTAAATTGTCTCCACCCTCTTTAGTCTTTACGTGCGGCCAGAGTTTCCTTAGAATTTACATGACATGTTCCATAGATATCTCTTAGTTACTTCCATTTGAGAATGCGGGCGAAGCCGCAAATAGTGCTAGTATTATTGAACTAGCATTGTTTCTACGTTAATTACCTAAAATTGCTTGATAGTGTTCTATTTGACAGCTAGGCAGAGACCCAAATGCTTATTAAAAATAAGAGGTTTTACTTAGAAAACTAGAAGAAGCTAAAACATATAAGTATATGTTTTATCATATATGTTTTAGCTATATATATACATGTATATATGTAATTAAAAAACCATTTAAATTGTATGTATTATATACCAGACAAACCCCAGGGCTTACATATTACTTTCATATTACTCATAGTACGGTACTCTAATTATAGCTACGACGTAGCTAACTAAATAATCAAATTCACCAAAAGGCTAAGTATGAAATAATTAACAAGTGTACGAGTAGGTACCTACCTACCAGCGTACAAACAAGCCGTTCGTGTTGTTAGCCCATAAAGTTGGTAGTGTAAAGATTGCTTTGGAGTAGTTAAGTTCATTCTCAGTTTATTTAACTATTATTATATTATATTTTTTATTTAAGTTATCAAAATATCAAAACATATATTGGGCTGAAAAAAATATCCAAAAAATCTGACGTTTCGAAAACTTTGCAATAATATGTTTCTTCTCTTAAGCTATGGAATTTTGAACGTGCCAGTTGGGTAGAATAACCTTCGCCAATATCACGTTGTATGGAGAACATACGAAGCAGGTTTTACTGTAAACTAGAGATAACAATATACAATGGCCCATGGTCACTGGTAGACTGAGGTGACATTCGTCTGTCAGTCGATACAGTTATAATGTCAAAGTTACAAAAACGGTTTCTTAGTTCCCTTGCAAGCTGTCCTGGAGGAATCCAGGAGCGAATGCAGACTAAGCTGATTTATCTTGTTCAAGTCAGAAACCCACTACACCAGAAAGTAATCTGTCAGTTCAGTATTTTCTGCTTAAACAATAATATTGAGTGATTGAGTGAGTAATTAATATATTGACTGAGTTTTCTGCTTAAACAATAATATGAAATATGAAGATTTATTAAAAAATAATTACATTATGAGCATGACCCAGTGGCGAAGTGTCCATAAAACACGATTCTCATCGTGTTAACTTTTGTAAATATTATAAATACATTAATAATTAGTTTTAACTAACAATGATTCCACTTTAAATCAATTAAATTGCATACAAAAGAAACTAATATATCTTCATTTTAATAGTTGTTTTAAGTCGCGACATTGGAAGCTCTACGTTGCTTCTCTAGTTGGTCTTCAGCTTCTCTAAGCACAGTGGTCTATGAGAGTCTACTGAAAACGATTACCTGGTGCCACTAAGTCTTAAATGGACAGCATATTTCACAACATAACTTAAATAAGTCAAACTTGGATTTGAAGCTTTTATAAAAAATGCTTTATAACAAAGACTTACATAATAATATAATTACAACCTGACAAGTACATAATGCATTACCTAGTAAATTTAATTTAAGCATAGTGTATGTACAATATATGCACGTCCTTGGAATATAAAAAAAAGTTATAATTATATAGAAAATTTATAATGAGTAATTTTTATAAAGGTGTCACGCAAACGCATAATGGCTGTGGTGACTCGATATATGTATTAAGAATATGGACTTATTTTATATATATTTCATATGAAACTATAAGATTTGAAGAACAATTGTTTTATTCGATAGTGACTGAACACTCTGTTATTCAATCAGAGCACTTGAAATGTACTTGAAATAAACGCGAGACCTATAGGTTCGATTCCCTATTGGGGGAACGAATTATTTCATTTTCCTCGCTCTGGTAAAGGAGTAAAAAGCGCAAGTACGGTCCACCTTTCAACAGGCAAAGACTCAAATTCGAGTGGCTACTCAAGGCACTATAACCAGCTTATCTCTGGCATTTTCGGGATAAAGTGTGCAATGCCGTCTTGATCTCACGATAACTTTACTTATCGGTGGCATAATTGAATTTTTCTATTATTTTTTAATGATTTATCGGAATTTTCTGTTAAAGACAAAAGGCTTAATGACATATAACACGCAAACTAAAAATTCAACTTAACTCAAATATATATATATATATATATATATATATATATATATATATATATATATATATATATATATATATATATATATATATATATATATATATATATATATATATATATATATATATATATAAACCAAAATGTACTTACAATAGGTAGATACTATCAACACTTATTAATATAAAGTCCTAATAAGTTCATTGATTCGTTTGCGTGTCGTTTAAGGTATCTTTCATTTTAATACAAATCCCCCATCAACAGAACTACCGAGCGCAACGTACAAAACATAAAGAAATAATCATTAAATTTTGTTTGTTATCATAATTAATAATATAATTCTCATTAATCGTGATCATTGTGAGAGAACAAAAAAAATTAGATACAAAAATAACATACAATAAATAACATACAATAAATTTATTAATTTTCTGAAACATTTGTAGTATTTAGTGGGTTCGATTCCTACTCGGAGAAATTATATATCCTCCCTCTGATAATAACACAAATCGTGACGTTGAGTTTCACCATTCTACGGGAAATCATCTCGTAAATTGAGTGAAACATAGGGAACAGACGAGCTTAAGTCTCAATGCATTCCCTGCTATACAAGAGATATAGCGTGAAGCTATTTATTTATTTATTTCCAAAGCTACGCTTGTACATGTACATATAGGTATGTATACATATATATATATATATATATATATATATATATATATATATATATATATATATATATATATATATATATATATATATATATATATATATATATATATATATATATATATATATATTGATTGAAATGAACGAATGAGTGAATAGATTTTAAAAGAACTATATAGATTTATATGTACTTCGAGTTTACGTTCAAATTTGTATAGATAGGTACAAATTTTCACCATAGTGTTTCTCTTTATTAATATTTAAAAAAATGTGTAAATAAACACGAAATTTTAGAAACGACATATTTGTAAATGAGGCTAAATAAAAACAAAATAAAAAAAAAAAACATCAACAAAACGCTATTCAGTTGATTTAAATATTCAATTCACAGGAAAAATTATATTGATAAATCAGTAGGTATTCTATAGACAATAACGATGATCATAATGGTCGATAAAAACCGCTGTAGGTACTCGATTAGCGATGTATCGAAATATGCTATCAGTTTATCAGATGCCATAAATGAAATATAAAATAAAATAAAAATGACTAGGGGCCACTGTGGTGCAATAGGAATTATTTGACCTGTAAACGCGACGGGTGTGAGTTCGATGCCCAGTCGGGGAGAATTGATTAATTAATTTATTAATTTTCTTTGCTCTGGTAACAAGAAGAGTTCCGCCACTCAACACGCAATATCTCAAAAATTGGGTAGAAAATTTGAAACGGCGTGGTTCCCTCTGTGTACTCTGGTACGCGCGGGATACAACGTGAAGCCAAAAAATTTAAATTATGGTGACATTTATATGGGGTTTTAGTTTTATTTTAACTTGACCATCATCTACTATTAAAATACATACTTGCTGTGTCCATGAGCTGAAGAAATTGAAATTAAAAATATATATTAATTCTAAGTAAAAATGCAGGTACTATTGCTTATCAGTAAGGCACTTCCCAACCAACTACTTTTACTCGTAAACAAAAATACCAGCGTTCAATACGATGTTATCTATTTAATGAAAATGTAAAAATAAAAAGATAGATCTGTACAAAAGAAGCGTTCACTTTCTCGTATTTTTCCGTGTATAAAAGAAGCCAGTGTCAAGACACTAGAGGCGGAACATAATACTACAAAATATAATAATAAATAAATAAATAAATATAATAATTCCCTAAGTAGGATTTGAATCCATAACTAATGCTTATCAAATTTGAAATAATCCAATTCAATCCAATTCAATTTTTTCGATTATAAAGTTTGAAATATATTTTTATATTATGTAAGTAGATACTGTGAGTGAAGCAAGTGTCACATGACACTATTGGCTTTTTAATCATTACGCACATTTGCATTGAAAAGTGAACCTTATTACCGTAGCACACAACGAATTTTTGCAAAAAATTAAACACCCTTGTACAGCATCCCTAACTGAATTACGCGAGATGTGATTTGTCGTGTAGACCACGCCTATTTACAGATTATATAGATGAAACATCCCTTTGTGGTCGGTTGCCAAACATTTTTGACAGTATATGAAGTTGACAGTTGGAAAAAATATTCTTTAATTGTCTATGGTTTATACGATTTACGTGGAATGATTTTTTAATAATTTAATTTATTTTTCTTTGGCCTGGTCATAGGAAGCCTTCGTTTCAGCTACAAAATCGAAATCAGTATATTTACTTTTCCGACTGATTGACTAAATGAAGATGTCCTTCAAAATCCATTTTAAATCTTGCTGTTTTAATGCTTGCTGTTAGGTTAATCATTTTTTCTCAGGCGACAATGACGTACTAGATGCTATTAACTTAAGTTTTAAGAATACAACACATCTTGTCCAAGCAAAATAAAAAAAAATATAAATATATATATATATATATATATATATATATATATATATATATATATATATATATATATATATATATATATATATATATATATATATATATATATATATATATATATATATATATATATATATATAAAGCGGAAAAAGGCAAATGCTGGAAAAAAAAAAAAAAGAAAGTAATATAAATAATAAAAATAGTTTTAGCTATTTGTAATAATTTAGTACTAACAATTATTAATATTGTTTTGTTTTTTATATAACTAACTTTTTAATATTCGTTTGTTTCAGTGGTAATGCATAAAGAAAAGGAGGATCTCCACTCGCATAGGCGGGACCACACGCACTATGATCATATCATGCCTGACGGAGAAATGTTTCTGCAGGTAATTACAATTCTATACACACCATACATACATCACTCTACTCTCCGTTTTCTTAATATGATTTGACAATTTAAATGTATAAGAATTTCGAAGAACTTCATGACAATTTATGGCTTAGTGGTCAAAGCGATTGGACAGATTCCAAGAAGCGCGGGTTTTAATCCGCTAAGTTCAAATAATTAAACGTTGTTTAAACAGATTTTTCTTTCCTTGGTTTATTTCTATAAATATTTTCCACTTAAATCATTTTATAGAATTTTTATGTCGCTAATACAAAATGTACTAATGATATAAAACAAACAAAGTAATTCTTCTCCACACATTCTGTACTTTATACTACAAAAAAATCTTTAATAAATCAAATAGAATTTATAAAAAAAACCAACAGCTACTTTAAGTTGTCCAAAACAAAAACAGTAGCGCAGTCTTGGATAGTTATCCAAGACCGTTTTTTATCCGAGCTCATTGATATAATCACATAAATCGCTGTTTCGCCCTATAATAAATCAATAGGCTCTAGCTGGCTATAAATAACATCGCCTTTAATAGTACATTAACGATAGTTACCATTGTTGCTTGGCGTAAGGAAATTGTCTTAAAATTTTTACCTGTGATACCTTGTGTTGTTAGCAGCTTTTGGTTGATTTAGATGTAATATTTTTAATATTGTCTAATTTAACATTTCTCATATTAAATTCGAGTCCACAATTTAATTTTGTTTCCCGTGTCTCATATTTTCCCGTTTCCGGTGAGATTTCGAGAATTTTCTTAGTGGCATTTTAACACTTGAAGTCGAAGTTCAGTCGAATTGACAAACTCCTCCATTTTAAAGTCGGTTAAATATATACCTTACATCGATCTACTAATATACGAATTGGCACTGATTTCGTTTGTAGAATGAGCAATGTATCTTAAAAATTCCAAAAGTGTATGCCGGAGTGTATTAAAACTAAGTAAGTAGGATAAAGCTGAGGTAAATAATAAATATTTAAATTTAATATATATATCTATATATATATATATATATATATATATATATATATATATATATATATATATATATATATATATATATATATATATATATATATATATATATATATATATATATATATATAATATATATATATATATATATATATATTATATTTCAGGCACTCAATGGCTTCTTGATGATTTTGACATGCGAGGGAGAGGTTTTCTTCGCAACACATAGTATCGAGAGCTATCTAGGCTTCCACCAGGTTAGTATATTACGATATAAAGCTGTGAATAAAAAAAATATTGGTATATTTTTTTATGTGTTATTCCACATTACGGAAAGACAGAGAGCGACGACATTCGTTTCCGCTTATTACTTATCTATTGTGAGAAATATAAAAAAAACAGCGTAAGTAGTATCGTTATCAATTCTTTAACGACTAAAGCCTTTTGCCTTTCGTATGGTTTAGTGTTCAAAGTGTTCGAATCTCACTAGCTTTTCCTCCATTACCTATGTTTATATTTTGTACCTATAGGTTTCTAATTTAGTAAATCAAGAAACATATTAATTTATGATCCGTTTTCAAACCCATTTTATTTTGATATATACTGCGATAGTAGATGGTAGCCATAATACTTAATTTTGTACTATTGTTACATATTTGTATTAAAAAACTTGAAAAACCTAAAATTATTTGTAGTCTGTTAAAGAAATAAAATAATAGCAATACTTAAGCGTGTGTTATATAGCAAAGAAACACCTACATTAAAAGTGCATAATTTATAACTTTTTTTTATCATATTTCAGTAATTAATTACGAACATTAGGAAAAAGTTAACTTTCCATATAAAACGTAGAGGCCGTTATATTAATCATATAAAATATATGGTACGCTTGAGGGTCGAATTTTCCACAATTAAGCCTGTATTTCGTTAGGCTGGTTCTACATTGTGACGGCCACCCTTCTGCAAATATAGTAAAATACAGAACCTTTCAATCTGTGTAATATATTATAAGATTTTTGCCTTTCTCTCTTTCTCTCTCTCTCTCTCTACCTTTTACGTCGCTTTTGACTGAATAATATTAAGCTTGATACTTTTCTTTTGTGATGATACAATGATACATTTAATAATATATTCATGATTATTGTAAATTCAAGATGGACGTCACAACAAAATGGCGGACAAAATTTTTTTAACGCGTTTTCATTTATTTAATATTTCAAATTGTATACTAGTTGGAGTCAAACGGCTCGTTTTACCTTTATGAATTGAATGCCTACAATAAACTGATTACTATAACGATCCATTTCATAGTTATTAAAATTTACAAAACATACCTAATGCAAGTCATTTTAAGGTCTATACAGACGAAATATCAATATAGACTTGTCTCACACAGAATATAAACAATGGTATTTGTAAAACAAACGGCAACCGACGTATTACCTACGACAAGGTACTAAGCTGTACAAAAAAAGACTTATTCAAACAACATAGCGTGCACGACGCCTAAAATTCGGGTGACTCCATAAAAATATTAATTATCGCGATAACTGGCCTTAAAAACTTTCTTTTATAAAAGTACTCCGTTAATCGCTAAGCTTATCGGCACTAAAAGGGCTATAAATGTAGATATTTTTATTAATTTTAAAGCTTTTGCGACATTATAACTGGCCAGTTAAGTCATAAAGCGAAGGAAAATTCGTAGCAAAGTAGATGAAATGTTTAAATATACTGAAAAATGTTTGTGTTTACTGAAATACTGTATTCGGAGCTGTTGTGTTCCGAGCGGATAATGGGAACGGAGTCTCTTATTGTCTATGCCAACTCTGCTCTATAAAGGATAAGGGTGCATTGTTAATATTAAACAAAAAAGCTGTCAACTTTAAACACATAACTATATCATTGTCAGCCTAATTCTATCTCGATCACAATAAATTCCAGCTACTAACAATAATTTTACCTATCCATATTATTATTCCTAAAAACCCATTGATAAGTACTCATTTAAGAGCTTATCGCATAATGCATATATTAAATAATAATAAACTATTACAGTCAATAAAATGGCTTTGATTTATTGCTATAACCATAGACGAAACGTTCAGCACAAACCACCCCCACCCCACAATAAAATATAATATGAAACTTTATTTCTTCCTTCTGTTTCCATATAAATCTGATTATACTACAACACACATTGATTGGGTAAAATTGTGATTTTTATGTTGTTTTTTTTTTGTATGGAATTCTTTTTTGGGGTCGAAGTGGGATGGCCGTCTGACTGCGAACGCGATGATTGTGGGATCAAAGTTTGATCCCTATTTGAGGAATATATTGTTTTAATTTCCCCTCAACGAGTATTGACACACAGTGAGAATGACGAGGAAAGTGCTCAGGTGGTTTGGGCACGTCGAGAGAATGAGTGATGAAAGAATGTTAAAGAAGATATATGGAGCAACAGTAGTAAGAGAAGTAAGGGGAGACCTCGGTTGACATTCGAAAACACCAGTGTCAAAGATACTGGAGGACGGTGACGTAAAAGATAGGAAATGGGGCGGCCAAGGGCATGTATGAAAAGAATGAATATACTCATTTCTCTGTATATTCCTTACATTTACTGCTGACATAGGTATATATAATAATTATATTATATATTTTTTGCTAAAACGCGCTAATATCAGGTAGTAGTGGTTCCAATTGAACAAAATAAATTCCATTAATCGTTTACCACTGCACCACTGTAGCTCAAATCAAAACTACCACCTACGAGTATCAACCACGGGCACTGAAAATGTGTCACACTCATTTTCATATGACCACGAGTAACCTATAAACTTCTAATAAAGCATTTCGTAATAACCAACAGTGTTTTAACTTTATCTATATTTGGTAATAATTTCAACCTGTATAGCACAGTGTATATCTGAAATCTTTGTTCGAAATAGCAATAAATGAAGGGTGGGTACCGATTAAACATCGATTTGAGAACATTAAATCGGCGTACTGGCTCGTGACGCCACGTGGCTTTAAATGGGGCTACGGTTAATATAAACTTTAGTTTACTATTATAGCGGTTTGCATTAATCAGGTTAGTTCAACATTTACTGTGATAGTTAAAAATGTACGGTGTTTTTTGTGTGCATGCCTACAAAATAACTTCATACACAGTTGTTATTATGAATATAATATATATTTAACATATATTTATTATTATGAAGTCAGACAGTCCATGGCGGAAAATGGGGAACGAAGTGTATTAACACTAGGTTCCTTTTGCCTACCCTGTTGGGCATTTACAGAAAATAAAGTGGAGCAATATTTTTTTGTACTAAAATATTATATTCGTGCATTTGTTAGCTAAACGCAGTGGATCCCAGTCCAAATTCGTGACATATTTTTAATAAAGGGATCTGTGCGATTTAGTTAGATCTTAATTTTTGGTTGCGTTCTTTCTTTAGTTTAATACAAAGTAAAGGAGGAACTACACGTTCTCTCTACCTACACTTAATTATTCTTACTAACTTCATAATATGGAAAGTGAAGCGGAATGAGACGACTGACAGTAAGCACATTAGTTATGGGTTCCAGTCCCCATAACTTGGGTTAATGAATGTTTTAATTTTCCCGACCTGGCAAAACAAAAATTGATTAAAGATAATAAGAATACACTATCTAGAAATTCGGACCGAAGACGGTGACCAGAGTCACTTGACACTATGTTCTCTCTTATTTTCTTTAAGTATTTTTTATATGCTTAGTGTAGATTAACACTTTAAAAATTACTCACTTTAAATATGTTCTCTCTTCTCTCTCAGGATACAGTGTAAAGCCAAAAAATCTTATAATATAGTTCTTTAATTATGCATTTTGAAGCTATCAAATATATTTTTTGTCCAATCTAATATATATACATATATATATATATATATATATATATATATATATATATATATATATATATATATATATATATATATATATAGATATATATATAATATATATATATATATATATCTATATATATTATATATATATATATATATATATATATATATATATATATATATATAATATATATATATATTATATATATATATTATATATCTATATATATCTATATATATATATATATATATATAGTCATTATATTCTATCATTTTTTATTTCCAACTAGTTGTTTTACATTTCTACATAATCACACCCAGAAATATAATCTAGATTCATAGAAAATTGGAAAAATATGCTTTCAAATTATCAATTCAGAACGGTTATAACCAAATAACAAAACTTAAATCAGCAACGTTTCCGAAAGTGAGTCAACCCGAATTTAGCTCCCCAATTATAGTCCGATTTAAAAATTACAATAACGCACAACCCCTAGCCGTGGGGTCGAGTAGATTAACTTCGGGATGTCTCACCAGGTGGTTTGCCTCGATCCATTACCCTAATGTAACATGCGGCCCCCCAAACGTCTAAGTTCCAGGTGAAATAATTCAATTACAATAAATAAAGATCACTGGAGTTCTGGATTGTAGTTTTTTGTAATAACTTTAGTTAACGACACAGCGTCTGACTGTAAACCTGACGGTTGCGGGTTCGATTCTCGCTCAAGTAAATAGTTTTGTTGCCATGCCCTTGCTCTGGTAACAAGATAAAGCGTGGTGTTGAGTTTCGCCACTCAACACTTAATGTCTCCAAAATATGTTTGAAACTGATTTAACGGAAAATTCTCATAAGCGAGAAACAATGTGAGGCTAGTATAAAAAAGTAACTACAGTAAATATTGATCTTAGTTTCATTAAAGATTAATATTAGGCTATAAAAGATCAGACATATTTATATAACAAGTCTAAATACTAAGCGATGGTATAAACATTTCAACTAAAAGTAATATTTGTATCACACAATGAACTTAAACAAAAAAAATGTCAGAACGGCATTTAAAGCTTCTTAACGCTTTTCCGTACAACAGGATAGGCAGAGGCAACCTATTTAAACTAATAAATAAAAAAAATAGCTTGTATAATCTATATAGAATTTACACAGAAATAAGTAGACCAAACGCAAGACTATCATCAATCACCAAAAATATACAGCAAAGTAAAAAATGGCCAAAACAATAGCATATCAACAAAACGCTTACGCTTCCATAGTAACTGCCCTAAAACTGAACGTGGAACAAAAAGTAATTACGAAACAAATCATCCTCTGACATTTAATGCCATCACAATATGTTCGAACCCACATTCGGCAAACTGGTACCCCATTTTTACGTTCACAAAACCCGTGGTATATTTTTCTACGTGCATGAATCATTAACATGTTATTCGAATAGTAGGGGACGTAGAGTGGTGCCTAGCGCAACCCCATTGATTATCAATTAGTTTTTCTGCTCACATCGTTTATTGTCGGTGCATTATCCACACTATTTACACGACTCATTGTTATACGATGTGTTAAAATTCATAATTTTACTTGCACAATCGATATTCGGCTATATTCGGTATCGATTACGGTCGATTGTCAATTAATATAGGAACTGAATTAACACGTCCATCTTCGTAACAGATGATTCTTTAATGATCGGTTTCGAATCGATTTTAGGGCCATCGATGGTTTATTGATTTACGGTTCAGTTGTGACTTGCTCTTTTTACATGTTGAATAGATTTAGCTGGTTATCAGATCATTATCTTGTTATTCTAAATTAGTTGATTGATTATCTTTATTTTAGTTGTTAAGGTGCAGTGAAATAGCGCATTGTTGTGAGTTCAATCTTCACTCAGGGGAATTCATATTTTAATTCGTTCACGCCTCTGTTCTGGTGATACAAGGTTTTGCATTTAGCTAAAGCAAAAATTGGAGTGTCTTAACACTAGGTTATCTTTCTACTACCTTGCTATATGTGGGATAATCTAATTGAAGATAATGTATTGTTATTTGATTAAAATATAATTATAATTTCAATAAATTAATTATTTAACTTTCTAAATAAATTTATTCACAATATTTCTATATTTTAATATTTTTTTCTTGTTTCCAGTCAGATATAGTCCATCAATCAGTGTATGAATTAGTTCATTCCGAAGATCGAGAAGAGCTTCAGAGGCAGTTGTTATGGAATTCCTTCCTACCTCCAGATGTCAACAATTTAACCCTCCAAGACGTGCTCAGATCTGAGAGGGCTCATCTCTTAGAAAGAAGTTTCACAGTTCGATTTAGATGTTTATTAGATAATACTTCGGGGTTTTTGGTAAGTAGTTAGATATATTTTTTAAGAATAGCTGTTGCCGAAGCGATTGAGGCATCGAGTAGAACCGCATCTGACTGAAACGCGAAGCTTATGGGTTCAATCCCCACTTGGGAAAAATGAATTATTTACATTACCTTGTTCTGATAAGGCAAATTGCGATATTGAATTCAGAAAGTAGAGACAGGGGTGTCTTAACACTACGTTCTCTCTATCTAATGTGCTGTATGCGTGGGATATAACGTGGAACAGAAAAAACACTGTAGCGTGTTGTTTAGTATTATTGCATACATATATTATTTTATTTCAATTCCTTATAATTTTAATTGATATAAGTTTCAATTTTGTTTGAATATTTTACATTAATTGTAGGTAAAACAAATATTTATTTTTCATTTACATAAAAAGTCACAAGGATTATTTAAAATTACTAAATTAATTTTCTTTTTCTAGAGGTTAGATATCAGAGGTAGGATCAAAGTCCTCCACGGCCAAAACAAGAAAACAGAGGAGCCTCCCCTCGCTCTTTTTGCCATTTGTGCGCCGTTTGGACCTCCGAGCCTCCTAGAGATACCACAGAAAGAAGTCATGTTCAAAAGCAAACATAAACTTGATTTATCTTTAGTTTCCATGGATCAAAGGTAAAATATTTTGGGTCTTATCGATTCATAGATTATTTGAATAACCACAATGTGGAATGATTCAAAACAACTCTTAAATAGATACCGAAAATATATTATAATCAACTAATTCTACTATCTAGTAATTCACTTTTTTCTTACATGCATGATACATACAAGCTTATTGGTCTTTTTTTCATCCTCACGCATATAGCAGGATAGGCAGAAAAGTACTGTTAAAACACTCTGTTCTCTGCTCTCTGCCTGAATGCGAGCCATTGTATATTGGGCAGCGGAATTCAACGCCGCACTTTCTCTTATCAAAGACGACCCGAGACGAGACCTAGTCACCAAATTTACATGTAAAGAGTATTATCATTTACTCTATATAGTATATAAAAATTATAAAATAATAGATATACTTATTATTACCACTAAAAGCTTGCCTCACAAGTAATTTAAACGAATTCAATAAAAATTTTGTCACAAAGAACAATCAAACCCACATCTTAAACTTGAATGCATCACAACCATCAATTTTAATAGCTCAAGAAATATTCCCGTGTCGGTGTATTTATCCCTGTTAGACAAGTTATTTAGTCGATAACTATCAATAAATTCATTTGATACGCCGTATGTTTGTCAATTATACATTTTCCATGGAACATGGGATTTTTTCATATAATATCCGCGTTGTTCAAAGGATTGACTGTTCATGGTATAAATTAAATCAAGCTTAAGTATTAAGTATTTCAATTCCATGGTTTTGCTTTTTAATCTATATGTAAAGGGCAGTTTAAAATATTTTTGATCTGATCTACTAAAAATATTTCTCTTTTTTTTATTTAAGAAGGCTTATTTTGGCCAACAAGTTGTGGCCCGCCACTTTTTCTCAATTCGCGTTTTATTCTGTTCAAGTATAAGTTTTGTGAAATTGTCCCTTATTATTTACCCTCTTTTGTCTACGTTACCCAAGGCACCTACTTGCTTGTCAACTATGTATGCTCAATAGTTTCAAAAGTCGAAGTCAGTCAGTCACTCATTATCGTATGAATGTTATATACATAATGACTCAATCATAATAACTACATTGAATAATATAATCTTCTTCTTTATTTTCATATATCTGCAATGTTTTGTGGGCCGAAAAGAACAAATCTCTCTATTTTACACTTTCTTTCCAAAAAAATTAACTAAAATAATAATAATTAATATCTATAAAACAACATCAGGAAATATCAATATATTTCCAGTTTTAATTATAAGTTATTAATTAATCTCAAATAAATTTAAATCCATTTCTAGTAAGTTTAATTTTATTAAATATTTTCTATTTTCAGAGGTAAAATGTTGCTGGGGTACACAGACGCTGAGTTAGCTAACATGGGCGGTTACGATCTGGTGCATTACGACGACCTCGCGTACGTCGCGAGCGCTCATCAAGAATGTAAGTATTGACCTAAT
The DNA here is from genome assembly GCA_037127375.1 of Dione juno. Classification (NCBI taxonomy): domain Eukaryota; kingdom Metazoa; phylum Arthropoda; class Insecta; order Lepidoptera; family Nymphalidae; genus Dione; species Dione juno. The sequence continues at coordinate 1,295,787 of JAXRJS010000070.1, read as the reverse complement.
ACCTATTAGAATATTAAATAATTTGAGACTTCAAAGTTTGAATTGTGCGATTTAAAAATTTTTGAACATCTTCTAAATATAGTGCTTTTTTATGTGCTTTTTTAAGCAGTCGTGGTGTATACTTGGTTCGGAACACAATTCATCGCAGGTAATTAATCAATTTTATTTTATCTATTTCTATTATTTACACAGTGTTAAAAACTGGTGCGTCAGGAATGATTGCGTATCGCTTCCAAGCCAAGGACGGGCAATGGCAGTGGCTCCAAACCTCCTCGAGACTCGTCTACAAAAACTCCAAGCCTGACTTCGTCATTAGCACTCATAGACCTCTAATGTATGTATTGTATTGTATTATATGTATTGTGTATTTAAAAAGTAAAATTAGTGTTTATGTCATCATAAAGGTCGGTTAATGAATCCGGCTAGTTGTAAAAGCGACAGTTGTGAGTTCAATTCCCATTTTGTTTGTTTTCAATTCCTCGCTGTGGTGACATCACATGCTATATCCGGGATACAGCGTGAAGCTATTTATTTCATTCTATACTAGTTATATAAAGGATTTTGAGAAAATTTTATATTCACTATTTTATTTCCAGGGAGGAAGAAGGACGTGACCTTCTAGGAAAACGTACAATGGACTTCAAAGTCAGCTATCTGGATACTGGTCTGACCAGTTTATACTTCTCTGAAACAGAGCAACTGTCTTGCGAATCCAACGCGACGCCTCCTCGGGCAGCGCGACGATACAAGACACAACTCCGAGACTTTCTATCAACTTGTCGAAATAAACGACGTGTTCCGCCTACTCCCGCTCCTCCTCCAGTAGATTATATTCCAGCTGATGCTGTAGCTGCAGCTTACACTAACTTAAATGGGGCTTACGCTGCACCATACGGGGAATACCCTCCAACCCCAGCATTACATTATGCCCCACCCTTAGACGATCGATTCCTGACAACGGACAATCTCTTCCAATATAAACCCTTGTCATACCACTACACATATCCTCCAAATGGCTTCCTTGAACCTGCTCCACCGGGATACGAAGTACCTCCCTATCACAGACCTCCATCCCGGGAATATACATACGTGGACAGTAGATATATGAGTCCAGTAGCAGAAAGAAGGTCTCCTAGTGTAGTTGGTCCTAGTCCTGCTGGTTCCAGTGGTTCAGCGGAGCAGGACAGGATGCAAACGGAGATGCCGCGGCAGACAGTCTTGATGTGGGGCGCGGGAGGAGCGGCGCAGGAGGTCCCCGTCGAGTATTCTCCCCCACAGGTTTGGAGATACCCCTCCCACTACCACACCGCTGAAGCGACTCAGTGAATATAGATTTTATAGATTTTTGTGCAATAACGTACCGAATAATATCGCATTTAGCAAAATTATTACAATTAAAATGAATATTTACATAACGACGAAGGTTTACCAGATTATTTTTATATTACTATTGAAATATGGTAACAAAATGATTATAAAATCATTATTTATATGCGATATTATTCTATGTATACGATATGTTCTTCGACTGAGGACTGTGGGCGCACATATACAGCCACCAAAGATCGCCCTTCTAATCCGAATTTGTTTCTTTAATGTTTTACTATAGTTAACTTTGAAAATTGATGTTCATCTTCCGCACAGTTCAATAACTGCACTGTAACATGCAGCTTAACATATTTTTAAATGAATTTTGTCAACGATGCCTCGCTCAATGATATATATATATATATATAGATATATATATATATATATATATATATATATATATATTATATATATATATATATATATAGATATATATATAATAATATATATAGATATATATATATATATATATATATATATATATATATATATATATATAGATATATATATATAATATATGTATATATAATATATGTATATATATATACATATATTTATTGAAATCAATTATATAGTATATTTTGAAAGTCAATTCAATAGCTTCTCATAGTTATATTCATGACTTTCACACTTCCATTACCAACTGTATATAATTTTGTGTATTATAAAATCGACATATCCAAAAATATTATAAATTAATAATAAATAGGTTAAAAAAGCTTGTCATTGCCACGCAATGCAGTCTGGGGTGAGATGTAAATATTTATTTTATTAGCTTTAGCTTGGTTTTTGATTCGTTGATCGCTTACATATATGTGTTAATAAGATCTAAGAAAATAAATTGTATTTTACAGTGACATTATGAATTATGAATTATAATAATTGGAACTTACTATATTTTATTTTAGTTTTTAATTTCCACGTTATACCCCGCGTGTTCGTCTCGTTCCCCTCTTCTCGAGTCAGTGCCCGTGTTCAGTAGGCAAAAGTAAACACCGCGCTTTGTTCCTGAGAGCGAATCAAAGCCAACTATTATTTACTTTAGCATATTTATAAAATAAACTGGTAAAATCATTTTAAAATCGACATATAGTTGACATATATATATATATATATATATATATATATATATATATAATGTACTGTTAAATCAAATTTTTTTTTTCTTCACTTCTCATATAAAAAACGAATTTGATTTTAAACTAGACTAAAGAGTAAACATATCAATTATTGTAATAGCATGCATTACACTTTATATAGTCGCCCTATAAGTATTAAGCTTTTAATTAAAAAAAAATCTCAAGCAAAACCTCTATAAATCAAATTTCTTATCAATAAAAAACGTGAAAATAAAGAACATTTCCTACATAATTTCCAAATTTATCCCGCAAAATGGTAAAACTGTGCACACCAAAGCACATTTACCAAGCTGTTCTTACCATTTCTTGATACATATAAGTTTAATATATATGGGGACGACACACACACTGCCACGCCAACGCGTTCTAGCACCTGTACATACACAACTGCGTGCCTTTTCATACAGTTTACGTAATAAAGTACTACTAGATGAGTACTACTAATTTATACTATTGTGCTTCAGTGAGCGGTTGGCCTGGCACCGCGTCGAAACGATCTTCCGACGTCGCTAGTAATAAGTCTAGTTAAGGTTTTATAAATCGAAGGGCACTTTCATGGAAAATTATAAAATAGAAATATAATAAAATTGTGACATTCTTGTTAAGAATTGTGACATTTCATGTTAAGAAAATTGTATTTTAATTTTGATTATGTAACCGAAAAAAGTCAGTTTTGATAAATGTACTTTTAATTAATTATATGTATAAACCTATATTAATTTTTAAATATAAAGTATTTGAAATAGCATCAAGGATTGGAGACAATTTTTCGTAATTTACAAATTTCACAAATTAAGTAATAAAAATTATTGAAATAAGCGAAAAGTATATACTAATATGTACTCACATGACCACTTCACTTAAATTTTTATACAATTTATTCAGTTATAAATAAATAACAACAATTTTATACAAAACTATAAAATGTTATAAAATTTCATTAAATAAAAAAAATCTAAAACAACAGTGCTCTTCGTGATTCGTCTTCGCATTGTATATTAAGATATTGTATTGTCCATACATACGGGTTAACCGATTAGATTTTTTTAATAATAAATAAATCGAGTCATTAAGCGAATTTATCTTCCACTATGAGTTCCATTGAAGTTTGTTTATAAAATTAAACTATTTTAGCATTAAGGTGCAAAAACGTTTTTAAATACACGTACACTATAATAATTTATCATGCCAGGTCCTGATTTTGTCCTGACAATGAAAACTGATATTATAAGGCACTTTTTATATGAAAATCTATAAAGTAATTTTCTCTGGACCTAGCTTTATATACAACGAAGTATTAAACATATCCACATTTTAAAACACTTCACATAAAATTTTTGAATTTGTAAATAAATAATTAGGTTAGATGCTTTAACTATTATAAACGATTGTTTGATTAAACTTAAATATTTAATAGATATGTATATCTTTAAGGTAAAAATATCGAGACAGTCTCTTGTATTTATTTTACTATAGCATAATTATGTAATTAAAAGAAAATCAAATAAATTTTTTCAAGCCACTGACATGTATGTTGTTTTTTTTTTACTTTTTTTTATAGTGATCGAAGTGTTTCGTCACATTTCTCTCGTGAGGTGAGTCGTGAATGAATTATCTAAATGTCAGTTGAACAAATCAATTCACTATTTTTTTAGTTTTGTGAGACTATTTTTTTCTGAAATCATCTAGTCTACTACGTAAATATTTATGTCTACGTAAATATATATATATATATATATATATATATATATATATATATATATATATATATATATATATATATATATATATATATATATATATATATATATATATATATATATATATATTATATATATATATATATATATATATATCTATATATATATATATATATATATATATATATATATATATATATATATATATATATATATATATATATATATATATATATATATATATATATATATATATATATATATATATATATATATATATATATATATATATATATATAGACCGTACTGCGAAGGTAGCACTAGTAGAATAATTTATTAATAATTTCGAATTTGGTTTGGTAGAGAGAGGAGCAGTGGAGGTGAGCTCCCTCCTTCCTTAAACCTTCATCTGGGTCCCAAGCACTGCACTGCACGATGGGCCCAGCACCCTCACCGTGAATCAGTGAAATGCTTAGTGATTTCTTATTTCTTTAAATCCAGCTTTTTAGGCCTTGTCTTCTTATGTTTTGTTTTTCATTAATATTAATATAATAAGGCTTAAATAAATATATTCATAGAACCTCCCTCAATTATCCATGTTTTATATAAATACATTTTTACTAAGTAGCAAGTGCTGCCACCTACAGTGTTACTTAATAACTAATTCGCTATACATACATATTTATTAGTGATGCTCATAAAAAAATTAGAAGAGAATTTGCTTCTTGACAAAAGATGGCGCTGTGTGAAGTGAAGAAGATATTATTTATATGTCAATTTATAAATTTGTTTGTATCTTAATTTATTAAAGATTTATATAAACAATAAAGTATCATCAATATTATATTATTATAAATTGTGTATAAACTACATTCCAGTTTCCATAATAAAAAATAAGGTATTATAATATTGATTTTAACGGCAATAATATTTATACGGAATAAAAAAACGAATCTGAACCTTTGAGACGACATAATGGAGATTCCGATTGATTTAGTTAGTAAATACAGAACTAATACTACCCGAGGTTTTTTTTTGAAACTTTTTTTGGAGGTTTTCTTTTTTTGGGAACTTTGTTTGTGTGGAAGAGATCTCTTTGTTGTTTACCTACACTGACCAAGGGCATTCTGAAATTCAGCTATCTAAGCTGTGTAGTTTTGGCTGCGCATCGTCTGTCAGTCAGTCAGTATCGGAAGCGTTTCATATGCTAATAGGCTGACTGACGCAGGCTTATTAACAAATTGAAAAAAAAAATAGATAAGGTATTTTTGCTACTATTTTCAACCCATGTAATCAAAATTAGTACACTATTGGCTGTACAACCGGTTTTTTTTTAAATACCACATTTGTGAAAAAAAGAAAAAAAAATGTGTACTCGATCATCGAATATCAATTGAAAATTACAAGTAATCTGTTTTTGTTTGTATACAATAGAGAATATTCTATTTTTAAAGAATAAAAAATTAAAGAATTCTAAAAGAAGAATATTAAAGAATTAAAGAATATTCTATTCTTTATTAGAAATAGAAGAATTAGTTAGACATTATCTTTTCTATCACGAAGCAATTTGTCTATCGACCTGTAAATCACCTACAAGATACTATATACTACGAAGCCTATACTATGTTATACATTATTAAGGCAATTAAGCAATTATATACATATGTATACAAATATTTTTCTGTCTTCTCCTACTTCACTGGTACCACCAGGTGGTTTCACCACTCAACACCCAGTATCTCTTTTGTAATACAAAATTGGGGAGGAAGCCGGGGAGCTAAAAAGTCAGGGTACGGACCAATACTACTAAACCAAGCAGATTCTTGAGTCTGCTGTATCGGTATATACCTATTCTGATAAATAAAAAAAAAATATATATATATATATATATATATATATATATATATATATATATATATATATATATATATATATATATATATATATATATATATATATATATATATATATATATATATATATATATATATATATATATATATATTAGCTTCACGCTGTATTCCGCACATGGCAGGGTAGACAGAGGAAACCGTAGGTTGAATGAATGCCTTTTTTGAGGCACTGCGTGTTGAGTGGCAGAACTTTTCCTTGTTGCCAGAGCGCAGAAAATGAAAATCATTCATTCTCCCCGAGTGGGAATCGAACCCACAAACCGTCGCGATTACAGGCAGCGGTTATCCTGCTATATGCGGGATGTAAATAAAATAGAAAAAAAAAGAAAATATTTTCATATACATACAAACACCATACCATACGATACCGTGTGAAATCGTTACAAATAACATAAGTGGCGACGAAAGCCTACAAGTTAATTGAGCATACACAAATTAAAACTGCCCATCGAATCGACGCACGTAACAAATCGAGCTTTAAGCTTTAATTATTTAAATTTAAAAACTTAATCGATGTGAAATTTTTTTTCGTAACACCAACCCGCCTTTCCACTTTTACTATCTAAAGAAGTTAATAAAATTGCATACATTTATGAATAATAGGTAATATTTTAATGTTGAGACCATCATGGCGCAGCATTACTATCTGTTTGTAAACACAACGGTTACGGGTTGGAAATTATTCCACTCATAGAACTGAATTAGTTTAATTTCGTCCCTCTGGTAGCAAAACTCAAAATTTTGAATTACTTAACTACGATGTTTTTTATTGAATTATTTAATATTGATTCCATTGTGCATTTCATTCCATGTGTGCGAACACGACACTAGCGTAAGTGACGACAGGTCTAACACAAGTTTTATAGTTTCAGACCTGTAAAACCTGTGTACCTCACATATGCTAGTGTCGTGTTCGCACACTCTAAACTGAATGCCCTTCTAATAGTTCAGAATAAATTCTTGCGAATCGCGTCAGGTTGCCCCTGGTTCGTCCGCAATGTCGACCTACATATCCACGCGGTACTTCGAGCGCGCAGCTACTCACGCGAACGCCCTTATCGTACAGGCGTGTGAGTACACCCCGTACGCTAAAACTAAGCTCAGACGCCCGCGTAGCGTTCTATTAGACCCAGATGACCCAGATGAGGTAGGAATCACAAAACACATACACGACACTCACACCGCCATCGACGGAAACGACGATAATACAGCATATTTGACGACCACACCGCGTGTTTTTGTGGCCGGGCCTAGCGGTTAGGGACTGCTAGGTTCCTGTCGATTAGTCTATGTTTCTCCAGTCGCGTCTTCAGATCGCGGCTGGTTTGTTAAGAATAGAGAACATCCCCCAGCCCGCTCGTCGGCCGCAAGCCAAAGCTCGAGTCCCGCAGGGGACGCCCTTGCCGCCGACGTTTCCTCTTAAGCAGACACGGTAGTGCTTGCTACTTCTCAGGGACAGAGTACCCTCTTCCCTCCCCAACCGGTGTTGCTGTCAAGACCAATAGGGCTAACAGAATTAAATTCACAAAAAAAAAAGATTCCATTAACGAATTGTGAAACTTGTACTTCTGTTGGTTGCAGGTTGCATTCAAAAGATATATGTATGTAAAGACATATGTAAAGGTAGATTTAGGCTCCACTTAAGCTTTTCAACATATAAAAGGTTTCAATTACACAATAAGATCGTTCTAATAACACGTTAATCCACACAAACGATGTCATTTAACAAATAGTACCATTCATATAAACTTTCAAGTATTACAAAACATCGTAAGTATCCGTTAGTTAATTTAACTGACGGTTAACGTATTATTTATCTCGAGTTTGACGTAACAGCTAACAATTCGTCCTGATTTACACCTACCTGATGTTACCTACAATATAAGGACAGATCAGTTAGCTTTTACGGGAAGATTGCGTCTAAGAGCAAGTAGTGAGTTGTTAAATGCAAATTGTTTTTTTTTTATATTCAAAATGTCTGAAACTCCGGAAGAAAGTGGAGAACAGAGTGTCATAATACTATCCTTTTGACTGCCCTGCTATATGCTGGTTATAGCGTGAAGCTATTTACCTATTCAATCTTATACCTTAAATTTCACCCCATTTAGAGACATCGCATATAGTCTAACAAATTGCGTTTTTATTTAGCAAAATTAAAAATTATAACCGTAATCCCAGATCTGTGATCAGCCATACATCATCCGTCATCCGTCATCGGTTTTCGGTCAACTGTCAAACGTGACTTGTCATCTGTCATCTGCTTAGTACTCAAAAGTAAAAAACGTAAAAATTTTACCCAAAATTCAATATTATCTCAAAATTTATAACGCCACGTTTCGATTCGTACTCGGGGGTATGAACTATTTTTATTCCTTAATTTTATTTCATTCCCATTTTGAAAAGACAAAGCTCGATATTAAGCTCCATCGAACCCTCAATGTCTCGAAGCGGAGAACTTAAAGATTTGACACTGAAAAAACTCCATAGTAAATTACATAATATTCCTTTTCATATAATATAATTCCAAATTACGTAACCTGATGGAGATCTAAACATGTCACTAAACGTATGTAGGATTAAATTTGTGTTTATTTGTGGTTTATATTATTTGTATGAGAATTAATAGAATCAGAGATGAGAGAGCGCACGCGCAGCCCGTGAAATATTCGAGTTAGAGATGTTATAACCACCTTCGTAATGAAGATTTTATTTTTTATAATTAAAACAAAACAAGACAAGAAAAATTAAAACTATTTTATATATTTTTATTAGTACAATATATATGCCTGTTAGTTCTTTTAAAGCTGAAAGGTAATTGATAGAATGAAAACTTCCTTATTGAATCATAATAAGCTCACTAACTTCATATTAGAACTTTATTAGTTATTTATTATTAAAAAAATATTGTTAATTTCATGTGTATGTCATATAATAATAATATTATTTATTGAATTCTTCTATTATTTATTGTAATAGGTACAAGAGACGACCTTATCGCTAATATAGCGAAGGACGTAAATGGGAGGAAAGGCCAATGATATGGTAGATGATTGAATCTAGTGTCAAAACACAAATATTATAGTTTATTATAAAGACTATACAAATGTGGTGGTACTAACAGCTCTACATCGTCTTCCACACATGAACGCACTCCGAGTATCTAGAAACACGCACCGCACTATCGCGCTAACTTTCGAGCGAGTCCAACGTTAAATACGTTAAAGAAATATTATTTATATTTAAATGTAATATTTCAATTTAAATAACGGACCTTTAAATAACTGTATGTGATAGAGAAAAAATCAAAAATGCGAACGGACGAGAAGGTTTATTTGTTGTAAGGTATGTATTATTGTTCTTTTATTCGATTCTATTTACATATCCAAGTATTACACACATATATACGTAGTGACTTATCACTAAGTTCTCTTTTAAATATCCAGATATTAGGTAACGATTCATAGCAATACTTCTCAGTCTAGTCACTTCGTCGCTTGTCAACAGGCGCTACGATGCTATTAGAATCAGAATGGGAATTCCTTCCTATAACTATCAAAAATTAGCATCTAGGTTCGAACATTCTACACTTTATTTTTACGTTATTTTTACTGTCTAAAAAACTAAGTTATCTCAACCTATCGTAATATATAGTAGGCGTGACTTTACGTAATAACTACCACATCTATACCATACAGCTAGTGTAAGACATTCGTTATCCACGCCCCCTGGGCCATTGGCGGGGTGTAAAGAACGAGGAATTGCGTGTTGGGAGGTTAGATTTAAAACCACATATATCTTGTTACCAGAGCAAAAATTTAAATAAAAAATCCCCTAAAGTGGGCAGCGAACCACAAAGTCAACAGGCAGTTACTTATTACTTATTCGTAATATAACGATATATAATAAAAAAAAAAATACAATGCACAGACGGTGCGTGCTCCGCGAGTCCGTAGTGACCGCATTCACATGCATACTGCCATATTATATTGTCAAGTATTAAGGTGTGCCGTTTATCTTTCTTTAATACCTGTGAATAAGAAAAAATGACAACATAGCTTGCTTTGAAATACTATTAGAGATTGTAAAAAATGACTCAAAATCAAGGGGAGGGATAATAGATAGATAGTTAGCTAAGAACTGTTTCGTGGCACCAGCCCCGGTGCGTAGGTCAAAGCTGAATTGTAATGGGTTTTGTAATTTTAAATACTGTTACTTTACGTATATTATAATCTATATCTGATACTTGAGAGATTTCACTATGGATTGCGGTTATGTAAATATAAAGGAGGCGAGCGGGCTGGTTGGCAGTAGGAGGTGTCAGATTATTAAAAGCAAGGGTAATAGTTCGCTACCCACTTGGGGACAAAAATATTTTTAGTTCCTGCCCTGTTTACACCACCCCCCCGCGTGGTGAGCGTCGCCACTGAGCTGGAACCATCTTCTTTGGGCTAAAATAGAAGCTACTTTTGTTTTATGAGTATAGAAGCTGTTTTGTGAATATATTTTTTGCCACCATTAAAAGTAAAAATTTAAATACTTAACGTTCTAAAAAGTAAAACTGAGTTGTATTACGTATCATTCGTTTGCTGCCACTTTTTCCTATATGCAGATACATATATTGATATTCTAAAGTGTATAAATGTGAAAGTCGCGTCTCTTTTTCAAGTTGTATTTTTTTAACGGATGTCAAACTATAAGCTAATCAAAATGCCCAAAATAAAAAACAAAAGTTAAGCAGATAGACAGAATTATTTAAGGCTCTAATTTATAAACGAGGTGAATCTTTATGATGGAGTCAATCTTCTTCTATCATATATAGATATATCTATCTATATTATATATATATATATCTATATATCTATATATATATTATAATTTATAACTATATTATATATTTATAATATATATATATATATACGCACTATTATATAATATATACTATATACTAATAGATATATTGTATCATATTATATATATATATCTATATCTTGCCTTAATATATATATATATATATAGATATACTCTATATAATATATATCATGAAGGCCGGTTATAATAAAAGGAAATGTGCCACATTATTACGTAAGTCATGTGTAAAGTGGCACATACATCTAGAAGCGAGTGTGAAATAAGATGACCCTCACATATAATATTTTCCCTCTTGTATATTCTGTACCGTTAGTTACTAAAGGACCCTAGTGTTAAGACACTCCGTTTATCTAATTTTCACCCCAATTTTCGAGTTATTACGTATCTAAAACGACGAGCTTAATCTTCTTAACAGGGCGAGGAAATTAGAGATGTAAATAATGTATTTTAGCCCCGAGGTGGGAATCAAAAACCACAACCGAAGTGTTAGACGCATGCATGCATTTGGATTCAGTATTAAAAACAAGGGCTCTCTCTCCGAATTAATATAATGTAGGAGTAACGGATATACAGCATGGCTCATCTTACCTACTAAATGTTATTGGTATTAATCTTTGACTGAGTCTGTGCTGTATACAGGGTACACAGGTTCCCAAATACAATATTGTTTATGCACAAAAAAAATTGCCCAGTATACTGATCAAAGCTGTATAATACAAAAATCTGTCTACTTGCACTATTTTTTTAAAAAAAAATCATATTTAGCATTGAACTTTCCCTTTTATATATAGTGTGTATAAATACACTCATAGTACCCAACTATTTCCACACCCTGTAGTTGACTATGACATATTCACGGCCTCCACGCGGTGTAGTCTGTTACTCACTTTTTGATCCCACCCTGCCTTTCAGACTAGTTAGTATCTACCTACCCTCACTATGTACTGCCTAACTCATGCAGCGGCAGACCGTTCCAGTCGTGTCCCTCCCGGTGAGTGCACGAACGCCTACCGAAGTCCGCTGTTGCACCTGTCCTTGTGCTCGACACGTGGGACAGGGGAGGAATCTCGTCGCCCCAGCGGTCAGACAGGAGGGGATGGAAAAGAGAAGGCGACACAGGTTCGAGGACCCGTGTGTACCCGTGGTGTCAGTCGACACACGCTGGCAGACACACCAGGCGACTAGACGTACGAAAGAACGTTGATTTAATTATCTCACCCTCAGTAATGTAGAGTATGTGGAAGTATAGGCACAACAAGACACTTAGAAAACAAAACAAAAATTATCATTATATGTTCATTAAAATCACTAGCACGCTGGTTGTGGGTTCACATCGCCAGCATTAAGTTGCCGGCAATAAAAACACATACGGCGAATTGGGAAGAGAAGGTTGGGTACGGTATACCTTTAACGTTTAACTTTCTGTGTCAAGACAAAACCCAGATATTGTACATATCTATACTTGGAACTAATATAGGGTAAATACGGTTTCATAACTAATATTTTATTATTGGGCACCATTTTATACAAATATTCTTATTTAGTTTCATAAATATGGATTTAAAGTTATGTTTTAGATTTTAAACGTACCTGTAATAATATTATTAGATTATTAAATAATATCATTATTATATTATTAAGTTATAATATAATTGTAATATTAAGTTACATTGAGCCTATAACTCAAGCATTGGGTAAGTTTGAGTTATAGGCTAAATGTAACTTACTTGATACTTACCAAGTTCAAATTTCAGTTGCAAAAGTAATAAACCAACATAACATGATATAGGTATTTCTATTTCTAAGCATTATCTTTAAAATTAACAAAAAAACTGAGTTCTGTCTTCTTCTCGATAAAGAAAAAACACAGTTTTTAGATAATTTTTTTTGACAAAAGTTTAACGAGGTAGCCATACGGAAATAGATAGCGTAAAGTGTTACCTCATTGTCATTATACCTTGTCATAATATAAGATAATATAAAAACTGTTTTTTTTTCAACAACTAAAAAGTGTGAGAAGGCGTTCATGGCATGTCATTTGTAATAACAAGAAATTTAATTTGAAATTAAGAATTAATTTGATACACCGAGTATCCACAATCAAGTGAAATCCAATGTCAGGCCAATCAATTTTTGATTACGTTACAAGTTTAAGTGTGTATTTGTCGCGAGATTCTCTTATTAAAGGTAATAAATAATAACGTAGATAAATTTGTATGAAAATGAAATTGTAATTTTAATAAATAACACTTTGTTCCCCACTTGCTGTCCAATTGAGCGTGTGGCGGAACTCAACGCCGTGTTTTACTGTAGACTAGAGCAAGGTAATGGAAATAATTTACTTAAAGTCAAATGCTATGCCGCTGGTGCACCACGGGTTAAAATGGGGGTGGAAGTATCTAAGCACTAGGTGCCCTTTGGTACCATCTGCCTACCATGTCATATACAGGACAAAATATGAAGGTATTTTTTATTACATGATATTTTTAGTGTTTTGGATCTCACAAAAAAATAAAAACCTTTATAGGATCGTTTTGTTGTTCGTCTGTCTATTTGTCTGTCCGTCTGTCCGACAAATTTATAGATATATCCCAGAAAAAAACGATTACAAGCTTATACTGTAGTAATTTCGCACAAAATGAGTGCATATTGTAATATGAATGATGTAGTGCAAATTTAAGTTTGTCGATTCTTATTAGAAGTACTTAATTTACCTAGAACTTACAGTTATATATAAAGGGAAAAAATTACAAAATGTATAATTTATAAGTTTAACACAGTAAGAAACCATTACAAACTTATATTTGCAGTTCCTTTCATACAAAATGAGTGGATATGACCGCAAATTTAAATTTGCAAATTGTTATGAAATGTATTTATCTCAGTGTCTATCATGAAATAGGTATGGAACCCACGTTATGCGTAAAGTTAAGTTGTTCTAAATTTGTGTACACAATTTTTATATGGTAATGTTTTTTTTTTTATTTTTTTTGTTTTTATTAAATGAACGTTCATTTACTCTTTAATTATTACTTAACTAGAATACATCAACTTTCATAGCAAAACAAAATTAAAAATATTTATTTAAAGAAAAGAAAGATAATTATCATTCTGACAGCAAACGGTATTCAGCCTAGACCTAAGACCCCTGAGGGACAGTCACAATATGAGAAAGCTCGAACGCTCATATGCAAATGGGGGCAGCGGAAAATATATCTACATTTTTTTGTATGTTAATATACACGACATGTTTGTGAGATACACGCCTATGCAAATAATTGTAGAGAAAGTTTTTCTAAAGAAATTTCTTTTTTGTCTTCAAGTTTTACCAGTATTGTAAGTGGAGAGATGACGTACTGTAGTGAAAGATCACTAACAAAGTGATCTCTCTCATTTTTGCCCCTATATTGTAAGTTGTCAATATTAAAACTGCCAGCTTGATATTTGTGGGCACCACTACCACTCGGGGAAATCGATATTAATTTCATTTTCCTCGCTCTGATAAGATCAAGTGTGACGTTGAGTCTTATTTCAATACGCACTTCTTAGCTCTCTCTAATATATAAATAGATGATCCTCTCCATATAAAAAAAAAACATAATATGCTTCAAGTTTTTTTTGTAATCGAGACTCTAATTTCTATATTTTTCATTTCAGATAACAATCGCTACGTCATATTTATGTTATGCTGATGATCGTACACAGGACTTACTACAGTCAAAATCAGATAAGCGAATATCGAAAAGAGATACAATTTATATAGAAAGCTATCCAATAGAACCAGTATACAAACACAGACCAAAAATAATTTACAGGAGGACATCCAAGCAAAGATATAAATCCCCAAAACCAAAGTATGGCCCACCATTACACTATAGAACTAAATCTAGAAACCCAATAAAAAAATATAAAGGCAACACAAAACCAAAATATGTGCCGCCTAGTTACAAAAGACGCCAAACGAAGCAGAAACATAGGCCATCACAGATGAAATATAAGTCAGTGTACGGTCCACTTAAAAAAATGCCGCTCAGCTATTATTCTCGCGAACCTACAGGTTTTGGTGAACCTCCCGCAGATGAAACAACTGATTATCCAGCGAAAAAGCACTTTGGGGAACCACCGCTTGATTCTTACGGTTCCCCAATAAACGATGATGTATTTGACCCCTATATTCCAGATCAATTCTCCCCGTCTTCTTATTCAGATCCATCAAGTTTTGACAATTTGGATACGAATTTCGACCAAAGCTTTAGACCTTGGCAAAAATTCCAAGAGCAAAGTTATGATAGTAACGTTGCATTTTCTAAGAATCGACCTGTTTATGCTAGACCTGAGCCATTTGATGTGCATGAAGATTTCGATCTGAATCCTTTTTCTCATCATGAAAAGCATAGTGAAACTTTTAATGAAGAACCAATGGAAAGGAAGAGAAGACCTTATTACTTGAGTGAAACGACAAAATTTAAGTCTCGTAGACGGAAACCAACACCTGAACCTGAGCTCCAAGATGAAGTATTAGTTGGAGGCCGATATGCAGAACCACCAGCTCGATTCGTACCTAAATACCAACAGACTGTTTCTCTGAATTCAGAAGACGATGACTTCTTACCTTCAAAAGGTTTCGTAGATCCTGACATTGCTATATCAGCAACCATTTCTCCTTATGTCAACTATAAACATAGCAACGTAGCTTTTAGTCCTCAGAACCTTAACGATGCATTCAGTATAGTAGATAAATAATAAATATTATATATAAATTGTGTAGCTTTAATTTGTACTTAGTTATTTATTGTTACTATTCTTATTCCATCGGTACAAAACTATGTAGTTCTTATATAGTGTTGCTTTTATAAAACAATTATGATCTTATAAAAATCACAGTATATTAATTGGAACACATAATTTCAATCATTCAAATACATTTGTAATTTTCAACTAAATAAAAAAGGAAATAAAATACGAAATATTTATGTATTATTTAATAATATAACCAATAATTTGGAATACCTAAGAATTAACAAAATGAAGGTAAACCGCTTAACAATCATAATTAAACTAAAAGCAAAATTTGTTCGCAAAAGTTTAGATGTTTAAATTTTTAAAAAGCTATAAATAAACGTCTATGAACTATACGAATCAGAAGCTTAAAATAATAAAAGTCTTACTATCAATAAGTCTTAATAAATCTAAAAAAAACACAGTATACAGTATTATTCTAAAACGCTAACATTTCTTATACCGCTTACATCGTAAAAAGGACATTGTCGGTGTATTTCGTCATTGGCTTCTATATTTTAATTAAGTTTAATATTAATTTAAGTAGCAACACTTTGTGTATTCAATGGAAAGTAAAAGAAACTTCATCTGTGTTTTTCATTGCCAACTTTGAGCATAGCTCGTTTTTTATCAATAACACTTCCTCGTGGTAATCTTCTTCTCTTCCTTGCGTTGCCACAAGCCGCCCTTGCTGCTTCGCACGCTGTATGTGCAGCTTGCTTTGTAGCTGCACATTCTGCACATGCACATTGTAACTTATGCTGGAGGTGCGCTAACCTTGATCTAGATTCAGCTAGATTGTGACACTTTTCTTGCAAACCATATTTAACTTTCTCTAGCACACAGTGTGTTGCTTTTTCCAATTGGGCTGAGAGTTGCACAGACTGCATCATAATTTTATGCTGTAAAAAGGAATAAGGTTAAAAAACAAGAAGTATATTATTTGACTTTTCAAAAATTTTTAAATGAATAACTATACTTTCAACAAATAATATAAAAATTAGAATATCAAATAAAAAAGCGGGTTTATAAAATAAATCTTATTTCTTGTTTTGAATAAGTGACGGGTACTTACCTGTGCAGTAGCTTGCTGAGCGGCTTGTACAGCAGCATTAACAGCTGCTTGTTGCTGATGCACTGCTGCAGTATTTTCAGCGACAACAGCCTCCGCCTCTTTCACTTCTTGTTGAAGTTGCTCGACGACAGCTTGTTTGCCTGCTAGAGCTGCTTCAGCTGCTTTAGCGGCTTGAAGCGCCTTCTCTGCTAATTGAGTTTTGACCTGTAATACAATGGAATTAACTAATGTTTGAATATTTTAATAAATATTGTATATATTTTGTGTCTTAACACAAAATATAATTTATTACAAAAAGAAATAGAAAATAAATTATGAATGTTACCATATGAGCTGCCTGAGCTCCTGCTGCATTTTGGGCAGCTTGAGCAGCCTTGGCTTCAGCTGCTGCTTTCTGAGCTATACTTGACGCGCACTTAGCTTTACAATCGCGAGGTGCTTCTCTTACTTTATTCTCTTGTATTTTAGAGCCAGCTAAATTACTATCTGATGATCTTTGTATAGTTGGATATCCTTGCACTGGCACGAGTAGCGTCACAACAAATAACGTCCAAAATTTCATTTGCGAACTTTTCCTCCTGACGTGCATTTTCGGCAATATTGAATTGCCTGGAAAAATCCTCAGCTTCACCCTACATAAGTGATATTTTCGTAAAATAGTAATAAATAAATATTTTGTAAATTTGATAACAAATCACTATCTGACGACACTGCCTCAGTGACATGAGTGATCGGTGACATGTTCCAAATTGAAAATTATTAGTCTAGCAAAATTTATTTAAAAAAGTGCTAGAGAATATGTCTATCGAACATAAATCACTTAGTAAAATACCTATTAATATATGAGTTCGAGAGGAATTCGAGAGGATTGAGATATAAAAGTATAATTAAAATATATATTCAACTTACTGTTTAAAGTTATATTTAATTCTGGCATGTTGATAAAAGAAGAAAATCTTCTTTTAAATATTTATGACAGTTAGTTTGTCAGTGTGTTATTGTCGTGGTGTCACGCTTTATGTAAAATTATATAGTTTAAATTTAGAGGATTTCAAGGAAATATGATTTTAAAAAACAATTTTTAGAGGTATGTTGCACTATTCATATATACAGTAATAATAAATTGATAGCGAAAGTATCTCAATGGAAAATTGCTCATTTATTTGCTGGAGAGCCAACCGGACGAGAAGGCAACTGTATCTATTAGTCGCTAGGGCCTTTAGCTACACAAAAAGCAATTTTTATATATAAAGTGTAATTATTTAAAATACTGGTATTAAAAATCCTCGGCACACTCTAGAGCAGCAGTGCATCTGGCTATAAGCACGAGGTTTCCATTCTCACTTAAGAACAAATAACTTAGTCTCATTTTGCCCGCTCTGGTAATAAGACGCTCACCAAAAAAGACATTTTTCCAACGATGTCGTCAACGATTCGACATGTAAGATTGATAAATATATATATGTTCCAGGAGCTACATCGGTTATCTGGAAACGTCAGGTCACGTCAAGTGTGGAGAATTATAAAAGATGATTTGCCTGTCACTTTACGCCTTCATCGCCTCAGCCACACTCCTCGCTTGCGTTCCAGTCTGCTACCGTCAGTTTGAAATGCAAAAATTCATCAAATGCCTTAGAAAATAGAAATTATATTGGATTTTCTTTAACATGTTCATATGCCTGTCTTTTGCTACAGCCTTTTTCGCGGCCGCCTGTATATCATGTGGCCCGTTACTGTTGGAAAGTTGTCTCAAATCTAAATGTAAAGCTAAATCGTCCTCGCCATGTCGAAGTTCTTGTTGCTCTTGATTAGATATATTAACTAAATTAGCTGTTTCGGTATATGTATCATAAAATTAATAAATTTTTATTATAATGTTGTTTTTTTTTATATGTAATAAAAATTTACTTCTTAGCCTCTTATCAATGGGAATATTATCTACCAGTATTAAGAATTAAAAGCACTTAAAAGTAAAGCTTTATACAAAAAATAATTGAAAAAAATCTGTATTCAATTGCAGATTGCATACAATTGCATATTATTGTAAATATAATACAGATTCATGTTTGTATCGATATCGGAGTTATTTTTTTATATATAACTTCAGAAAATTTAGGATTTGTCTGTTCATCTACAAAGTCCACAAAACAATGACAATCACGAAATGTGTTGGTATAACAATGTCGAGCATAATAGAAGTGATGACATTCACCCCGATACCGACAGTATGCGATTATAGTATTTTTAAATATTATAAAGAAATAGATGAATGATCCACAGCCCATAGTAATAGTGAAATAAATTCATAGCTATTGTTAAATTTATCTTATTATATTTGACAATAACTAAAAAACAAACTACATAATAACTAAACTATATAATTATGACTACTAAAATTAATAATTACTTAACTGAAACAATATGTAGGTTATAGAGATATTAGTTTATTATTAATAATCCCTTTAAAATTACAAAGATAAAGACGACTGTGGTAGTCGTAAGTTTGATTGGAGATCGTGTGGCAGTAAACTATTTTCAATTCCACACTCTGGTACTTGCGGCGTTAAATTCCACCATTATATAAGCAACATTAAGTGTTAGACGCTGCAAAGCGGAGTGTCTTGGCCCTAAGTTCCTTCTGTCTACACTACTATACGGAAGCTTGAAGAAATACCTACTAGAAATACTACTTGAAGAAATACTAACTAACCTCGTTAAATTTAAATTGAAAAAAGGTTTTATATATATGTATATGTAATATATAATATATAATTTTCGTCCATTATGACAGACGTCACATCAATTTTAAATTTAGAAATGTAATGAAAAGAAAAATGCTATGTATGTACCTAAATGTCAAATGTAACAAAGTGATAAAATTTTGAGCGTAATATTTATATGAATTTAAAGTAATCATGAGTATTAAATTACTGTGGAACTGCGCCAGGATAATTCTGTTGTCAGGATTGTCGTTTGGCATTTGAAACTGTAAAATAAACTTTTCTTCTGTGGACGAAATCTGAATAACACGTATGTTACATATACTTTTTCTATTATATATGCATTTATTAATGTAAAATTCTACTAACCAAAGTGTAATAAAAAGGCAGCTTCGAGATATTACACATTACCTTTAACAAATTAACAAAAAGACATACAATCTCTAACAATATAAGTTAAATCTTGTTAACGTTTTACTTTCTAATGGGTTTTATACTTGTATTTATGATAATATATAGTAAAGCTGACAACTACATATGTGTACAAATTGTCTTGAAAGATATCCCCAAAATGTAGTCCACTATGGCCACAAAATTAAAGTGTTGCCAATATAAAATTTTATATATGTAAAATAATAGATTTAAGACTTTCACTTAATTTAAGTATTATAAACAATTAATGTTAGCGCTGATGTTTTGTCCCAATAAAGATTCTATTATCTAAAATAAAGATCTATTATCTTTCACTTTAATAAAATGAGAATAATAATAATAATAATAATAAATCATTTATTTAAACAAGTTTTTTTACGATCCACTAGTGATTGGAGCCTCCTTTTAAGCATGATATAGCCTGTACCAGGAGACTCCGCTCTTCCATTACCATAAAAATAACAGAAACCTTAATCTTAGATCTATATATATGTAGATTATTAATCCTTTTTTTTTACAATTTAATATACTATTTATTTATTCTAGTTTATTTTATTTACTGTTCTTAACAAAACAAATCATGTGTAGGTGTGTGTATTATAGAGTAATTGTGGATGTGTATAATTAAGGCTTAAAATGCTGAAGAAGCGCGAGAATGTTACTTTTATTTTTAGTATATCTTTCCACAAAATTTCACTTAAAAAATCACAATACAATATATTTATTTTACAAAAGAGGTTTGGTTTAGTTTAGAGAATTTAGTTTATTATGTATTTTTTATAAAGTTTTTTTAAGTTAAATTCATGATGAATTCTTTTTTTCTAGTTTTAGTTCATTAAAGAGAATTATTATAGAATAATATTTATACTTATCAACTTTAAGTACCTATTGTATTATAATAGCAATATAGTATAAATGAAGATTGCTATATATATATATTTATAACTTCATTGTTCATATCTCTTAACATTTTTAATATTTCGTCATTGCTCGATAAACATATATTTGTTGATAAAAAATGTTAAATAAATATTATAGAGATGTAAATAAAAAAAAACAAAAAACTAACGTTATTGGGTGGTAAATTTGAAGAATAAATATTTTTTTCTACCTCCACAACTATAAAAAGATTAATGTCAGATATTAGCTATTTCGCGTGCTGTATCAACTAAATTGTAGAGCTAAGACCGGCAAAAACTTAAGTCTATTACTTTATAATAAACTGTTGTTACAGGTTCAATTCCATCAGTTTACAAGTCATATGATTTGTATATCACTACTAAGTCTGATAACAACCGCAACGCTCATTATCTGCGTGCCCTACTGTACCCGGGGACTTTTTGTCCGTAAGTGCGCGTGCCCTACTGTGCCCATATGTCCTGATTGCGGGATGCCTTACTAGTGTCCTAGTGAAATAGAATATATAGAATTATTCTGTACTCCCAAGTGATTTGTGTAAGTTTCGAATGTTAATATTTAAAATTAAAAAAATTTGCTTATTACGGAAATTCAGTATCCATCTCTTTAAAAAAGTATTGTCGCCCTAAAGCTTATTATCTGTACGCCCTACTATTCTTTGGGGCATTTTGACCAAAAGTTGAAAAAAACCACTGTGCATGTTTCCTGAATAGGTCATGCTCTACTAATGATTGGTGAAGTAGTATATGTGGCATATTCGTATATGTAATCTTTATAAAGTGAGGACATGTGGTGTACATGTCCTCCCATTCTCCACTTGTCGCCTTAATTTAGGTGGAAAACAGAGACACGTATATCATTACGCATTAGGCATCACGCATATGGCAGGGTAAACAGAGAGACTCGGAATACCAGACATTGCGTGTTTGAAACTTAACGCCGCGCTTTGTCTTGGCATTGTGAGGAAATTAAAATAGTTTCTTCCCCTAAAGGAGAATCAAACCCACAACCCTATGTTTTCAATCAGACGCTGTCCAACTGTGACACGACGCGTTGGTCTCATATGATCTTCTTTTTTAATTCAACTTAAGTATAAAAGTCTTTTAATAGCCCTTGTTTGATATTTTGTTGCAGATACTACGTATTCAAGGCATTTTAATGTTGATAATTTATTATACATAATAAAAAACACTAGTGTACAATGATTTGTCTGTCCGCTTGCACCGCGCTGGTGGCGGCCGGCATGATCGCGGTGGGGCCGATATTGTGCGAGAAATTTTGTGGATGTCTACGGAAATCTAAGAAATAAATATTTATTTGTATTTTGTGTGTGTTTGCTTCTGATATACCACCTACTACTATTGGTATATATATATATATATATATATATATATATATATATATATATATATATATATATATAATATATATATATATATATATATATATATATATATATATATATATATATATATATATATATATATATATATATTGTAATAGTAACAAGTGTATAAGAATTGGCAAAGTGCTTGGACGTCAAGCAGAAGGCGCGGGTTCGAGTCCTGCTAAGTTTATATTTCTATATTTCAAAATTTTGGGTATTTCTAAATATTTTACTAGTCGTGTCAAGGGTTTTGTGTGAATTTTATAAATGGCGGATTTGAACTTTGATTTCAATATGATGTCGCAGTGTTTTACATATTAGTCAAGCTTTAGAACTGGAGTGACGGAACGTATGAAAATTAAAACTACTCGAACGGGACTCAAACGTGTGTCCCTTGGACACACTCCAAGCTCTCTAGGTGATTGAGCCACACGTTCTTATCGCACTTACGTTGAAGCTTCTTACAACTTATTCTTGAGAGGAGTTTCAAGAGGAATTTCACTCCGTGTTGACATGTTTAAGTAAAAATGGCTCATCTCTACATTTGTACCTAAAATATTAATAAAATCCATCATTAAAATGAAATAAAACGCACGCAATAAGGAAACTATTTTATTTCTAAACTAAAACATACACCGTAATATCACTTGACTGATTCAACTAGAGCTATTGAGCAAATATTCTCACACCGGCCGGAAGCAAAGGGGCCTAACTTGATTGTCAAGTTATATAAAAAATATAAGCTTTAATCTGAAAACGGCGATAAATGTATACTTTCAATAAATTAAAAACATAAAGTAATAATAACTATTTTGGTTTTCATCACACGTCGGAAATAATTCACAAGTTTTTTTTTTTTCTCTCGTAAAACAAGTTTTTGCTTCAAATTCTATTTCCGTTTATTATCAATATTAAATATGAAACCTGTAAGCTCGGCCCCTTCCCCAAGCGTCGATACAAGACTCTACGTGTAATAAATAAGTTAACTCCGGCGGCCGCCGGCGAAAGTCACTGTGGTTGTTCCGGTTAAATGAGGTTCTTCGGTTGGTTCCTATTGTGTTGACGTGCTTTATTATTATTTAATAAATTAATTTTAAATATATATTCATGTGTGATATAAAATGGATATTTATATATGCATTTCCTATATTTCTTTTTGTTTTTTAAGTAGTGTTCGTAAGAGACAGGACGAAGCTTTGGTTACATAGCAGGGTAGACGTAGAGAGAATAGTGTCAAGGTTCTCCGTTTATCGCTTTTTCCTTTCACAGTTGAGTAGCGAAGTAGTAGTAGTAGCAGCAGTACTCAACGCTGCATGTAAAAACCGACCCCACTACCACAATAAAATATAAAAACAAACATTATGTTGTTTAATATTGTTTATATTTATATTTATATTTTTATTTTTATTTTTAACTTTGAACCCTTTAATTGGCTTATATGTTTAATTTTAGATTTTTCTTTTATATACTGTTTTCACTGATAAATAAAATTAAATAAATAACACTAGCTTCTAC
Source organism: Dione juno (assembly GCA_037127375.1). Taxonomy (NCBI): domain Eukaryota; kingdom Metazoa; phylum Arthropoda; class Insecta; order Lepidoptera; family Nymphalidae; genus Dione; species Dione juno. The sequence continues at coordinate 1,271,972 of JAXRJS010000070.1, read as the reverse complement.
CAATAAAGCAGCTCAACACAACACAACCGAACGCAGCTCTCAGTTAACCGCACAACAAAAGTATCCGTAACCGAACTATTGATACTAAGAAAAAACTAAGCTTATTTGACTATAATTCCATTTATTACGACTACGATCTGTCTCGTCTGTACGTTGTGGGGACAACAACAGTTATAGCTTCCTTCTTAAATCTTGAACTGTAAGGTCTTAAAGTATCAAAAATTCTCGGAGCTTCCCGAGTGTTGGGAGCTCGTGAAACCGGTCGCACTATATGTACTTTTTCGTTGTTTACAATAGCTATCTCTTTTTCGTTTCGAGTTTCGGCGCTCGACCTGTAGAACCTCTTTACTGGTGAACTTTCAGCCTCTTTTATAATTATTGGATCGATTTGATCGATATTATCCAGTTGATCTGTTAGTTTTTCTTGCTTTACAGTTTCTATTGGTTGCATTTCTTGCTTTAGTATTTCCATAATTGGCGTCGCTTCTGATGATACTTTAGCTGTAGTAGTAGTACTAGTAGTTGTAGGTTTAGTTGTAGAATAGCTATTCCTTGAGACCATTCTTCGTCTCTTTCTTTCGTCGCTTTTGTTCTCATCTTTGGTATTGTTGAAGTTGATATCAGCATTTACTTGTATTAATTTGTAATTGTCATTGGTTTTGTTTGGTTTTAATCTATTTATTTCGGTTTCATTATCGAATTGCCTCGTTCCGCGATATACTGGGGCTACATTTGGATAATCATTATTTTTATTGATATTTATATTATTGTTATTATGTCTTTCATCGATAATAGGTAATGCTGTTACGATTTCTACGTTATCATTAGCTGCTGGTTTCGAGTCTTGGTTTTCTAGTATAGTTATTGCGTCTTTGATTCCATCCACATCTTCTGGGTTTGATTGTTGTCCTGGAAATTGTACAATTATGAATATACACAAATATTGAAATTATTTTCAGTCTTCGTTTCAGTAAAAGAAAAACTTCTCTATATATAATATAATAAATTTAAATAGCTTGTTTCGATAATAACATATGGTCTAGCCAACATTACGCTAAAGCTCTTGATATTTTAAAAGTAAATTTGTATCTAATTATGACGATATTGAAAGGCAAACGAACGTAATATTGCAATTGTTATAAAGCAAAAGGAAATTACTGGTCATAATAAGTGTTATAATTATGCGAAATAAGTATAATATTTGGTATTAATTTAGTTTCACGCTGCCATTACATCCGTGCAGAGACAGAGGGGACCTATTGAGTGATTGAAACTCCGTTCTCTTGCGACACAGACTTGTTGCTAGAGCGAACAAAATGAAAATGAATAAAAGTTAAAAAAAATCTAAAAAGCACGCTTCTGTAGAAAAGATTTTTTTTAATTACAATTAATTAAAAACACTTTATTGCAAGGTAAAAAAGCATGGTGTCAATAGATTTCTTAAAAACGTTTCTTAAAACGTCTTGTGTATTTCTGCATATTAAATATATACTAGGTATTAAAGTTTTTCGTAATCATGTGAACAATATTAGTTATTATTATTACTATTTACCTTCCTCCGTCTTCTTATACGACGAGAAGAAAGTCAGAGCCTTCATTAACTGATAGCTCTTAGACACTGGTATGTTGGTGTCATACAAGGACGAGGAGCTCGCGCAGTCTACGTAGAACCACCAGTTGCACTTCAATATGGTTTGATCGAACAATGTGGATTCGGGGCAGAGGAACGATTTCATAACCAATCCGTCGTCTGTTAGCGCGCAAACGTGGAATACCTGCAATTTAATTTGTGTTAGTTTTGAAGCTTCACGCTGTATCCCGCTTGTAGCACGATAAGCAGAACTTTCACCAGGTTCCCCAGTTTAGAAAGATTTTTTGGGTATACCGCGGCGGAACTCAACGCCGTGTTTTGACTTCTTACCAGAGCGAGGAAATAAACATAGCTGGATTCCCTCTGGGCTAGCCTACTAATCGCTTAAGAAAATCTTCTTTATTAATATTATATTTTTAAATATTTAACTATTACAGACTTTATTATCATCTATTATTCTAAAAACAAAAGTGTTAGAGTGTCAACAATTTTCTCAATACAAAACTTACCATACATCCTAAACTCTGGTCTCCATACAGTCCGGGGAAGTATTTCTGGTCCCCACAGTGGAATGTGGTATCTGGAAGATCCACTTTAGACTGGAAATGATCGTCAAAGTTCTTCTCGTAGCCCACCGGGTAGTACTCGCGTGGTGCGTTCATTACTTTACCTTGTGTTGGGTTTCTGGAAAAAATATGAATGTGTATCAAATTAAACTTTAACCTCATAAGGAAAAAAATAACTGAATGAGACTAGATCCTACACCCTTAAACGTCTACACACTTAAACGTTTTCAAGTAATCTTGGTAGTTCTTCAAAATTTAAAATATAAACAAACCAAAAAGCACTTTAATAAGATCAAAAAAAGGAACGGACGAAATAAGTCTTATAGTGTTTTTAATTACGAATACAAAAAAGGAACCCGTATAAAATCACTATATATTGTCCGTCTGTCAATCTGTCTGGCTGTCTGTAAAATACAATCATGGAATTGGTACGAAATCGGCGCGCTAAGATTTTCACTAACGTTTTCCCAAAAAATACATCCAAATGTTTCATTAAACAATGATATAGGTACATCTGTCAGTTATATTTATCATGACTCATCAAGGGTCATAGTAGCGCATCCCCATTCAGGGGACATTTTCTTAACCTGGTAGAATAAAATCGCATTGACTTTCACCACGGTATGTCTGAATTCCAGCGGAAAGCAGAGAACAGAGAGTCTTGGCACTTAATTATCTACCTGCCTTCTATATATCTTATATCATAAATATCTCTATGGCCTAAAGCGTGAAGCTAACAAATATAAAGATGAAGCTTACGCAATTCGTTGTGATTACAAATTGAATCCACATGCATTTGCATTTGCATATAATCTAATAGACTTTTTATATATTGTATAAATAAATGAAAAAGATTACCAAAATATACCTCTTTGGTTTTTGCGGTACAGGTGCCACGATTATCTCGGGCTCAGGTTCCAACTGTAACACAGTCTCTGTTGTTGTCGTCGTCGTGGTTGTTGTTGGCATTGGTATATTCGCGTATTTACTCAACAATTGTTGTTGTCTCAACATTATGGCCGCTTCCACAGCCTCCATAGAAATGTTACCAGCTTTGGCTATCTCAGCTATTTTAGCATTTATGTCTTCTTTATTAAGTTGCAGAGTTACATCGTCACTGTACCCACTTATACTGTTGTAATCGTCATTTTTCTTTGTATTGCCGTAAACAGCCAAATCGTGGACTTGATGGGGAACGGAATCTAAAAATTTGTTGGAATTTGGATTATTGGGATTTTTAAATGAAGGAGCAGTAATGATAGAAATAGCTTGTGATGGCATGGGAACGAATGGACTGAGCGACGGCTTGTGATATGATGCGGTCATATGTGATACCATGCGTGATACGTTATCGGATGATTTCTCACTTGGATATCCTATAGGTTGGGATGCCAAAGGCAAGACTTTCAGTGTTTCTTCCTTGGGAGGTAAAGGTTTGAAAGGAGGTACTCCCATAGGCATAGGCTTCGCCATGGTGACTGCAGGTTTGAATTTAGTTTCAATAGTGGGACCAGGACCAGGTATGGTAGAAACTCTGTGCAATGAAGAGAGTTTGTCCATAGAGGCTGGGTTTGGACGACCTACTGTTGGCATTGGTCTCATCATGATACGATTTTGCTTGGCCCGTTTCTGGAAATCAAATAAATTTTATTATTATAAGGGCATATTATTAAGTATTTAACTATATTAGGTATATTTCTACAATTTGAAACCTTTAATACAAGTTATAATAATATTATTATTTAACTACATATTTTAGGCTTTATAATCAATACTACATTAATCTATACACAATATAAAATTAATGCGATGATACGTCAGAAATCCATTAAAAATTAGTTTGTTTTTTAATAAATTTTTCTCTTACATGACGTTAGTGAAAAAACAATTGTTTTATATTTTTTTATGTTAAGTCATACTGGTGTGATTAATGTTAAAATTACCAAACTTATTATATAATTAAGTATGTTCATTTATCATTAGTTCACACGTTTTGTAAAGAGTATTTTGTACAGCTTATTAAACACAAGTGTTATACATATGTTTAATTTTTTTTAAAGAAAAAAATTATGTAATATTGTTCCATTGATACTTCAATATTACATAAATTACATCAAAAATTTCAAAAGTTATATATATATATATATATATATATATATATATATATATATATATATATTATATATATATATATATATATATATATATATATATATAATATATATATTATATATATATATATATATATATATATATATATATCCTGCTATATACATACATATATGAAGGATATAATTGTTAATTTTTTTCCATGCAACTTTAGACATTGTAGCATTGTGATTTACTATCCAATTTACTTCAAAATGAGGAATTTTTAGTTTATAAAATACGAGAAATGTTATATTTTAATTTTATTTTTTTCCATGTTTTTCAACTATAAAAGAAACTTAACTTAACTTACCTCTTGTTTAGTACCACTTCTATTGGGCGTGTCTACGAGGACATTAGGCGCGCCATTCTTAAAACTAACTGATCGTCTCCTACTAGGATCTTGATTTGTTAGCGACTGGTCGAACCCAAGCTCGTCACCAAGACTGAAACCTGAAGAAAAATGAAAATAACTATCAAGTTTTACACTCTCCACTACCTCGCTCTCCGTTTCGAGACATTGCGTGTAACTCCTGGATAGTGAAACTCATCGCCGCGCCTTAATATTAATTATTTAATAACTAAAAATAATACGTCCAAAAACAATATTACTGTCATTGCATTACTATAGTTTGTAATATTTTAGGTCAGATTATAGTTTATAATACATATTCGATCATAATATTAGGAAAATACAGGTTCAAATAACACTATCTTATATTTTTATTTAAGTCATTTATAATATAGATACAATTTTGAATTGACTATAGTATGGCCATTCAATAAAATCATTTTACACACAACTTAATATTAAGTTCAGTATTTTACTTAAATTCACTGCGATTTGCTATATTTATGTAATTTTTTAAGGATATTAAATTTAAATGTTTTAAGGATAAACTATATTTATGTAATTTTTTAAGGATATTAGTTTTAAATGCTTTATGTAAATTAGTATGCTGTGTTTACTTTTATACAATTATTTTTAAAATGCATTGTTTGTACATTATAATAAAAATAAATGTAATTAAATAAAAATAAATTAAATGAAAATGTAAATTAAATGTACATTTAAAAGAAAAATGTTAATGTCAACACTATATAATTAAAAAAAAATAGTAGAACTCTTAAGAAACGTCAGAATGTATCGGATTATGCCAAACGTTATGAATCGGTTACAACACTGCACTATGCGAAAATTTATATTAACAATAAATTGAATCCTGGCTTAACAAATACGAAATCTTTGCTATCTCAAATAAAAAAAAGTTGCTTGTGAAACCTTACCAAATATATTCTAGTCAAGATATAACAATATGTTATTACGTACTCGTATATTATTACTGCATATAAAGACGTATACTTCTAAAGTATTGCATATCAAGTATCAAGACTATTGATTCTTCAGATTGGTAAGCGAAATTATTACGAGACCTGTTGACCCTTAGGTTAGTATGACAAGTGACCTTAGACATTTGTCGTACTAAGAATTTTTTTGTATATATAGATGCTTTGTCCGTAATTTTGAAATACCACTTATATGACTCATTGATTTACTTCAAATCAATTTTAAAGTTAATAAAAAAAAAAGTTAGTTCCGTTAAGCAAAAAAGTGTTATATATAACAACTTCTCGCTATATCTCGCACCTAGCATAAATCTCAAAACAAAAAATATGTTTATGTTCTAATATCTAAATATTGAGGACCGTCGTCTCGCAGAGGCACAGTGTCTGCCTGTAAATACGACGGTTTGGGGTTCGATTTCCACTTGGGGAGAATGAATTATCATTATTGTTATTATATCCTTGAAAGCGGAAAGTGAGGAACTAAGTGTCTTAATACTAGGTTCCTTCTGCATACGGTTCCCTCTTCCCTATCCTGTTACGTGCAGGATACAGCGTGAAGCCAAAAAAAAAATCTAAATATAGAAAATACTTCAAGCTTCTAGTTCTGAACACAATCAGTGCAAGTATTCTATACGAGATTGCAAGACAGCAATTACTTCTAGGCTAGAAAAACAATTATTGTTTAGATTGACGCTTTAAATATAGGAGAGTCGGCATAGAGAACAAAGTGTCATGACATTCCGGTATTTACTTTCCACCTAACTAAGTGGTCGTGCTGAGTGACGGAACTAAACTCGTAGAGCTTATCAATGGTCAGATGTTGTTATATACAATATTTTATTTTATTATATTAAAATATTTATATATTATATTATATTATATTATATTATATTATATAACTTATTTTTATATACATATATTATATTCATAACAATTATGTACTATATTAAGAATATTGAGTAATTAGAAACGATTACCAACTTTGTCTCAGCACTTACAAGTTATTACTAACGATAATACATCATTACCCCTAATTTGTTCTTCTAATATATACCTACTAAATGTTTAAGTAATTTTCAAATGAGTCACAATGCTATTATGACGCAAGTGGTATACGTATGTATATCTAAAATGCAATGCAAGGATATAAATTTGAATTTTAGTCCAAAATCGATTATTTTATTTTCATGATATTCGGTACGGATTATAATTTAAACAATTTTTTTTTATTTTATATTGAACTTTCTTAGAATATAATATGAATTAATAAAATTTACATGACTTTTTAGTATGTTTTATATTGTAAATATATTTAGTTAATATTTTATTTATATTTATTTGTATAAAGTAAAAAAAACGTGAATATTCGCTTAAATTGAAAGATGCATCTAAATAAAGATGTTTAATCATTGTCTACGAGTTTTAGTAAGAATATAAAACGATACATAACGATACATCTATCAATAGATGGTTGGATAATTTTTCAGAATACTATATAATGTATTCTTTTTTTTCTTTATTGTATTGACATATACGTACATTATATACAGTACGTTCATTATTTACTGTACGTTAATAAGTAAGTTCTCCCCAAACGAATTTCTATAAAATTTTATAGGAACTAGAAACTTTATGTAATTAATCACCATCAACACCGCCATGAAAAGCTTAGCGTTTTTATCAGAAGGTTAAATATATATATATATATATATATATATATATATATATATATATATATATATATATATATATATATATATATATATATATATATATATATATATATATATATAGTAATTTCACTGAGCGGGATCAAACCCCTAAAACACATATAATTTATGAATAACCTTACCTAAGCTAGCGTGAGCTTTAATTCCTCCTAGATTCCGTACTCTAAACAGTCCAGCTTTTTTGAAGGCACAATTTATTTTAAATCCAAAGTCAGACTCGAGAACACATAGCGGCTGGACGATTTCTGAAAAAGAAAGGATTTTTTTTAAACAACACAATATAAAAAACGATTTAAATGGTGCTGATTATTAGTAAGAGTTTATTTATTTATTTATAATACTTCAAACTTAATCAAATTTTATTATGTATAAAATTTCATTATATTGAATTATAACATATTTAATATATAATATATAAAAAGTCAAATATAAGAATATCATAAAGTTTAAATAAAAACAAGAAAATATATAATATTGTGTACACCAATGTTTGCCGAACGAAGCTTGTAATAATAATCTTTTTATAAACAAAAGCTGTCATTATCATCTAAAACTTTCACCGTAACAAGTTAGACCATTAGCCAATAACCTTTTTATAGGCTTATCTGCAAAGACTTTTGGGTAGCGACAACATCTATGACTTTAAAATTTTGTACGTAAAATGTATATAAAATAAACATGTACAATAAACAAGGTTTTTTATAAAATGTATATACCAAAAGTGCAAAGCGAAGGGTTTTAATTTAAATATATATATATATATATATATATATATATATATATATATATATATATATATATATATATATATATATATATATATATATATATATATATATATATATATATATATAATATATATATATATATATATATAATTTCTATGTAATATACATATGTAAAATACAAAAACAACTACCTTGTCATTACGAAATTCTATACTACAACTACTAATAATTATATTAACATGCACAGTTTAGCAACGTTGACCCTCAAACCCTTCATCTAATCATTCATAGCATTAACTATTGTATTCCGTTACACATTACATTACGAAAGTCCAGGATCTGAGCGAGTCGGCCTAGATTTCACCTCGTCCTGCGCGTTGCCACGCGATCTGACGTATTTGGCGTTTCGATTGGAAGGTAAGTAACTGATAAAAATGCTTTGTAGAAATTATGTGAATGTAATTTTGTGTTATCAAGTACAAAAACTTGTGACTTCGTCTGCATTGTTAGATATAATAAATTCTTAATTTAAGTTTTGTACGACATATTAACATTCTAAGTGCCTGGGGTCTTATCGCAGATACAGTGGATTATATAGAAACGACTGAGGTAATATACTATTATTATAATATATAATGGATTATTTAAGACAATAAGATTTTTTTTCAGTTCAGATTAGTAGTGCATAAGATATTATTAACATTACAAACTTATATTTGTAATGTGCTTAAAAATTATAATGTGATCATTTTAATGATTTTTTTAAGGAGTAATCCACACTTTGGATAGAAAAATATTTAAAGAAAACAGAAAAATTTTCACGCAACGGTATTTGAACCCCCGCCTCATGGAAACCGTTTATCCGTTACCCATGAGGCGCGGGTGCAAATCCCGCTGCGTTCAAATTTTAATACGTTTTCTTTAAGCATAATGCATAATTCATTAATAATTTATACAATTATTGTTCTTTTTTTCTTCATTATAAGCTCTAACATAGTTATGACTCATGTCGAACTTTCCTAAGTGAAAGCTTTAGATTTAGACTTAAGAACAATACAAAGGTATGTTTACTACTTGTTCTACAGATTAAGCATATTATTCAGATACTCGTATTTATATCATCATATTATTGTCATATTATATTAACAACAGCTAAAACATAGAAGTTGCGATTATATATCACATATATGTATAATTAATTAAGCGAATAAGTAAACTAAAGAAAATTTCCTTATATATTCAATATCACTTTCTATTATAGAACTTCTCATCTTAACATATAGTCATTCATTATAATATGAGTAATATGTTATTCGTCTACTGCCAACACTTTCGCCGGTCAACGTCCTGGACGGTCAAGAGGCAAATTGTGAATCAACGACCGGTCGCTGCCGGATACGTGGAGAAAGGTCCCACTTACTAGGTTAGGTACGGCTAGCAAAATATACACATATAATGTGTTTTGTAGCATTGTTTAATATTTACATAACATAGATTTATGATGCTTTAAATTTGACATGGCTTTAATTTTTTTTTAAACTGTTACAAAGGGTCTAAGTGGAAGAAGAAGTCAATATATACTGCATACATTGCAAAAGTTGAATTGTTTATTAAAACAGGTTTGTTTTGTCTTATTATTATAAATTAATGTTTGTATTCATTTTTAATTGCCTATGAAGTTGTTTAATGAAACTAAAAACTTTACTTTAATAAAACTAGTAACGGTTATTAACCGTTAAATCGAACAGTCGTAAATAATATTATTCAAATTTAAACAGTGAATACATGTATTTAACAACCATTTATATTTTCATGCTGACCTTACTGTACAATAGATTGCAAATATTACGCACTTGTCTGTCACTTATCACGTCAGAGAATGATCTAAAACCTGGTTCACCTGCACTGTGTTTTTTTTTTTATTTAATAAAAACATAATATTAATATTTGTATATGATTTTTTTTATTACAACTAAAGTAGTGCCAATCAGCTCTTATCTAAGTTTTTCGTATTAATTTGAGTCATTGCTTTTTAAGTGATAGAGTTCAACGCCTTGCTATGTCTTACAAGAGTGGGGAAATAAACAAAATAACGACTACATAAAATAACGACATTTCCCTTTGAGGATTGAACCCACAACCATCACGTTTACAGTTGCGCACTGTCCCACTACGACACGGCTATTTTTTTACTTTAAGAAGATACTTAAAAATTTGACCTTTGATTTTACTTCAGAAGACGTTAAGTAATAAATATTCGAATATTTAACATTTAAATAGTTTATGTAAAATATAATAAAAATGTTGTTATATTATTTAAATTTTTTATGGAAAAAATTAATGATGATTAATTCAATCATTTTTTTAAATTATATTAAAACTGCTTTATAAGTCATAGAAGTGGGTACATATATTTTGTTCAATTATGTAATATGTACATTTAATGTGTTATCTGTCTGTATTTGTCTTCTTTTTAAAAAAAAAAAAAGAAATATAATGTTTTAAAGAGCAGAGCTAAGCAAGTTTAGCTATTATAGATAATAATATGTAATTTAAACATAAATAATTTCATAAAATATACACCCTCACCATATTATTACTAACGCTTTGTTTTGTTTTTTCTAGAAATTTTAACTTAGTGTGAAAGTAACATCAATCAGAATCAGCGTCATGACCGTCGGTCACTATAAAGGATGTAACACTTTCTATACTATTTGTATTCTTAAAATGGGGCCTAATGTATTAAATTTTAACTATATGACATGATATTATGAAACACATACAAAATCTGTGTGGATGTAACCTGGTTAATCACAACATACAAAATAGAATTCTGTATCTTGTTTTTAAAGAGCTCTCACTCTTTATAACGACGATCATTTATTTCGTTGTGGCGCAGTGGCACAGACTGACTGTAAATATGAAAGTTGTGGGTTCAATTTCCACAAGGGGGAATTTATTTTAATTGTGTCGCTCTGCACTCAAAATAAAATGTTTTGAAAAAAGGATGGAAAGTGAGGAACGGAGTGCATTAACTATATAGCATCCCTCTGCCTACCCTGCTATATTTTAAAACAGTATTATAAAATGACAGACAGTAATATGTAAATGCTATAAGCACAATCACATCCTTGTTACGCAAAATGAATCAAAAAATTACCTCCAATGACCATGCGTATGAGCATAACGTATGTTGAGTAAGTTTTGAGTAAGTCTTTCCTTTCATACGCATTGGAGGCTTTAGAACATAATGCAATAAGTATACCATAATTAGGTTCCGTCATCTGGTCAATAAGTCATTTTGTTAGAGTAGCACAGTTGCAATGTATGGCCGTAACGATAAGCACATAATATATAAATATTATTATGAAGCATATAGTATATGAGTAGATTTTTTTTTAATATAAATAATCAAAAATAGGCACGGCAGGCAGGCAATTAGACAAGACAAAGCTCGGCGGTAAGTTCCGCCATTCAACACGTAATGTCTCGAAAGATGGAAAATAGGGTACGGTTCCCTCTGCTTACCTCGCTAGTAAAATATAGAAACCAATGTAAAAGGACAGATAACTAAATTTGATTATATTATAATTAAGATGTATAGATAAATAAAATCAAATAACTAAAACCCGCTAGAGCTATACACAATACTATTGTAAATGTACAAGTATAGGTACTCTATAAATTTATGATTATTTACACAGATAATCATATAAAATGATTACGATCGTATATAAAACCCATGGATACACTGTATCACATAATCATGAGTAAATTGGCGTAAAATTAGTTTCCACGTCCAATCGCTTCTCCTCATTGTTCTATAATACGTATAGTTAGAGGGAAAAAGTTAGTTTACGACAAGTTAGATAGCGATCGCGTTTAAGCGAGTGATATACGTGTCGCGTTTCTGTTCTATTTGTTTTCTATTTAGCTATTGTTTTTAGTTAATGAGCTTTCTTTATATGTAGTGAAAATTGAATTCGCTTAAATGAAAATAACCTTACGCTTTATATTTCATATAGGTAGTATAGTTGTTTAGGAGTATCATAAATATTTTATCTTTAAAACATTAATCTATTAATAAACATTAATCTATTAATATATGTGGTGATGTATCCATATAACACGATTCCCATCATGTCATCTTTTGTTAATGTTATAAATACATACTAAATAACAATTAATTATTACAATTAATTATAATTCACAATTAAATTTTGTATTAATTTTCGACACTTTTATTATTATTATTTTTTTTATTTATATCCTCCTTTTTTTCTTCCCTCTAAGTCTCAGAAATCTAAAGTAGTTTGCCAAAAAAATTTCACTTCTGACATGTGTGTATACAAACTAATAGCTCTAAAATATTAACAGTGATACAAAAGGAAGAAATATCCGATCTGCATACATAATTTAATAATATATAATAGCGCGTTACTTTCCTTTTCGCGTGAGAAAGTGCTTGTCACGCATGGTCAGCTGGTAGCGATGTTGACGATATTGACGTGAAACATTACTCTATGCTATTTACTACACTGTATTCTACACGCATCTCAAGTATTATGCGGTATTTGGCAGTTATATATCAATTTGTATTTTTGTCTTAATGTCGAAGGAATAAGTTGTTATTATGTAATTGTTTTAAGATTAAAATTTCATCTATGATAAAATTGAAACCATATTCAACACAAGTCAGACTCAAAAGCTAAATTTTAATGGGGTCTTTTGATAAAGTTTTGTTAATTATATAAAATTGAAAATGATATTTCTCCAACAATAAACTTATATTATATTTATTATATTTTTTTTGATTACTGCTACTTTCACAGAACTAAAGCGATTAAAATCCTTCCAAAGTGGTCAGCCATAACCGTTTTCCGCAGCATATATTCAATTGTAATTTAGCATATATTTAACTATATATGAATGGTCTGTGTGTACGTCATGACTTAATTAATTCGTAAAGTAAGTAGTAAATAATAAATAAAAATCTTATTATATTTATTATTTACTAAATATTATGTATATATTATGTATACTATATTATTATATTTTATTTTATTTTGTCATAATTAACTAATTACACTTAAATAAAACATTATCAAAAATTTTCCTTACTTTCAGCATTATAAGCTCACTAGGCCAGCGTCAGTCCATAGAAGGAAACGTTAATCGTTTTGTGATGATGTTCCCTTACGCAATGTGTGTTACAATTTCTTTACTCTGAATGGAGACATTTATATGAAATAGTATAATTTTTCACGCGCTATTTACAATGATTGCTTGTGAATGGACCAATTCATTTATCTATTATTAAGTCTGTTACTACAATTGTAGCTGTAATAAGGTGTGAACAAACAAATAAAATCTTGATTGCTCCATATGTTTATTTAGTAATGAAGTGGCAAAAAATATATTTTAACGGATATTACACATACCCTCTTCTTACCAATTCACCAAGAGTCCAAGAACAGTCGACTCGAAAGCGTATTACAAATTCAAATGCTAAATCTATAATAAAGCCTGATCTCAGATTTAACTTCAATATTTATTATCCCACAATTAAAAAAGACTTTTTCTATTATAACTACACAGTGTAAGGCCAAAGAAGCATCATTGATTGTAGAAAGTTAAAGTTAAAAGGCAGGTATTACCACAGATCGATTCACGTTTAAGCTATAAATGCATTTGATATACGACAGCAATATTGCCGACCTAATGCACTTTTGTCTAGTTTATAATTATGTATGAAACTGTTTCCACGTCTGGAGACGTACATGAATAGATGTTAACTTGCATCACATACTATTATTCTGTACTTTTCACTTTAAGATAGATAGATAAAGACTGCCTAATACCATTACTTATTTTTTTTAATGCTTTTAATATATAATAATAAAACCAAAAAGTAAGCAAAATTACACTATATCCAAATAGTTTTAGCTAAGCAAAGTAGATTTATAATTGAATATATCTTTAAAATATAACTCGCTTAATAAAGCTTAATTAAAAAAGCCACGAAAATTATATATAGGTACACAAACAATATATATATATATATATATATATATATATATATATATATATATATATATATATATATATATATATATATATATATATATATATATATATATATATATATATATATATATATATATATATATTAGCATACTCTATAATTCTCGCCGGTTATACATCAATCAATAACAATAAAACTGTGACGACCTTTCTTTCATTTCTTTAAAACTCCACGCACTGATGTATCTAGAGCAATTGAGAGATTACTTGTGCTTTGTTTAATGTGATATTCGTGTATACTTTATTGTTTTATTACTTACTTAGATGCAAATAGAAAGTAACATTTTTATAATGAAATGAAAATCTGTCTTTAGAGATTTTACATTTTAAATAAATAATAAAGAATCTATGGTGCTCAATGGGGGAGGCTTTTGTCCAGCAGTGGACGTCTCCCGGCTGATATGATGACGATGATGGTGATGATGAATAAAGAATTCCTCATATTTGTTCTCCAGGTAATATTAAAAAAGTCAAATCGATATATCTTTATGTCTAGACGTCTAGTTCTCATGAACACATCCTTAATTTTTTTCAATCTCAAAAGTTTAAAAAGTCTGTAACCAATAAAACAAATCACAATAAAATTAAGAAAAGAAACAAAATAGGCACAGGCGATCAAAATTCTATAGTATAGCATTACTGAATAGAACGTAATATATTATATTGCATTATTATCATTATCATTAATATATATCATAAATAGTAGTGAAATTGTAAAACATACTCTAAAACATCCATTTGTAGTGTGATGAATTTACTAACTAAAAGTTAAGAACATGTACTCAATGTATGTAATTATATAATTGTGTTTAATAATCCACATAAGACTAAAAGCGGTTTTGACCAAAATTGTTCTTTCATGTATAACGTTAGCGCTTGAGGCCACGAGCAATACCCACATGGAATTTTAAATATGTTTACAAAATATATAGAGTTGTATATTTTTCATACATAGAAATAAATACGTGTACGTGTACTGATATTAACTTTTTTTTCATTTGACTAAAGAAATAGAAAAAAATATAATTTATTATTATGATATCGTAACATAATTAGTGAATTTTTATTATAAATTTATACTTCTACATAACGTAAGTTGCAATAAAAAAGCAATAAAATATACGTTATTACATATCCACATACAAAAGACTTCAACGAACTCATTAATTTTCAACTATTTAATTTTATTACTTGGATTTTATTTTGTATTATTTATTTTTTTGATATTTTAAATATTATAATATGTAATATAATAATAATTTTATCGGAACAACAATAGTACGGGACTACTAAAACAATAATAAAAATTTCATTTACAATCACATTCCTTGTACGACACGACGACGCATTAACGTCAATGCTCTACCTTCGTTGCCATGATCAGACAACTGACTCACATATATATATATATATATATATATATATATATATATATATATATATATATATATATATATATATATATATATATATATATATATATATATATATATATATATATATATATATATATATATATATAGATATATATATAGTAGTTATAAGACAAATTTAAAATAAACACGGAAAATATATAAAATATTAGCCCCCATCCAAAATCAATTCCACGACATTTTTACCATAAAACCAGACGTAAAGAAATAAATAGCAAGCACAAATATATATTATATCACCACAAGTACATGCCAATGGACTACTTGTCTATCCGTCCATCACTTGACCATGGGCTACGTCACAGTTTGATGTAATTCCATAGTATGCACGTTCGCAGTAAAGCTCGGACATGTCGGCAATCGCAAGGCCGTCAGCACTTTCAAAACACACGATGTCCGAATGAACTGTATTAAACGGATCTTTAACATTTGTATAATAATTTTACATTTTACAAGAACGTTTAAGATTCTAATAGTTTTATATACTATTTTTATACTTAAAATATATTTCTTTTATCTTAAACATATTAGTATTATTTACATTGTTTAATAAATTTAATATGTCTATAAAATAATATTGTATATCTAATAAACGAACACGATTGTACTACATAAAATAAAAAAAAATTTCGTATATATTTACTACCTTCGCCCGCAAAGTTTCAAGCTCAATGCTATAAATTAATTTAAAGACTTACAGTAGTGTCAAATTTGAAGAAAATTTATGAAAACAAAAGTTTCAAAATATTTTTTTTTTTAATTTAATTTTCAATTTGCAATATTTTCGTACATACTTTAATTACATAATATATTATCTCAATAAAGAATGATCTGACTACAACAAGCTATATTATATTTTTGACGTAGGTATTTTGATTACTTCCGGCGACTGACTGACTTTTTCTTTATTGACGAGAAATCTCGGGCAAAGCTAAGTTAAATGATATAGCAATAGGGAGATTTTTTACAAAGCCACGTAAGTCGTTATATTTAGATTTACTTTGCCCACAAGCTGTCAAACTACTTTCATTTAACAGGAAACTATCGGTTAAGCTATGTCGTAATTATTATATTGCCTGGATTCATAAATATTTCCTTCCTCTAATGCCATATTTACAACTTTCTTGCCAAGTGTTATATCTAGTAAAAGTACATTCTGTCGACATTATAGTAAGAAGTTTATAAAAAAAATCGATCGAGTGCGAGTGGGTTGGGTACCAATCTCATAATTGTAGGTCAACAGGAAGCTGGCCTATACACTCGTCTATTATGAAATACTAAAAACTACACATAAAAGTATTTTTTTCTGTGAGATATCTATAAATTTCCAATTTTCAAATTTTGTCCTTTACTATAAGGTGTCACTTCTGGCCAATTAGCATAATTTGAGGTCAACAGAATGTAGAATTTCCTATAAAAAGCAGGAAAAATTAAGTAGATCTGGATATTTGATAATTATTTCACATCAGTATTTCCAGTACCAGTTTTCGAGATTATCGCATACAACCATACAAACTCTTCAAAAAACAAACATGTAATGATCTTCATTCATCTAAATTATATTCATTGTAAGATTGGAAATAATAAAAATGCATATATTTAATTTCACGTAATAAATTAGTACTATACAAAATAGCTTGCTTGTAAATAAGTATTACCTATTGTTGTAAAAAATAACAAGGCTTATTACGTGCACGCGACATTCATGCTATAAACTGAGCTTCGTTGTTTTAGTAATAAATATTAGATTTGTACGACTCTATCCTTGTAGATGTTTTTTTAAATACTTTAGTTGACACTCAGCATCGATATCAATGCCGTGACAAGTTTGCGCGTTCGAACATAAATTAACGTATATATTATACGTTAGTATATATATATATATATATATATATATATATATATATATATATATATATATATATATATATATATATATATATATAGTATAAGTATTATATAAGTATTAATAATTTATAAGTATTAATATATATTAAATAGTTGTGCAGTTAGTGGGTGTCTTATTGAAATGATTTGTAAGGTATAAATGCGATGTTCTTAAAAATGATATTAATCTTTTTATATAAATTATTAATGAATATATAAGCGTAAATAAAAGAAATATAAAAATAATAAAAAAAAGTTATAACATATTTATCCTTTAATCATATTGAGAGCAAAGCACAATATTGCTCCTTACATTTTAAAACTCAATTAGTTTTTATCAAATGCGAAGTACATGGAATAGTGTATGACACACGACACATTTTATATGCCTGAGGTCACTCTGATAGCAAATTTTAGTTAGTTTGTTTCTAAATAGCCTTTTACGATAAAAGGACTATACAAAATCAATTTATTTTTTTATTTAGTCCAACAGTGCCAGAGACGAGCGTGTTCAATCAAATAAACCCTCCAGCATTATATTATTAATATAGAGGTATAACTCAATAACATAGCAAGATAAATAAAAACAATTGATTCACAAGCTTTCACCGGATTTTCCCATATAAGCGTATTACTATTATAAAATTGTATTTGTTTCATAATAATAAGTAATAAGTAACATATGAACAGGCATTATTTTTGTTACAAGAAACATAAAGATTAATCTTATTGAATTTATATATTGTATATTTATATATTGTATATTTATATATTGGATAAATGTGTATTTCAATTTTCTTTCGCGTTAGGTACAAAAACCGTTCAGCAACAGAGCAACATGCGCACGCTTCACTATGTCGGTGTAACAAAGTGCAACATGTGCAAGTGCATATTGCTCTGGTCGCAGAACTACGAGTTATAAAAACACATATATCGTATTTGAATCCACATTTGTTATATATTACAAAGAAAATAAAAGGTGTGGTGTAAATAAAAGGTTTGAATTCGATGGTGGAATGAACTATCCTCGTTTCCTCGGTCTGATATGCCAAACGCGTCTTCTTCGCCATTTAATATACAATATTTCAAATTAAAGTCTTGGAAGTTAATAAAGATATTTGATATCGATAGTTTTTGTGTGAAAACATTACAAACATACATACAAAAAATACAAATGTTTCCTCTTTATAATATATATTAGATTATATCCAATAAATGAATACATTTCTAATACTTATATATTAATTAGCGCCAAACGCCTTATTTGGAAACTTTCAATAAAAACTACTGTGTACTCTCGAATAATTTCATAGTTTTTCAACAAATATTAACTTTTTAACAATGTAACAAAAAATATAACGGTCTAGAATTGCCATTTTCTTATGTTCCCCGTCATGTATAAATAAATAAATTTGCCTGATTGATCATTTCGAAGTCATATCACAATTGCTCTCTTGGCCTCATTGATCCATTTGTTGAGAGTAAGGTGGTCTTGAAAGTATTGTTTTTGTTATATAGACTGAGGCTCATTGACACACTGTTCTACTGCCTTTAATATACGTCCATCTTCGTGTAAAGTCCGCCTTAGATATTAATAATACAGTAATTCAGACTAATCTATGTTTTCCTAGAAATTATTAATCATTCAAAAGTTTCACTCAACTCCTGAATTAATATTTCTTTAGCATTACTTTGTAGAGTTAAGTTATTTTTAATAAATCCACGTAATATATTTTGATAAATCAAAAAAGTTTTCTATTATACCGAACTTTAAGCAACGTACATATTGCTATGAATTATATATAATAATAATATATTGAAGGATTTAATATGTTTGTCAAAATTTCTTAGCACAAAAAGGAACTATGTCCACCCTGCTACACATATATGGGAAATAGTGACATGTATTTTTTTATATTCTATTAATAGTAACTAGAAAGTAATGTAAAAAAAAGTTTCCACTTTATAAATTAATAATTTTCCCTGAAATAATTTTGATTATCTGACGTTACTATATACTTTTTACTTTTACTTTTTTTTTACATTAAATTTATGTATGTTTTCTTCTAAAGTTACAAAGGCGACGTTCAAAAATATATATGAATTTGAATTTATTATCTATATATGAAAACCACGATTATCCATATTCCACATAATAGTATAAGTATTATATAGTAAATCGCATATTAAACGCTACCATTTAATTTGACCGCTGTTAACTAACGTATAACGAAACACTTTAAAGATATCATCAATTTGCAAGCACATTAGTGCCAACGTAACAATATTGTGTACAGGCAGCGATAATAAACACATCTATTTCGTACAAGAATGCTCATAATGAGAATAGAAATACTTAATAATATAAGTAAATAAAGTTACTGATCTTACTATAGTTAGTTATAATGCTAAAGAGGTAAAGAATGTAACTGTATATGCGATGGTGTTTGCTTCGATTTTTGCTTATATTTAAAATGGAGTACTTTTTTATTTAGTTTTATAATTATATTCTGTAGTAACGTTATAGCTAAGTTAAGTTATGAAAAAAAATTATAATAGTTATTCAGAACTACATAACTACCAAAAAAATGTACTGTCCACTGTCCAAAGGCAAAAGCCTTTGGATATTATATATGAATATATAATACGAAATAAAAAAATATTTTTTAACAAACGATTTTACTTTGTTATAAGTGAATAAAGATGATAATGCGAAGTTTCTTCATTATAACGTGTGGACGATTATACTTCGTTTATCGGTGAAAGTGATATCGCCAAGAATGTTTTATGTTTGAAGGTGGCATATTTTATTTATATTGTGCTCATCAACCGCAAAAAACATTTAATGAACGAACTAAACAGTATCTGATAATATTATTAATGTATGTTTAGTTTATATTTTATTTATAGGTAACTATTTATTTGGCTAAACTATTATATATTTTATAGTGTATGTATATTTTTTATGCTTTATGAATTGCTTTTTTTTATTTTTAATCGTTTTTATCTTAATTAAACCTTTACATTGCCTATTGTCTGTCTTCTTTTCACAGGTTGGCTAGAAGAAATCTATAGAGATAAGTCCACTCTTACTATATATATATATATATATATATATATATATATATATATATATATATATATATATATATATATATATATATATATATATATAAATATATATCTTCTTCTTCTTCCTGGCATTAGTCCCGGCTTTTTGCCAGGGTCTGCCTTCCGACTAAGACCAATCGGTCCATATGAGTGGCGAAGTGGTTTTTTGTGGAGCGATTGCCATCTGACCTCCAAACCCATTACTGGGAGAAACCAGGAAAGGAAAGGGAATAAGAGGCAGAAAGACTTGGAATATAGGGGAGGGACACCACTTACATGGATTGGATCGGGTTATGAAAGTGGTGGCTCGAGGTCCCGGGGTCGCGTACCCGTATGACGGAAACCAAATATCGGACAGATAATTGGCTAGACACCCTCTGAGATATATATATATATATATATATATATATATATATATATATATATATATATATATATATATATATATATATATATATATATATATATATATATATATATGAGTGTATGTATAGCCTTGTATGACGGCTGTGTATACCGGCTACGCTACGACATGAAATATGTGAAATTGGGTACAAGTGGAATTTTTATATGCAATAAAACATTTTGAGTGCTTAAAGACAATAACTATAAGTCATAGGTCAAGAAAAACCTCTTTAGATATATAGAAGTATATACAATGAACATGCGTGCTATTTATATACGTGAATATATTATATAAGTCAAATGTAATGTATAAAGCCAAATCTATCCGCTGATGATTTTATCTATTAGCTATGTACATATAGACTTAAATATAACTAATATAACTTTTAAAATATTTAAAAAGAAAACATAAAAATTAGAACACAGCGGAACCATGCGTTCTCATAAAGCTGCGTCAAAACTCTTGCTATTTTTTTTATGTTATACCTCTGTAGAGACTTTTTTACAAATTTCAAACAAGATACAACAATATGTGTATATATATATATATATATATATATATATATATATATATATATATATATATATATATATATATATATATATATATATATATATATATATATATATATATATATATATATATATATATATATATATATATATATATATATATATATATATATATATATATATATATATATATATATATATATATATATATATATATATATATAAAATGCTTTTTATTAAATACAAAACAGTAGAAGAATAGAATTAAGAAATTTTTTTTTTAAATATGTTACTTATAAATATTTTCAAAAATCATCCCTTAGTTTGGAATAACACTTAAAAATCATTAAAAAAACATATGAAACTACTCGCTTTTACCTAGTCGCTGCGATACAGTGGGAGTAACTTTAAATATGTGATATAATATAGTCTATAGCCTTCATCGATAAATTGACTATTAAATAATAGACAACTATATAAATATCACTTCCAACCAGCAGTTCCCGAGACAAGTGCGTTAAATGAAACAAACTACGACGTTATAATATTATTCTAGCAAATATTACTAACAAGTAAAAATACAAACGGGCAGACGAACTAAAATTCTATAAAATATTGTTATATTTTTAATATCTTATATTAACTAAAACAAAATATTAACAAATAATATTATTATTTTATGTACATTAATATTCAACCAATACCAGTAGATTAATAAGTGAAGTTTCCAGAACGAAAATGTAACTGTAATATATATTTAAGCAATAATGATATACCGCGTCCATATATCACGCATCGTATCGCGTATATAGCCAATACTGGTCGGTCAAGGCTATATTGGGACGGCTTAAAACGAGTAATGTTTAAGTCAACGAAATTTCACTCACGGCATTCAGCTTCACCTTTCCAATTTCATTAACAGTACGTAGTATACTGCTTTCTTTGGCACATTTCATTTTTTTTTATTATCTTGCATTGTTTATTTTTAAATGCTAAGGAAAATTGTTATTAAAAAAAATAAGTACTAAAATTGGTTGTGCTACTAAAAGTTGATGTTGTGTTTAAATAACATGTTACTTACGTAAAGAATAATATGTATATATATATATATATATATATATTATACTTCTATACTATTATATTATAAAGCTGAAGAATTGGATTGGTTCAACGTACTATTATTTAATTATACTGTTCTTTTTTTTTTTTCTTTTTGTAATGTAGACAAGAAAAATTATTTACGATTTTTTCTAAATTTCTTGCATTTCTCATAAATAATTGTCATTAATTATTTCTCTATTTTGTAAGTTTTTCATTGCAAAATAAGGTGTGTGTGTGTAATGGGTAAACAAAACGAAGCCGGTTCACGAAGTCACGACGTACGCTTACTTATCGAAGATGTTCGAAAGTACCTACGAAAGGTTACTTTGTAATAGTGTTTAATGTTCTTTTATATAAATCTTCTAAATATATTGATATAGATAGTGTAATACATCGCTGTTTTTACACTATTAGTTTTCAAAAAACTTATTCTTATAAATATTTTTTTTTTGCTTAACGCTTTAGATCGCATGTAACAAGGTACGCAGATAGAACTTTGTATCTATACACTGTGCTCTCCGTTTTCAGCCAGAATTCACGACATTGTATGTTGACAGGTGTTGTTGAACTGTTGCCCTTTGACTTATCAGAGTCAGAAATTAAAATGTATGACTCCCACGAATGGGTATTGAACCCACAATAATTGGGTTTATAATCAGGAGCTACGCCTCAATGACCTCAAAGTCCTCATAAATTACCTTAATGATTATTATCACTAGTAATTAATAGATTTAGCTATTCTTTTCTTAGCTTCACGCTGTATCCTGCACATAGCAGGATAGGCAGAGGGAACCGTAGGTTGAAGGAACCTAGTTTTAAGACACCCCGTTCCTCGCTACTACACCACACGCTTTTTATATACCTACATTGTTGTGATATGTCTAAAACAACGCACTTAAAGTAGATATACAACCATGTATATTCTTAATCAGATTATTAATAACTAAACATGAAGTAATAAATAAACATGACGTACACTTCGTTGTACAAATTTCTTTTATTATTGTGTTTGTTAATTAATAATTAGCTTATTATTTTATTTGGATTAATAAGATAGTTGAAAGTTACTATAGTAATGTATGAAAGTTATATATCATAACACATATATTATATTATTTCAGTCACGAATATGCCGGGTCAAATTGTAGAATTAACTAATAATTAATATGAATGACTGAATTTGACTGAATTGACTATTAATAATAATTGTAATAGTATTTTTATAGTATACGAATAATAATGTCTACAAACCAGATCAACTATAGCAAATCGTTTATATTGATCCAATGATATGGTCAAACTTAATTAGTTTTTCCAATAATGCTCGACAGTTGTACGAAATCGTTAGTTCAATAAAATGTTATTATAAGATGTTATATATACAAAGAATAATATATTTCCATATTCAATTCTTCTTGGACTTAACGAATCAGTCGTATATATGTAGGTATTAATGTTTAATTGATCTTTGACCTGTTCTATAGAGCTAGCGTAGCTCTACGGGTGATAAAAATGTTCAACGCCATCATATAATAATATGTACTACACAATAATCGAACCCACGACCTATGACCACAAGATGAAGCCAGTCAACTTTCACAACATTTTATTACATAGTATAGTAATTTGTATTAAAGATTCTTTTCAATAGCTATTCGTACGGAGTTCTTTGGTAACGTTTATGCATATCATAATTGTAATGATAGGTATAAAAATTGCTAAATGTTTACCGCATAACCTTTTTTTTTTTATAAAAAAAATTACTCAATTAACACTATGAACCTTTACCTATATATATATATATATATATATATATATATATATATATATATATATATATATATATATATATATATATATATATATATATATATATATATATATATATATATATATATATATATATATATATATATATATATATATATATATATATATATATATATATATATATATATATATATATATATATATATATATATATATATATATATATATATATATATATATATATATATATATATATATATATATATATATATATATATATATATATATATATATATATATATATATATACATATATAAATGTAATGAGATACAATAGTCAAATATTTCGACATATATATTTGCATACAAAAAAAATTATTTTAATCATTTGAATCTAATTCATTATACTAAATCGCATTTCCATTTTGCTATGTTATAATAACAACCATGAGCGTATAAAAAATTACGATAGCTATATATGAGCGCTACGCTCTAGGAGACAAAGCACGATGGGTTCCGCCAGCCAATATGAGAATAATAACTCGAAAATTTGGAGGAAATTGTGAACCGGAAATATTCTTCCATAGTATATCTTTATTAACTTAGTCTGGCTATGTAATGTACGGCTACATACAAAAGTGGAGAAAGTAGTAACTTATCACTAGATTTCTTTATCTACCCAGCATGACGGACTCTTAGCGACATAAAAAATAATAACATTCGGCTGTTCTCATAAGATGTAATGATGCCTTCCCGCAAAATATAACTTTCCTTGTCAATTATTTTTTATAACACAAAGAGTTTTATATGGCTTTTTTATATATTTGTATGTGATAATAGAGTTTAACGAGGCCATTGTACTTCTGTAGGATATTGATTTTTATTTGCTTGTTCGTTTGAAATCTACTCGGGTTAGTGATAATTTATTGGTGAACGATTTTAATAAAAATTGGACAGAAAGTAGAGAACAGAGTGTCTTAACACGGGGACAAGGTTCCTTCTGCCTACCTAGCTATATGCTGGATACAAGTGAAGCTAAAGAAAACATTTATAATTTTTATTTCGCTGGTTTCACGAGACAAAACACTCTAGCTAGAGCAAAAAAATATTACACTACTATTATACAATCCTTTAATAATATTTAATCAATTTGTTAGGAAATGCATATTAACGTATACAATTGTAAAGCGACACGCACGTATTTATTGAATAGCGTTATTTTGTACACTCTTCTCACGCCCTTTAAAGTCATGGTGGTTATTCCTTGTAATATAAGAAATTAACGTGTTATCAACGCTTGTTTACAATCTTTGTAGTTTTATTAACTGTCTCTTTGATCCTGCAGTTGACTTTTATAATAAAATTATTTCATCATATCCATGATTTATAGCATATTTTATAGCTTCATAAATATTCTACGAGTATACGAGCCCTTTTCATATACCCTAAATAACCTATATTATAAGGAAAACAAATCACGGCGTTGAATTCTTGGCTTCTGTGTTATATATAGCCTTATTCATTTTTTTTTAATAGTATGAACTAGCATTATTCTAGATTGTACATTATTTTAACTACCTTTACAAAAGCAACGACTCGTACCTAATTTTTAAAACTCATGTAATAGCTTCATTCTGTGGTTAGCCTTAATTTTCGTACTGAAATATGCGTTGGCTAACCTCGTTGGATTAAGCACTTATGTTATAATTATCTTCTTGGCGAATACAATTCATTTTTTAAACATATATAAAATAATAGAAACGCTGTCATGACGCAAATAGGATAGGTACGTCTGACAGAAAATGATTCTGGGAATATATATATATATATATATATATATATATATATATATATATATATATATATATATATATATATATATATATATATATATATATATATATATATATATATATATATATATATACATATATATATATATATATATATATATATATATATATATATATATATATATATATATATATATATATATATATATATATATATATATATATATATATATACATATATATATATATATATATATATATATATATATATATATATATATATATATATATATATATATATATATATATATATATATATATATATATATATATATATATATATATATATATATATATATATATATATATATATATATATATACAGATATAGATAGAATACAGAAGCCAAGAATTTAACGCCGTGATTTATATTTCCATAGTGCAGAAATACATGTAATCCATGTCCCATACCCTTTAGTGGATAACCAACAACTAAAGTTGATCTATGCTAACGAGCTCCAAGCTCCAATTCAATTATTTGTGAATATCAATTATCAATAAAGATGAGGCCACACTGTATTCGTACATACATATACTGTACTTACTTGTATATGCGTACCAGGTACTTATTTAGAAAAACTAGCGACTAAAGATTACTTAAAGCAATTTCGTATTAATAATAATTGCCCGTTGAGTGCTTCCGTGTTAATGCAACACAAAATTGATATTGGAAATCTTTTATATTTAATAGCAATGTGAGGGGAATCAATCAATACACTTCATATGCAGGTGCGATAAAATTATGTTGAAATTATCTACAGAATTGTGGCGGAAATAATTTATATTAAGCTTATATCTAAAATACAAGTCTACGGCGTTGAGCTCCGCCGTACAATACACAGTGTATCGAACTTAGACGTAATCCGGAAAACGGAGAATCTTAACTTACACTAAATCTCTCTGCCTGTGACCAGGTAAATGTAGATTTTATTAGTACATATATAACAAATATATATACGAGTATATGCCTAAGTATAAGATTAAGGTGTAAAATATTACGAGACCTAAAACTACTCATTAAAACGCTTCTTGTCCCTAACTAGTTAATAGAATTTTAATGGCTAAATTATATGCGGCTTTGAACTTCAACACGTAAATATGATGTTATAATAATTGCCATAATGTCCTTAGACCTAAGGGCATAAGTCAACTCTAACATTCATACACTATTATTAAAGCTGTTTAGGCACATTTGTTTCTGTTATTCAAATTTACATCTTAATAACTTCAATATAGCGAAATATCAAAGAAATATTCGTGTGGTAGCACTATATGTAAATTTCTTATATGTACCTATTTATTATATATACCAAATACCTAAAAATTTGTGCTCAGGTTCATACGATTAAGTAGTACAAAGATAATTATCATATATTCATATTTAACGTTAACTTATCTCTGCCCTCGACCAATATTCAAATGTTTAGAACAATATTTAGTTTAATGTTATCGGTCTAATCATAAAAATGCTTCCGAAAATCTTGTAGTATGCAAAATATATTGCATTAATATATATGTATATTTATACAAGAAGGCATGTACACTTTACATTTATTATTAATTTTGTAAGGTCACGACCTTGAGTTAGGCAATTATGTTAATAAAGAGAACATATTATAGCCTAGAAATACGTATATGTTATGTATTATAATTCACAAGTACACTCAACTTATGTCTAATATATGTACTTTACATTAGATATGCTCGTTGATCTCAATGCTTGCTATCAGCAAGCATTATATCTTTGTGCAATAAGATATATATATATATATATATATATATATATATATATATATATATATATATATATATATATATATATATATATATATATATATATATATATATATATATATATATATATATATATATATATATATATATATATATATATATATATATATATATATATATAGTAGAAAAACATTTTCTTTTACTTCTCACCTATGTGTTTAACTTCTCAGTTGTTACAAAATTCAATGAACGCTAACTTAATTTCACCAATCAGATGTCTAATTAATATGCTTAAAAGAGACGCGTAATATATCTGTTAAATCCGTAATTATCTTAAATAATAAGCTCGTATTTCACAATACGTAAGTATTTACCGCAAACGTTAAGTCACCATGCTAAGTGTACCTGAAACAATTACATCATATTTAATTTGAATAATTTTAATATGGAGAAAAAACTTTCACTTACATGTTTAGATAAGTAATTTTTAATTTTAATTTGTTATTTTACCTCTGAGAGTATCGTGGTGCATCGGGATGGCGTTTGAATATAAGCGCAATGATTATGGCTTCGAATCCCACTCGGAGAGATTTGTTATATTTATGTGGTATTTTGAAAGAAGACGAAAGTATTTGAATTTATGAAAGGTACTCACAAAGGTCTGAACTAGAATGAATAACAGAGATAGTTGTAAGTGGTAAAACAGGTGACTGTGAAGCAGACAACATGGGCGTAGGTGAATGAACAGATTTGACAGGACTAAAAATTAAAATTTTTGTTAAAAATTGTAAAATAAAATAAAATATCCAAAAAAATTGTTTCAACTTAAAAAAAACCCACCCTATTTATAAATGAACGAAATGTCTTTACACTAGTTTCTCTCCGCCTAACTTACCAAGCGGGAAAAAGTGTGAAGCTGTGTTTCACTTTGACACTTTACTCTCAAGAAGTGTAAAATTTTGTGTGAAATTATGAATATGCTACCGTGTCTAAGTATCTATGAATTTTACGATGTCATTATTATTTTCACTTAACTTATTATATTTCCAAGTGTATGACAGTTATATCGATATTCTGATATATAAATTGATAACGCTTCGATTAAGGTGATAGTGTCTAATGCCTTCTTAAAAATATAATGCTTCTAATTTTGATATAATTCGACGTTGCAAACACAGGCTTACGATTACGTAATTCTAAATATAAATATAGTCATTAAACTATATTTATATTTTGAATTAGACGTTTAAAGTGATATTAAATGAAAGTGTTTTCCAAAAAAGTGATTAAATGTTTTTGATTTACATAGTAATAATCTTAAGAGGTCATGTTGTAAAATTAATTTAAACAAATGAAATAAATCATACACTGGCTGTGTAATAATTCATTATACATAATTTTGCACAAAGCTGTATTTCACAAAGTAACATTAGGTAACGTTACGACAGAATCTCACTTCTGCAGCGTTACTTAAGTATGGAGGAAACGCTTTCAATAAAACAGTTAATTCATAAGCTCTTCATTTTGACGTCGCACGCGCATCTCTCATTAACCTTAGCGCATAATGTTTACTAAAAGTGATGGCTCACTTCAGCTAATGTATGTATATTATTATACTGTTACTTTAAACTTTATAGGATATGAAACTGATATTTAAAAAATTGTATATGAAAATTGGATAGAAGCGAGACTTACGCATGCGCCTTTTATATACCAACCAAGCGATCTAGCTAATTAAGCAATACCTTTTTATAGTTACACGCTTTTTGCAATTTACTATTTTCATTGTTAGAATTTTGAAAATTTCTATCACCCAAAGATTACTCCTACAAGATGTCAAGACATGAGAACGACGACGACATGAAATTTTTAAGACTAATTGACTATTGCCTACAACATCTACAAATTAGATACAATCCAACTCAGCTACGATGTCTTAAAGAGAATTTATAATAATTTATGTACCTTAACTAACCTACAGAAGCCATTTCTAACAATTACTCTAAGTCTCAAACATTGTAAATATTGGCTATTGTTAAGGAGAAACGTGAAGTACCTCGTACAGTACGGTATGTTACCGTCTCACAAATTCCAAGAGAAATTTCATGCTCAGGTATGCTTGCACAATGGACATGCATATATGTACATAAATGTGTATGCTTATTTCTATTATTATAACTTTTACTATTATTTGAAATTTCCTATACCTTAACCTCTATTTTAAAATATAATGTTAATACAAGAAATGATAATTGTAATCATACAATATCATTCTGTCTGTCTGTCTAAAAATCCTAAAGTTAAAAATATTAGCACATATTTCAAAATTAAATTAATAGAAGACTTGTATTATAAAATACACTGTACCTAATTAGCTTCTTAACTCTAGAAAGACATTAGTACATATTTACGTATATGTAAGTATTGATTTCAGTGCTTTAATGTTTGGTATAATCTAACCACAACAACGGTAGCTTTAGAACATCAGCGAACATTTAGTTCATCATTATCATATTAAATAACACACAGGTAGAATGTTTTATTCAATAAAGACGATGGCCAATATAGACTGTAAAATTTGTTTCTGTTTCTTTTTATATTATTTTAGTGTACACACAAAATAAATGAAGACAAGTTTGAGAAAACGTATAAAACTTTAAATGTTACGGAAACTCTCTGAAACTCTTTGAAACTCTCCAACTTGGATGTTTTGAAAAATAAATTTAATTTTTATTAAAACACATACTATTTTATTTATCTAAATTCATTAGGGAATGAATGAATGACGAAAATATTATTAATTTAATGAAAAACGAATTCGAACCTATAAACACGACAGAAAATTTTCGATGTGCATGCTCGACTGTGATATAACGTATTTATGCAATAGTTCCTCCATGGTAATGTTTGTCACATTAACATGTAGGAAAGGTGAAAGGTCCTACTTAGTATGTAAAACTTAATACAATGAAAACGATTTTACCATAGAAAATATAGAGATGCGTATTTAGACGTAGCAATAATATATTTTTGGTTACATGACATTTTCTAAGAGGTTTTGTCATTAAATAAATATACATATATATCAGCGATATTGTATATTATATTATGTGTATTAATATATTTTAATATATTTTAATTCCGTGGATCAGGAATCGAACCCACAATCGACGCAATCTGTCCCGCTACGCCATGATGACCTTATTATAGTATAATTTTTTTTAATAAAATTAGATCATATAATGTTATAAATTGACATGAAAGAAAACTATTTTTTTTACATATTAAGTATAATCTATAAAATCAAATAATTTTAATCTGATTTCACAATATTAGTCATAGTCAGGCTGTTACGACGACCATAACCAGTTGTATGCTTTCGAACTTTAGAAAAACCCACTTGTTGAAATCTTATAGTACTAAAAAAATAAATTAATTATATTAGCTTCACGCTGTATCCTGCACACGACTAGGTAGGCAGAAGGAACCGTAGGAATCTTTCCCCGCTTTCCACCTTTCGAGGCATTGCGTGTTGGGTGGCGGTACCCAACGTCGCGCTTTTTGCCTTGTTACCAGAGCGAAGAAAATTAAAATGATTCATTCTCCGGGAGTGGGAATCGTACCCACAAACCGTCGCGTTTACAGGCAGAGGCCTCAGCGAGACAATAATCCGAAGAATATATTTTAATTTATTGCCGTTGGCACTAATGGCATTTACAGCGACACCGGATATGTACGGAAGAGTGTGCCGGATAGACAAAGAAGAGGGAAAGAGGGTGTCCAAATTAGGAACTGTAGAAAGAATACATTTATACCATTTACATTTTACACACTTGATGATAACAGAATGTAAAAAAGTTATGTAATAAACAATAACAAAAAGGAAACATAAAAAATCGTGCATGTCCAAATTGATGTAATAGAGGATTCATTATGTTTTTGTTTTAAGACGCTTTACCGGAACCATTCTTACATTGAACGGGTTTATTTCGTTATAATATATGCATATGAATGTCATAACATCAGCATCGTATTACGGTACTTGGACCGTTATATCAGGTATTAAGGACAAAATAAATGAAGTCAAACCAATTTCGAAATATTTAAAGTGTTTTTTTCTTAACTTCTTGCTTTATCCCTTCTCCTCCTTTTTATATAGAGAGTTAATTAAAGTGAACCTAGTGTACTTGCCTCCCAATTTTGAGATTTGCGTGCTAAGCTGCGTGCTAAGTAGTGAGCGATTTGTCTATTTCGTTAAGTAAATTAATATTAGCATTCCGTCGAGATGGAACCGTTGCTATTGCATCTCACTGCACTGTAGTAGCCTCAATAGATATTAGGTATTTTTAAATTCGTAAATCCGCGCTTCAACGCTTACTTAAACATCCGTATATGTGCATACTACATACACACATACTAAATATATAGGAATTTTTTTTTATTATCATAACATGACGGCCGAATTTACTTATAAAAATCGATCTAAATTATTTTATAAGTTATGGCCAAAATACAATCTCATATATTAAAGTCAGAGAGAACTGGATTAAATTATTTAAGTAACATACTGTTTCATGAATATAGCTAGAAATAAAAAGCTATAATATATTATAGTAGTATATGCTATAACTTTTTACAAAAAAAATACTTTAAGACATAAAACTTTTAATTTACATATACAAATGATACCCGTACTATTTAATCACATCGTTAAATAGTACGGGTATCATTTGTTCTCTCTGACTTTAATATATAAGATTGATTTTTGTCTCGGCCATAACTTCTAAAATTATTTTAGATTGATTTTTATATGTAAATTCGGCCGCCATATTATGATAATTAAAATCATTCCTACGTATTTAATGTGTGTGTATGTAGTATGCACATATACGGATGTTTAAGTAAGCGTCGGAGGATATTTTAAAATTTAAATTGAATCAACCAACAAACTAAAAAAACACTATGGGATTTCCAACACACGATTTACGTAAACTGCATCCGGTTTTTTAAGTAACCTCAGTTTTTAATTTACTATTTATTTCGTACTAGTAGATGCCCACAACTTCGTTTGCTTGGACTCTCCGATCCTTGCCACCCGAGTGTCTTTATCGAATTATTGATATTTTTTCTTAATTTTTACACTTTTGATTATCTATTGTGGGCTTGCATTAGGTGTTCCAGATCCTAGAATTTTATATGTCATCAATCAATCATTTTTATTATGACACTATTTCATTATTTCTTATAATTCAGCTGCTCTGGTTGTACATCAGGTGTGCCAGTCTTCACAATAAATTATAGTATCATGACCCTAAATTATATCATAATAAGTATCATGACCCTAATAGCTATACAACATAAAAAACTTTCATTCAAATCTGTCCAATAGATCCGAAGATGTGCGTGTACAAACAGACGAACAGACAGATAAACATTTTAAAAAATCAATTCTATTAATATTCAAGGTCCACCCACATTTTTTACTGTTTTATTAAAGTATAGATTAGTTACTAACAGATCATGATTAACGTCCGTTATTACTCCTACAAGTGCTAGTCCAGTTCCAAACACCTCATTTATCCTAGATAAATTAAAATCACTTACTGTTTTTTTTATTTCATTTTGAGTTTGCGCAAGTATATAGCCACAAATATATATTTTTTTAATCCAGATAAAACTTATTATATGAATACATTTATATATGTATATAATAATAATAGATGGAATCGTAATAAATACGATATTCAACATGCGTAATTTAAGCCTGTTACTTGCACTCGCACTCAATAATGTCATGTAACGTCAAAGTGCTGATTTACATTAGACAGGTAACATAAAACTGTATTGGTTTGTAACTGTATCAAAGCTTTAATCATATGCTAAATAATTAACGGTATTTTTGAATTGATTTTGGTGATTTAGTAACTTTTTTGTAATGTAAATTGAAAATAACGGTACGAAAAGGTAACAGCTTCGCGCTATTTCCCGCAAATAGCTGAATAGACAGAAAGAACCTAGAGACAACTCTGAGACAATGCGTATTGAATGGCGGAACTTAACGACGCGCTCTGTCTTATTATCAAAGCGGATAAGCGATATAATTTATTCTTCTCGAGTGGGAATCGACCCCAAACTATCACGTTTACGGTCAGACGCTGTACCGCTGCGACACGACCAACAAAAAAAATGACCAGACAATTGTAACTCCGCTCTCCATTACATACACAAAATAACCCAACAAAGTGTTTTGACTCTATGTTCTCTCTGTCTAAAGCGTAAATCAAATTTTCAACGAACAGCACGGACATATTTATAACATCAATAATAAAAGCAAGCACAAACACAAACAAAAGCTAGTAACATTCTAATACATAATATTACTCTTGCTTATAATTCTTTAAAAAAATCTTCTTTGCACATAATTTTGATCATGAAAGCTCTACCAAATGACAGAGTCAATGTCAGATTGTCACAGCCAATTTAATTTATACGCTCCGTTTCTATTGTACATTTCACCGTAGACCGTAAATTATTGTAAAGACGTAGAATAGAGCACCGTCATTGATGGCCGTCATTCAGTTGACCGTAGAAAAGGTCAAGCTTTGCTTGCGGACTAATTGCAATTAAATATAATTGTGTAGCACGGCCACACTCGGAGACGGTGATTAACTTATATTAAACACTTCACAGTATGTTGTTACCATCATTTGTTATACCATTATGAGACAACTTCCGCTACTCAAAAGTATAGATTTAAATTAAGTTTTACATCAAATTTTAATAAAAAATTACTATCTGACGTTTTTTTTATTATATAATGTGATCTACATAATATGAAATATGTAGTAGGAAAACTTGCTCAAGAACTGTGAGACAAGATTGAAAAATGTATGAAGACAAAAATAGGCTCGGGAGCTCCAATTTGTTTTTTTAATTTTTTTTAAAAGACATTCTATTGAAAAGTCATGGAAAACGTATTATAATAAATCGCCACACCATTAAATAACACCGACCAGTATTTTTAGATTGCCAAAATATATTAACTTTTCGACATGATTCAACTGTATTTTTATAGCTATGAATATTTTACTTTGTTTTTTATTTTGTTTATAGTTTCATGCTTTTTTCTGTACATAACAGAAAAAGCCTTAAAGCTAAATCACGCCGTTCGGGTGATGGAACTTAATGCCTCGCTCTGTCCTGACAGAGCGGAGAAACGAAAGTATATCATCCTGCCAAGTTTCTTTTTTTTATTTTCACCCAATTTATGCAATCCACTACCTTAAAAAAGATGAAACTCATTTTAAATGCTTTATTAGACTTATATGGCAAACGATACACGAGTAAAATAACGTAAACGAGGTCACCTATGCTCATAGGCTAAGTTTTTGAGACATATTACATCTAAAGCGGCTCTTCTTTAGATATTTTTTATCAGATATGATTAAATTAAACGTGTTTTACTCATTAACCCAGTTTCGAGCCCATATTGATTGGTATGACGAAAATAATCATAAGAATTGATTATGGATATCATCATGGATAGCCCATAATCTACATAAAAGCAGGTGTTCCGTAGGCTGAGTTTTTAAAGTACATACATTTAACGTACATTACTACATTAGCTTCTCTCAATTTAACTATAAAATGGGCGAAAAGTGTAAGGTTTCCTTTTTAAATAGGTTCTTAGAACAGAGTGTAACTAATGCCTGTATATTAATATTATTATATATATTAAATAAACATAAATTATGAAACTTAATGCATGTCATTTTAACCTTATAAGCTCAATTCTGCTTAAATCTACACAATAGTTATTAATTTACTAAAATAATTAAGCTAAAAGATAACTAGAAATTAATTAAATTACTTTGCCTCAATTAGATTTTTGGAACTTTAATAGGGTAGGACCATATAGATATATTAAAAAACAAATGACTGACTGGCTGACAAACTTAATTTTAGATTGTTATCACCATTGCTGTAAAGTCAGCAATGCTTGGAACTAGGAGATCCTAAGAATAACGCGACCCGCCCCGCCTTCACACGGGTGGAATGCTGATACTAAATAACTACAGAATTTCTTTACATACAACGTTCACAGTATTTTTGTCATATATTACACAAAACGAACATACATGTATTTTCTTTAAAAGTTAATCTTGAAAGAGCGAGACATATGATTGGCCATGTGAAAGATGTCACATTAGAAACTTTAAAAACTAGTAGTGTTCATCTTCTATATTGTACATCTGTTATGCATGCATCTTGAATCATTCTATCTATTAAAAAAAACTACATCAAAATCCGTTGCGAAGTTTTAAAGAGTAAGTATACTAAGTATACATAGGGACAGGCAGCAGAAGCGACTATTGCTTTATTTCTATTGCGATATTGTTGCGCTAACGATACACACTTACAATGATCAAATTAAGGCTTTATATATATATATATATATATATATATATATATATATATATATATATATATATATATATATATATATATATATATATATATATATATATATATATATGTGTGTGTTATTTAGGAGTAATATCACTTTCATTCTACACATACATACATACATATTAACAGTACCTGAACATTTCATAACGTGTCAAAGTGCTTATGAACTAACAGAGGTGATAAATAGTTGACATAATAGTGGTCTTCTAAATTCTTTCATCACAAGCATAAATATTGGTTAATATTTAATACACAAATAGAGAGAGTGTGGAAGGTCGATGTTGTAATAGCTGACGACAATGTTTGAAAATTTTAACTAAACTTTAGTTACTTATAATAATAGGTGTTTAAGATTTATTGTTTACATAGTAACTATATACGAGTATGTTGAAGATGAGTGTACCTGCTGTAGTATATATAGTCTTGTCAATTTTGCAAGTAACTATTGGATATAATGAAATTGTGTGTAACAATACTTACAGAAAAAATATAAAAATTTGAACACAAAGGGATTTGAACCCGCGCCTCGTGGAATCCATCCAAGCGTTCGGAACGTAATTATTTGTGCCAAGCATATAAGAATATTTGGATGACTTTTAATGTATTAATCCATACTAAGGATAGAAAAATACTTGAAGAAAACATATAAAAATATGAACGCAGCAGGAATCGAACCCGCGCCTCATGGAAACCGTCCAAGCGCTCAAATTTTTATATGTTTTCTTTAAGTAAACATATAAGAATTTCGACATAGCGTGATGAAGTACGAATGGCTTAGTAGTTCAGCTTAAAATTTAAGACTAACCGTCTTAAATTTTTAGATATTTTCTTTAAGTATTTTTTCTATCCATAGTATGGCTTAACACTTTAAAAATCAATAAAATATTGTTTGTAACGGCTTAGAAAAATTTCAATTTTATTATGTTTTTAGCGTTTTAACTTTTTCAAGCTTACATATTATACTGCAGATCAATTAAAAGTATTCTTTATTACTATTTAATGTATTTATTGTATTTTATTTGTAATGTATTTATTGTAATTAGTAATGTATTTAGTGGAATTAGTATTTAATGTATTTATTTATATATGTATGTGTTTAAGTTTGTTTGTTGATTTAAACTTACTTTATAAATTTCGTAGAGAAAATTCAGATCAGTCCTCGCAGGCTTATCTGTATATTATATTATATTGTATATGTTTATCTGTATATTTGATTGAAAGCACTAATCTCAGGGCCTACTGGTTCAAGTTTAGATTATTTTTCTGTTGAATCATTTTTATCAATATATAGGCATATAGGGTATATTATAGACCTTGGTGACAGCCTAAACAAGAATAGCATAGAAAGATTACTAAATACACCGATCAAACTAAAATATATCTAAAAAAGCCCAGATTGTCACCAACTTTAGAAATTTAAATAGGAATTTAAATAGGTAATAAATATATTTTTTCCTTACTTTAAAGTAATTAAAATATTATTTTGTACATTTTCGTGCTCTTTTAAGAAAAAACTAAATTTGTATTAATTTATATCAATCCACAAATTCAGTATCAATTACCTAATTTATAAATAAGTTACTAAGGTTGCGATATACATTCATATTAGCATTATAAATGACCAGGCATTAGTAATAACACCTTATATAACATTAGACTATCTTCTCGGTCGTGTTGTACGAGCCAAGTTAAGGTCGAGTAGATATAATTTGCGTAATAGTAAATTTTAAGAAACACTTGGCTACTTAGTAACATCTTTAACTGTAGTGTAATATATTTAACCTTGTTTCTTCACTGTCTGTGTATTTTTTTATTTATATATAAATTTAACGGTTTATCCCGCAGCGCAGTTAACCTAGTGTCAAGACACTCCGTTCTCCGCGTCCAGATTGAATTCGAGACATATGTGTTGAATGGCAGACATCAATCACGCTCCATGTCTTCAGAAGAAGGATCGTATTTAATTCCCTTCGAGTGAAAATTAAAATAATTAACTCTCCACCGTCTGGGGATTGAAGCCGCAGCCATCTTAAAAGTGCCTACAGCTAAACGCTGTCCGGCTGCGCCACTAATCTCTACAAACCAACACCATTATTGAATAAATATTTTACAGGAAACCATATGATTGTAAACACTAAGTGGGTACTTCAGTATTACCAGAAAACTATCTATTAAATTAATAATTGTAAAGTTTATGCAAATTTTGTATGCACACCGGCGGACATGTCGTGGGATTTTTTAAACGAGACCGTCATCGCGTCTTTTCATCGCTTCGCCCTTGACTCTAATACATGGGCATTAGAAACTTACCGTCTTTACAGCTTATGGGAAACGCAGGTGACATAATATAAAAGTGCGTTACGTTATAAAAGTACATCACGGAAAAGATTTTATGCTAATTATTCTATTATTATATCATATTTGAAATTTATGTTTAATTTCTACTAGTTAGTTATAAATAGTAATCTTGGAAACGTTGTTTAATTCAACATTTAAAATTAAAATGAAAGTGCTTATATATGTAATTACCATTACATTAATTAACTAATGAACACCGTCGTGGTGCAGTGGGAACAATATCTGGCTATAAATGTGGTGGTGATAGGTTCATCCCAGGGTTAAGAATTATTATTTTAGCGGGAAAATCCCGTTCAGAATAAACAAAGCGTGGTGTTGAGTTTCACCAAAATTAATTATTGAACTCTAGTTATTGAATGAATGGAATGGAAAACGGAGAACGAAATACCGTGACACTATCTTCCTACCCTGTTACGTGGAGAAAATTTAAATTTTAATATTCAATAAATAATAGTATCTAATTATATATTTATGCGATTTTAAGGTATACCAATTTTCTATTTGTAATATAAAATGTTTTAAGCAATCTCAAATGCAGCTTATCTAAACAATTTTTACATTTATGAGAAATACACTAAAATGGTATACTTTCTCTAATATAAATTTAATTTAGTAAAGAACAGCATGTGCAGATATTATCTTTTTACGTGAAAACACTTGGCTATTTTACGATTTAACTGCTTTATTCAATTGTGGAACTATTATTTTACCGTCTAGCTTTCATTTATTCTAGAACGATGATCAATATAATGATAAACCATTAAGTTATATGTAAAATAAACGAGCTGTCAGAAATGTTATTAGATACCTACTTATATTACTTGTTAATAGACTTTGGCCAGTTTAGGACTATTATCAGTTGATTTCTAGAACATATTTCGAATGCGATCTGTGAATTCAAAAAAAACTATAACGCAAGCAAATTTGTAAGCTAGAACTTTTTTTTTTCACCATTACACATTAATTAATTATTTACAGAATACATACACAACAACACATTAATTAATTATTTACAGGATAATTTACAGGAAATAACTTCTAGACGTAACCCATACAAAACGAGTTATGGATATGAGTGAAAATAAAAAAGCTTATATTTAATCAATTAATTGTAAACATTTAACACCTTCCAATAAAAAAACAATTATATAACAGAAATATGTAAGCGTAGATTTAAATAAATAAATATTCAAATAAAA
Source organism: Dione juno (assembly GCA_037127375.1). Lineage (NCBI taxonomy): Eukaryota > Metazoa > Arthropoda > Insecta > Lepidoptera > Nymphalidae > Dione > Dione juno. Next base: position 1,231,945 of record JAXRJS010000070.1, on the reverse strand, counting down.
TCGTTCTTTTAATGAAGAAATAAAATTATAATAAAATCTATTATAACATCCGTACACACAATGACCGGGACAAGGTCGTTTGAAAGACCTTCGTGACGTAAGCCTGAAGTATTTAATTGCTTCCGATTGCAACAGTACAAGTACTCCATACATACATACATTCTTCATAGAAGGTAAATCTTAAGGTTTTATATTAATAAATATTTGTAATGGCTAATTTATTTTAATTGCTATTCATATATTTTATGATGCACGTTTATGAAATTGTTTAAATTTAAATATAATCTTTAAGGTACAATAAAAGGCGCCAACAGATATTGTTATCAGTAATTTTAAGTAGCAAAGATATACATTTTATATTAAAACATTATTAATTCAAAAAAAAGTTTAATAGGCAAAAATGTATATTAAATATTTAAAATAGTCTCATAATATATGTACACAAAAGTAATAATTTAATATTAACGATATAATCTAACGGAAATTTGATGTAAACCACAATATGATTTCAAGTGAACAGATATCTCATGTTTTCATAGATCTTCATTATTTTAAAACATGTAGATGTTAGCTTTTTCCTTGAGAAGCAAGCAAGTATTTTGTGTTCAAGCTTTCTAAAATGAAATGGGAAAAATGAGTGCGTAAGTGTTTCTTGATAATTAGATTATTGTAGAGCCTAAAAGCTTTCTTAATCGTTATATCTTTTATGTAATATATTTATTATATCGAAAAAATGTCAATACTACAACGACAAATCTGGTTTCAGCAATAAAATGTATACTATTACTGAACTGTTCTTCTACATTTGACGTATTTGTATTGGTACTTCAAGTTTTTCATATACAAAAAGATACACTAACTATATTTTCACTGTTTGACTCTGAAATTGCATGAAATTGATAAAGATGCACTTTTTATCAGCTTCACGCAGCAGTGTAAATACATTTTGTTTTGCGCTAGCTTCTCTGAATATGAGTCACTTTATCCCATCAGAATGAGGAAATGAAAATAATTCCTTGAGCGGAAATCGAACCAACAACTATCGCCTTTACAGTCATATGCTGTCCTAGTGTGCTACAATAACCTTACTTACTGAATTTATTCATCTAAATATGTAAATTTTTACATAATTGCATAATTTAATAGTTTGAACGAGGTTTAATTAACTTAAATATATATTTTATTAACAAGGTAAGGCGAATCTTTTATCCTTGTTCTTAATTTAAATTCTTACATAGTTAAGCTGTAAAGTCTCTAGCTTTCATTTTCAAATATCTCGCTTAAAATCATCTTGATTGTTTTAACAAGCGTCAACAGCACTTTTACTCTACAAACACTGCGGATGCCGACAGACGGACGAGCCTAAATTATGCTAATTGATACGCGACCAAAATGGAAAAACTTTCGTTAGCAGGGAAAGTTGATGGAGTGAACCCACGATATACAGACTGATTTATGTTTAAAATTATAGCTTATATTGTATTTTTTTTAAATATTAGAGTGTTATCCAAAAGTATCATTAAATGATACTTTTTGATAACACTCTAAGATAATGGTATTTCCATATTATATATTTAATTAAATATTTTGAAATTTGCTATGAAATTGCAGGATTGACCTATGTTTATATATATATATATATATATATATATATATATATATATATATATATATATATATATATATATATATATATATATATATATATATATATATATATATATATATATATATATATATATATATATATATATATATATATATATATAATATATGTCAAGGCATCTATTGAATAAATTTATAGGATTAGATATTATATAACATATATTATCTAATAGTTATCAGGTTTTGTCAAAGCCCTGACGAAAGTTTTATAGAAAAAGTTAATTAAATCAAATATTTATTATATAAGTGTGTTGAAAACTAAAATTCTACATTGACACAATTAGGTTAGAATTAATATGTATACATATATTGATTTCAATCTATAACTACTTCATTAATATCAGGTCAATTCAATCGAAACTTACATCATAAATTTTTTAAAGTTATAAATAATAATAGATTACACGTTTAACCATATTTACAATGATAACCGTATAATTATCTTTTGTGAATGATTACATAAAGCCTACGCAGAGATTTTTTTTTACGGAATGTGATATCTTTTATTTTGGTATTAGGTACATTATTATTATCAATAACTTGATAATGGAAAACAAAATCGTGTTCATACATCTCCCATAATATCAATATTGACTGGAATAATTAAAAACTTGTACCACGTTACATCATTCTATATAGAAATCTTGTGAAAATAGCTACACTGTATTTTATGAGAAAGAACAAAAAATACCATTGTATTTAAACTAAACAGGAAAAGAACTTAGAACTGTCATTTACAATTTTAAATCTGCTACTAAGGCATCGTAACTTTTGAAAACTCATTTGTATGTATGTATAGAATATGAATCTAACAATAATTTCATATCATTGACAAGTGACTTAAATCGGTCGTGCAAGTATAGTATTTGTCACAGTCTAAATAAATTTTACTTTCTGCGCTCAAGTACTCGTATACTGCGTATTAGATTACTGTACATACCAAACATGTCTTCACGCACTTCTATTAAGGAGACGAAAGTAATGATCTAATATACTGTTTGTGTTAATTCTACTATATATGTATGTATTTATATATCAAGTTTGGAAAATATTTTAACAAACGTAGCTAATATGGGCTATATATATGTTATATTTATTTATATTAGTTAACATTTTGTTACCTACAACTGACAATTTTGAGAATTTTCTAAAAACTGTAGAAACAATGTAAAAAACACAATTTAAAATATTTTTACCTATATAATTTAATTTAAAGATAGAAATTTAATTCTCATAAAAATTTAATTCGCATAACATGGGCTATATAAAAGACTTTAACGCGCTCTACTATATCGATATTAGCTAATATGATACATAATATCGTTTATGTTTTTAAAACAAATGCATGGCTTTTTTACATTTTTAGCTTTACATTTTATCGTGCATATCCCTAGCAGTATTGGCACAGAATCTAGTGTCCAGTCACTCCGTTTTCCACCCCTATTGAATATATTGGGTGTTGAATAGTGTACCTCGCTGTACTTTATTTACAAGCGCGGGAAAATAAAAATACTTTATATCCCCGAGGAGAGATTAATTGAAGTAACAATACTTCCATACAATAAATATAATATATAAGGTACGTTTTATATTTAAATTTTATTGTTGTATCAGTTGGTAGAAAATAAAACTATTATCAAACAAATGTAGTAAAATTGAAACGAGTGCTCTAGTTATAGCCCATCTGAAATCGATCGAGTTCTATATAAAACCAGTCAACATGTGTTGTATGTCAGGTGCATTCAAGTTCGCACCGTTATAGGCATAGATTCCACAACCACCGTGTTGTATTAAGAAAATGCTAATCTAAGTCAGTAGGTAAATTTTGTGATAATTATGATTCTAAAAATTAAAGTACTATTTACAAATAAAAAGGATATTTTGTTCTCTTAAAGTTGGTCTTGGTCTTGGTTGGTAAAGTCTTCATTTTACGCCTACATCAGAAACATTGCGTGTGGAATGACGGAGCTTAACGCCACGCATTCGCTTATTAAAACGAGAAAGCGAGGAGAGCGATAAGGGCAAATATATATGTAATTATAGCTTAATATAATAAGTTTTAAAGTTTTTAGTTTATTTTTATTAATCGTGGTCAAGTTCGACGAGAAGTTTTAATGTATTTACAGAAATAGGTGTAATATCTTTGCAATCTCGTCAAATACGGTAAAAGTTATAGAATTAAAAAAAATTGATATCATAAACGTAGATATGTCACAGTCACTATAGTAAAATTATATTATTAATCATCTCTTGGGACTATTAACGGCTAATTAAGTTAACAATAATGAACATGTTACGTCAAGTCATAATCATTACTAAATTATTCTTATATTAGTTCAAAATGATTTTATTTATCATAATTGTTTATTTGAATTTTTTTTTTACATATAAAATTATTATATGCAATTTATAAAAAATATTATCAAATTGTTTTACTTTTACATAATACTGAAGGAAAATTTGAAATTCAAACTTGAACATTTATTTACAGTCAAAATTTAACTCTCGTTTGAAATTTTTGTAATTCTATATTTATATAATTTTCTATATTCTTTAAAAAAATAGTTATTTATTTTCGTAATATATAACCCCTACATTATTATATAACTACATATATTCCAAAACAAATCTACATAAAAACCAATATATTGGTATATTATGTTAAATAATGCATATATGTAAAAAAAAATAAAAGTTCAAGCATTTATATGATAAATAGGAGTGTCAATGCAAATTCTATCATTAACAGACGCTAAATTATACGTAGGGCATAGTCACTTTCACTTTTGACTGTGATTAGTGGGAAAGTCTGCCCATTAGTAATAAAATATTTAATAAGTTGTATATATAAGCTATTATACATACAAAACACGGTTTAAGTATGACCGTTTATATATTAATACTTAATTATAAATGTGTTTGTCAAAATAATCAAAATTAATATTTATTTCGAGAATTGGTAATATTACTTTTTAAAATATAAAAAGGAATTAAGCTGAAATAATCTAAAATTTAACTAACCATATCCCTTCATAGTATTATCAACTAAAATAGTATATGTATAGTAGTAGTATGTATAAAACAAAAATGTTCTACGATCGTAATAGAAATATAAAGTACGGCGATAAAATCCGAATTCAGAATAAAACTCAATAACAGTATAAGGTGTGACAGTAAATTCAACTGTAACGAGTTATTCCAACTCATTATTAGTGTCTACATTACTATAAAGCAATAAACAATTGTATACATTATCTATGAAACTAATTCGAAGCGTACTATTAGTATCTATGGATAAATAATTAAATTATTATTTATGCTTAAAACATTTATTTATTATAATTATTGCTTTAAATTAACAATTTGTGTTTTGATTTTAATAATAGTCTTTAGTGAAAAACCAAATATGGTGTGATTAGAACAAACAGTAAGCTTAAACTTAATTTACCTACTGTAAAGTTAAATGTCGATATTCGTGTCGGAAACGCTATTACATAATTACGCAAAAAAATATCAACATGTTCACGTACTTCATGGTTAAAATCATTAAAACAACAGCTGGCCGAGTTTCTTTTTTTTTATATATATACTAACTTCATTGGTTAAGTTGTTTATAAGCTTTTGATTGATTTGTGTATTAAAAATATTTTCGTTGCTGACGATTGGAAAATTTTTAAAAATAAGTGGATTTTAGAATTCAAAATAACATGTTAATAAAATCTAGACTCACCTGTTAAAACAGCTAAGAGTAATAATAATCCACTGAACAATTTAAGCGACTGCATTTTTTAAATATACACTTTCACTAAAAACACTAAATATTCACTCTAAATCTCTTATTTTTCTTTTAATTTTCATCAATTTATATATCTTATAAGAATACTATTCATTTTACATTTACAATATTCACAAGAAATTATTTAAAACTTTATTTTCATTTAACGAACGACGAAATATGTCAAAAAAATGGCGGTAAAATTGTAGTTTCCCGCGCACCGAGTGCTTCGTTCGAAAGTCAAACGCCTACTGGTGACCAGCCAGTCAGGTGCACGCTATCACTCGACCGATTTCAAATGTTACTAATTAATTTATCATTTTTAAAAATCGATATTAACTCGGTGGTATAATCGTTTTGCAAGTAAGCATTCCAGTTTGACTGGCTGGTCAGTAACATTGAACTCGTATGACTATATACGTACAATATTTAAATATGTACGAATATTCAAACTTATATTTAGTCGCTTAAATATTTTATTTGAAACCTGTTTTAATTGGTCTCTTTAGGTACCTATAGATATTTAGGTAATTGCCAAATTGTCAGCTAGTGTCACACACGTAAACCTCTAGCAATGGTAAATTTGCATACAAGTACTAATATACTATAATGTACAATAAGTCATATCAAATTAAGATATGTAATAAATTATAAAAAAAATACATTTTAAAAGGCTATTACGGTTCAGCACTTCATTTATGGATTTCGGGCTTTATTATTGAATACTTTAGAATTCTTCTGTGCAACTAAGTACGTGATATTTTTCACGTTTTCCATAAGTTCTATGTAATGTTAATGTGAGCTTAGCATCAAACTTTAAGGTCTCTACAATTTTTTAATGTTTTTTTTTATAATAAATAGCCTTGAAATATACTTGAATTGTGAAATATAAAAATATAGCCTTAGGTACGTATTATATATATTAAAATAATCGTAAATACATATTTAAATAGTCGTAATTATAATATTTGTATTAAAAGATAAGGAAAATAATATTAAATGCGATGTTGCACCGTGACCCTGTATAGAATGAAATTTTATTATTTTCTCCACCTAGTAAGTAAGTAAGTAAGTAGGTAAGTAAGCTTATATCATATATTTTGTCGATATAAAGTAGAGCTTCAAAATATTCCAAAAACCATCGGAAACTGCTATTTCTTAAAAGACAATTAAATATTGAATAACGATACCTAAAGATAGTTATATATGTATTGTGTCTTAAGCAGACCACGAATCAAGGACAGCTTGTAATTGTATTCAATTTGCAGTAAACATAATTTAAATTTATGACCTTTTAAATATTTACCTGCTCATATAATAAATTATATTTATTTATCTACTGTATAGTTACAGAGGTGCTTAACGATACATTACCTCGCTTTCCATTTTCGAATATTTAACTAATTAAACTAAAATTACACTTAAATGGCCCATAGATTCAAATTGGATGAGAGAACTTTGCGAGCTTTGCCGATTTTGTGCCTTAAAAGGAAACTAACGGAAATCTTATAGGATGACTTTATTATCCGTAGTTTATGGGCAAGACAAGGCAAACCAGCGTTTGGGTCACCTGATGGTAAGTGATCACCGCCACCCATGTCCGTGTAATACCAGAGGTGCTTCAGGTGAGTAAGAGCTTACAGTAACTTATGGAAAATATCCGAAAATTGTTAATTAACATGTAATTAACAAGCAATAAAAATCATTACAATCATATAAAGGTACTCGTATAACTGTTCTTTAAAAATGAATGCATATTACGCCCGCAGATTAAGCTTGTCAACTTTTATAAATTGTACTTCCCGTTGACCTATAATTATGAGAGATTTTATTTTATTTTCAGAAATATTTAAAATAAACTACTATTATATTTAATATTGAAAAATTAATAAATAATTTAAAAAACAGAAACTCTGAATAAAATAGAAAAATAAATAGTTTAGATTTTGAAATATGTTTAATCATTCAAATATTTAAATGTCTAATAACATATTAAAAATTTACAAGGCCCCCTATTTTTTATTACATATTTACACTTTATTATATTTAGCTTAATATTTAAATTAAAAAAAATAAAGAAAACTAAACAAAAACACAATTGATGAAGAAAAGGCGTTCTTATCGCGATTTCTTTCAGACTACTTTTGGGTGAGGAAATTCCTCCTAATACACATAAAATACATATTATCAAATAAGTATATAATAATATTATTATACCATTTAAAATAAAGAATAATGTATATAGATATTATCTTAATGGTAATTGTCCTTTAATAAGTGTCTCCTTGTAAAGATTTAATTTGAAGAATGGGTCCCGATTGAAATATTCATAAAGTGGAAGGCTATTTGGCTAAGAATTATCGAATGTTTTCGTATTTATCGATTATAAAACTATGGTGTAATTCTTTATCATCACTGTTGACATATTTCTAAACTATTGGAATTTTTAATCTGTCTAGTTTATAAATTTTAGTTTATAATTTTAGTTTAATTATAAAACGGTAAATATAGCAATCTTACTATCGATTTTTGTTTTCATTTTAACAATATGGCATCCGGTATTACTGTAGAGAATTTGGATTATTATCATGTCTTTAGTGACACTAGAAGTAATCGATTTGTGTACGAATCATTAAAATCATATCCTCCCGTTTGGTCTCCCGTAGAGATAGACATAGACAGAAACAAACACCCATACATATAATGATTGAAATATTACATTCCTTTGCGTAAAACGCTAGCAGGGTAGAGGGTTTTAGTATTTAAAACACTCTGTTCTTCTCTTTTCGCCCCAATTCAAGACATTGCGTATTTAGTAGTGGAACTCAATAACGCGCTTTAATATGGCAGAGGGGAATTTTCCTTTTATTAACTCTCCTCCAGCGAGGGCGTCTACCCTTATGCCTCTACATAATGTGTTTTTTTTTTGAGTCGTTTTATATAGCTACGCATGGTAAGCATCTGTACTGGGGCATTGGGGTCTCCAGCATCTGCCTTTGTCTGTTTGTGGTAATAGCGATTTATTGCTTTATTGTTGGCATCTCCAGATATTTATGGATTTCGGCATTAGTTACGTATCACGAGACATTGCTTTTTTGTTTAATTATTCAGAGACATGACAACAATTTAAAAATCATTTCCCTGTGTTGGAATCGAGCCCACAACGTCAGACGCTGTCTCACTGCGACACAACGAAGAAAACTCTTGAAGAAGAACTTTTAACTTACACATATAGTCAGATAGGATAGTTGTTATTACATCACTTTAGTTCCAATTCAACATAAAAATAAAACCGGTAGTATCAGTATTTGCAAGTTTATTACAGTAACCGCTATATACAAGTACCTAGTGTGAGAAATATAGTAAAATTACTATGACAGTTGTGTGGTTAAGTCGTTTAACGCAATATCACGAGCGTATAAATTGAGATCAATTCGACTATTAATTATAATCTATATCTATGTCTACGTCTTTTGTTTTTCTTTATTATTTATTTTATCTTTTGTTTGTTTTTAATATATCTTCTTTTATAATTTTTTTAGCATATTACTATTATTGTATTGTATTATAACTATCTATGTATTCGATTTTTAGTGTTTCGTACCTCAAAATGAAAATGATACCGTTATAGGATTACTCTGTTGTCCGTCTGTCTGTCTGTCTGTCCGTCTATCAAGATCATTTTATTATATACATACATAGATACATACACAGCTTCACCTTTATCCCTAGCGGGGTAGTCAGAGAGAACGGAATTTTAATATATAAAAAAGTCTTTTTACAAATATATTTTCTCCGTTAATGGTGTAGCTCTTAATGTGACGGAATCTACAGTGTTCTTTAAATCCGAAGTAGGTGTAAGTATAGATTTCAAGCTCCAGTGGAATATCCACTTAGAAACTCTTGCAGATAAGCTCAGCTCTCTCTCAGAGTCTGCAATGAAATGAACGACGTCGATACTTCCTGACTAGTCTATTTTATTTATGTCTTACGGAACGCTACTATGAAAAACTCCAACCTCAATTATACAAACCAAAAAACCAGAACAACAATGGCACGGACGCCAAAAATCTGTGGTGAGCAAAACAGGAGATATATATATATATATATATATATATATATATATATATATATATATATATATATATATATATATATATATATATATATATATATATATATATATATATATATATATATATATATATATATATATATATATATATATATATATACATACAGACATAAATGTTCTAATTGATATTGAGCCTACACTCTTTGTACGTGACCTGACGGATGTAATATAATAAATACTTCATTCCATTATCTACACTTCATTCATTCATAGACTGACGACGTGACAAAATACATCACTTCAGTGCCGTTTTAGTACTCATAAGGTCTCAGATACACGCGAATTAATATAAATTGTAATAAATTGCGTTATGATTGTTTAAAGGCCATTTAATGTCCTAAGCTGTCATCTTGGATGTTATTATTATTTTGTACTAGACTTATTTTTTGCATGTATTACTTGTATCTACAGAAAATATATTGTTAATATTATATTTAAATTACGAATTCAAGGGAATGTTTTTTAAAATGATTTATTGTCTATTCCTGCTTTTTTAAAGATACGAGGAAACTCCTTTGATGAAACGTAAATACTTTAAACGTACTAACAAAATACTTTAAAACTAAGTATAATTTTCCAATTACAGTAAAACTTTAAAATTTAAAGTTAATTTGGTACGACCATAATATCTTAATTCATATTTGTAATAAAAACGGTTCCGTACTAAAAAGGTCAAAAGGCTTATTATGTTGAATAGTTATACATTTATAATAAATATAAAAATTAACAAGAACAATTATCAATAATTCACATACAACATATAATATCAAAATATATGCATGCATCAAGAACTTTTATTTGTATGTTTTCGTAAATTACAGGTGTTTACGATAATGGCTATTGTCGTATTTATAAAATATAAAAAGATTAAAATAGGAATATGTTACACACGTTAAAATTTAATTATATACTTTATTAAGAACTTATGTATAATTTTAGTTTTTAATTCAAGGCCATCTATGTTTCAGTTTAAGAATAAAATTTTATTTTTATATTCTCACGCTAGATGGCACTACGCTTATATTTTGTTCAAACTTAAATATTTCAAAAGATAAATCCAGACTCTTATATTTCATTAATATCAGAATAGTTCTCGTTAAATTTATTTTTCATATTGATTATTTAAAAAAAAATATTAAAAGATTTTCAAATATATATTTTTTTGGAACGTTAAGTTCTTCTAAAGTCATCTTCGTCATTTAGTGTCATTTTATGCCACAGATAAAACTACAATATTCAATGTTTACTTTATATTCCATTTTAAGTAAAAGAAGACAGAAAATTGCTGTTTTTAAATTTATATTACTTCAGGTTCTACATTTATTATTGTTATTATGGCCCTTTTATTAGTTTTTAATTGTATAGCTTATTTTATTGACGCCATCTTAAGACAATTTTATTTTAGGGATGCCATCATAATATTTTTTGCCAACATTTAAGTTATATTTATAGAATTTTATATATATATAGTCATTGTAATTATCATTACGATACTAAATAAACATATAATAAGAAATATCCATATCCAAAATTAAAATTTCTATTTTATGAAATCTCCAACTACTTCTTTTTTATTTGAAAATTAATCAAAATTTTACCGTTGTATAGTTAATGGTTAGAGTAGTTTTGTCTAATTAATTACTATACCTATGTTTCTAAAGTACACATTATTTCTATTATTTAACCTTTGGCACAACTAATGGAGTATATGAGAAAAATATATTAAATAAATACAAAAAAATATATAAAAGTGAGTAGATTGTAACAGTAACGAGCGGCAACACAATTAGTAAGTTGGTAACCCTGTCGCTCGGGTATGGCAGTGAACGGAACGAAGTGCCGTCGTATAGATCGCTGGCAGGCCGTCTGCCTGGAGTTGCTCTACCAACTATGAGTTACCCAAATATGTTCGAATAGTAAGTGCACAGTGAGTGACTGTCAACGAGCAACATGGTCGATGACGTGAAGGATTTCACGGAAAAAGCTGAGAGCAAAGGTATTACGCATTTACAATCGATACGTGCCGTTTTAGTGTGAAATGTGATCGAAACTGTCTAACCCTAAACCGCGTCGTGGCCCCACGTCGCTCGGACAGCTTTCGAGAATGTCCGCACTCCGGACTCCGCTGCAACTCCGGCGGATCATGTTTTGTTTCTCATCTCGGCTTGGACGTCTTTTGACGTCGCGGTATGTTCTAAATTTAGAGGAAAGCCTGCCAGACGGCGAGCGAAGAATGCAATAAACTATAGCTATCGAACCTCCTGTCATTTGTCACCGATGGTACTATTTTACCGGATTCCTTGCATACTTACCGTTATATATTAATTTGGGTTCTTTCGGTGTTTAACAAAGTGGGATGCAAATGCGATTACACAGTAGGATGATGTGTGTTTTTGAGTCATGACTTACATTAACAATTGAGGCTCTGACGTAAGTACTTATTTGCATGTATGTGCATAAATTTTTCAAGACAACAGCACACATACGCATTGCAACGATCTCACTTTCTAGTTATCTTATCAATTTCTATATCAATTTTTTATGCGCAAATTGTTTTTTTTTATTACTTGACTATCTTAATAAAAAAATCGTTTTATAAAGGACAATCGCGATAAAACTAAATAAACCATTTATATCTATACTATACATTTTAAGCACTGAATTTTGCTTGTATATATGGATTATAAGTATTTGGCTGTCTTTTAGGTTATCAATGTTGACCTTGGATGGAATGACACAAAACAGATGGTCATAAATACTTCATTCAATGAATAGGCATTTGTCTTTTTGTGGTTTAATTTTCTTAATTTTGACAGATGTACAAATAAAAATATGTGTTTAGTAAAAAAATTATACTTAAAAAATATATATTTAACATTTATGATTAACCAATAATTAAATTTCATTTTAATTCTTCTATTATCCTACAAGTACCACAGATTAAACACAAATTATGAAATATAAAGCAATGGATTTAAAAAAAAATGCATATATATATATATATATATATATATATATATATATATATATATATATATATATATATATATATATATATATATATTCGCCTCTTTGTTTCCATTATACTGCTTACTTGTTAATAGAGTTGATCAAATCATATGATAAATCTGCATATTATGATCACTTTGTAGCTGAACAAAAGATACATAAATTCTACTAGTCTAAAGATGTCACTGGTCTTAGAGAGATACAATAGTATTACCTTCCCTAAGCAGGTATATTATTAAAATTTATAACTTTCAAAAGATATTTGAGTCCAAATCCATAATCGTGTATTGTTAAGTTGAACCGAGGAACTTAAAACTACGTTCCCTCATATATGCAGTAAATGTATAGCTATTTTCATGTTCAATCAGGCTTATGCTATCAGTTTTATACATAATAGGGTATTATAATTATAATTATCATTAATGAAATGATATGATATATTTTATATGATTGATAATAGCTATATATATATATATATATATATATATATATATATATATATATATATATATATATATATATATATATATAGTATATATATATATATATATTAAAGGGTATTGTTGCTTTTGTCATTGTTTGTTTTGTTTGAACAGAGAATGTAGTGACCACATATATCTAAATTCATAGACATTAACAATCAATAATTTTAGTTACAGTGCATAAAGGGTATTTTAAGACAATATTTGCAATATATGCTTACAATATATTTTGAAATTTCCTCTCAAATGTAATTTTAGTCTAAATAAATTAAAAAAAGGAATAGTAAATAAACTCAAATAAATTTGTGAGTAAATTTAAATATTCAAATTTTCCTATTTCCATAATGTGTGAATGTTAATTATAAATCTTACACACCCATACAAGAATTCCTTATGCAAAGAAATGACTCAATGTGTGTAGGAGCTAATATTACATTAATGCTTCGCATCACTTAGCCTCATTTATTTTGTCTACTAAAACTAAATTTTGATTATATTTTATATTATATATTTAGACAAATGCTATATTAATTGTAGTAAAAGTCTTATTAATATGAAAAATTTAATTGTCATTAAAGTTTTAGCAAGTAGTACTATTTTAAAATTATTCCTGTACTTTGATTAATTGATTTAAATGATTGATTTGATTTAAATTTCATATATATATATATATATATATATATATATATATATATATATATATATATATATATATATATATATATATATATATATATATATATATATATATATATCAATTAGATATTTGTGTATTAACACATACATACATACATACATATATACAAGTATTCATACATATTAGATATTTTAATATTAACCTATTTTAATACTTAAAAATTAAGGAGATATTATAGAACTTGTCATGTTTAATTAGAGTTTCATATATAATTTAAAATTAAATGATAATATTCAAGCAAATTTATTTTTTAAATAAAAAAAATTATGTACTCGGGCAAACACGGTTGAATAGCCTGACAGAGTAAATTCAAAAGTTTAATAACCTCAAAGTCGTGTATCTCTTTTCTTAAGGATCTAAGTGTAGTGTAATTATAAATGCAAGTTTGTAAAATTTGCCCTTTCAAGTCCAATTTATTTTGCAGCAAATATTTATACTCTTTTATTTAATTTGTGTAGTATTAGATTAATCATTGTCAATTTTGTCAATACGTTTTACATCAAACCTTTTATCGTTCTGAACTATATAAAAAATTTAATGCCATGTGTTCAACATATTAAGATTTTTACGAAACTAGAATTGCCGCCACAATTCAGAGAGATATGAGTAAACTTTTAATTTAATGTATTTTTATATTACAAAATATATATTTTGACAATAAATAAAATTGTAAAATGATCTCAGTCAACAAATTGTCAGACTTGAAAAAGAATAAGTATTTTCTAAAGTTCATGCAATTCTGGGTTAAATAAAGAGAGTGATATCAAGTTACATCGGACTACTATGTTGCACTCGTTTCAGGACATCGTGTGCTAGACAGCTTAACCTAAAACTGGAGTTTGTCTGGTCACAACAAGGAAGTGCCTAGGTTACAAATATAAACATGCCCCCAAACTTAATATGAACCTGGAACGATCGGCTTTATTTATGAAAGCAGATTAGCTAATCATCGCTGTTATTAGCATAAAATGTTGACAGGCCTTTTATAGCACGTTGACCTTTTCATAGGCCAATATGCGACACTGACTGTACGTTTATTTTTAGACTATTACGAATTTATTATGTTCCTTGTGTTGAATATTTGTTAGAGAGTAAGAGAGGAGTTACCCACCATTCCAACGGGAACGGGAATAGACGATATTTTACGTTTTGTTCAGTTTTTTATTTAGTCAACTAAATTGCAAGTTATACCTTTTATATATATATATATATATATATATATATATATATATATATATATATATATATATATATATATATATATATATATATATATATATATATATATATATAAATATATATATATATATATTTAAATATATATATATATATATATATATATATATATATATATATATATATATATATATATATATATATATATATATATATATATATAATATTGTACGTCAGTCTCGAGCGATCTATATATCTCGAGAATTTACGTGTATAGTTCTGGAATATAGGACAAGAATGTATTGGTATGAAATACAAGTTCTTCCACTTAATCCTAAATTAAACAAAATACAGTAGCTATCGAGTGTAGTCTATTCTTTATTTTTATATTATATTTGAGATGACGTAATGAGACAGTCTTCACTGTAAACTCGATAGTTTTGGCTTCGATTCCCACTCGGGGCAATTTATTAGATTTTAATTATTTTCATTTTCTCACTGAGTTGAGTTCCGCCACTCTACGATCAATGCTTCGAAAGATTGTTCTAAAAGTTAGAAAATAAGTGGCTTGACGTGAGGTTCCCTCAGTCTATCCTGCTATATGGAAAAATCATAAAGCTGTTTTTTTTAATGATATTAGTTGTTGATTAAATATCAAACATTTTAATAATAAAATATATTATTTCTGTTTGAAATTACATTACAGGTATATTAAAATAGCTACATTTATACTTATACTGAAACTGAAACCCAACTGAAACTGTTTCACAATTAACTTTCTACAATGTAGACGTAACGGTGGTAAAATCTTGAAGAGCTTTCTATTTTTTGTTGCCAATTTCTATCCAAGGCTCGCTTTTATCTTGCTAAAGATTTACTTAGATTTAAACATTATTTTTTGTAACTTGAATTTTAAAGACTGTGTGTGTTTTTTTTTATTTTGTGATGTATTATACTCTCTTATTAGGAACGACCTTGCAGTGTCTTTGTACAATGAACCGTTTGAATGTGTTTTAATCAAATTAAGTCTTAAATTCACATGTCATAAGGTGCATTTTGTTCAGGCAATTCGATTATAATAAAATTTTGTCACTTCGTCATTATGAAGATATATCCATACGTAGAAAACGTAGGCGATAATTTGATTCTGCACGCTATTCATTTTCATTTACATGCTCGATATTGTACTATAGTTGAATTTAAATAATTATGAATTTATTTTACTTCTCGATATGGAAGCCGAAATAGTTGTATATAATATAACTCTATACATTTATAAATGTATAGAGTTATATTTTAGACTTATTTTCTTTTAATTTTTTTTTACAACATATTCATTCATTGTTATCAAAATAAACAACAAAAAAAAATTAAAGACTTACAGTTTTTTTTGCTGTATTTTATTTATTAGTATCAAATTGTAGTATCTATATTGTAATTATTAAATATATATGAGAAAATCATACAAACAAACCGGAATTTGGCATAGTATTTCGGAAATCTTACACGTATAGGGAAATGCGGCGCAGAATATTGATTGAAGCCGGTGCTACGCGTATACGTGTATTGAATAACTGAAACGAGTTAACAGGCTGGTTTTAAATTTTTGTGACTCATGGACGACCCTTTATCATTCGTTATTTCGTACAGTCTGTCCAGGCCATGCACATTTTTTTTTAACTGTCTTACATGTCTGCCTTAGATTCTATGGTAGAAACACTTATTCTATTACATTATTTCTCTTTTTCATTCATAAATAATGATTGTTTAAGTGGAGTGTGCCCGCTTAGTATGAGTATTTATTAGTCATTTTGACCCTGAGCTGTATTTTCACATCGTTATATTAAACAATGTATCTTTTACGTAAACAGCCTGCTGTACAAATATTCGCATAACTAATGTCTATATATATATATATATATATATATATATATATATATATATATATATATATATATATATATATATATATATATATATATGTATATATATATTAGTTAAATTATTAACTAATTTCTGTATGTATGTTTGAAATTAAAATACTATATTTAAAGTGTTTTAAAATAAATTGAATCTTATTAGCGGAGTTAACGGTGGCTCGACATCAAAACCACTGAGTAATATGCAAGTAACATGTTTATAGAGCGAGCCATAATCCAATTTCACCATGACTACTTGTCAGCGACATTGTAAAAAAATATTAAAAATATATAATTATATTGTATATTTTCAAATATATTGTAAATTTTATTTATTTATATAGAATTTTGCAAGCAGTTTTGGATCAATTGTACTTAAAGCTGCCCTTTATTGGCTGTCCTATTATATGCTGGTTAATTAATGTTCTTTATACGTTTTTTTTTTTTGTAAAATTACCCTATATTTTATAAAGAGCAATATACCTCGCCGCCACTTCTCAGTAGAACTGCCTTCCCTTGCCGGCCTGCCTTGTAGCTTACTATAGAACAGATACTACTGACATTTTTATCTAATATGGCAATTCAAAAGTGTATGTAAAGATCTAATTGATTGAAGCATATTTTAACTTTGACTGTGGCTTAATTGTGGTTGTGGATTCGATTCTCGCTCAGAACAATTTAGAATATTCTTCATTGATGGAGAGACGTTGAGTTTTGTTGTCAAGCATATTTGGAAGGACAGAGAGAAAATTAAGAACATAGTATATTATCACTCTGTCGTTAGGTTTCTCCTCTTATTGTGCTTTACGCAGATTTATGAAAATACGCTGTCATAGAAATAAATAATAATTTTAGTCATATAAATTGTTTGATTGCGATCGACTTGGTCATATATTATTTATTTGATTGCACATTTACACGCCATTACAATGTAATTGTCTTATACTTAGTTTTACATTCGGTATAAAACCGTCACTTTTTCTACTACAGTCTGGTTAATTAAATTATTATTGGTCATGCTTTAGTTAATGTAAAATTTAAAATAAATAAATACATTATGACTTTTTTATTAAATACACAAGACAAAAATATGAATTATAAAAAAAATATACCTTATGGAATATGAATGTACTGGTTAATTATTTATAGTGCAGATAAAGAGCCTGCTGCAACTAAATTTATATGAAATTATGTAATTTAAATACAAGGGCCCTCGTAGCGCAGCAGTGCAGTGTCTGACCGTAAACGCGACGGTTGTGAGTTCGATTCCCATTCGGGGAGAATAAATTATTCTCAATTTCTTCGCTCTGGTAGAGACAAAGTGTGGCGTTGATTTCCGCCACTCAACATGCAATGCCTTATAAGGAGTACTAAACGGACGAACTAATTTCCTTCTGATTCAGCGTGAAGCTAAACCAAAATTAAATATATCAAAAAACATTGTAATCTTTCTAAATTATTCTTAGCCATTAAACTAACCAATTGAATTATTGATACGACTGCATTAGATACTAAATGAAAACGATATTGACCTTTTATCAAGATTCTAACTGCCTTATCAACGTAGGGTATTATTTGATAAGACATATCTGCTTAATTAATATTCCACTCTTATGTTAAAGTTGGGTGTTTTTTTTAGTGTCACGCTTCCTCTCTAGCGAGGTAACCAGCGAGACCGAAGGGCTAAATGCTACGGTCCCTGCTTATCTCTCTCGTCTCATCCACTGTTATAAACCTCTTCATATATGACTTCATGGTTTTAACGTAACTATTTAGTTTTTTATAACGATATTGCATTCTTGAAGATCAACCGTGGTCTCCTCTTTTCTCTCTTCGCACTGACTCTTGCATCTCTTATCTTTCGACTTATCCAAAACGCCTGAGCACGTTCTTCTCTGTTACCTCGCTAGCACCAACCTACCTGTCAGTCAGTCAGTATATCATTTTGGACTCAGTCAACAATTTTTTTTTATAATATTTAAATGTATTTTATATTCAGTGTATAAGTAAACTCAGCATTTTTGTTAAAGTACTTCCGTTCTTTACTGCCCTACTAAAAAAAATGATTTAAGGAAGATTTTCGTCAAGTTTTCCCAATTAGGTTAAAAGCCATATGATGCGACAGATGTTTTACTCGAGTGGTTGCGCAAAGCTCGACACTGCAGAATCTGATTACAATATCGCCGAGCTTGACATTTTCCTGATTTTTTTACTTTCGCTCAGACAACCTGTATATGGTGAGTCTTGTGTTTGTAATGGCTCTTTAAAAGCTTGTAGTGCGTATGTAGTTGTATGTTGTCAAATTCGTAAAATTAATGTTTTGTTATCAGTCTGTTGTGGTGAATCTTGTTTTTTTTTTCTTCATGATAGACTTTTGGCGTCCGTGCCATTGCAGGTCTGGTCTTCTTATCTTGGTTTGATTATGGTTGGAGCTATGGATAATCTTGTTAGGAGGAATGAGAAAATGAAAATAGTTCAACAAAGAATCTAATTTTATTACAATTTTCAATTTGCTAGTAAATGTTTAAATTTGATTGTTGTATATTTCATTGTTTCCTCGTGTTATTCCCATTTTATTTTAATTTAATTATATTATACATTTTATACACATTTAGGTATTCTGGTCACCAAAAATAATATTTCACCTCGTGTTATCTGTACATTGGTTTTAAATAGACTTATCACGATTCACTTTATCTTTGCATGAGATCATAACATGTTTACTTGCCTCGTCTTATTGCACGGTTTCATGCATTAAATTAAGAATATATTGCAGAGGGATCTTGTGATAAGTTTAATTTCTTGTCACGTGCATGGCCTGTAAATGGATTGTTCATGGATGAAAGGAATTGAGAAATTAATCGCAAAACTCTCTGTAAATGAAGTGTGGCCTTTAGTTCTGCCACGTTCCTCGATTTCGGCCGGGAACTTGAAAGCAGCTGCCCTTGCTTTTCGGGATTGTAAAGCTCAGTGAATATATAAAATATTCCATGTTGTGTGAAAATCAAATAAAAACGCCCCAGATAGTCGTAATTTTTTTTTTCATTTTATAAATATAAAGGAAAAAGTCTCGCCAGTACGATATTTCAACATCTTCTAGACAGTTTTTATCTCGGACGTCGCTTTTTATGCGAAGCCATTATTAACCGAAGTTGGGCACTCGCGGCAAAAAACGCAATATGACTGGAAAAGTCGATCGAATCGTGTCGTGTGCGGAGAAACTAGCCTTCGTACTTATTTTAAGAATAATTCGACAAAAACATATTTTTACTGTGTTTTTATTGATTTTTAAAACGAAATCATTCATATTATATACCTATTGCTAATATTTTCTGTTTCGAAGAATTCGTGATCGTGAATAGTTGATATATCATTATAATCTTAACATATGTCTCATTCATCAAAAAAGTAATCGAACCTACAACTATCACTGTCACTGTATCACAGGTAAGTTACTTCATTCAAAGAAATCTCACTTGTCACACAATTATTGTTTGCGTGTGTCTATGACTGTGCCAGCATTCCTTCATCGTGACCCCATATTGTTTACAAATGTATAATCAATAATATCGATTCATTGTACCTAGGTACTGCATTCCAGCATAAACTATTCTATCATTTGGTGTAAGATATTGATATTTTAATAATAGGTGTATAATATATTTTGAAATAACTCAGTAAAAGCAACTATTTTTAGTGTATACAAATAGAAGCTTTTACTTGGCTTTGACCACTTAAATGTAAATAGCTAAAAACTGTATGTCACATGTGTGACGTGGCACTTTCTAAGAACCTGAGTTTACTCTAACCGAACTTACAGTAGGTTATATTAAAACGATAACGTTATTACGTTATCGTTATAAGATATTTGCTATAACCAATTTATGTGAAATTCTTGTAGAAGAATCTGTATACTACATCATTTCCTGAAGCTAACCACAAAGAGTATACGTGAAGTGCGAAACAATTATTTAAGTGTTTTGTTTTAATTCCATTAAACAATCGCATCTTGTTAAAAAAAAGTTATATCTATCCTGCCTGTTATATATAACATAATTATAATGGTAGTGTGAATGTTAAGAAATATGGAGACACATCTTGGCCTGCGAGAACTCGATGATACTGGCAGGAAGGTCACACAAATAACACGAATTCAGGCGGAAGGTGGTGAACGGAGTGTCGTGACACTAGCTCATCTTCTAGATAAGCTAGTTAAAAAAAATTAAAAATGTTAAAGATTGAAGCAGCAAAAGATAGGAAATACCAGCTTAATACTCAAGAATATATGAATTAATTTATAAACATCACGTTCCATTTCATTTGTGCTGTGATGGTGTCGATGGTAGTTTCACCAAATATGTTTAACCAGATGCCAGACCTGCTAAGACTGCAAACACGAGCATACCAAATAGTCGAAATCAGCATTACTTGAATTTTATATAAAAAAAATCGTAGCTATTTAATTACTCTTCATCTTGCTATTGTTTTTCATGCAAACAAAACCGGGTCACGTAGCTAGTTGTCGTATTTTTAGATTTCACTTGTCGTATACACCTGCAGTCTAGTTTCTTGTGCCCAGTATGTGTGTACATCTGTTAATGATCACATAGTTATATATGTTTAAAAAAAATCCTATTGCGTTTTATTGAACAACTGTATAGTATTGGTAATTTTAGTTTCTCTTAGGGTCTGTAACTCAAAAGCAAAAAAGTAGAACCGTTATAAGATATATTTTTTATCTATCTGTTTGTCTATATAGCTGCCTGTAAGTCTCAACGCCATTTTCCTTATATTATGTGGAGATATCAACAAAAATGGTAAAAAATAGCTTCACGCTATTTGCCATATATAGAAGAGAAGACATGTGCCTGTGTGAAGGCATAGGGAACCTAATGTTAAAACACTCCGTTCCCCACTTTTTGCCCAACTTTGAGACATTGCGTGTTGATTGGCGATGCAGTGTCAATAGTAATTGGAGATATAAATTTCACGAGTGTGTCACCCACGGGAACCAAAGGTACTTTTAATTTGACTTATTGTTCACACAATTTGTAGAAAAATACCATCAATTTATATCAAGAATTCTTATTTGTAGAAAATGAGTTGTGTGAATACGTGGTTATTTTAATGATCGACATCTGTAAGATGAAATTCTAAGCATTCACTGATAACATAAACAGATCGACAGCGTCTCGGACACGCACTAAATGGCATTACTAGGTTTTTAATTATATAAGTAATTGGTCAGCTGTAAGCTGTTAGTACACTATGATTTGTCTAGATTCATCAAAATGTTGTAAGTGATTTATATGGCCTAATATAAATTGCCTCTAATTTGCCATGCACATGGCTAAAATAGCTAGCTAAAAAGCTATTAACTGATCTTAAAGTTTATTTAGAAATGTAGTTTCTGTAGATGTATTTGTATTTATCCCTTAATTAAAAAAGATCTTATGTATATAAAAACTAGAACTAGAAGAGAACTTAAATAGAAATCAATATGAAACTCTTGTCTACTGCAACATATTAAACAATAAGTCAGTAAAAAGATAAAGGCAAATATACTACTCGTGTGCTTACCTAATTGCAACAGATTGTGGAAAGATAAAACAGATATATTTTAGATAGCCTAGGAATACCTAGAAAATTTATTTAAAAAGTTCCTGTACGTGCCATATAGCCAAAGTACAACAAAAAAACAACAACAAAAAAAGTTTTTTGGACGATTTCCTTGAGGCGCGGTTTCGAATCCCGCTGCTTTCAAATTTTTATATGTTTTCGTTAAGTAATTTTTCTACAACAAACTACTTCGAAAGCTACTAAAATTGAATAAAAATAATCGTTTTATATATTATTATTGTCTAACACATTCAATCGTACAGTTTTCTATATACTAATGAGCATGCCGAATCGTCTTATGTAGGTGGATCAATGCCGGTGTGGATTGACCTTTGTATTTATAAGGCATGGTGTAGGCGTACGTGGTGGCCTATAATTGGGTCAAAACGGTAGTACGACGCATGTTGAATAATTTGCTTTTACATTTCTATGTCTGTGTCAAAGGGTTTTTATTGATTCTAGTAATAAATTAAGGTATCTCTTATTTAGTTATTGTTTTAATAGTTTTACTATATCAGGGGTTCCCAAACTCTTATTGGTTGAGGACAGCTTTTATCTCATTATTATTAACAAAGAGCACGAGATGTGATGATTCAACGAAAAAGTAGTTAAAATAAATGTGAATTTTGCATTATCATTACATTCAAGAGCACATATCCGCTAAAGTAAAAAGTACTAAATAAAAATCACTCGCGGCCTACATATTTAGTATCTGTGGATCACTGGTTGAGACTGTTGTGTTAGACAAATAAATATCATTACAAATTATGTCACACATGCAGATTTTTTTATCTGAGGTAGACAGGTGGCAAGACCAACTGAAAATAAAAACGTTAAAATTACATTTTGGAAACGTAATCTACACAATGGAAACACCTGTTGCGTATTGCCATCGGGTAGTCCAAAGAGTATCTCGGTGAAACTTACTATGAACGTTACCTACTACGATCCGTTATAAATGAGTTGTGTGTTTGTTCTATGTTTATATATTAATTTCAATATATAAATATCAATATATAAATATCACTATGTCCATAGTGGCATGCCACTGAGAGTATATACTCTCCGTCTAGCAAATTACTGCAAATATGTAATTTTTACACATTTCCAAATCGATCCCGAAGCGTTCATCACCACTTTCCCTAACATGTCAATCTCCAATAAAACTTAACACGTCGTCTGATACCGCGCTTAATAAAATACGTTCTTTAGAATCAACCGAAACGAAATGTAATGACGCCGCTATAAAATCCGACGAATATTAGAAAGGATGATTTTTTGAACGCCCCAGTTTCTATATAAACGTACAAATTAAATTTTATAGAAAAAAGAGTTTTTATAGAATATCTAATATATTTTCTCTTTCTTGAGATTTTTATTTTTTATTTTTAGTAATTTATCGTTTATAATGAAAAATAATTAACACTAGAGATTTTTGTAATTATAAAATAAGAATGAATAACCCACGCCATAATCTACGCTTACGCTCTATACATATATCAATGGGCTCCGACGATATAAGATTTTCTTGTTGGTCAAATGGAACTAACTGAGAGCCTTTCTCGCTAAACAGACAATTTATCAATTCGTATCGTTAGTTCCTGAAATTATCTCATTCAACAAACTTTTCAGCTTTATAATATAAAAATTTAAGTATGTGACTGCGCATAAACATCAATAGTAATGTCACAATCATTTGCTAAAGCAAATGTATTTAAACATAACGTACATTTATAAGATCATTTTCTGGAATTAACTTAAATAGAATCTCAGTATAATAACACAAAATTGAAAAACAAATTATAAACGTTACAGAGATGAGTGAATTACTGTATGTATGTAGATATTGTATATATCTATCGATGTGAATATTTTACATGATCATCACCAAACCATGTGACTAATGAAATTCTCCTATGAAAACGAATTGATTTCTTTACTAATCCTTGTTAAGTAATTATCTAATTATTTAGGTTACGATATCTCATATCAAAAATAAAGTGTTATACCTCTGAATTTATGAACAAAATCAATTATTCTAAAAATTGCTTTAATATAAAAAATGACATACTACATATATAGAAGTAATGAATTAGTAATAATGACTGCTTCTTCATGCCCTGAACCTAGCAATATATTCCACAGAAGCCCTAGACCGAGCGAGACTAGCTCGAGAGCGTCGTGAAGCTGAGCAAAGGAAGCGGCTAGACGAGTTGCGCGCGCACGCCGCGGCTGCGCAAGCGCAACGCGAGAAACGAGATGAGGAACGCCGGAAACGGCAGGCTGAGCAACGCGCTAGAGATGATGATAGACGGCTTCAGGTATTTATTAAAATAATTATTTTATTATATTGTAAACTTCGTGGTGCAATGAGATAGTATCTGACGATGGTTGTGGGTTTGGTGGTTCCGGTTTTCACAATTAACACGGAATGTATTAAAATCGTACAGGCACTCAACTGCATAATTCGTCTAGGCTTATCGTCGTCGGTATAAATGTATGTTTATGAAAAAACAAATGACCTCGGTAAGAAAGCTGCGATCCTTTAATTTTTGAAGGTTTTTTTTTTATATAAAGTCTTGATATTTTTTAAATTAAACGATTGATTTGTAACTAGCCTATCCTTCCATTAGGGGCTTGACTATATTCATAGGCCACTTTGACAAGTGAACGGTAAATGTGAATGCGAATAAGAAATAGGGTAACAGTAAGGTATGCAGTGCATTCGGTATGTAAACTGTAGTGTTGCATTGACATTAGGATATTGGCAAGTACTTTTATGTAAATTATGATTTTATTTAATATTTTGTGTTCTCTGTTTTTTTATTCTTTATTCTCTATATACGTTGTATTTAAATGAAACAGTCGCACATGGAGTTCACTTGTACTAATATTATAACATTTATTCGGTAATCGTCATCTCTGAGTGCGACTGTACGTATCCATTGACGTTTGAAAAAAAAAATCTTTTGCACGCTCTATCTATCTACGCCGCGAACCGAATCTCACCTTGAAGTGAAAACGTCTGGCGTAAACTGACATCACATCTATTTTGATTTTATCAATGATTATTATTATAGATCACCAAAATATTTACATTAACTCATTGTCGGCAGGTGGGGACCACATCGCCCAGGGTTAGTTTTCAATTTTTTTTTAGTTTGCCTGTGTTTTGTTTACTATTGTATTATATTAAATACTTTTCCCTCTTCGCTCGTGACCAAGTAAAAGTAACATCATCTAAAATAAAGCGAAACTTCCGTTACTAATAATAAATGTGCACTGTAATGCTCTCGATACAAACATTTGGCAGACAATGTTGTACTATGAAAGTTTTAAGGTCGACGAATCTTCTTCGTTGGGCCTTATTTCTTTTTGTTAATAACACTTGTCTATGACTTTGGCTGCTTTTTTGTATGGAGATGTGATTTTGTAAAGCGAATGTTAACAGTTATGGCTTAATTTAATTATATTATATTATTATATTTAATTAGACATCATTTTCAAAATTAAGATGTATATAATTCGTATTTGCGCCTGAACAATGTTGTAAATTTTCAAAAAAATACTATACCTTAACTTACCTTAACTAAGTAATATCGTAACTCAGCGGCACAGTGTCTACGTAAACTCAACGATTGTGGGTTCGATTCCCACTAGACGGAATGATCATTCAATCATTTCCATTTTCCCGTTCTGGTTACAAGACAAACCAAACCGCGACGTTGAGATCCAATACCCAACACGCAAATAACTACGGTTATAAACTCTTGAATATATCTTTTCCTCTCGTTACGTGACGATGGTATTATAACAAAGTTTCACAGTTCATCGATCAAATAATATAAAGTAAGTGAGCCAAGGTCTTCCTAGCCTTCCACGAAGCACAAATCGCTATAATCTCACCCGCTTATATTGTACAGCGTATGCAGTCTAATACTTTCTCCACTCCAGTGAATAATGTTTATGTACGCATGGTGGTGAAAATTAGAAAATTGGAAAGTGATATATATATATATATATATATATATATATATATATATATATATATATATATATATATATATATATATATATATATATATATATATATATATATATATATATATATATATATATATATATATATATATATATATATATATATATAATGTTGTCAAATATTATGATTATTAATTAGATTGTATGCATTTTATATAATATTTTGAATATATAGAGCTCTATGTTTTTATAGGCATTTTGTTAAATGGATATTCAGGTTATTTTATGCTTGAAAAAGAAAACTAAAGATTGTTTTTTCTAAAGCTTATTTAACTAAAATTGCGTTGATTTAACACTTATGTAGAACAAAGAGGCAATTATTCACTCGAGTAGGTATTTAGAAACAACTGGAGTCAACATAATACATTAAAATATATTTCTAAAACTAAATGCTCTCTAAAAGGCATGTTTATAGAAATTCTATTTCTGTCCGTTGCAAATACGTGTCTCTATTGTGATTTGATTTAAGAGTAACCCGGTTGCTTCGTATTCAGAAGTCATTCCCATTGCAAAAGCAATATCCATCTTTGTTTGTGTTTCTTGTAAATTTAACCATTGTTATGTTATGTAGGTAAAACGTTTACGTGTATAATAAAATACTACCGGGATGTGAACCCGAGACTCTTGGAAACGGTAGAAAATTTCATTTTATTTCATGTAAGCTCACGAGGAGTTGTAGGACAAATGCTATATTTCATAAGTAGTCTTTTAAAGCCTTAGTGCTAATTTTCATCATTACAATTAAAATTTGGCTTTTTGTTTAACTAGATTTAGACGCTTTTATATTAAAAATGAAGGATTGAGAAAAATTAAAGTGAAATGATCAAAAACTACTGCTCTATACTATAATTTTGTACTCTGAGCAGTCAGTCCTGTTCGAGTACATTTATTACTAGAAATGGGAAGGTTATTTTATTTTTTTCCCTATATTTTGCACACAACTCAGCCTAAAAGATGCTATAACGGAAGAAATTTGATACCATAAGTCTGACAAATCTGACACTTAGCCAAGTTTAGTTTTAAAATAGTATAATAAATAATAGCGACCTCTTCATTAGCTACTAATTAGCTTTAAAATCAAGTTAATTTAAAACTAGCCTTGGCTTAACGAGTCTAATGTGTAAAGCATCTGGTACTTCATCTAGGAAAATTTATGATTAATTGTTATTAGATTTAAAAGGGACAATTGTTTTTTCATCACTTTATACATAAAATGTAAACAATTGTTGTAATATTTTGTTTTATATTGAATATATACGAACTTAAAGTCACTCCGTTTGTAAAGTAGGAGAAATATAGATTTTACATCATTGTTAATAAAGAATATTCAAGCAAAAACAGAACCTACAACTACACCAAATGTGGCATGATGTCGTTGGCTAATGAAATTCAGCCAAGTTGAATGGTTGAGTTTAACGCCGCTTTGAAATATAATCATAACCTCGAGTGGAAATCAAACTCCTTACCGTCGCGGTTAAAGTAAGACGTTGTCTCACTACGCCACAATGGCCTCTTATATTAAGTACAAAATCTAGTAATAACCGGAATGCGCTAAGATATGATTGCAATGCAAGATCAGAGGTCAACCACGGTCGTTGGATGGAATCCACAGCAGATCGACGATAACCAGCAGATATTTTCTGACACACCTTTAGAATGTAATCCACTCGTGCCCACACCGGGCACCGATCCTAGTTCAAAGACTGCGTAATGAAAATTTATTGCTTTATATTGCAATAGGTTTTTGCTGTTTGCTTCAGAATTTAGCCGATTTAATTGAAGTTAGATATTTTTATTGCATTTGATGTACGATGCCGTAATATAAAAATGTGCTACAAAACCAATTAAAAACGAATCCCAGCGAAACCCAATATAAAATGGGTTTAAGAAATTAAAGTTTCATATTAACAGTACATTTTGTGCTCACTATGTATCTAACAGTTTATTTAATTAAATGTATACGAGTTAATTATTTAAATTAACGTTCACGATATTTTTTACAATTTCAGAGTTTTAAGACATTAAAATAGGTTATATATATACATATTTCTAAGCTATTTTTACTGCAATAGATGTATTAAAGGCCATGGTCTTTAACTTGTCTGATTACTTTAGGATTTCCTCCAATTGATAGAAATAGGCGCGGCTTAGCGGAAATCGCTTTCAAGGAATAAAATAGCTTTTGTGCGAGAAAATCACGCCCACATATTACACTTGCGTACGTTCCTACGTATTTATTTGTATAGACGTCAATGAAGATGATCATATAAGCTATGGATTAATTTATTTTATTATTGACAAATATATATAGACACTTAGAGAAACATTGAGTGATAAAACACTACTCACTACGTTTTTCGGTAGCTGTATAAGCTGTTCTTGAAAACTATGAATCTTTTCTTCACTATCGCTCAGAGTGTGCTAGTTGACGTCTAGTAGTAGTTCACTTCTCAGGGAGAGAGTACCCTCTTCCCTCCCCAACCGGTGTCGCTGTCAAGGCCAATATGGCTAACAGCATTAACTCACAACAAAAGAAAAAACAAGCTAGTTGACGGTACTTAACGCCGCACTTTATTTGACCAGGCTTAAAAATATAACAATAAGCATATAACTATTTTAATATAGAATACTTTTAACAATATAATATTTAAGGTAATTGTCATGCCGTTTGTTATCATAATCAGATTAATCTCTTAGATTCGCGTATATAGTGTACTTAATGATGCGGAATGCTCCGTTGGCGCCAGTCTCGAGTTTACTCACTGTTTATTACTCTTTATTTTACTTGAGAGGTATACAAATGTTAATATATATTAAAATATATAGAAGTTAATCTAGCAGTGTATGTATAAATATTATTAAAATCTGTAGTTTATGTAGTTTTTTGACTCCACGTTCTCCGCATTCTCGTCTTCTCTTCCAGTCGTCTTGTCGTAGTCATAGTAGTCTGTTTTGACAGAACGGAAAATATATAAAGTTCATTCCGCAGAATTGGTATCGAAGTGATAACCATCGTGTGACAGTCAGCCGCGGTCACACTGTGCCACGGTGGCCTTATTTGTAATATAATTGTCAAGATATTAATATATAAAAATAATGAAGATATGAATATGAAGCCAGGATATGGTTTATCACAAGGAATATATGTAGAAGACTTAGATTACACGCACCCATAATATATGTAGTTGAAACGTGGGATTTTTCCATTTAGGTTATTTAGCTTTCTTTCTCGCCGAAGTTATTTATTTCGCAGTGTTTTCATGGTGATGAGCTTATTAATAATAATATACATAAGAAATAAAAATCTGGAAATATAAAATCACATGCAGTATATTTAAAGTAATTTCATATTAAATGAATAAATAAATATTTGTAAAGCAAAGCTATAGATCAAGAATTGAATTGAAGTAAAAATTGGTACGTATATAGGTAGGTTTGGTAGGTAGGTATAAAGGTAGTTTACTTTGTTCGTTATAATTCCTCTGTACGTGGTGAAGTGGCTGTTATCGTTATCAGGTCTGATAAAAGTAATATCGTTCATATAGGTAATTCTAGATACATGTTGCACCGAATTGTTGTAAATATGTTTTAGACATATTGGCGTCATAGTGTTAATCTACAGGCTTCATTTAAACGCTATTAGGTTTACTTTTAGATATACAGATAATGTATGTAATAAAAAAAGAAAGTTTTATTTATAATTATTTTAAGCAAAACAATGTTGAAATTGAAATTCAAAATGTGGCGGAAACTCTTGTAGCGGTGATTTTAAATTTGAGTAATTCAAAATTCTTGTGAAATTAGGTTAAATTAGCCTCACAATAGGCACAGGGAGCGGTAGAAACCGTAGGCATCTAGTATTAACACACTCCGTGCTCAACGCAGCGCTTTTACCTTGTTACCGGAGCAAAAGAAACGAATCGAACGTTCGTTTTTTTATGAAAACAAAAATTATTCATTCTCCCTTGTATATTGGGTATAATTTAAAAAGTCCGAATATTTGGGAAGAATTCATACCATAAAGTTGTTTTAATCGTTTTTTCTCTCCATGACGGCTTTCAATTTTTTGATTTATTACGAGTAGTCCCGCGAGACCCGCCCTATTAGAGAAACAGTAGACTTAACAAGCCATAGTTACGAGTTCGACGTTAACACTTTGAAATGATATATAGCTTATACTTATTACTTTTGCTTATACTTATTGCTTATTACTCAGGCGACGCAAAAGAGGGTAATGTATTTTTATTTTTTGTTTAATCTGATGTTTTTGTTCTCCAATGGTAAGATAAGACAAAGTTTCTTAATTTGTAACATACCTAATTTTATTACCATGATCCCCATATGGACTAGTTAGAAAATGCTAATAAAATTTTAGCTACAAGTTGGTAAAAAATAAATGATGCACTTGCATAATGCAGTCTGCGGATTCAATTAGAGCTTCGCTATTGCATTCACAAATTATCACATTGTAGGTAGGTAGGTAGATACTGGTCAGGCAAATGATTCTAACTGCCTCTATCCGTTCTGAAACTTTCATTTTATATTACAATTGAATTTATATGCTATAACTTTTTGTTGTCATTTTGTTCAACAGTTTCTTTGTGTATGGATTTAAATATTTAGAACTGTCGGTTTTGTGTTTAATTACCATTCAATACTAATATTTATTAAGTTAGTACATGTCACTTGCAAAATGTAATGCTATGTATGCTGATTTAGCCTCTTCTGTCTATAGTAATAGAGTATACACTAATCTTTACGTAATTTATCTTTAAAATTGCTAATTTAAATGGCATGTACCTACAATACATGTTATATATTATTTTGGCTTTATACATGCTAAAGGTATCTCAGTAAATTGAAATTTATCTTTTTCATGTAAGACTTTCTTCATGTAAAACAAATTATATTATTGTAAAGTAATACCTACCGACACAAAAACACTTTATTATAATTAAATTCCAATTGATACCGATAGTATTGATATCGATCTGATTAATACAAAAGCGTCAGTCTTGCAGATAGTACCTAAATAAAATTGTATGCCATTATCGTTTTAATTTAACTTAATACTCATGCTGGCAGTTACATGTTATTTTCTTCTAGTACTTTTCATTTTGTACATAATATCCTCCCATAAAGAGCCTTATTACAAAATATTTAAAGCGAGTTACGCGTGAAATGTGCACGATATGCTAAGTGTAATTATCCAAGCCCGCGTTGCATAACCGTGTCCTTGTCCGGTGATGTCACAACTCTCGCGGTCTCAATGGCCGGACGTCAAACTTACGTTTATTATTTTCCGACACATATATATATATATATATATATATATATATATATATATATATATATATATATATATATATATATATATATATTTCTGTCCATCCATGTCAGTGCTGGTTTTCATTTGAATTCTCTTTAAATAATGTTAAAACACTATTATCTCCTATCTACTAAGCAGGATACACGTACAAAAAAAACAATAGTAAATAACACTAACAAAAAATATTTTACACATTTCAAAGGAAACTCTTTATTATTGTATTGTATATTTTTGTTTTATGTACGAGTATATTCAAGGGCCAGTATAA
Organism: Dione juno; assembly: GCA_037127375.1. NCBI lineage: Eukaryota > Metazoa > Arthropoda > Insecta > Lepidoptera > Nymphalidae > Dione > Dione juno. The sequence goes on along the minus strand of JAXRJS010000070.1, from coordinate 1,199,830 downwards.
GGGGTATATCACTAATATACGCGTATTATCCGATAAAAGTGTAATTTAAAATATATTAAATACAAAATGCATATAGAGAAAAGAAAATTTGAAATATATATATATATATATATATATAATATATATATAATATATATATATATATATATATATATATATATATATATATATATATTATATTTCAAAACTTTTTAATAAAGCAAAAGCTTTATATTATTTTAATATTTGCATTTGCCTTGTGCACATTTTAATAAGCAAAGCTGCTAGCACTACAGTCAAGTAAATGACCAAGTTTTGGCCGCCGTCCAGTACCTCGTTTAATGTCAAGTGTTAGCTAACACATTTTATTTAGAGAAAAAATCCTTTCTTTTAACTTCTGAAGGCATATTTTACATCGCTTTGTTTGTATTTTTAATATTACATAAATTTAAGTTTAGATATATATATTTTTTTAATTATTATTTTCTAGTGGTGATTAAAAATTTTGTCATTATTGGAAACTCTTATAATATACGAATACATTTAGTATGGAGACCATGCTAAGTTCTGACATCTATAGAATAATAGAAAGCACGTAATTGAGATTGTCAGAGGGCGATTGCGTTTTTTTTTACGAAAAGCAATTGCAAGACAGAGCTCGTCGTTTAACTTCGCCAAACAAAACGCTTCCAATGTCTCGTATTCGGGCGGAAAGTAGAGAACGGAGTGTTTTGACTTTAAGTTCCAAGTTCTCTCTGCCTACTCCGCCATATACGGGTAAATGCGTCAAGCTTCGCTGGTTGTTAACTTTAATCAAGCAAAACCCAAAACACCATTTACCTAAGTTCACATTTTACATTCATACAGACATTCAATGTACGTCAATTATGAGGTCGGAGACGTACCTACTTAAGAAACTTCGCAGTCGTCGTGTGTTTTGTGCGTATGTTCGTTGGTTTCCTTTGGACACTAGGTAGTGTGCGTGTTGAATATTCCTATGGGTGACGTACCGTACTTTAGGTGTACAATTCAATTTTTGAGCCAAGCTTTGTTATTTATTATTGTTGCAATAATAATTGGAGGGCGTTTGTTTTTGTAAAATAAAGTATTATTTTTTATAGTCGTTCGTCACGCACATCCAGCGAAGTAGACCTAATAATAACTCACTCCGTCCTCCTTATGTTAGTGTCGGGATGTGGAACTAAACGCTACGTTCAAATTTAATACATTTGAATTCATAAAAATATTTACGTCATGTTTTTTTTTTTCTCATCATCAGTGTGTGAACATACTTTGAAAGTTATGTAAATACCACTTAAGCATATACCTACCTACTTAGTAAAAATCATTTAATATATAAAAAAATAATAAAGGCGTCGAACATAGAATGTGCTGTTTTTGAAGTAGGTTAAAAATAGTGGTAAAGTAATGGTTTTGCTCTTGACAGTGAAGTGCCTAGGTATGCTAGTCTGGGTACTTCATGAAGAAAAAAGGCAATAAACGTTTCTTACTAAGATAATGTATGTAGGTGACCTCAACTCCGTATATAGGCACGAACTTTTGTATAAGCTTTATTTAATATTTTCCTGCAGATGAATGACATGAAAATGGAAAGATTGTCTTTGTATATATATTATGTGAAGCTGATACAGTATGAATGAAGAAGTACGTGCTAATGTGGTCCGGGCGCGACGAGATAATGTGTGATGCAAGAATGATAAAAAAAGATATATGATTAAGAGTCAATGGTAGGAGAAGTAGGTTGAGACCTCCGTCTACCTCTGAAAACACTGATCAAAGATACTGGAGAACTGTTATGAAAAAAGCACGAGAACGCCCCTTGGGCATCTATTAAGAGGTTGATGACAGTGGACGAGGCGAAAGAGGTAAACATTAGGCAACAGCTCTGTATAGCCCGCTTAAGATAAAGCGTGAAGCTAATAAAAGTTTATAATAAAACTTTTTATGTAATAAAAATATATCATAATTGAAAACAAGCACCTAGTAACGTGTAATTAATGCTGAGATTCGTATAATGACACTCAGTGTGGAGTATTGTGTTACAGATTTTGTTCGCGTTGGTCCTTTCGTTTTGTATACTCGTATAGTGGTTAGGTCAACTTATTCATGTTAAAAAGGAATTTTCAACGTTTATATGTAAAAGGAATATCATTCTTTAGAAATTCTACAACTCCATAATTAATAATATTACAGCTTAGATTACCTGATTTAGATAAAATTAAATGAATTACTGTAATATCTTACTATCAAGAAGTCGTCGTAGCTCCGCGGTATGTTGGGCACATCCCGTCAGACATTGACTATAGACGCGATGATTATGGGTTCGTTACCTATACCCGTTTCGGTGGAATATTTAAAATTACTACCCACTCTGGTCGACATTGAGCAGTGTCGAGATCCGAAACGAAAATGGGCTTCTTGGGTTTTGCTACCCCCAAAATCAATTAATACTTACAATTTAAATTGACATTTACTTAATTATACCGCTGTTATTTTAACTGTAACTCCGATACCTGATACTAACGTCAGAGAACTATTCAACTCATTATATTCTATCTCAAACATTCTAAACTCGCGTCTATTAACGGGCAGTACTAAAATACACGGCGCGTTGTACTGCATCAAAAATATTTAAAATTAACTCCCAACAAAGCTATAGAGTCGCGACAGAAATAACGGTTTCCTTCAGCATTGAACGTTGCTGGTTAGCTTGTTGCTCCTTTTACGTAATGTGTGTGTTTTTTTTTTAGTAAACTATTTATTTTATTATTTGTTTTTGAAAATTTTACCGGTTTTTTTTTTCGTATTTTTACGGTGATTTAGGCCGATGGAAGTTAGGTCTTTTTCATTTATAAAAATCTAAAGGTATTTAGGATTTTAGGTCCTGCCAGAGACAATTTAAGTATGTCCTTTATATTAAATATTATTAACTACTCAATACAGTTAACTTTATAGGTACATTCTAAAAGTCACAGCTTCAAAAAAATTTATACATCTATATAAAAACATCATTTGATCGTTTTCTCGTTCATCTATTTGTATTAAATTGCCCTCTAGTATCTACATATTTATTATATTACTTATAGCTAATTATATATTTAAATGGAATGCAAAAAGGCGACGCTTACTTACGCTCAAGTACTTTGCAATGCAAAATGTTTCAATATGGCTCAAGTTTTCTTTACTATTATAGTTGTAGCATAGGTTTGTAGATAGATGTTAGTAGAAGACCACCCATTCAGTGTATTTATAATTTAACTCGAAACTTTTATGGGCAACATGTGTGAAGAATTGCTACTAGACTAGTACCTTTGTTTTAGCCTTGTGTAAGATAATTTTAAGAACAATCTATTTTATTGAATATTCAATTCTTATAATATTAGCTAGCTATCTTTTACCTGCGGCTTTTTCTGCACAGTTAGATAGAAATATATATAATAGATACAATGAGCTTCATCGAATGTGAAATATAGCCGACCTCGATAATACCCTGCTACCCAAAATTTTTTTTTCAATTCCAACTGGTTCCTAGGATTGGCGCGTTCAAGCAATCAAACTGAATATAGATTGTACTGTACGGCCAAGTGAGATTTGAACCCACTAACTGATGTTAGGGACAATACAATTGTGCCATTGCGACGATAAAATACATATTATAAAGTATTATATTATAAATTGTGACATTAAATACTAAATTTAATTTGTGAGATGTGAAGTACAAAGGAATGCAAGATCTCCGGAATATCGTATACATTATACTTAAAAACACTTCCTACTTTGTTTGGATGAATGTTAATAGGAACTAGGATTTGACACCACTTTCTCTTTCATCTCTTACACTTAAGTCTGTTATAAAAATCAAAAATAAACCACAAGATATGGCCATTAAAAATAGTTTTACTATACGTTTTTATAGATTCCATTTGTTTAGCATCCTTTTTACTTTCCGCTTTATCTAGATATTGTGTTGAGTGGCGTAGTTTAGTACGTACCGCATATTGTCTTGAGAAGGTTAACTCCCCTGAGTGGGAGTCGAATCCACACCTCACTAACACTATGACACTCCCACTGCGCTACAACGCTGCTACATTCATTCAGTTTATTCTAGGTAATGATTGATTTCATGCTCGGATGTTCCTCCATGCGTGAGTAATTAATCACTGAACACTTAGCGCTACCGCCGTTGACAGTGAAAGTTTGGTGATGCTGATAACCGTCGTGGTGCCGTCGTTCTTATTTTAAAAATTCTTATATGTTATATATATATATATATATAGTATATATATATATATATATATAAATATATATATATATATATATATATATATATATATGTATGTACATATGTATATGTATATATGTATATTTATATGTTTATAGGTTATATATGTTCTTTTATGTATATAAGTATCATATATATTATATATATGTATTGTATATATGTATAATGTATAGAATATATATTATATATATATATATAATATATATATATATATATAATCTATAGGTATATATATAGATATCTATTATCTATATAATATATATATATAGATATATATAATTATATATATTATATATTATAAGATATATATAAATGAGATAGATATATCGTATTATAATATATAGATATATATATATATAATTATATTTAGTGAGGTGTTTTGTTAATTTTGTAATTTTTGTTTCTTTTTTTATTTATTAATTTAACTATATTCTCTTATTGCGTCTTACTGAATAAATTTTATTTTAATGATAATATCAAATTTTATATTTCTATATTGAATTATAGTTAAATTAGGATTTAATTGCGGTCATTAATTTCTTATAAATATTCGTTTGTATTTCATTTGTTTGTTTTATATTTCCAGACTAAAATAGCTAATAGAGATGTGTCGACTATTAGGTCGTTAAGTCTAGCCGACTAGTCGAGCGATCAATCGGTTAAGCCGGTCATTTGTAATTTGCATTAAGAAAAATAATAAAATATTCATGATGACAAGTCTCTACTGTCCTTCTAGCTGTCTCTCGTAAGCGACCGGTATTACAGGCCAAGAACATACCTTAAACAAATTTTATTGTTGTTGTCATCTATGTTATTTTAAGTAATTTTAGAAACTGATTTACTTTAAAGTGTCTACGACTTAATAAAATTAAAATATTCATAATTAAACAAAATTTGTATTTAAGTAATTTTTCCTGGCCAATCACCGACTACGACAGTATCCTATCCGACAATAGTCGGCTTTATACTATAATTAACTATTTTTTTTTACATAATCTTACTCTTAAGATTTTCGTGAAAAATTTAGACGTAGTAGGAGGATTAGAGCCTTATTATATTCTTAAAATTCTATATGGTACGAATTGATTGTATTATTTGTTGCAAAAATTTGCCTTATAGTATATGTGCTAGGGCATCAAATTGTCTATCGTTTCATATTTATGTTGGCATTAATGTTAAAATAATTGTCATTTTGATACTTATAACTTTGTCATTTTGATATTTTGATACTGTTCGTCTGTGTGTAATGAGGGCATAGAGAACCCAGTAAAAGGTCGGTACCCAAGGACGCGCCTTATTTGTAGAGTTATGGTAAAATTTCAAGTGAGACTCGAACCTATAACCTGCGCCCCACTAGCGGTTACCAATTGATACAGTGTGGATATAATATGTAATATATAATCCAATTTATTTGAAAATCTCTTGTCTATGTCACCGCGTTATAAGGTAGCAAATAATTATGCTTGGAAGCTACCGCTTGTATCTGGATTTTTGCATGTATTATAAAAAACAACATGTATTAACAAATGTGCTAGGACTCATACAAATATGTTTTGAACAAAAACCTGATCATGGTAATGTTATTTAATAGTCCTCTTCTTAAATAGTACCTAAACATTTCTACTCTCATATAAATAATACTATCAATATCAGTTATTGTTCTTATCGCTACCTTACTCCTTGTAAGTGAGATAAGATAAGTCACTCCGGTTTCTTCCTTCCGCGAATACCATAACGTATAGTTAGGCGCTCAGGGACGTGCTGATTTACTTTTCTTTGATGTCAGCTATTTATCTAATTGACGTCTTTGAGTGCCATCTTTGACCAAAATATTGAAATATTTGTATTTAGATTAGATATGCGAGTCCCCAATTCGCTATACCATCTACCGAGGTGATTATAGTTGGGGGAGACCTTAACGGTCACGTGGGTAAGGCTGCGGATACGTATGAACGTGTCCACGGTGGTTTTGGTCACGGTCGCCGCAATATAGAGGGCGAAAATATCCTAAGAACCTGTATTGCATCTGATCTGGCCATCGTGAATACGTTCTTCCAAAAGAGTCCGCAGCATCTTATTACGTATGCGAGTGGACTCCATTCAACCCAAATAGATTACCTATTGACCAGGCGGTGTCATGTTGGCAAGGTAACTAACTGTAAAGTCAATCCTGGTGAAAGCCTCACGGCCCAACATCGTCTTCTTGTCATGGATTATGTCGTTACCCCGATAAAGAAATTAGCCGAGACGCGTAAGTCTAAGATCAAGTGGTGGTTGCTGAATGGACCGATGCAGACCGACTTTCTGGCAGAGGTTAACAGTCAAAATTTATCAACTAACACCGAAACTGCTCAGGATGCTTGGGATCGAGCTCAGTCAGCAATCATTACGGCTGGTAAGCATGTTCTTGGCGTTTCTAAGGGAGGACGTATTATGGACAGGGAGACATGGTGGTGGAATGACAAGATACAAGAGGTGATTCATGATAAGAAGACTGCATTTAACGAGTGGCAGCGTTCCAACTCTCCTGAAGACAGGCTGGAGTACATAGCAGCAAAACGTGCCAGCAAAAGAGCTGTAGCCAGAGCCCGCAGTGAAAGTTTATTACCTCTATATGATAAACTTGAAACTGTGGAGGGGCAGAAGCTCATCTACAAATTGGCACGTGCTCGGGATAAAGCGACGCAAGATATCACAAAATGTCTTTGCGTCAGAGATTCCCAGGGCAAGCTGCTCTGTAGTCATGCTTCTGTGAAGGAGAGGTGGAGAAGTTACTTCTTGGAGCTGCTGAATACTCAGCACCCGGTTAGTATTCCGTCTGAACCACCTCCTAACCTGGGACTTATTGCTCCAATAACCCTTGATGAAACTCGAAATTGTCTTCGACGCATGAAGAACGGCAAGGCGGTGGGACCTGATGATATCCCGATCGAAGCGTGGAAATCATTGGGCTCTCGTGGTGTGCTCATGCTTACTGATCTTTTTAACCGCATTTTGAACACTGGGACGATGCCACATCAATGGCGGCACAGTTTTATTACCCCTATTTACAAAGGAAGGGGCAGTGTTCAAGATTGCGGTAGTTATAGGGGCATTAAGATTATGAGTCACACCATGAAGCTTTTCGAGCGCGTGATCGCCCTCAGGCTCCGCCCAGAATGTACTGTCTCTGAGTGTCAATATGGATTTCAGCCAGGATCAGGCACCACGGACGCCATTTTTGCCCTCAGAATTTTGATGGAGGCACACAGGGAAAAGAGGAGAGCTCTGCATGTGGCATTCTTAGACCTGCAGAAGGCCTTTGACTGTGTGCCACGTCAGTGTATCTGGTGGGCACTGCGATCCAAAGGGATCCCTGAATCCTATGTTGCTATTATCAGAGACATGTACAACGACTCTGTTTCTACAGTTAGGACCGCTGTTGGCGATACCAAACCCTTCCCAATTACAGTAGGGGTTCACCAAGGCTCAGCTCTTAGTCCACTTTTGTTTAATGTAGTGCTAGATACTGTCACGGCTCACATCCAGGACCAGCCTCCATGGCTGATGATGTATGCCGATGACATAGTACTCATTGACGAGAACCGACTGATGCTGGAGCGTAAAGTGAATGCCTGGAAGGGTGCGCTTGAGAACGGTGGTCTTAAACTGAATGTGTCAAAGACCGAGTAAATGGCTTGCGGGAACCCAGACTCGAGCACCATCCACATCGGGCCTGAGCCAGCCGTTAAGTCGGAGAAGTTCAGGTACCTTGGATCCATTATGCACGAGTTATGCATATTGCACGAGGCCTAAGAACTACGTCGGAAGAAAATGCCTTGATATGTCTGTCCCTGGAGTAAGACCCCCCGGACGCCCAAGGAAGCGATGGCTGGACGTCGTGACGCACGACATGAGAGCCAATGGACTAACCACTGAGGATGCTCAAGACCGTGCAAAGTGGAGTAGACTGAGTAGGAAAGCAGACCCTGGCAATAGGCTGGGATAATGCTAAGTGGAAGAAGATGCTAGTCCCCCAATTCTTTTAAGGTTTAGAGTATGGTAATTGGATATAGGTACTACATATATACGTGTCAATTTATTGAACTTTGGTTTATTAAATATTTATTGGTACGCCGTACGTGTGAAGAAATGTGATTAAAATTTAAATGCTTATTGGCTCAGCTGGAATATATTTGACCGAATATAGAGAATGAGACAGTTGCGGGTTCGATTCCCGCTCGAAGACATGTCGCTTATCACAGTTATATAAACGTGATAGCGGTGTGACAAAGTGATAAGTTCCTCCATAAATGTGTTCCTTGATATATGTATAACAAGCAATATCAAATTATTCATATAAGAAATTAATATGGAAATTGCAAATCAAAACCCCTTGTAAGACTAACGGACGTATCTAATAACATAATGAATGCCCGCCGCGACTGACGCTAATGATTTTAAGGACTAGGCTTCGACTCTCGACTATTAATGTTATTGAAACATGGAATTTAACAAAATATGGATTTTATGAATTGGTATTAATATCGATTTTTATATAAAAGTAAAAAAGAATTAATACTATATAATATTTTTTTAATTAATACTAATATGCATGTTATTCAAAAAGTTGACTTATCTATATATCATATATCCTGATAATATTATAAATGTGAAAGTTTATGAGGATGGATGTTTATTCCGATTTCAAGCAACTACTACTGAACAAATTTAGATGATACTTTGCATTAATACAGCTTATATATCAGAATAGTAGCCATAACCTCTGCTTGTAAAACGCAACGGTTTGTGGGTTCGATTCCCACTCGGGGAGAATGAATGATTTTTATTTTCTTCACTCTGGTAACAAGGCAGACAGCGCGGCGTTGAGTTCCGCCAGTCAACACACAATGCCTCGTAAGGTGTAAAGCGGGGAACGCAGTGTCTTAACACTACGGTTCCCTCTGCCTACCCTGCCTTGTGCGGGATACAGCGTGAAGCTAATATAATATATAATATATGTTCTAAATTTAATAAATAACGAATGCAATTCACTTTACTAATAAATAAATAATACTGCATTTCAAGTGGGCGAAGCTGCTATTATTTAATAAAACATACAACTACAAATTTATATAAACGAATAAATATTGAGTCTACCGTCTAGTTTGTGTTGTAAGGTGCATTTACTTATATGATTATGGGATAGAGATTGATGTTATACCTTTTTATCCTTCGATGTAATAAAGATGTATTGCAGAATCTAAAATAGTATATAATGTGATATAAAAAGCAAACGCACTGCGGTGGACATGTGTAATGGCATTGCATACGAGTTCTGTATAAAGCTAATTTTATATTAAACATGGATGGTTAGGATAAGTCGTGAATGTCATTTTTGAAAATAAATTAAATGTAACTTAAGGTACAGACTGATGATTTTTTGTGGGGACATGTCCCCAAGTCTTTCTGAGGTGGAGGTTGAGGTTACTATTGTATATTATAGCAAATGGTCCAAATGAACAAAATACCAAAAAAGTCTCGGTATCTATTTAGTGTCATGAAATAATTAAAGGGAATTTTATAACATACATTTTCTAATTTGGTTTCATTGTCACTTGAGAAATGGCATCTTGCTACCTTATTCTCTTCGCTCCCTCCTCTCTCTTTTTTATATCTAATTAGATTAACATGAAAAAAATTAAAACAATTTCCTTTTACATCAGGTGGAAGAACGAAAACGTGCAATATGGGAGGCGTCAATTTCCCGCCGGGAAGCCCTCTTACAACGTGAGAAGGATCGCACTGAGCGTTTAGAACGCGCGCGTGCGGCACGCTCGGCGCCGCGGCCGGCGTTCGCCTTCGGTTCATCCACCCCCCGGCTACTAGAGCCGGTGGACTCAGCTGGATTCTTTTGGGCTGCGCGCAGGTATGTCAAAGTGTAGTTTTTTTTTTTTTGGTAAAATTTTTCTTCTCGCCTTATAATGTAAGAATATAACATTAGGTGCGACGTTACATCATATCATGTGAATTTTAAATTTTGTTTTTCCTTACATAAAACATATTTTGTATGTATCGCTTATCTTTCTTTGTTTTATTATATTGATAATATTATTTATTGTTTTATCTTTTGATTGATAAATCGCTATCTCCAAGTTAATTAAATTATTATTAAATTCATAATGTTTTGGTATATTTGGTTAAGACACTTTATGTTGAGGTTCCCAAGCAATAAGTCAGTAATTGCGATTAAGCTACATTAATTATTTCAAAGCTTTTTGTAAGAATGTAGTACGTATATCAGTAAATATTTCATTAGTAGCCTTCGTGATTATTGTTTGGAAACTTCCATATATAGTATTCTTAACATATATTTTGCAAATGCTTCTTTTGTTATTTTTTATTTATGAAATGAAAAAAAGCAAACTAGTATCGTTGCGTACAATTTTCAAGTGATAAATACAAATATATTATTTTGTTATATAAATAGTTTGACAGCATTTTAAGCACACTCAATATTATGCTTTAAACTGAAAGTAGAATAAATGTATCAATATAATGTCAATTTATAGCTAATTAACGTTTCTGCGTGTGTTTGTTAATGTTATTCTTTACTTGGAAATGTACGCAATAGAGACAATAAAGATATTTTTATTATTATTATAGGTAAATTTTGGCTTTGCTTTTTTTTTATTTAGAATCCCATCATGGTGTCGGGTTTACTTCATTTGGGGAATTTTGTTCTTGCACTAATTTTTTTGTTTTTTCCACCTCCAGTACCAACCCCATAGATCAGATGAACTTTTTTGAATCACTGTAAGCGATTTTACTTTTTTTTGTTATGTTTATTTTATTTGTATTATTAATTTTGTTTTTAGTTGTGTTCTATCACTAAAAGTCCTTGATATCTACAGTAGATAAATTGCATGTATAGCATGGCTTTGTATATATTATACTGTATGTAAATCTGTAAATTATATATATATATATATATATATATATATATATATATATATATATATATATATATATATATATATATATATATATATATATATATATATATAATATGAACTTGAATGTAGGCAATATAGCGGATAGAGCTTTTAATTTATTTTTATTAATTATCACGGAACAAGTAGATAGAATCACTTTAAAGTAACTATAGGCCCATATAGAGATGATGAATGATGAGGGCCGAACCCAACGACTACAAGGCTGAAGAAACTTTAAATAATTTACGTTCCCCGGAATTGATTTTTTTAATCATTAGTACATTTTGTTAGATTATTAGCTATACCCCATTTGTTTTTTTTATTGCTTTTGACATAAATATTTGAGTTATTTATTAATTTAAATGAACTATGCAACGAAATCGAACTGAAAACCATCTTGTATAAAATTTAATTATACTCGTGATTAAAATATTCATTTGATTACAAAATCCTTACGTGTCCGAACCTAAGCGTAAGCTTTTAACATTCAAATTTTGCCAAATTCATCCTCTAATATTACCATATTAACCCCATTCGTGATTAGACGCGGTAAGTCTACCCTTGAATAACTTATTAACACCTTTGCGGCTTAATTAAACTTAGTGTTGTGTCTTGTAACAATGATATTATTCGATTGTCACTCAGAGATTAAATCGATTTAATCTCTTTAATTAATTATCTGTTAGGGTATAACAGATAATATATAATAAAATATTCACAAATTCTGGAATTTTGTATACGCTTGCGTATACAAAATTCCTTATTTAGCTCTAAAGTCGCTGTCAAGTCGCGATGGCCTCGAGTAATATTTATTATTTCAATGAAGAAACTTAAAAAGCAAAGTAGTTTAATACTATTTTCTCCATACAAACCTTACAAGTTATTAGGAGATGTGTTCAATTGATAAAGCATTATAAACCGCTAGTCTATTTTAAATTATCGCTTTGCAAAGGAAAACTTTAGTATCTGAAAACGGTGAAAGTATCAACAGTGAATCGAATGTTTAAATAAATACACTTTAAGTGGCCATTTGCTTATTTTACTCTTCCATTCAGACTACTGTAGTTTACTTCAGAACTATGTCGTTTAAATTTGAATCTTTACGGTTTAAGATAAGGGTTCATTTAGATTGTATGTAGAACTTGAAATTTGCGTTCCGCTTTTTCCGGACTATGACTTAGTCACAGTCTGACACACAGAATAATAAAGACAGATAATATATATATATATATATATATATATATATATATATATATATATATATATATATATATATATATATATATATATTTAAAAATTAATGTAATTTATATTATAATGTAAGGCGTATGAAATCTTCGTTAATTTGATAAAATAATATTGATTTGAAAAAATAATATTGATGTAAATTAAAAATATTGTTTTATATATTTGTATCAGTTGAGGAATTTATGCAGCATATGACAGTTTAGATGTAGAGAACGAAGTGTGTCAAGAAAGACTCCAACGTCTTGTTTTTTCCGGACTGAGCGGTAAAATTGAAAACAATCTATCGGTTGCTTAAAATATTGATGTTTACCTTTAATTGTAATATAACCTTGGTACGCTAGCTGTCACGCTATGTCTATTAATGGGCGGAAAGTGGACAGGGAATGTGACATGTCACGCATGAGTCCCGTATTATGTTATAACAAATTTACTTTGTTGACTATACTTATTAATTAAAATATACATACATACATACATATATATATACATATACATATACATATATATATATATATATATATATATATATATATATATATATATATATATATATATATATATATATATATATATATATATATATATATATATATATATATATATATATATATATATATATATATATATATATATATATATATATATATATATATATATATATATATATATATATATATATATATATATATATATAGTCGTAGTTCTATGTCGTATATGTCGTAGTTCTGTTGGAAAATTGACGATTTCATAAAATCATAGAGCACATCATGAAATGCTCCATAAATCACATATTATTTTACCTTTAGAGGCGATTTAGCTATAGAGGCGCTTCCAGCGCATGCGTCTTGCATTTAAACATGGAACCGTTTAGTAATAGAGTTAAAACGAATAATTTATTACCAATTGAGGAAGAGAGGAAGTAAAAATTGAGTGTGAACCAAAATATTATATTTATATTTTAACTAAAATTAATGTTAATTTTTATTTTATTTTAAATTTAAACGTCAAATAAAGAATAGAGGACAGAGGACCAGAGGTGCTAGTTAAAGACGTTATTTTATATAATTTATTAGTAATTATTCTGTAAAATATTACAAATTTATACCTAAAGTAGTAGTAGTACCTTCTTATACTTTACTTCAGGAGGAACAACTCCCAAGTTTGCTAATTTGGCTAATCCGATTCTCTAGAAGTTAAATGTAATATTGACAAAAACACATTGTAAAAATTCCATTAATGTATGATAGTCGAAAAACACCTTGGTTTCTTCGTATCTCATTTTCTTACACGATATCAGAGTAAACTAGGTATTTCTATTGTTCTCCGCTGTAACCATTACATGCACTCGAGCACTGAGCAGAATACTCAATTGACGCTAACGCCGAATCTGATTAAAACGACCTACATTCCAAGCTAATGCAGAAATAGCAACGGCACGAACTCTATTATTATAGATATAGATTTTAGGTTTGACTTAAAAAATATAGTAGTTCTACTCACCTAATAGCCCGCCGCTAGGTTAGAGAGCGTCACTCGGAGCGCTTGGACAGCTTCCAATAGGCTAGGTTTCAATTTCCGCTACGTTCAAATATTTATAATTTTTTTATTAAATTTCCGTATTATGTCTGGACTACAGTTAAATAGTGTATTGAAAAGAAGAATGTGTTTGGGAGGTATGCGTGTGTTGAGAGAATGAGTAAAGAAAGCATGGAAAATAAGATGTATCGCGCAAGAGTAGTAGTGAAAAGGCATAAGGATCTGCAGGGCATATATGAAGAAATTGATATCAGTGGACGAGGCGAAGGTATGTACACTGTGGCATTAGGCGCTCCGTTCTCTTACGCTTACGTGTAAGGCTAACAAAAAAGAAATAAAAGATCTTGAGAGATGATTTCCTTGTTTTTAGTTATTATGTTGGTAATAGTTACTTTGACTTTATACGAGCATATTTGAATTAATTATAATTATTCTTAATATTTTATTAAAGAGAATTTAAGGAACTTTTATGTACAATATAACATTTTCAAGTGAGTGAAGATGCAAAAATATCGTTAAATATAGCTTTAAATGAAACAGTTTAATCGTATATATTAACAGTAAAATCGCGTATACTTTAGTCATCATTTACTGAAATATACTAAGACTTATCCGGATAAAGAGTTTCTTGCAATATGTATATATATAGCAAAAACCAAAGGATTTGTTACCTTAAATGTATGGTAATACCTGTTCAAGTTTTATTATTTTCGTTACATATAGAAAAAATATATATAAATTGAATATGCTACTTTATGAAATTTTCCACGCAAACTGATACGGATCTTTTTTATCTAATCGCTTTGTAGAATAAAACATGTGTCATATAAATTGTATTTATTCGTTTTAAATTATAAATGAATATACTTGTACGTAGGTACGTTGAAGCCTTTGCGACTATTTTTTTTTTATTTTCGACTGCGCAACGGTCTTAAATTCAATTTCCATCTGACACATCGTAAGATTTTTGTAATGTCTATGCCGCTGACGACTTCCTCTCAAGCTGCCATGTATTGTTGTTCATATAAAGACTCTGGGACTGAGTACCTCCTTCTCATGTCCAATCTTGCGGAAGAAAATCTCAACGATGAGTTCCAAAATATCTCTAGAAGATAATCAAAAATTTAAGAACTGACTTACGTTACTTCTTCTTGGTACCCGGTAGAAAAAATAATAGTTAGGTATTATATTATAACATAGCGACACCTATGTATTTACATATAAATTAGCTCTGCCATTGTTTATAAATAACTGATGGAACACTATCATGTGTATAGCAGATGTGAAAATTATCGCGAAAGTTAATACTCGACGTAACTCGTTCTATTTTGTTATACGTTATACATTATTGAAAAAAAAATCAGTGTATTATTTATAAGTTAACATTTTTAAAGTGTCATTAAAAATATGGGTATAAAAATTTGAACATAGGGGGACTCGAACTCGCACCTCTAGTACACTGTCCACAACCTCTAGCCGATTATGCCATACGTTTTTATTGAGCTATATTGAATTTTATATCACTATTACTTATCTTGTGATAATATATGTAATAAGTTACTTTTGACAGCATTTATTTACTTGTTATTTTAAATATTAGTATTCAGAGAGCCGTGTAGTTCTTAACCCTCCACCTATTTTAATGCCATTTTAGTACATTTCCCTTTATATCTACAGCATTAATCCTATATAGGCATTTCAATTAATATTATTACATAAAGTATCAGCTTTATTCTTTTTCATCAAATTATTTCCACCACGGAAGGGGTATCGTTGTCAGAGACCTACTTAAATATTTCAATGTTTTTTTTATCATTATATCCTGGCTTTTGCCATCAAACGGACTCATAAATAAAAACAAAAGCCCTTCCTATGCCGTAATCCAAAATGAGAGTATTGTTTAAAAACAATCGAAATAAAACGTGGCGAATTTTATATGAACCATTGTGTTACAATTACAATTTACATTATATAGTTTCTAAATGAATTTTGACATTAATTTTAGTTATATAAAATTTTTCTACATTGACCATTATTTTATTACAATTTTACAAAACGTAAGGTGAAATTAGACTCGATAGATATTTTTTATGTCAACATAATATATTTGTACGTATGTACGTAACACGTATAAAGTCATTTACTTGAGACCTAGTTATTTTATCTGACATAGCACTATCGGTACTCGACGTTTGCAATTAATTCAGCACATTATATTATTATAGTTGAAGCCTAAGTAAATTAAACAGGTTGATTGTAAGAATGAATAACTTGTTGATTTTTCTGTTTTTTTACCTTCACGCTGTATCCCGCAAGTGTTAGCGGGGTAGATCGAGAAAATGTCACCAATGACACCTAATTTTTCGTTTTTTTTTTGTAATTTCACGCTCTATCCCGCACATAGAGGAAACCGTAAGCAGAAGGAACCTAGTGTTTCGAGACATCGCGTGTTGAGTGGCGGTACTCAACGCTGCACTTTGCCTTTTTGCTATAGCGAAGAAAATGAAAATAATTCACTCTCCTCGAGTGGGATTCGAACTCTCCAACCGTCGTTTTTACAGGCAGAGGCTCTGTACCTCGGCGTTACGACGGTCTCATTTCTCTTTTTTCTCGTATATTTCGGGTTAGACCCCGGGCAGAGAGAATATAGTTTCATGATGTGTGATGTAATAGAATGTAGAGTTATTAAAATATGGCAGTTAGTAATAATGTACAAAGTTTTTATGTTGAATAAATGGTTATAATGGTACGTAATGGTGTGTTATGTGTATGTACGTATCGTCATTTTCTCCGTTCTTGTTCTCGTCTTTACATAATGTTGTCTTACTAAAAAATTAAAGTAAATACAAAAAAAATACTGCCACATTGCATGCTGCATCTTGGGTAACACTCCCTAACCTTGTTGTTGTTTATTTTTTTGTAGTTTTGTTTTGTGTTAATATATTTTTTATTACCTTTGCGCCTTATCCCAGATTGACAGAGAGAACTTAGTGTCAAGACACTCCTTTCACCGCTTTATAAGCGATTTCAAGATATTCCTTGTTGAGTTACGGAACTCAATGCGCTTTTTCTTATCAGTGCAGAGAAATTAGGGAAAATCATTCTCCGGAGTGGTGGTCCAACCCACAACCACTGTGTTCAGTCAGACGCTGTTTACTGCGCCTGGTCTACGCTTGCCTCTACTGTACCTCGTACTACTGCTTGTACTGTACGTTGAGGAACTGTCTTCTCTACTAACTTTACATGCAATGCTGTTTGTTTACGTCGTAACTGTAATGTTTTGATGTAGTTAAATAATAACCAAAATAACATATTGTGTATGTTTTACAAAACTAACTTATTTAACAGTTATAAATAACTTATCGTTATAACTATTAAATATTTTAACTTTACCTATGTCTACATAATTCCAGGGCGGCATCAACAACAAATGTGATGTTCGCGTCTGCGCCGCTCACGAGACGCGCGTCCGCACTGCAACTGGACACGTCCGATACAGATACAAAAGGTATTTTTGTTTTTTAAATTATTGTTTTAATTGTATAGGGTCGTTTTTATTCAGTCTTATTATTAGACATTTTGTATTTAAAACTTATTAATTAAAAATTTTACATTATTGAATATTTTTAAATTTTCAAATGCGCATCATACGCATTATGATGAGATTTTCCCATGGCAATTAACGAACTTGAATACATTAAACCGCGGTATTAGCCTGCAATTTTATCTATGTATGTTAATTACACACATTTTTTTTCACAAAAATTATACTTAAACATCGCTCTGTTGGTATGAAAATGAAAGAAAGATATACAAAAAAACACATCCATATTTCTAATGTTAGTATAGATTATTAAATTATAAAATTTTTAATAGATTTCAATCCACTATACTTAATTTTTACCTTCTGAATCCATTTTGAAATATTATTGCAAGCTTTATTGAGCTTTCTCTGCACCACTTAATGTAATATTTAATTAAGTATTTAACTGTCTGCCCCATCACGCCGCCAAGGAGTTATGTTCACGAGTCTCTGTAAGTAATTATGCAAATCACCTATTTATACGACTCAGTCATTCTAAGCACGTAGATACTTAACTTGTCTATAATTATTTGCACTTTAGTATGTTTGAGATTTTCAAAATGTGCTGGTTGTATATGTAGTTTTAAGATGTTTTTAGTTATAGCTTACATACTGAAGTATAAGTTTTTAATCAATTAAATGACTACGCTCTCCACTTTCTGCCATTAAAATATATTTTATAAGGATATATTATTTTACATGATATACTATTATATCAAGTATGGATATGGAATATAAGTAATGGACTCGAACTTGCGCCTCTTAGTTACTTAAGATCCCTAATCTTGAAAAACAAGATTAGGTACATATATATATATATATATATATATATATATATATATATATATATATATATATATATATATATATATATATATATATATATATATATATATATATATATATATATATAAAAACAACATACATACATACAAACACACAAATGTTGCCTCTTTATAATATAAGTTTAGATATACATATAGTAAATATAGTTCTTACCTCCTTATGTGAATATTTAAAAAAATGTTCACATAAAAACCAGTTGTATGTATGGACACAGAATACCTACATTGCATTGGCACGTCAGAGAAATGCCAATGACAACCTTGTCGAATATGGTGAAACGTGTGCGTAATAATAAACTTATTTGTTAGGAATTCTTTCTAGTTAGCGTCATCTTATTTAATAAAAATAATGATAATATTGATTTTAATTCACGTATAGATATTTAATTATCATTTTTTATATGAAAGATGGATTTTTTAATACATTACAGATAAGTAACATTTTTACATTTTTGAATCTTTTTAATCGGATTAATTGCAGTAGTCTGTGGTCACAGGTCAGAGAGGTAGGTATTTGTCTATTAATTATATAAAATATACGCAATTAATCCTGTTAAAGTATTCATTTATGTACAAAAATCCCGAAAGCCAATGATTACACTACAATTTGTGCAAATAAGTTTAGTCTGTGTTTAAAAAAAATATATCGTACCAAAATAATAAGTATAAGTAAAAGTCTATATTAATCTCGTCTCTCATATATTAAATAATTTGTGTTCCGTTTATATGGTCATATTGTATACAAAAAAAAATATAATTATGATAGAATTACTTATTTTATTTCGACACTTCTCTAAGACTTAGAATGTTATATACTCGTAGAGGGTACCTAAACGGCGTTTGCTTAATTTCCACTGTTACAAATCCCAACGTTGCACTTAAACTAACGTGAAATCTAGACCTCCAGCTGAAAGATATCCTTTTTTAAACTCAATCGCTTAATCTCCTCAGACGAACCCGACCGTTCACCCCAAATCTGGTCCTCCGTAGCGCGTCGTCGCACCGACCTAGTTCCGACGCTTCCCGCGCGACCAGGTAGGGCACACTCCATGACGCGCCTCGACCGCCTCCGCTCCCCGCTCGCGGCCTCCACGCAGCAGCTGGCTATACGTATGTATTGGGGGTTTGTCATTCTTGGGGTTTGTGATACTCGGGGTTGAGGTGTATGCATTTGATAGGTTAGGATGTGAGTTAGGATTTTTTTTGTTTTTGTAGGTTTGTTAGATTACTATTAGATAGTTGTCATTTGATTAGATTATTATTATGCTTCGAGATATGTGCATTGATAGGTTGACCAAAGTTACTTTTAGGTTCCTTATTTTGTATGTGAAGATTCAAAAATATATTTATATATTTATTTCGTATTATCGTTATCACGACTAGGTAGTTCTACGTTTATTTAAAGTCTTAAGTGAAAAATTTAAGATATAATATCAATGTTACGTCTCGTCGTGGCGCGGCACAGCGTCTGTCTGTATACTGTAGATTAGGACCCCTCTCGGGGGAATGAACTATTTTCAGTTTCCCCTAAGAAGACAGAGTACGGCGTTGAGTTCCGCTTCTCAACAACCATGTCTTGGCAATTGGATGGAAAGTAAGGAAAGGAGTTTTGACATTAAACTCCTGCTGCATACCCTGCTATATGCGGGATGTTATAAAATTGTGACTGATTATATTTTTACGTATATGACGTGACGTCTTTACTTAACTTAAAATCAATTGTATGTCATCCCCGTAAAATGCCATCGATAGTTCCATTACATGGCAACCCGACACATTCGTGTGCTTAACTTACGTAATGTTGACGCGATCGTTGCTTAGAGACTGTAGTGCTGAAAAATGAAAATTTGCAAGTGTTTGTTTTAATTATTTTGTCGTTATCAAATCATATAGTTCATCTGTGGATGACTTTTTTTTGGTTTGAAATATTTTACTCTATGATGTGTTCGAAATTTTGAAATAAATCTCGTATTTATCTCTTTAGTGTCATGGTGTATGAGTGTGCGAAATTATATAAGGTGAAAATATATTAGTTGGATTTGGATAGATTTTTTCGTTTATTCAGAACTGGGTTGGTATTTCCTATAAAATTAAGCGTTATAGAGTTACATTACATAATAGTGAATTTTACATAGGTTTCGCTTCAAATGCATACACCCGATATATGTCAAACATAATTCACTATAATATAAACTTTACTAAACTTTATTTTATCTTAACAAGCCAGCACTCATATTATTAATAAACCGAAATTAAAAATTTATTTATAATAAATTTGTTTTTTTAGTTGGCATTTCTGCTAATAAAAGATTTTTCCAAAACCTTTATAATATATTAATATAATAAATAAAAATCACTGTGCTGTTTGAAACACTTTTTTATTCCATTAACGCTGTCTTATAATGCTTGTAAGATTTGTCATTTGCTTAAAGCTTCGGGTGCTTCGGAAACAGCTTTATTTTCAATACAAAAAAATATATACGCTTGTCGCCCTTAAAATATTATTTTTGACACAAAAACTAACTTAGTCTATTTAGTTTATTGGCTTTACAAAATCCTAATCTATGATAATGTAAATTATAAATATAATATGGTGTGATTTTTTTTACGTAATTTTGTCCCAAATATGTTCGTTTGTGTTAAATTCCAAATTGTGTTAACAGCTTTTTTATATTAATAAATGATTATTTATATTATTTTATAGATCATAATTAAGAATATTATTTTTAAATTCACGTCTTCCCTTTATTTTTTCTGAGTGATCAAAGACAACTGAGTGACAAATCTCTCTGTTGTTTAAAGTGCTCTTGGGTATTTTATAGTGTTAGACACAAATATTTCCGCTTTTTAATCTTCTCCTGGTATTGGTATCAAAATTGCAAGACACGGTCTAAAAGGTAACCTCTCTATACTTTCTCATCTTATACAGAGTGTTTCAATTGTATGTATCCCTGTTTATAATAACTTTACTAATACTAAAAGTGTGATTATTATAATCATAACTAATATTTTTTGCTGATATATTAATTGATTATTTTAATTATTATCTAATTTGTAACACTCTATATAAGTATCTCTGGTTATGGAACTCCTTAACTTACTAAGGTAAGATTGGTCTTTATCTTTTTTAACATATATTCATGCATTCATTTAAACAATACTTTTTATATCATTATTAATTTAAAATGCTTACGTCCTGTCAATAAACTTTTGTTTAGTTATGTAAAATTTATATTTTATAGAAGTGTATCTTTAGTGGAAAGTAGTATCCAAACTGGTGTAAAAAAATCAAATTAAAAAAGTAAAAGTCTTAAAATTTAAATATAGTTTTTATATTGTTATTTTAGTAGTATATTACACACTTCTTGTCTAAAACAAAATTATTAGCTGCCTATAAGAAATTGACAAGCCATATGCTGAATAATATCTTTCAAAATTGACTGTTACATCCTTTTTTTATTTATTAATTTTAATAATACTGTTTTATAATTCTAATTTTAAAATCTTATATTATGTTACTAATGCAATTTCTTACTAGTACATCCATAGCACATTAATGTAGCACTTTGTCTACTATAATTAATATAAATTGAGATTTTAATTAAAAATTACACAACAAAATAAATATCTAAATAATAATATCTATATTATAAGTATATCTATATCATATATTACTTGATTTTATGTAACACAATATATTATGACTATTCAAGCAAAAAATAGTGCATAAGGCCAGCATTTGCACTAACCAAAAGCGTAGGGAAACATTTAAACTAACAATTTTCTTTATATACATGTACTGTTTCAATAATTCATAAATAAAAAAAAGACTATCGTTTATAATAAAATGTATTTATTTATTTATTTATTTTCATAATTTAAATATTTTATATCTATTTATTTGCATTTTATATTCATGCTGTATACTGTGGCTGAATTTAACTTGAATCAAATTAAAAATGTATGGATATGGAAATTATACATTATTTGAAATCTTGTAATTGAATAGAATAATAATAATAATTAAAAAACAATTAAGTATTTGCTTCTTTTTTGTTTATAAAATGTCAAATAATAAAAATATACGTTCTTAGAACTTTACACTAATTTCACGCAAAATCGCCTTCATTCGCTTTTCCTTACCGCTAATAACAAGTGTAACATGTTACATAAGCTCAATACTATACAGAAACGAGATCAGGCGAGACGACACCAGGTTCGAGGCCGTGCAGTGCAATGTCCAACACGAACACTAGCACCACCACCACCGTGGTGAGACGCGCGTCGTCGGCGCCCCGCAAGCCGCGCCCCGCCTCTATAGCCGGTACGGGTGTTAACACGCCGAGAGGTAAATGTGACCGTGGTGGTGGCGATGACTGATTTTTGTGCAGAATTGTTGTTTATTATTTTGTGTGTTTGTACGTCATTGTATTTGCGGGTAAGTGGAGGGTGTAGTGTCCAGTCCCTATGTTGTTTAGTTTCTCTTTATATGGACTGGTGAAATATTTGTTATACATTTAGAATCTATAGCTTGTTAGATTTCGAGCTAATTTGTCGAAGTAGTTTCGTCTTTATTATTGTAAATTGAAATTGATTCTTAAAAAGAAATAGATTTGTTACTCACTCACAATTACTAATTTAGTAATTTGGTGTTTTTATTATATTCTTGTTATTAACAATTGTATGTAAATGTTTGTGTGTGCTATATGTGTGTGTTTTACTAAAATTTACTAAAAAAAGTGCTTATAATATAATTGTCTGATTTATAACAAGATAGACGAATATAAATAATAATTTTTCACCCAGTGATTATATTACTATAGTAATAACTTAAATGTTCAGTAGTAGGGTATAACGTTACTAGATCTATTTATTTTACTTTTAAAGTAATCTAATACGTTCAAAATTATAGAGAACATTTTAGTTTTATAATTTTTTTATATTTTGTAACATATTGTGAAACTTAGGTAGAAGTAAATGATCATTTACATTTGTCTTTACTCATTGTTTTGTATTTGGCTCGATAAAAGAAGTTCTATAACCGAATGCACCGCACACAGGTTCAGAGACAGGTGGCAACAGCGTCGCCACCACCCCGTCGGTGTCGCGCGACGCCACCACCGTGGTGAGTCGGCCCGCGTCCACGCCGCGCCGCCCGCGCCCGCTCTCGTTGCACGTGACGCACGCTAAACCTGCACATTGTGAGTGTCCCGCATACAGCAGGCTGGGCAGAGAGAACCTAGTGTTATGACACTCCGTGCGTGTTGAATGGCGGAACTGGACTCTGCGCGTTGTCGCTGTTCTAGAGCGAGGAAATAAAAATAATTTATTCCCTCGACTGAGAATTGAACCTACAATCGATCGGTTAAGTCTTTCTCGAGAAATGGGCTGTCCAAAAAGACTTAATTCTATTCAGTAGTTCCTCTGACCAGCGCGTGCAAGCAAACATATTCAACTTTATAATAATAGTTTACATAGTACCTATATGTCTGACGTTATCCCCAGCTACCCCCGTGGGTCCGGGAGAGGGCAAGCCCCCGGTACACAGAAAGCCAAAGCCATCCAAAGATCATGATAAGGTGAGGTAACTTTTAGCTTATTATTTATTGTGTTTTCAATTTCACGCTGTATAAGTAGGCTGAGAGGACTTAGTGTCGAGACACTCCGTTTTACTCTTACCGTCTGATATCGAGAATGTACGTGTTGGGTGGCGGAACTCAACGCCGCGTAGTGTCTTCCACAACAGGCAACAGTCGCGTATACAGTTACTCACGCACTCAACTAAAAACAACTAGCAGATACCAGGAGCTCATGACTGACCAAGAGATCGGTACTATGGAGTACAATTGTATGAATCGCTTATGTATTGCCATTGCCGTGAGTGGGAATCGAACTGGCAACCTGCACGCTTACAGTCAGTACGCTTACATGTGCGATCAACCCGCAGTTACCAGGACTCGATGTGTGAGCAAAAGATTATTACTATACCATACCTGTCTGAGGCTGTTACTGTTGCTGTTAGAGGGCTTCGTTGTCATGTACATACATACATGCGTGCTAATAACCCGCAATCCGCCGGCCAGGGCGCGGGCAAGTCGCTGTCTGCGTCGCCGGGGCGCGCGCTGTCGCCGGCCGCGGGCAAGGACTCCAGCGCGGACAAGGAACTGCCTAAGGTTAGAAAGCTCTTACTTATTCATTTTTTTTGGGTTGTGATGAGCTTGGACAATGGAAAATCTTGTGTTAGAAACATACATAGTGAAATAAGATTAGAGAAAATTGTTTATATATTTAATTTAATATAAATTGAAACTAATTTTAACTTATAATTGAAAAAATTATGACAACTAATGTTACAATATAAATGCAATAAATGTATTCTTTTTATTTATACAACAGGCATTACAGTTACAAGTGTATAACATTGTCTTATCCTTTATAAAATACAAATCTTTTGAATAACTTTTTTATATGTAACATATATACAGTATACAAAATTAAAACTAATGGTTTGTTTAGAAAAATTATGCTTCTATCCGATAGTCCATTTATCGGGTAAGGCTATATTACATCACGATAATCGTTACGATGCCAATCAGTGTATCTGCGGTCTTATTTCAATGACCGCGCAGACGAAGCTGCAGGTAGCAAGTAGTATAGAAATAATCTCATCGTGTCTCATCGTGTAACATGCAATGTCCGCCCCTGTTGCAGAGCGCGCCGCCCCCCGGCCCCGCCCCCGGCCCCGCCCCCGCGCCCGCCCGGAGCCAGGTCAGCGCCGTGGAGGTCACCCAGAAGCTGGAGGCCTTGCAGACCGGGGACGGGCAGGTACGCGGACACGGGGTGCTTGTTGCTGGGGCTTAGTGACTTAGGGGGGGTTAATGTTTTTAACTAATGTAGGCATATATGTAGCCCTATTATTTTGGATTTTATAAGTTGTAGTAATATTTTTTTTAAACCAGTCCCTCGAATGCATTAGTATAGAAATATATGTGCATATATGTGAATGCCTAAATACTTATTACTTTCATCTTACACACAAAGTTCTTCTGATTGTCACCCTTTTTTGAGCAAAAATGACGACTAAGCATTGCTGGACACACAATGTAATATAAAGAAATACACCTATAAACCGACGACAGACATCGCAGAGGCATAAATAAGGCAAAGTATTGAGAGTAGACAGTGCCTTGGTTATTATAGAGTAAAACTCTCTTGAAATTCTCTATTTGTATATTGTCTAGTACGTGACGCATTCTGAGTGGGTTGCGTGGAATAACGTCACGTAATATAGCCTATAGCCTCTCCCGATAAAAGGACTATACAAGAGAAAAAATTTTACAAACAAAAAAATTGTATGCGTAGAGTCATGAGTCAGACACATGTCAGAAGTGGCTTCTTTGGCAAACTAATCAATGATGTAAAGCTTCACATTTCCGAAACATAGATGGAGGGAAAAAGGAATATATGTTAGGAATTTAATTAATTTTATTGTAATTCAAATAAAAAGTGTCTTCAATTAATACTAATTATAAATTTAATTTTAGATTCTTTAGGTTTTTGTTAATAATTTATTGTTAATACTAAATAGTATTGATTTTGAACCTTTACAAAAGGTAACCCGATGGGAATCGTATTATATTATATGGACACTTCGCCACTGCAACAACGTCCCACCATCATCACCATACATTTTACCCTCGTAGAACTTTTCACTTCAAAAAATTTGCACTAGAAATTCCTGATATTAGCGCGTTCAACCATATTGCAGATGTACTTAAATAATATATTATAATTAATAACATTTCAGGAAACAACCGAAAGAAAAGAAACAATAGACACCAAACCAGAAACGAACAACGAACCAATCGTAGTGGAAGAGAAGAAGAAAGAGAGGCCCCAGGACGTACCGAAGCCGGAGAGGGAGGAGAAGGAGACCTCGCATGAAAAGACTGAAGACATTGATATGACTGGTGAGGACTATTTATCTTATTATTAAAATGTCTTGTATATATATATTAAATAATATTTTTGGACGGTCCCGTGCCGCAGCGTCCATGACGGCGCGGCGCATCACCACGGAGGAGGAGGCCAAGGCGGCGCTGGCGGAGAGGCGGCGGCGCGCGCGCGAGGAGCTCGAGAGGCAGGCCGAGCTCGAGAGGCAGAGGTACACCACTACACTACCACACTACATTATATCTTATTCTATTAAAGTATACAATTTAATATGTAAATGGCGTCTTTTTTCCTGTAGCGCGTTTAGAATGCGGAATGTTAAATTCTATAAGATTAGATGATAAACATCGATTACATGTAACCGGTGCATTCGGTCACTTCTCAACAAAATACACTCCATATTTTGTAACAACAAAACATAATTTAATTCTCATGACTTATTAAAATTAAAATAGTCCCTCTCCGTACATGCCAAATGGTATATTTTAGTTTATATATGTAAATATAACAATAGAAAAACCATACAATCCGATAGATTACAACGCGAGGCAGAATTGGAGAGCGAGAGGCAGCGCGTAGAGGAGGAGAGGCAGCGGCGGGAGGAGGAGGAGGCGAGGGAGCTGGCCGCGCTGCAGCGGCGCATCGATGAGGAGAAGCTCAAGAAGGCTATCGAGGTAACCGGGAGGCAGAGAGAATTCATTATTACGTGATGCAGCATCCGGAAGACGGTCTTTTTAAACGTTTCATACAATGCTTTAGAAACAATTGAAAAAACATAGAAACTAAAGTTTTATTATGCTAATTTTATTTTGTTATGTTTTGTACATATTTTATTTTACAAGCCGATACTCTATGTATATTTTTCCAAGCATATAATACCATACCATAAAAACTCAATGCTTTGACCCTTTACTAAAGCGACGGAATTAAAATAGTACTAAACCGCTGCCCGCGCTCTCTTGACCCACACAATTATTTATTTAATAATAAAGGGAATTGCCTTCGTTTGTCGATAATAGTAGCCTATTTGTTATTCTGATTTATAAGCTATACCAATGTAAAGTTTTATTTAAATCTGTTGTATTCAATGGACTTAAATAAAACTACACTAACCACAAAACTATAGTTTTACATGAAAAAATGATTATTAGTAAGATTGCAACGAGTGGAAATCGAACCCGCAACCGTTCGCGCTTATAGTCGGACGCTGTGCCACAATGGCCCCTTCATAACAATAGTTAAATACTTATCACTTTGTAATGACCTACGTGAACAATTCCAGGCGCAACAACAACTAGAGAAAGAAGAAGCAGAACGCCGCCTCAAGGAGGAAGAGGAGAGGAAAGCGAAGGTGCGCGACGAGGAGGAGAGGCGGCGCGCGGCGGAGGACGCCGAGAGGCTGCGGCGGGAGGAGGCCGAGAAGGAGGAGCGCGAGAGGCTCGCCAGGAAGCAGCGGGTGGAGGCCATCATGGCCAGGACCAGGCTCAAGAAGGTCGGTTTTAGGGATACAGTACTCGAAAGAAAGAACAACAAGCATATAGGTGTTGTTCTATTGTGCATTAAGCTGACAGCTGCACTCTCTCTCCATTCCGTAATTATTATGTTCAAATGAATTTTTCCATGCGCCAATGATAAAACGCACGGCGCTAGTCGGTATGGCAAATGGACTGCCGTTATATTTTAATACTAATTTCTTTGTGTCTTCCAAATTGGGCGATACGTAAAACTAAAACAAACTATACAAGATTTTAACATTTATTCTATATTTAATTCCACAGCAAGCGGAAGAAGACAAGAAACAACAAGAGATGAAAGCGCAACAAAATCCAGAAGTCACTCAACTCACAGCCAACAACAACTCTCACAACACAAACAATAGTAACGCTAAAGACATTTCAGCCACATTGCCACAGGCCAAGGCAGAAAATGAACCCGCACCTACCGTTCCATTGCAAGAGAACAAAGAAAACAATGAAGTCAACGAAAATAAACAACGCAATCAAGCAACGGAATCCAAGCCGGCCGGCGACGCCTCGCTGCTGCCTGCGGAGAGCTCGCCCGTCGCGTGTGATAATGGCAA
This sequence comes from Dione juno, assembly GCA_037127375.1. Taxonomy (NCBI): domain Eukaryota; kingdom Metazoa; phylum Arthropoda; class Insecta; order Lepidoptera; family Nymphalidae; genus Dione; species Dione juno. The sequence goes on along the minus strand of JAXRJS010000070.1, from coordinate 1,171,329 downwards.
CGGAACGCAAACGGGCGCTCTGTTGCAGCTTGCCACTAGTCAGGTGAGAGCTGATCTATTATTTTATTTGCTTCTGAATATAAATGCGACGGTTCTGGGTTCGATTCTATACAGAAGTGAATGAATTATTACATTTCTTGTTGAATGTAAATGTTTCAAAATTGGGCGGAAGTTGTCTTAACACTAAATTTTATTATTTACTTTATTTTAACATTACTAGTGGTTCGCACGCGGCTTTGCCTGCGTGCGTGGTTCTCGATTTCCCATGTATTTTTCTCTTTTTAATAAAAAGTTACGTACAATTTCGAAATCGTCTCGACTTTGAAGTTGATTGGTATTAAACACAATATCAAGATTTGTTAAGTCATTTAACTAAGCTTTAAAATATATTTATATTTATATTTATAATTCCTATTTCGTCTCTTATAGTATGTTTTGTTTCTTTTTAATTCCAGGGCGACACTAAACAGGATGCAGTACAGCAAGTGCCTGCAGACACCAACAGCAACAGCAATGCCATTACTAACAGCAATACAAACACGAACAACGGCAACGTGACCGCGGACCTGCTGGGGCTGTCCCAAGAACATGAGGTCGGTCATGTTTGCTTTATGCACCACTGCTTGTTCATATTATTTACTTTAACAGTATGTCAATAGAAATAGTGTCAAAATGTAAACAGATAAAAAATTTAAAATGTAATCATTAATAAATCCTACTGTTTAAATTTATGTATTGAGTAAATAGAAAGAATTCCTCGAGTCACTTTAAATTAGCCCGGATACAAATAAAATGTAAATAATAATATTATAAGTAAATAGGAGCTCTGGTTACGCAAGAGGACCAGCGGGTCTTTGAATTAAAAAAAGCAGATACCAGGAGATCAGGGGTGGGCAAGAGATCGACCCTATAGAGTACACTTCGTTTGTATATTGTCGCTTCCCTTCATCTGGATGTGCCATGAGGGTATATAAATATAAATATACATATATCTATAAAAATATATATTACAATTTTCCAGACAAAGGACAAACCAGACGAGCAATCACCCAAAATAGAACCCAATACCGATGCCAACAATGGCAACACCACCCCCACTAATGCCGCTCCGAACACCAACGCGGGGCTAATCTCTGCAAGCTTCATTCACAGCGAGAGGCTCCGAGGCGCCGCCGACAAGGACTTCGCAGCGCACAACGGTCACCCGCACCCCCTGACCCTGCACAATGCGATATAACACCCCCAGACACCCCCCGGCATTTCGTGTCCAGCCCTTATTGATTTACGTTAAAGTGTTCGTACGTATTGGCTAGGAGCGTGGTTAGAGTGAGATAGCAAGTGGTGGTTGGTGCGAGCGAGATAGAACGCTTTCGTTTATCGGCGCTTTTTTTGTCATATATATTGGTTAGATAGGCTCGTGTCTAGAGCGAGACAGATAGATATGAAGATATAGGTGCGGGCGATAAGAAATGATTTCATCATCATTTTCGGCTCTTATTTGTCATACATATTTATTATATAATCTCGTGCCTAGAGGGAGACGGGTATATGTGCAGTTATTGTTACGAGCATGAGATGTCATAAATAAAATTTAACAATTGGCTAGATTGTACGCTCGTACCTAGAGTGAGAGAGGCAGATATATCCGTCTGAGTGCAAGTGAGATGGAACGATTCCAGTGTCTACGTACGTATTGGTTAGCAAGTAGGCCCGAGCCCAAAGCGAGATGGATAGATATGTAAGGTTAAGTGCGAGCGAGATGGAAAAGTTTTGTTTTATTATGTACGTACATATTGGCTAGATTTGAGTAGGCTCGTGCGAGTGGGACAGACAGACGTGAAAGGTAAGAAATTAATATGATTAAATTCTTGTAATGATTTCTCAGCTTTCTAGTTTGAACTATGTATTATGAATTGAGTCGCGCATTTTGTCAATATTATTTCTTAATTATCCCCAGTGAACGCTTCGATGATTTCCTGTTAAATTGGTTGCAAATTTTAAACGCGAATGGTGCCTTGAGATGTCTCCTCAGTAGGTGCTACATACAGTATACATTATGATGAAATTTGATTTCAAAACTGATAGTACAAAATTTTCAACATTATGCACAATTTTAGATGGTAACATTCGAATTGGACTTCGAATAAAAATAACATGGATATTTCGCCCTAGCCAATATGTATGAGAGAGAACTAGAATTGATTGTGTATACTATTCGCCTAAAAATTGAAAAAAAAATACAATATTTATATCTAAAGTAGGTATATTTAAGTAATGACATTAACAAAATAAACATGTTTTTTTTTTGTATCTGGTAACAAAAAACGTAAAACAGATATATATTATCTAATACGTTAAAGCGAGACAACAGCTTATATTAAATAATTCATAATATATATGTACGTTTTGGCGAATAGTATACAAGTGTGTTGGCACATTAAAAAGAAAACGATAAATAAATTATTATTGCATTTATATCGCAAATCCACGATTCTATAATAAAAATTTAGCTTGTTTGTCTATTTGTAAGAAGATCGTAATCACCGCTTAACGTTCCTTGTTTTAGGCGTATTTTCATATTATTAAAAAATAATAATAATAATTCGTTGCGTGTAGTTAGATATTGTGTGACTGACGGAGAGACTGACGGAGAGACGGAGAGGGGAATGGACCGTAATAGCTATTCTAATATTAAAACACATACAAACTACATGAAATGTTCTAATTGCTTTTTCTTATATCTTTATATATCATACATATATAAATACAAATTGAATCATGAAATATATGGTTATTTTGAAATATATATGATATAGTAATTTCGGTTCGACGGTCCGTCTGTCCGTCTGTCCGCCTGTCCGTCACACAAGAAAGCGGGATAATAATGAATTTAACTGATTAATCAATTATATAGATGGTTTAGGTTGTGTATAGGACGCAGTTATAACAATAATTTAATGTTAAGCACTTTATTTATTGTGATGTTTTTTTTTTTGTTTTTAGCTAATTTGGTTCAGATTGTCAGTCTTTTTTTTTTCATTAAATAGGTTATAATATGAAATTTTGAAATATAAAATTGACATGTATGCGAAATGTGAACGGGATTTGTTTGAATATGGCTGTCTCTTTTTAAAATTTGTAATTGTTCTGCGTTAGAACGAGACGGAACATTTCTTTTGTTTTAATTTTTTTTAATACAAATATTAACAAGACGATAGATCCCTTTTAACGCGTATTGAAACAAATTTCTTTATCTGTTATTAAATTTTACCTAATATAAACCATGCTTTTCTCCAAGTACATTGTGTGAGGGAGGTAAACATATGACTAATAATGTGTGCGAGCGAGACGGATACATTGCGAAGATTTATTCCAAGGTTCTTATGTATGTAATAATATGTCCAATATTGAAATTTAAAAGTGAAATATAGATAGCTACGTTTAGAGAAACGCCATTAGTTACGCAGCTTGGTAATAAATTTCAAGTTAAAATAAGCTTAAAGTGTAATATTTTTTATATGTAATAATAACTAAATTTAAATAATATTATGTCTTTTGTAGAAGTTTCGGTTCTGTTCTGAATGACGTCACAATACTGTCTTACATTTCGAGTCCAATGTCTAAACCTTGAAGTTGTATGTATTTATATATTACGGACAGATGTTTATGTAAACACTTTTTTATATATAGAATTGCTTTCGATTATTGTCTTTTTTTTTAAATAAATCCATTTTTGTGAAAAATTATGTCTAAAATTTAAAATTATAAAATTTATTTATCAATATATCCTTATTCCAAAATAACTTTAATACTATTAAAAATATCAGAATTTTTCCAAATTAAAAGATTTCATACATATCCTTCACTGTTCAATAGTTCATATAGTTCAATAAGTTCCATATATCCTGTCCTTTTCATGTTCAACAAAATAGAGCGAGACAGAGATATGTCCGTCAAGCTTATTTGAAATTTACTCCACAAATCATCTTTGTATTATGTTTAGTTAGAAAACAATTATCGTTATAAATCATATTATATATTAAAATACCTTTTTAAATGTTTTTCTTTTTTTGCAATTTTATTCAAAAATATGTTGCTAATAATATTTATAGTTTAGGGAGTCGGTGTTTAATTGCTACATTGTTTCAATACCACACACCACACACATATATATATATATATATATATATATATATATATTATATATATATATATATATATATATATATATATATATATATATATATACATATATATATATATATATATAGCCTTAGTCTAGTCCATAGCCGGTCCGAATCAGTAGTTCCTGAGACTAGCCAAACATATTCTGCAGTTTTATAATATTATATAATATTTGATGTATTAAACATGGTAATAACGTAACACTGAGTTTATTTATAAATTCATATCATCAATACTACGTCTTTATTATATTTTTATCCAGATTTTGTAATTTTGACATTTTTCTTGATTAATTAATTGATTATTATAATAGTGACACGCCGGCTCCTATACTATAAACGCCTAACTATACTTGTTCACCTAAAATATATTTACTTCTTGTTTATCTATTTAGTAGTTATAATAACAAATTATAATAAAAAAATGGAAATTATTATCCAAATAATGTTATATTCATTTATTATTATTTTTTTCATTCCCTGCTGAAGTAAGTTTTTGTGAAATAATTGTATATTATCAAAAAATTACTCCTTTTTTCTATGTGTTTGAAATTACTTTTGTCTGTATGATATATAAAGATTTGTAAAACATTTTTTTTGTTTTATCTGTATTACTTCTCTGTGGGTACTGTTCATATTAATAAAAGTGTATGCTATAAATATGAAGTTTTATCGAACATTTGCTGATACATTATCATTTTCACGTTATTAACGGCCTTTGTAATTATTACAGCTATTTTTTTTACATTGAATTGTGTATGAAAGCTTCACAAATTGATAATTGTCGCCATTTAATTATCTTTTCTTTTAATATCGTTGTAGTGCAGTTAACGATGCAGGTAGTAGCAGGTTGGTTTTCTAATATCTATAGGATTTACAAAAGATAGTTTATCTTTAACTTTTCAAGATGGCGGCGTATCTGTTTGTGTGTTTGTTTGTTTGTTGTCATATGAATATTGTATCATGGCTTCTATGTACGTTCTTTATGTTAGCATTCGATGGATTTATAAGGAGAAGTTTTAATAAAAAATATTATGAAATTAATTGTTGTTTTTTTTTCTTGTCCTTTTTTGTTTTCATAACACATGATTTTAATCAATTTACTAATTTGATATAATATAAATTATTAAATATACAATATACGTATATAAATGGCAAAGTCATAATTTAAAATATTCAACTTATATGTGCATTCTCAGTCAATTTGTTAAATTCTAAATTGAAGAGTTTAAATATATACTTGCAATTGCATAAGCGTTTGATTGATTAGAAAATGACTTTCAGTTTGCAGTACTTCTTTTTGCTTTTACATACCCCACGGTATTAATGTAGACGGAGAGAACATAGTGTTAAGAAAAGCCACTCTCCGTTTTCTATTTATTTCAAGACATCAAGTTATTACCATTTTTCAGCAGCACTTTAGCAGTATTTTTTTTTTCAAAATACTTGGCTATGCCTAAAGTCAAAATAAAACAAAACTAATTAAATAAAACCAATATAAAATTGACAACTGCCTTTATTGTTTACTTCTTTGGTATTTAAAGGTTTCGCCAGCCTTCGCGAAATGCTTACAACGGCAAATTTAAATCACCATTAAATTAATTACAATTAGAATATACTGAATAAGAGTCTAACAAGTCATAACATCGATATATTTTATTTTACATAATATATATATAATAGGTGCTAATTCTTATATAAATATCTTATAAACACATATATTCCAATTCTAATAGAAATATGACAATATTATAAATTTAATTACATGCTTAAACATGTTCAAACAAGACGTTTTTAATTTAAATTAAATTAATAATGCGACAAGACAATAGGAAATGAACCTACGAACGTTTAGTTAACATTATTATATATATAATAGTATATTGAATACTAAATCAAATATACTCCCTAATTACGAACGCTAGAATAAGCCTTTTCCGAAGAAGTATACGCACTTATAACGATATGTTTTTGTTGACTAGTCTTTGAGATATTAACTTGTAGGGATTAGTTCGGTGCAGAGATTTCACTGGTTTCCGGTTCCGATTCTGTAATATAGAGATGGATAGCATTTAAATACATTTATATTAATTTTTATATAGTAGGCTGAGGTGAGAAAAGCTAGACTAGACTAGAGAAGGAAACAAAAAAAATTTCGTCCCCCCCGTGTGGATTGAACCCTCGACCGTCACATTCCCGGTGAGATATCACACTGTATCAAGACGAATGAGGATACAAACGTCCAGAGAAATAAATATTGAACAATCAGGATTTTAGGCCTCTACTGTTGAAACTATTGTGAATATGCACGAAGATTCGTTTTATATATATTTCTTAAATAATCTTTAAAATGGCAACACAAATCTTTTAGTTCTAGTTAGAAAATAATAATAAACAAAAATGCTGAATATCTTACCTAAGGCATCATCGTTATTAACCCACTTCTTCCCACGAACACCCAAAAACCCTGTCTGCAGCCTCCGCTTAGACCAGGGGCCGTTCATCAGGAACCGGATCTCTTGAGCACCTCTGTTATTCAGGTCCTTCTTTCCGCGGACTCCAATAAATTTTCCTCTGAACGACACATCGTAGGGTCTTTTCTCCTGCATCGATTTCTTTCCACGAACCCCAAAGAATTTGTGTATATTTGCGCGTTTCTCGATCTCATTGTCCAAAGCCTCGTCGACTTCACTCGATGCTGTAGATACATCATCGGAACGCAACTTCTGCAAATAATCACTTATAACCTCATTTAGAACTGGATTTTCTTGATTATTGCCATTTCCATCCGTCGAATAGTCAATCTGACCGATTAAAGAACCAGATCTCTTTGGCACGTATTCAAAACTTTCAGGGTACACCATAATGTCGGGGTACATGAACTCCTTCTTTCCCCTCATCCCCATAAATCCCATGGGGGCTCGTTTTAAGTCAATTTCAGAGGATATATCATAGTCCTTTTTGCCTTTGACGCCGACGAAGAATTGTGGTTTTCGTTTATAGAATTCGTTTTCACTTATTTCATAGTATTTTTTGCCGCGCATGCCTAGGAAGCCTTGTGGCACGCGTCTCACCACCTCTTGAGCGGCGATAAAATATATCAGGTGGATGGTGATCAAGAGGATGTAGGTCTTCGTCGCACCCATTTGGATGGTTTCAATCTGAAAATAAGTAAACAGATATGAATATTTAAAGAATTATATATAATAACCCATCAATACCTACTCGAATCCCTCACAAAAAGGCATACCTAAGTGTACACATATAAGTATATGTGTACATACATAATACATATATAACTTAAATGTCGGAAAGAATGGGGACGACAGTATGTTTAAGTTTTATGGGACTTGATGCTGAGCTGAGCAATATACAAAATAATAACAATGAAGTAGGTACCTACATACCAAATGTTCTTAATTTGATATTCCTAACCTAAATTTGAATATTTTTTTATCGATTTCATTTTATATTCTCATTGTTTTAATGTTTACTTGTTGTTTTATACACTCTATAGTGCTATAGTACCTTTAGTACCTATATTACCTATAGTACGTATAGTCCATCTAGTACGTTTAGTACCTTTAGTACCTGTAGTACCTACAGTACCTACAGTACCTGTAGTACCTACGCTTGTTTTTTCCAAAAATGAAAAACAAAAATTCGACTGCATAATTATTACAAATTTGGGACCACAATATCTGTATGGAAACATGTAACAAGCACTTTTGAATTGTCAATTTACATAGAAGTATCAGTAGAGTCAGTCCTTCATATGTGGATAGCTTTTTATACCAAATATTTACGCATTTCAGACAACAAGGCCGTTTTCTACTACAAAGGCAGACACAATCTAGTAACTAATTCTAGTTTTATGATTCACTTTTCTGCCAAGAGACGAAAGCCAGACGAAAATAATAAACACAAATAAATAAAGATATATAGGTAGAGACCTGCTACCTACTACCTACATACAAGAAAGGTAGAAGAAACAGCCTGACCTGTCACTTACATGACATTTTTATATATGAATCATGAACCGGATACACAATAAATAGAAATAAAGTTGTAACTATTCTACGAGGAGCCCTATAAATGGTTTATTAAGGACATTTGGCCGGGTACTGTTCGCGCGACGACACCCCCGGGACCGACGCTTGTTGGCGACGTGACGGACTTTTACTATCGGAATGCTACTGCTGGTTGTGAAATCAAATACGCTAAACGTTAATATACTATGTTAATTACATAACTTATAAATGTAGGTAAGTCAAAGTTATTGAAAATTCTTAAGGCATTAAGGGAACGGGTATTTCTGTCGATTTTAATCCCACTCGTGAAGCATAAAGCATGAATACTAAAAAAAGACATGAACATATCACGTTTTTTTTTAATATTCACGCTTTATTGTGTCTAGTGTCTAGACACTACGTTTTCTGTCTTCTATTCGAGACGGAGCGGCGGACTCTCCACTCCATTCTGTCATGCTAGAAGTTCAAGATGTGGCTTCTATCTATATCTACGACGTTATGATTTTCTTTCAAGGGCATTCAAAATATAAAATGCCTACACTACATAAAAACTACAAGTATGGACCACATAAGTAGTAAAAGTCAAGGTGATGCTTAAATTTTTAAAGCTTACAACAAACTGAAAGAGCAAGACAGAATAAATATCTATAATGAGTGAAAGAGAGGAAATATAGACTAATGAGTACAACTTTAGTGTTTGTGTGATAACATTATACCTATACGTCTCACGTCAAGTTTTTTTAAATTAACATATGTGGGGTTCAGGACTTATCTTCCATATAGCCTTTCGGTCCAAGTTTAAGGTATTGCTTGTTGTAAGGCGGAATTTAACGCTATATTTTGTTTTATAAGCAAAAAAATAGAAATAATTCAAAGACTCAAGTAAGGGTTCGAATCGTACCGTACTCCCCGGATAGTTATCTATACTAAAACAAAAAAGAACAATAGTAGGACAGTAAAAAAAATAGTGTCTGTACATTGAATATTTTTACGATAATAAGAAGCGGAGGGGGGCGGAGAAGCAGGGCGATGTAAAAACTGAATATGAATCTATGATTCTTAAAATTTGTGTTTGGCTGTTTGTCTGTTTGTACATGCACATATTAGGATCTAGTGAACGGATTTCAATGAAACTTTTTTGTTGTATATCTATTCAGTCAGAGCAGGGTCTAGGCTATAACAGGCTTAGGCAATTTTGTAGGGTTTTGTAGAGTATGCTTCTGATACAGAGCCATAGCCCAGTGAATTATAAGAAATAATGAAATGCTGCCATAACAAAAATTATTAAACGTGACAAGCATTCTCCAATAAATATCAAGGACCACCTGGGTCCACCTGGAACACCTGATAAACCAAACCTAAAAGGACAATACAAGTCTACCGATCCCCAATCTCGAATAAATTGTTCTGATTTTCCACATATAACAGCGCAGTGCTGAGATCTGCCGTGAGGCATTCAATATTTAGAATCAGAGCGAAAAGCAGAGAACAGAGTATCTTGACATTAGTTTATCTCTTCACTACATGCTACAGCGAGTTACAGCGTTTAGTTGCAAAAAAGATGGAGAGTGGACACAAAATAATATATTGTTCGACTGTCTGGGATTTGGGAAATGTGCAAAAATAAAAATTGTACTCCTGATACAAAAAGCCAAGACTAAAAAACATATTTTGTGAGGCCACTACTTGCGATTTCGAACTGTCAAGTTCTTTACTTCACTTCACTTCTATATTCTGCAATGTTTAAACAATACTTCAATCTAGTATTTTTAATACTACCTATGTCAGTAGTACCATGGTATCCTGGTACCATGGACCCACGTCCTAGGAATTATGTAGGAACAAATACTGCTAATTTGATACTTATCATATGAATTCTAATATAAAAAAATTAAGAATTACCTATTTCCGTATGATCACGGAGCCTTGATCAATTGCTACGAGTCGAATTTAATAAGTTAAAATTGTTTTAGAGGACCGTCGTAGCGCAGAGGCTCAGGGAAGGTTCGATTCCCACTCGGGAATGAATTATTTTCATTTTCTTCGCTCTGGCAAAAGGGCAAAGCGCGACGTTGAGTTCCGCCACTCAACACGCAATGCCACGAATGGCGGAGAGTGGGGACACTAGGTTCCTTCTACCTACGGTTCCCTCTGCCTACCCTGCAATGTGCGGGATACAGCGTGAAGCTAAATAAATAAATTAATAATAAAATTGTTGAAAGTATTACTAAGGGCCGCCGTGGCGCAACGGCACAGCGTCTGACTGTAACTTTGTGAGTTCGAGTCCCACTCAGAGAGGATGTACTGTTTCATTTCATCACTCTGGTAACAAGAACAAGCGCGGCGTTTAGTTCCGCCACTCAACGTAATAAAAAAATTTAAAATTTATATATTATATATATATTTTTATTTATTAAATATATATTTCAACATGCAATGTCTCAAAATTGGGCAGAGATTTAACACTAAGTTCCATCTATCTTGCTATGCGGGAAATAGTGTGAAGCTTTTTATTCAATAAAAGTATTAGTTACTCTTTATACAAGAATCGAATTCCAAACTATCGTTCACTTTGTCTAGCTTCTAGAAGCTTAAAAATACCTTTATATATAAAACTGGTATTTTCTTCACACATCGTCGTCCTCGTTAGTCGTGAACGCCGACAGCTACCAACAACAACCGATTAAATATGCATCAAGCATTTACTTTGTCCCTTTGTACTGTGTGAGATCAGTTATTTTTATTTAGCTTAAGAGTGTATAAGTTTCGTTCGAAGTAACGTAGCCGCTACTCAGATATGTCAATTAACGCGTAATTGTCCATTGTTGACTTTGAAGAAAAAGTTGGAAAATATACTGATGTAGTATAGGTACTAAAACTTAAAATTATAATATAAATATAAAATAGCTTGAAGCTATATAATTTTTAATTAAATACATGTGTATTTAATTAAAAATTATATAGCTTCAAGCTATTTCCTGCATATAGAAGTTTAGGCAGAGAGAACCTAGTGTTAAGACACTCCCAATTCCCGACGTTCCCAATTTTCCAGATATTGCGTGTTAAGTGGTGGAACTTGTGGTTCGTCTGCTTACCAAAGCGAGGAAATAGCTAGAATAGCTAGAATAGCTAGCCTGCATATCGTATCGTTCCGCCTCTGCCGTGACAGAAACAACGTGAAGCTTTTTATTATATTTTACTACTGTTCTATACCAATAGTTTTTATGTTTTAAATTAGTTATTATTAGTACATTAGTTAATATTAGTATATTATTTTAATTAGAAATTGTAAATATGTACTCAGAAAATGTCTTGCAATATTTTTTTTGTCCATTTTTTTATTTTAAAAACAAATTTGTTTTAGATAGCAAATGAAATCCAAATACAATTTGTTACAAGCAATAGGAAAAAGCGTTACGTTCCCAACACTTTACTTGAAACACTGAAAATCTGAGGATTTACTTACGAATTTTGCCCTCCATTAAGAGTTAAGTGCTGTGCGATATATTGCATTCGATGCGCCGCCACGTGGACTGTTACAGTTTTTTAGGTACTCGGTACCTTTTTTTCTAGCTTCACGCTGTATCCCGCATATAGCAGGGTAGGCAGAGGGAATCCAGTGTTAAGACACTCCGTTCCCACTTTCCCCCTTTCGAGTCATTGCGTGTTAAGTGGAGCAGAGCTCTACGCTGCGATTAGTCTTGTTACCAGAGCGAAGAAATTAGAGATAATTCACTTTTCCTAAGTGAGAATCAAACCTATAACCGTCTGGTTTACAGGGCATTGTACCTAAAAATCTTATATCTAGTTAAGAATAACAGAATGTATTCAGGTGTTTTTATTGGCTAGGTTATGGGTATAATGAGGCTGTCTTTGAGACCTCCTGACCAATGATGTCTATAGACGGATCCCGAATACGTTATATTTTAAATCTTTGCGATTTTTAGATATTTTAAATCAAACTCTGTTAGATCAATCGGGTGTATTTGGTTAATTTTTAGTTATTTTTTTTGGAAACCCGACGTTCCGAACACTTTGCAGTAGGCACTTTGCAAGAGTAGAGTAGGTCTAGTCTCTTGTACAATCTGCTAAAAGTATTTAAATTTAAAATTAATTGGTTTTATAGTAATTAAGTGAATATGAAGGACATTGTTTGTCCTGACTAGTATAGCTATAAGTAATATCAAACTTTATTAATATCAATAATTGTTTTAACCGACCCTAAAAAAGAAAGAAGTTTTCACATTCTGACAATTACATACATGAGAAGTGGTCCTTGGGCGAGACAAAGACATCTCACATTTTGGTATGTATGTAGTTACAACCCTACCTCGCCTGACACAAGCTTGATTGATTGATTATACCTCGCATGTCAATTTCTTATATTTTCTTTATATTGAATTCGCCTTTTTGTTAAAATTATTGTTAATTGATTCACACGACAATATAACTTATGACAAATAAATAAAACTAAAAACGATTTCCAATACGGTTTCAAAGAGTATATTTCACATTAAACGTTCAAAATTTATTTGACATTCACTAAGCGTGTTTCGAAATGCTCAAGCAATTCTTTTACATTTTTGAACGACTAAAAATTGTAGCAAGTTTTTAAAAATTCTATGGTAAAGTGAAAAAAGCGGATGTATTGTGCCTTGGAAGAGTTTACTGGAAATAATAGTTTTAGTTTTAGTGTCCTGCGTAAGGCCAAATAATGAAAAACTTAGAGTTGTGGCTCTCTGTTTTTCGCTAGGCTCATGACACTTCATATATACATATCTCTATCGTATATAGTACTTAATAACAACAAATATTGATGATTGCCTTATGTTTACTTTTGTTTACTAAAGCATTTATGATACAAGTTGAACATGTCAAGTATAAAACTGAGTTTGTCTGGTTTAACTCAAATCTCAAATACTATTTACTCTCACTTAAAATTTCCTTTGTAGAGTTAATTTATTGAAGCTAAAGGCTATACTACGTCAGTCGCCTCTATCAGCATATCCCCGGGCACTTATGAGTCCTGTCACCTGTGTCATACACTACTCTAGGTTGATATATCATTTGAGTACGAAAGCGAAGCCGCAGCGAGAACTAGTTAGGCAATAAGATAATTTACAAGTAAATTAACTTCATATATATACACATGTTAGTTACATTTCAAATTTAGTTAACTTAAAAACCGGCCTCGTTACAAAACACGAGTGTACTCTAAACAGCCTCGAGGAGTACACGCCTCGTGGGAATTTCATTCCAAGCGCCGCGGAAATAAAGAATTTTGTTAAATATTTCATAATTCTCCAGTTCTTTTTTTCAGCGTTTCATTGAATTAATTCATTATATACGTATGAATTTGTTCGCTAGCGCGCTGTAAAGATAATTTAACTAACTCGAGTTCGTTTCCCATTCGAGAGCATGTACGTATTTTAAATGCTACATATATATATATATATATATATATATATATATATATATATATATATATATATATATATATATATATATATATATATATATATATATATATATATATATATATATAATAAATTGTCCCATAGCCAACGTTGCACTTTACAGTTCTCTGTGGTAACAGTCTACCTGGACCCACAGACTATTATAAAACTCATTAAGTTAATGCTATTAATCCGGTAAAAGAATTTCTTTTAAAATGTGTTCAAATCCGTGTGTTATATACTGTACATGTGTATGATAATATACAATCCCGTTTAAGCACATTTAGAAACTGGAAAAAATGTATGGATAAAAAAAAACGATAACTGACCGGTGCTAGCCCTAAGCGTAAGCTCAAAATCCCGGACCTCAAAACAATTGAAGACGTGTTTATGAGCATACTCCACTGATTTAATTCTTATTCGACAGGTTTGTAATTTGTTTTATTCCTAATAATAAATAATATATATATATATATATATATATATATATATATATAATATATATATATATATATATATATATATATATATATATATATATATATATATGTATATATATATATATATATACGTTGAATTCTTATAGGCTTGTTACGACATGTTCATGTTGTTATCTTCTATGTAGGGAGATTTTATAATTTCCCGTGACCCAAAGATTATTGTTATGAGTGATCATTTGGCGAGAGAAAATATTATTTATCAAACTGATTTTTAATTTGTATCAGTTCATATTATTTATCAAACTGATTTAAAGCTCAAATTTTTATACATTTTCTAAATAAAAAAATATTTTATTCGAATTTCACTGTAGAAATAAAAATATTTTTGTCCAATCTAAAGCTGTCCCTAAAATATGATATGAATTATCCCCTGATTAGAACCCTAGTTGTATTGTATCAATAGTTTAACTTTTACCAAAACACATACAAACATACAAACTGTATCTACGAGTAAGTTCCAGCAACATTCGTAGCACGTAGTACTTAATGAAAAGCGAAACAAATGTGGCCCTTTATTTATATATATATATATACAACATATTGCTACATCATGCTACGTCTTAATATCCTGGGTGACAATGTATTAGTTGTGTTTTGTTTCTTGTTCATAGTTTCACTTTCTATAATGGCAATTATTGTGGGTTAGATTTCTTCAATTGATACGTCATTTAGCCAATTGTCGTTGATAAATATGAAATATTAATCATAATTGTCTATTACGTATTTTACATATATAATAGACTATCTAAGAATATGATTTTTTTTTTAATTTTGAGACACTCTGGTATGGCAAAGGCGGCCCGGCAAACTCATTTTCACTGTTTCGAATTCGAACGGAGTGTCTTGTCTCTTACGTTCAAGCTCTCGTTTTCGAAGTACATTATAAAGCTAAAAATAACTACTGTATATTATTTTTGTCTAATCAATTAGACGAAAACCATATTAATTGTGTCGATAAAATTGCCTCAATGTAATATTAAAAGCTACGACACCTGCTATTGAGTTTGAGACGTTCCTACTTCACCATGGTATCATAAAGAATATTTATAATAAAAAATAGTAATACTGTCTATATAAACTGCATGTTATTGCAAATTTTATACAAGTGCACTCAAAACTAAATATATGAGCTAGTTATAACTTAGATGACGTTGACGCACGTTTTATCGTATATTAGTTTTTAAATTTAACTCAAGCGGGACTTGAACCCCTTTTAAAATGTTGTTACTAATATTATTAGAGTACGACGTTGCGATATGGTTAGGTGGAAAATATACATAACACTGAACAAGAAAGCTCCTTTCACTAATATGCCTAAAATAGTATTTTGGTGATAAGAGCTTTTGCCTTTTCTGGGCTTATGTTAATTCTGGTTGAAATAATTTTATTAATATATGCAGATTTTCTCAATTTAACACAAGAATACTAATTAATATCATTTTGTATGTTTATTGTAATTTTTGTTATTGAATGTGTGATAATTAATTTATATATATATATATATATATATATATATATATATATATATATATATATATATATATATATATATATATATATATATATATATATATATATATATATATATATATATATATATATATATATATATATATATATATATATATATATATATATATATATATATATATATATATATATATATATAATACTTATTTATTTCTTTGTGTACAGCCTTTCATTGTCAACTCTAAAAGATGTATCTGAGACAATTAATTTTCTCAAGCATTTCTCAAAAAAACGGTGTCCAATTAACAAAAGGCACTTCTTTGTATCGTCCTCTATACGTGCGAGACGGAAAACCAATTAAAGGCATATAAGGACCAACAGACCAAATATAAAACGATCAAAGATAAAAAAAAATGTCAAACAGAAATACTGAGTGAATAAAAAATAAATATATATTTTAGCTTTCGCCTTTGAATTAATCGTGTGTATGATATATGTATATAGCAAATGATAGACCTTTTTAATATAGATTTTTGATCCATAATAATTGGTATATAGTTTGTATTATGAAACAAAGTGAGTGTGGGTTCCAACCCCATTCAAATAATAAATGAGAAATACATTATTTTGTACTCACCTACGTATTATTATTATTTAAAAAAAAGAAAGATTTAAAAACCCTATATATATATATATATATATATATATATATATATATATATATATATATATATATATATATATATATATATATATATATATATATATATATATATATATATATATATATATATATATATATATATATATATATATATATATATATATATATATATATATATATATATATATATATATATATATATATATATATATATATATGCTTCTAAGAATGTTTATAATTCCTTAAGGTAAATTAGTAATAGAAATTAATTAAAATTAAAAGATAAATTAACTAACAATATTATCATGAAAAGGTGTCATTCGAGGGCCTTGTGTCAAGACGTGGACGAGAAGAGGCTGATGATAATGATGATTGCAATAATTAAAGTACACTAGAAAGTGATGGACTACAGAAAACAAATATTTATATATAAAAGAAAGTCGTGTTAGTTAAACCACTAATTACTCAAGAACGGCAGAACAGATTTGGCTAAAAATTGGTAGGGAGGTAGCTTAGAGCCAGGAGACGGACATAGGATACTTTTTATCCCGTTCGACAGCGTTCCCGTGTGACTTGACATGAAACGTCAGTCACTATAAAACGTGGTATAACAAAAAAGAATCAGACTTGGAATAACAAAACGCAAATGACAGCTATGTAATGACGAAGGATGACAATTTGATATTTGTAAGAAATCAATATTAAAACTATTTCTATTAAATAAATAATTAAGAAGTGGATTGAAGTGAAGTGAAGTTTAATTAAAAGTGAAGTGAAGTTTAATTAATAATGCCACGACCAAGACGATCGAATCTTTCCCGACAAAGCCGTAATGCAAGAAGAATACAAAATACTGCAAATGAAAGGACTGAAGAAGAACAAGAAATTGCACGTGAACAGCGCCGCGATAGTATGTCTCGACTTCGTGCTTCTCAATCACGAGAGCAAAGTGAAGCAGCCCGTGAATCAGCTCGGTTGGTAATGCAGAATCGTCGAGCGGACAATAGAAGACAACAAATAGATAATTTGCGACGCAGAACAAAATATCTTGGGTGATTTGAATCGAGCAGCGTTTCGATACGATTGCAGCAATGATTACAGTTTGCATCCTAGCGTTTGCATTGGGCAAATGGACGTTGTTTGCGAGTATTGTGGTGCATTGAAGTTTTCCGGAGAAACGCCTGGATTATGCTGCCTTAATGGTAAAGTGAAATTGCCAGTGTTGACTCCGCCACATGAGCCATTGTATTCATTGCTTTGTGACGAAACACAAGAATCACGCCACTTTCTTGCAAATACTCGAAAATACAATAGTTGTTTCCAAATGACGTCATTTGGGGCAGACATCGAAGAAGGAGGATTTATTCCGACATTTAAGGTATTTATTTTTGTACTTACATAGAATGTAGTTAAAGAATAACTTACTTTTTCTATTGGTATGTATTATATTTGCTAATACTGAACTTTACTCTTCCACAGAAAAAGTGTTTATAACCCAGTTAATACTATTTGGTTTTTATTTTGTAGATACAAGGACAGATTCACCATCGAATTGGATCATTACTACCTTTCGAAGATACACAGAATAAATTTTTACAAATATATTTCATGGGCAACATGGAAGAACAACTTGATCGACGCCTAGGGATCAATACAGGAATGAAGCGAGCAATTATTCAAGACTTGCAGTGTCTGCTTCATGAACATCATGCGTTGGTCAGGTTGTTTAAGAGTGCTTTAGAGCGCATGCCAAATGATGACTATAAAGATGTCATCAAAGCAGATAAACGACCATCTGGAACACACGAACGCACATTTAATGCTCCAACAGTAGACGAAGTTGCCATCCTGATTGTTGGTGAACAATTGGAAAAACGCGATATTGTGCTTACACGTCGCGATTCTGGGCAACTGCAACAAATATCTGAAACTCATCGATCATATGACGCATTGCAATACCCACTGATGTTTTGGCAAGGAGAAGATGGATATTATTTTAATATTAAAATGATAAATCCATTGAATGGTAAAGTATCAGTATCTTAATAATGGTTAATGTCTGTATTATTTGTCTTTGAAAAGGTTAATTATCAAATTTTTTATTTCAGGTGAAGAAACTACAAAGAAAGTTAGCTCAATGAATTATTATGCATATCGTTTGATGATTCGTCAAAATGCTGACAACTATTTGCTGCGGTTTCGTCGATTATTTCAGCAGTATTGCGTTGACATGTATCTAAAAATAGAAACGGAATGTTTAACATTTATTAGGTTGAACCAAGCCAAACTGCGTTCTGAGGAGTACATCCATTTACGTGATGCAGTTAGTACTGAAGGAAATACAGCTAATATTGGTCGAATAACTATTCTGCCGGCGACGTACATTGGTAGCCCACGTCATATGCATGAATATGCACAAAATGCAATGACATGTTCGTCATTACGGCCGGCCAGATCTCTTTATTACTTTTACCTGTAATCCAAAATGGATAGAAATTACTCAATTGCTGCTTCCCGGATAAACATCAAATGATAGACACGACATCACAGCACCTATATTCAGGCAAAAAATTCGGTTCCTGATGAACTTTATTGTTAAACAACGCGTCTTTGGAGATGCGCGATGCTGGATGTATTCAATCGAATGGCAAAAGCGAGGCCTGCCGCACGCACACATTCTTATTTGATTAGTGGAAAGAATTCAGCCTGACCAAATAGATGATATCATATGTGCCGAGATTCCTGATCATGAAGTCGATCCAGACCTACATGATGTTGTTACTACTAATATGATTCATGGACCGTGTGGTACCATCAATCCCCAATCACCTTGCATGGTCGATGGAAAGTGCTCTAAACGATATCCACGGAAATTAACGGCGGAGACTGTCACTGGCAACGATGGGTATCCGCTGTATCGGCGTCGATCACCAGATGACAACGGTCGAACTGTCACAACAAAAGTGAAAAGAATGGATTTCGTTGTCGACAACTGTTGGATTGTTCCATATTCGCCACTTATTTTTAAAACGTTCAAGACACATTGCAACGTTGAATACTGCAATTCAGTTAAGTCCATAAAATATATTTGCAAATATATCACGAAAGGCAGTGATATGGCGGTTTTTGGATTGCAATCCTCAAATACCAACGATGAAATTTTACGCTATCAAGTTGGTCGTTATGTGAACTGTAATGAAGCGATTTGGCGTATATTCGCATTTCCAATTCACGAACGTCATCCTACTGTTATACATTTGGCGGTGCATCTGGAGAATGGTCAACGAGTATATTTCACGGCTTCGAATGCTACGCAACGTGCTGAAACACCTCCAGCAACTACATTGACCAGTTTTTTTGCAATCTGCCAAAGCGATCAGTTTGCACGAACTTTGCTTTACTCGGAGATGCCACGTTATTATACTTGGAATGCTTCATCCAAGAATTTTCAAAGACGGAAGCAAGGTGATGCGGTTCCTGGGTATCCAGATGTGCGTTCTACTGATGCTCTTGGTCGTATGTATACAGTTCATCCAAAGAATGATGAATGTTTCTATTTCCGGTTGTTGCTGGTAAATGTGCGTGGTTTAACTTCATTTGAGTCGCTACGAACTGTTAATGGTGTAATATTCCCAACATATCGTGCTGCATGTGAAGAATTGAACTTATTAGAAAACGATACCCATTGGGATACGACAATCTTCTGGCATAGCAGCCACATTGTTAGAAGGATGCCGTACGGCTCATTCAGCATTCAAATTACCGTTAAATCTTCAAACTATTGAAGAACCAACGTGTAATATTGCAAAACACTCAGCAATGGCCAAAGTTTTAGCGGCATCGAAAATCATCATCTGGGACGAATGCACAATGGTACATTAACGTGCATTAGTGCTCTTAACCGAACATTAAAAGATTTACGCAATGACTCGAGATGTTTTGGAGGAGCAATGATTTTACTGTCTGGCGATTTCCGCCAAATACTGCCAGTAATTCAAAGATCTACGGCTGCCGATGAAATAAACGCTTGCCTCAAATCGTCAAATCTATGGCGCTATGTGAAGAAACTGCAGCTGACAACAAACATGAGAGTTACATTGCTTAATGATACATCTGCTGAAGATTTCTCGGAGCAATTGCTGACTATCGGTAATGGTCAAGTACCTGTCGATGAATCGAGCGGATTAATATCATTTCCAAATAATTTCTGTAATTTTGTCTCATCAAAAGACGAACTTATCAACAATGTATTTCCAAATATTATGTCTAACTACAAAAATAATGAATGGTTGAGTGAGCGAGCAATTTTAGCGGCTAAGAATAAAGATGTAGATGACCTGAACTACATAATTCAAAATAAGATCATTGGAACAATGCATTCATTCAAATCTATTGACTGCGTCATAAATGAAGATGAAGCCACCAACTATCCAATTGAATTTTTAAACTCTTTGGACGTGCCTGGCTTACCACCGCACAATTTACGCCTAAAGGTTGGCTCCGTAGTAATCATGCTTCGAAACATAAACCAACCAAAACTGTGCAACGGTACGCGTTTGGTGGTTAGTAAATTGATGAACAATGTAATTTACGCTACGATAATGATAGGAAAATTCAAAGGTAAGGAAGTTCTCATTCCGAGGATCCCGATGATCCCAACCGATATGCCGTTTGAATTTAAAAGACTTCAATTTCCGATACGTCTTGCATTTGCCATGAACATCAACAAATCACAAGGCCAATCCTTAAAAGTTTATGGTTTAAATCTAAAACATTCATGTTTTTCCCATGGTCAATTATACGTGGCATGTTCACGGGTCGGAAGACCATCTGCGTTGTTTGTTTTTGCGCCTGATAATAAAACAAAAAATGTCGTGTATCACAGGGTACTTAAGTGAAGAGCAACCTATGTACTAAAATACAGAAATAATAATGAATGATTAATGTAGTTATTTAATTTTTTTTTGTATTTTTTCCAATAAAAAAAAACCACAATCTGCTTATTTATTGCCATTAAGGCGGAACAATGTTCGCCGGGTCAGCTAGTATTTATGATAAAACTCAATTTTCAATATTTTCAATTCAAATTAAATATTCATTAAAAAGAAATAAAGTTGGTCAAAATATAAAAAAAAAATACTTTAGTATTTATAGGATTATACTGAATCAAAAAAATCATTCAACAATCTATTCATTTATAATGCAATATCTTAACTTAGATGATGGAAAGTATAGAAGCATGGAAAAAATATATTTCACCTAGCCAAGTATTAAGACTACGTTTTACAATATAGAATACCTATGTTGAAGTTATTTAAAGACAAGAATGTAATAATCCTCCAGTCTTAGGCCCGCAGTCAGTTTAATAATCGAAAGCGATTACCTTATAACATATATAGGAATTTTAATCAGAAAAAAAATGTGATCTTGGCGTACAGCATCCCACTCTAAATCCTCTTATTGCTATAGGTATTAAGATGGAAAGTTAAGACCCTCTAGATTGCATCGAACATAGTATGTAGTTCAAGATTAAAAGAGGCACGATTTAAAATGTTCTTCTAAGCTTGAGATTTTGAAATTTTTTAAGTAGTATTTATCTCTACTTTAGTTACCTTATGAAGAATTAGGTTTTAAAATATATAAGTATTATACTTTTCCATATGAGACATGAAAATAACGACTATAGATCTAAATGACAGGCAATATTTAACACTGTATGTCTGTAAACACGATTATAGTGGGTTTGAGCTCCCGTAGGAAAACTCTAATAGTCAAAAAACGGCGTAAAAGGCAGAAAGAAGTGTCTTAACTATAGGTAGTCTCTGTTTTACACTGCTAGCGTGAAGATGTTTTTTTTAATTATAATATTTTTTTTAAAAAAGGTCTTGCTAAACAGATGGACACGTAACTCCATACGTCAGAAATAAAACAAAATCACTATTACTTCATTTAAATTCTTATTGATCCTTACAATTGTGTACGTCTCAAAGCAAATATATCAAACATGATATTTCTAACAATAGCAAAAATCCTCGCCCAATATGATACGTGCTATGGGAATAACCAAAGCATATCGGATCAGTACTGCATTCTATTCCTTTGGATAGTGAAAAATGTATGAGTTCACTCCTTATATAAATGTAAAATAGTGAATAAATTGAAAATGGTATCCAAATATGAAAATGGTTTAAATAAATTATTTCTATCAACGGTTACGATACTTTAGCACGATCTTAGAATAGAAATGATGCTATAAATCTGGTTTCTAGTTAATTAGGATATGTGGAACAAATGTTATGGAAATTAAAAATAATAGTTAAAAAAACTAAAAAACATATAATTTTTAAATAATAAAAATTGTATTGCAATGTAAAAAAAGGAATGGGGTGCATGGTGTCAATATCTTCGTTATGGTATCAAAATAAAGCATGGGGTTTAGTTCCCCACCTGTACGTGACTACACTATGTCTAGAGAATTTAACGGAAACTGGAGATCAGAGTGTCTTAACACTACTTTCCCCCTG
The DNA here is from genome assembly GCA_037127375.1 of Dione juno. Taxonomy (NCBI): domain Eukaryota; kingdom Metazoa; phylum Arthropoda; class Insecta; order Lepidoptera; family Nymphalidae; genus Dione; species Dione juno. Next base: position 1,148,500 of record JAXRJS010000070.1, on the reverse strand, counting down.
TCTACTCTGCTAAATGTGATATACAGCATGAAGCTGAAAAAATATAAATACTTACTAAATACATTAAGTATAATATGCATAGTATAATATGCATTATTTCTGAGATACCACCAAAGATGGTTTACCCCATCACCAGTGGTGGTGCATCACAATGACAGTACCTAAATGTAATACTAATATAAATTTCCGTATTCCTATAGGCAAATTTTATTATCAAGCGTTATAATTTCAAATATAGTAAGGATATTAAGTAAAAAAATAAGTATACAGAAGACAGAAAATGCAGAAAATATTGTATTTTGATATTTTCATAGTAGATAGATGTGTGTCCATCGGTTATTATAATTACGATAGTTCTAGTGAGGATTACTTGCACAATAACATTTTTTTTATTTTAATATCACGCTGTATCCCGCACATAGCAGGATAGGCAGAGGGAATCGTAGGTTGATGGAGCCTAGTGTTAAGACACTCCGTTCCCCGTTTTCTGCCATTCGAGGCATTGCGTGTTGAGTGGAGGAACTCAACGTGACGCATTGTTTTTTTGCCAGAGTGAAGAAAACAAAAATAATGCATTTTCTCCGAGTGCTTATCGAATCCACAAAACCGTCGTGTTTACAGGCAGACGCTGTGTCCTGCTCCACTACGGTCCCTTTATACCTTTTTAGCTAGAAAAAAATCCACAGGAGGACAAATATATATACATATATATATATATATATATATATATATATATATATATATATATATATATATATATATATATATATATATATATATATATATATATATATATATATATATATATTATATATATATATATATATATATATATATATATACTCAATCCTTTTAAAATCTTGCAGTTACCCTACATTGACGTTATATATATGTATGTATAATACTAGGTAGCAGAAGAGTGTAAATGTCGAGAATAAATATTGGAATATCTACTTGCACCTATAAATGTCATAAAATTTATAATAGTTATCGTGTTGATAATATATAGTACTAGGCCAGGCTTATCGCAGCGATAAGTTATCTTAATTGTAACAGATTGTTCTAATAAGCTTTTGAAAGTCCTTTAATATGTTTAATACTATCATATAATATAAGTATGCGGGCTTTTAGTCTATATCTCATGGAGATATATGTATATATATAAATATATATATGTATATATATATATATATATATATATATATATATATATATATATATATATATATATATATATATATATATATATATATATATATATATATATATATATATATATATATATATATATATATATATATATAAGTGCAAAATGATAATCTCTCTCTCTCTCTAGAGAGATCTTTGTACATAAGTATTTAATGAATTAAATTTATTTACAAGCAATTATTATAATTATTAATTAAATAAAATAAATACTCTTTATTATACACCAAGTCAAGATATTTGAACAGTACAAAAGGTTAATTATCAGATATAAACAAACTTATGTATAAATATTAGAACCAATTTCTTTCTTCTTTCTTATATAAAGAACTTTTCGAGGTTACAAGCTTAATTATATTAGAGTTCGCCATATTCATGTATCAATGAAAATTTGGGTAAACATGGCGACGGAGCCGCGTTTTGATCTGCCACTAATATAAATAAAATAACGTCATTAAATGTAATAGTCATGCCCTGTGACTGTCCTGTTGTATTTGAAATGTATAATATATATGTAGTCCACTAATTTCCTTCCCGCCATCTCCAACGTCTATGACATACGTTTATTTCATTTTTATAACAATTTTCTTTTTGTGGAAATACCTAATGTAGCGTTTCTTCTAAAATATTAATTAATGGAGGCTTTGATGAATATATAAGAAGGCTATATATACATAGGTAACATTTACTTCAAGATCGAATCCTACCTGATCACTTTGGGAAGTCGATTATAGTATCAGAATTTTGTACAAATTTACTAACAAGCTTTTGGTGAAGCTGACGGGCACGCTTCGATTTGTTTCATACTAATTACAATAGATAACACTTGGCTCATTGGAACAGCGTCTAACGATGACTATGGGTTCAATCTCCACTCGGGGGAATAATTATATTATATATATTTTCATTTTTGACTCGGACAAAGCCTTCATCCCGAAAATTAAGCGGTTAATGGGGAAGGGAGTGTCTTAATACCAGGTATCATATCAATTCAATATATATATATATATATATATATTATATATATATATATATATATATATATATATATATATATACTCAATCCTTTTAAAATCTTGCAGTTATCCCTACATTGACGTTAACACAGGTTCAAAGCATTGCACAAAGTGTTTCGAACGATTAAAACGATATATATATATATATATATATATATATATATATATATATCTATATATATATATATATATATATATATATATATATATATATATATATATATACTCAATCCTTTTAAAATCTTGCAGTTATCCCTACATTGACGTTAACACAGTTCAAAACATTGCACAAAGTGTTTCGAACGATTAAAACGGTGATAAAACAAGATGTCACCGCGAACTTAAGCTGCTTTATAGCTGGAGAGGTAATAAAAGAATAATTTACTTTAATGCTAACAGGTATTAATGTAATAAGGTGAATTACGCGGGTACTTAGAAATGGTGACTCTAGTTACTAATAGTTTTTAATTGTAGGGGTTATTTAACAGAGATTTTTTAATTTTTTCCTATATTTGTTTCTATATATTACATTATTTGATTTTTATAAACATAAAACTAAGTCACCTTTTTTAAATATATATGAATTTATTATGTTTTTATAATATTTATAATATCTCTAATATGGCCAAGTCGAAAACAACATATAGATACACTAGGTTTTTAATATTACGAATAGTGTGTAAAAAAAGAAAGGCATATAGTAATGTAAAAAATACTCATGAATAAGCCATAAATTGCGGCATAAAACTGCATCATTTGTAGAACTTAAGGACAAGTGACAATCTGAAATATTTTGTGAAACTTCAAAGTCGAAAACGAATTTCATTTTGGACATAGCATTAAATTTCAAGAACTATTTACAGTACTTATTTACTTATATATCTTGGTGATTTCAAACTTTAAATAAGATTTTCGCACATTTCCTGTAAATATTACTCCATTTTTAATTTTTTCGAACTTTGTATACCTACAATTACCCAAAACCCAAAATTGAGATGGAAAACGGGCACTCTCGACACTAGGCTCTTTCCTACCTACATATAGTAATATGCAAGGTGTTAATTAGAATATAAATTCAAATTCATAATTTTCTTTTTTCAATTAATAGACTTTTACAAGCAATTTTGTATCGTCAAATGAACAATTCGCTACTATCTGCATGAAAAAACTAACTTACATGTAGGTTATTGAGGAGATTCCGGTTTAAAGTGACGTTGAAAATACAAGTTGTACAAAATATATATTAATATAATAATAATAATAAATATATTTTATTATACAAGTTGTACAAAATATATATTAATATAATAATAATAAATATAAAACAGCTGCACGTTTTATATAACATACATTTGAAAATATAGCAAATAAATATTTTTAAGCAAAAATTTGAAATTTTCAAAGTTATAACCAAAATTTTTTAAGACATAAATATTTAATTTGTCGATATTACTTTTGTGCAATTATTTATTTATTATTTTTATTTCGTTGTGGTACAATTGTAAGGCATGTGACGATGGATTTAAATTCCAATAATTTTATTTTTTTTCTGCCCGTTATATTCTACCTACCTACCCATCATATCGTCCAGATATTTTGGTGCTAATTTATTAATTTAACTTGTTATAAAGTAATCCATTCCCTCGAGTGGAAATCGAACCAACACTCATTATATATTTACATATATAATATAATTGCAGCAGTTTATATAAATATAGTTATATGTTGCCACTAGAGATATAATCAAATCTAGACAGTGGAGTCCCTGTCTAGAAATTAACGTACAAGAAAATGATTTATAACAAAAAAGTTTTCGTATGTAATTTTTTAAATAACTAGCTTAAAATAATATAATAAAATTTTTAATAATAAGTCAAGCCATTGTACATAAATAGAATAATAACATAAAGATATGCAATAATCACCATTCCAGACCATTAGTTTAAGACTATAAGAGCCGATAGAACTTGTATAGAGAGATGACGTTGAAAAATGCTTTCATTCAAATTTTGTGTGCGGAAATGGTTATTTGAAATGAAATATGGTTACAGTACGATGTATCGATATTCACATTGTACAGACTCGATGATTAAAATGCTATTTTTTTTGTATTTCTATTGGTTTAAGCTCTTGAGACTTAGCAAATTATCGAAATTTCATATCGCGTGTTTTTTACCGACTGCAAAAAAAACTATTTGTTTGTTTATTAGATAAAAATTTAAAAATGGTCTACTAGTGATTTTCATACTTTAATAACGACAAAATTTAAATATTATATTCATATAGTTAAGAAACTTATAGTAACTTAACTGTATGAATATAATTATTCAAATAATTTAAAATAATTAAAATCTTTGTTGACTTCGATTTTGAGCTAATGTTTTTGTATAACGATTTTTGCCTTTTTTCCCAGTCCGAGTATCCTTCCTTCAATCCCTACATCCCTTATTCTCTCTATTAATAAGCCCATGATCGAGACGCCTGATATATAACCATAATAGACCAGCTAAGCAAGAAGAAATAACAGAAGTTCTTCAGCATGATCAAAATTTTCCCATAATATATAAACAACCTGGAATATTTGATATGGAACTCTATGAGACTATATAATAGCACAACAAATACAAATTCCGCGCAAACGCATATGTTGTCACCGCCTAGTATTCACTATAAATGGCTTTTGCAAGTAAAAAGATCATTAAAATTCCATACAAACTTAGGCTTACATGAAAATCCATGTTTATTTGTGAAAGTCATCATCCTGAGACAAATTGTATGAGCTTTGCCAACAAAAAGTTTGATGACACATGAAACTTATTCACATTACACCGTAATCTAATATTAGTTTTAAACAGACATTAACTTGTGGTTATTTTTGTAGGGACCATATTTTATGTATAAATTTCAACGTAAGTTTCGTAGTATTCAGAATAGATTGTTTAAAAATACGTACCTGAGTATCTTATGAATAGTATCTACTAATCTATTAAAACGTGTTTAATTAAACTCATACATTTTCAGCTTCACGCTGTATCCCGCATATAGGTAATCAGTCGATTATTTTTCAAAACAATAAGAGAAAATTGGAAAATTGATTCCCCCGAGTGGGGATTGAACCCACAACTATGTTTGCTACGTTTGCGGTTTGGTACGTATGGCGTATTTAATCATTAGGTCAAAATGATATAAACAATTTAAAAATAATAAAAATAATTGTAAGTAGGTGTCGGGTCCGAGTAGGCGGCGGCTAATCGCGTTAAGTGTCAAGATTGCTACGCTCGGCCATTTAAATTGACTTCCGGTAAAAACTGTCCTTTTTCAGGTGTACTTAATTCTAGATATTATAATTGTAATAATTATTTAAGTTGATAAAGTTAGCGTTGGGTTAGGTTAGACCTGAATTAGGAACGTAAGTAAATAATTAATTTATTTTTGAATTGTCTTTAAAATACTTATGTGATAATGTATGTGAGATACGTAATGACAAATGTACCCTATATTGAAATATTAAATCATTTTCATCTCCCCGCTTGCCAGCAAGACTATTTTTTTATAGCTTCACGCTGTATCCCGCAAATAGCGGGGTAGACAGAAGCAACCTAGTGTTAAAACACTCCGATCCGTTCGATTTCCGTAACGTTTTGAATTCGAGCGACAAGTAGTCAAAGAAGTGTATTTATAAGTTATCTCTATCAACTTTTATATGCGGGATACAACGTGAGATAAGAGTGGAATCATGTGACATTTAAAAAATTGCAAAATCATTAAAAAACTATCTTTAATAGACTGTCTTCGAGCAATGATTAAAATACTGTCTTTGGAAATCTTCACGCATTTCATCCATTAAGTAGATAAACAGACAGAATGTAACTAACTATTAGGTTTCTCTTTTTTCTAACGGGGCCCTAAAAAGGTAATATTTTATTGAAACATTTTTCATATATAGCTATAGTTATATAGCTTCACGCTGTATACCGCACATAGCAGGGTACGCAGAGAAAACCGTAGGCTCAAAGAACCTAGTGGTAAAACATTCCGTTCCCAGCTTTCTGCCGTTTTCAAGCAATGCATGTTCAGTGGCGGAACTAAACGCCGCGCTTTGCCTTGTTACCAGAGCGACGAAAATAAAAATACATCATTCTTCCCGAGTGGGAATCGAACTCACAAACCGTCGCGCTTGCAGCCAGAAGCTTATGCCTCTACGGTCCTCATTTTCCATCACAAAATATTATACTGATATATATATATAATACACTGATATATAATAATATTATTTTAAATATATGTAGAAATAAGATCCGTATGACAGACATATTTGTATTCTTCAAAATAGAAGTATGTTATCCACCTCGAATTTTTCATATAAAATCATAAGTAAATATTTGAAGCTATCGTGACGCAGCAGTGGGAAGGGTACTGTAAGCGTGATGGTCATAGAGTCAATTCTCACTAGAAGCAACGAATTTTTATTTTGCCCGCTCTGTTAAGACAAACGTTGAGCACCGCCAATTAACCCACACTGACTCATATTTGGAATTTATATAGAAAGTGGAGACAGTATCTTGGCACTAGGGTCTCGTTATAAAATATGAAGCTGGAAAAAGAATTAAAAAAATTGTTTTATATTTTAATTATCTATACACATATTATAGCTGAGAACTACTGACTCAATTGAAAAAAATGTTTTTGTTTGTTATAGTTTATTTACGAAGGAAACCGGGTGAGTATATGCTATATTAATCACGTTAATTTTGCCAATATAACACAGTGTATATGAGACTTATCTTGTACACTTATACATTAAGTATCTAAGAAAGCTTTATTTACCAGAGAAGCAAAAACATCCTTTATTTCCTTCTCTAGTATGAATCTGACCTAAAAATATCATGTGAAGTCAGTCAGTCAGCAAATCTTCTTTACTTCATCGTTTTTGTCCTTTTGACGCTCCTAAAAGTTTTTATTCTTTAGGATTTTATTTTGATGAGAATGTATAGCTTAGTGGACGGTAACCACCACGAGTCCCACTTCGTTAAATTTATATACAGTTTAGTGTGTTTGTTGTAATAAAAATAGATCAATTTTTCATAATTTTAATGTACATATGTATAGTTAAATAAGTTACAAATATTTTTCTTAGATTATTATTTTCAAAAATTATTACTAACTTTTATAGAAAATTTCCTTTCCATCGCGCGTTTGAATCACAAAGGCAACCCCCGTCAAGAGTGTCACATATATCGCCTTGTACCGGATAATTATAATTTATCTCATCTTAAATAACAATATTATTTATTGCCAAATTGGCTTTTCTTTGAAAGATATATATTTTTACAACTACATATATCCAAAGCTGTAAAATGAAAATAATTCATTTTACTGAGTTGAGATCGATTTTTTTTTTATTTAAGAAATATTAATAATTATGCTATGTATGCAGTTTCTATATATAAATGTATATGCAAGTGATCATGCAACTGAATGTGTGGATGAAAGTTCACTTAGGTATACCTACTGAATATGAGAATTATATATATATATATATATATATATATATATATATATATATATATATATATATATATATATATATATATATATATATATATATATATATATTTATATATATATATTGCATATAAAAAATCTGTCTGTTAAATTAAAATTAAAAATATTATTATTAAGTATTTATATATAACTAAAAATACAACGTATGCCTACAAATAAGCTATGCTTCAATGTTAACCACGCTTAGTAGGCAGAGGGCACCTAGTGTTAAGACACTCCGTTCCCCATTTGCCGCCCAATTTTGGAGATATTGCATGTTGAGTGGCGGAAATAAAGATATATAACATAAAATGAACCTGAAAATAATAATTATTTTGAATTGTCCAAATAATATAATTTTATTTACCCGAAGTAAATCAGATGAAGGCCTGCGCTATAAATTATCATACAAAACCCTTTTTGCCCAGCGTCTGTTTTAAATGAAAAGTATGCTAATATCAACATAAATACTTTATGTAAGTTATTTTTCTATTCGAAATATTTACAGATTACGTTTTATTGTACATTAGCGTGTAGTATAATCAATAATACGAGGACGGATCGATAAGTCCGTGATTTATAGAATAAAACACAGATTTTTAATAAAAAAATATATTTTATTTTTTAATGTAGCCTCCCTTGAGTTTTATACACTTTGTCCAACGTTTCTCCAATTTTTTTAAAATGATTTGTCGATGTCCTCAAAATAGGCCTTTGTTTGCGAGATGACTTCATTATTGGAGTCAAATCTTTTTCCATCAAGCCATTTCTTCAGGTTTGGGAACAAGAAGTAAGAGTAGTCGCTCAGAAGTAGTCGCCAAATCTGGAGAATAAGGCGGATGAGGGAGCAATTTATAGCCCAATTCATGGATTTTTGCCATGGCAATTACACATGTGTGCACCCTTGCATTGTCTTGGTGGAAAAGAACTTTTTTCTTGGCCAAATCAGGTCGGTTTTTTTTAAATCGTTATTGAATCGGTCCAATAAATTGGCATAATATTCTCCATCGATTGTTCTTCCCTTTTGAAGGTAATAAATGTGGATTATCCCGCGTGCATCCCGTAAAACAGTCGCCATAACTTTATTGGCTGACAAACCCACTTTGGCCTTCTTTAGCGCCGATTCACCCTTAGAAACCCACTGTTTTGACTGTTTTTTGGTCTCTGTTATGTTGTGATGGATCGATGTATCGTCCACGGTCTACGAAACGGCAGAAAACACTCCTCCATATTGCCATTCAACAACGCCAAACCTTCCTGTGAAGTTCTTACACGATTGCGTTTGTGGTCGACTGTGAGCAAACGGAACCCATCTTGCGGAAAGCTTTCTCATGCCAAAGTGATCATTTAAAATTGAAACCACAGAGCCATGCGAGATCCCTACGGCTTCCACAATCTCTCGGTCGGCCAACACCATAAAGTGAATTTTTTCGATTGTTTCGGGTGTAGAGACCTTAACTTTGCGTCCAGTAGGCTTGTAACTTAGTTCCCATTGTAATAATGTTATGACGCCTTAGTGGAGCAGTGAAACAGTATTTTGAGTCACATACTATAGTTGTTGGCTCGTTTCTCACTCGAAGAATCATTTTGCTTAAAATTATTGGAAATTAACTCAGCTAGTTACATTAACTACATTAAATGACCACAGTTGATTATAAAGTAACCGTCAATATTTTCAACTCAACACACAATGATGAAGTTCTGGCAATAGAACTAAGGGGGGAACCTAGGTTGACCTTCGATAACACAGTGTCGAAGATACTGTTTGAAGGTCACGTAAAAAGCATGAGGATCATAGCAGGAGGATATATCAAAAGGTAAAGAACAGTGGAAAGTGGCGAAAGAGGAATGCAGGGACCGCAGCATTCGGCCCTCCGTTCTCTCTGACTATCCCGCAAGGGAGAAAGCGTGAAGATATGTTTGGTACTTACGTATGTAAAAATTTTAAAGAGGGTATAATGCTTAAGCCAATAAAATATTTTCATTATCTTTGATGAGACAAATTCATTCTCTTCTCGGTTCATCTCGTAATGTCTAGAGTTCCTGCAGAAAGTGGAATGTAGTCTCTCTAAATATAGCTAAATATGCGGCAAAAAGGTTTGAAATCTGATTAACAAGTATCATTATTGATCATTTTAAGACTAAATGCGGTACTAAAAAAGCGGAGAGTTTCACCACTAGAAATAAAATAAATAAAATTCAATACATTACCTATATATAGCTAAAATCTTCATTACATTATCTATATATAGCTAAAAAAAGTAAATAAAAATTTAAACAAAACAAAACATATTTAAAAGTTATGTACTCTAATAATTTTCATTGTTAACAATAAATGGTATAATTAAATCAAGAAGATGGCGATGCTTACGCCATACAATTTCACAGCGATTTGACGGCAAGTCGTAAACTAATAAATATTGTGTAGAGATCGCGGTGAAACATTAAGCTGTAAACATAAAACTGCTTTAACACGTTTTATTTGACCATATTGTTTCTTAGGGCGAATTTGTAATAAAGACAGTGGTTGTACTGTGAAAATAAACGAAATTTGCTCATATATATATATATATATATATATATATATATATATATATATATATATATATATATATATATATATATATATATATATATATATATATATATATATACATATATATACATATATATATATATATATATATATATATATATATATATATATATATAATATATATATAACGTAGATAAAAACGCCGCGCCTGGTGTACCAGAGCGAAGATATGAAAATGATTCTTTTCTCCGTGTTCGAATCGAACCCACTGTCATCGCACTTAGGGTCAGATGCTATACCACTGCGGTACGACAGAATATTATATATTTATATATATTATACTTAATTTTGTAACACATGTTATAAATTATAATTAAAATTATAGTTACATCACTTTCTCTTCACTTTCTTTCTATTTATAAGATTAAAATCGATAATAAACACCTAATGATATGGTTAAACGAAGGAATTAGTCAGTCATTCAACGTTCAATGTGTGGTACATTGCGTTTGGACGGAACTTCAAAACAAATATACTTTTTCAATTTTGAAGATTCACGCTTAATCCTGCATGTGCCAGGAAAAAGAATATTTTTAGAAATGTTGTAACCATATTGACCAGACACCAGAACAGACCAGAGCACTTAACAGGAAAAAAATCCTTACTATATTAATATTCTTTGTTCTTCTTGGCATTAGTCTCGGCTTCGTTTACCAGAGTCTGAATTCCGACTAAGCTTACTCCACTCTGCACGGTCTTTAACATCTTCAGTAGACAATCTATTGGCTCTCAGCCATCCAGCCATCGTTTCCTTGGGCGTCCCGGTGGTCTATCTCCAGGCACAGACATGTCAACGCACGTCCTTCCGACATAGTTCTGAGGTCGGCGCATTAATATTATAAATGAGAAAGTAACTTTGTCTGTCTGTTACGCTTTCATGCCTTAACCACTAAGCTGATTTAATAAAATTTTGTACACAGATAAAGTTGACTTTGAGAAAGAACATAGGTTACTTGTTATCGCAAAAAAAGGGGTACAAGGGTTTAAAAGAGGGGATGAATATTTGTAAGTTAATTTGTCATTGTTAAAAATAAAACTGCGAAACTTTATATTTGGACACTTAATAAGAAAGGACATAGGCTACTTTTTATCATGAAAGCAGGAATTGCAGAGGTTAAAGGAGGGGATGGAAGCTTGTATGGAAGATCTTCATTGTTCACTGACAGACACGACAAACTTATAACAGCCTTCCTTTTTTCGTCGGTGACTACAAATGCTTTGGTGCGCATGCGAGTACAGAACCAGATTGATAAGACGTGCGCGGTTCTCTAAGCGCCATCAATATTTATAATAGTTGTCATCTTGGCGTTCAATTAGGTTTCCGAAGGAAAAATAAAAACTAGACACATTTAAATTACGTCGATATCTCGCAAGTGAAGCTATAGAATAGATTTTGTTGTATATACTTACTATACTATATGAAAATTATTTAAAAGATTTAAATAATATTTTTGTTCAATATTAATATTAAATTATAAAAGTAGAAAGAAGAGTGTACATATATATATATATATATATTATATATATATATATATATATATATATATATATATATATATATATATATATATATATATATATATATATATATATATATATATATATATACCGCCATTTTATTTAATTTTATGAAGTGGATATTGGTTAAAAAAGTTTATGTTATAATCTAGAAAAGAGTGTTCTTGCATATGTGTATATTATGTAACGTATATTGATTACAAAAATATTGCATATAGGACGATCGCTTAAATTTATATACATATATGTTTCATGCATCGATTTTTAATAATCGACAGTGATACGACAAAATTTAAGAATTGAAATATGATGTGTATGTAGGCATAATATTTCGATACGAACGTAATATTAGCAGGCGAAGCCGCGAGCGGGTCGCTAGTATATTTATATAAGTTTAAAAATAAAAACAAACAATAAAGCACTTACAAAAAACTTGAACTCCCCCTGTGCAACACACAAACAAACAAGTTAAAAATATTAAATTTAAAAAGAACCTCGGCACACTAGAAAATCAGGAGAGCAATGTTTTCAACTATCTTATAACAAAGTATGGGCGAAGTCGCAACTTCCCAGTCAAGTAGATTTTATTAACCGTATAAATCTAATACGAGTTTATGGGCACGGTTAACTTTTAAACTAAGAACTAAGCCTAATTTTACAAGGATCCTTAGAAAACTACTACAACATATTAACTGCAAAGGGTCAGATGGGACTCAAAAGGAACGGACGAAATTTGTTTACCGGAACCGGAAATAAACAAATGTACGTATTATGTGTATATATAATACTCTCCCTTTTAAATACGATTAAGTTAAAAAAAATACAGTTGGAAAAAGATCTTATGTTCGTAGAAAGTTAATGCTTTTACATTATATTAAAATAACAATATAAATAAGTTAACCTTTTACTAAAGCATTAGAGCTTTAAGCATTATAATATAAGTAATATTTGAATCTTTGAAATTTACGCAAGATGGCATGGTACCATTGCTTATTAGTATTTAATAATAAAATTGTAACATTGACTGTGAGGTTTCTGTACGACTCTTCTCAGCAGAACTATCTTTTGAGCCGGTGGCAGTGACATGTTAATTGGACGATTCAATAGTGGATGCAAATATCTATTTGAATAAAGAATATTGTTAATTTAAATATATTTAAAAAAAGCTCTTCTAAAGATACGTAGTAAATTACTTCTATGCTATAATTGTACAACTGAGGAGTTTGTTTGGTTTAACGCACTAATCTCAGGAACTATTGGTAATTGAAAACATATTTTTATGTCCATCTGCCAAAGTAGGTTATTTTGTATTACGTATATTTCACAACTGGATATTTGTATTTGGACCACGAGAGTGAAGCCGTATGTAAAAGCTAGCTACTAATAAGTATAAAAAAAGGTTTTATAGAAATTTTGTCGTCTGGTGCCATAAATTTGTATTATAACAATTGATTCCGGAAAGCCACATTGCAAAGCTACATACGTAGATTGACCTTTGTGCTTTTCCTATTTTTTTTTCTCCTCGTCAAGCTGCCAGTCTATTATCGAACGTTAATAGTCAAAAGGTTACGAATACTACGAATACTATTCACAAGGTTACGAATAGTACCTACAAATAAGTTCGAACGAAATAATATAGAACTATTTTAGTAAATATCTGTGAGAAATTCACAAAAATGTACCAAATTGATAAAAAAAACATTTTCCGAACGTGTATTAAATACTTATCAATTATCATATACACTGTAAAGCTTTTTTTATTATGATTTCTTTATAAGAGAGACTCGTGTCTTAATCAAAAAAATATAAACATAAATAGAAAGAAAAATTAAAGAATTTATTTTAAGACTCATGTATCTACTGCATTCTAACAAAACTTACTGCAATTTAGTTTACATTAAAACGTCGGAGTACAGAAAATCTATTTAAAAGTGCGTAACATAAAAACTTTTAACCTTTTCTCACGTTTCACGTTGTATCCCGCATATAGCAGGATACGTAGACCTACAGTCTACACACTCCATACTTCACTTTCTCGAATTCGAGGCATTGCGTGTTGAGTTACAGAACTCAATGCCACAATTTGTAGTGTTGATGGAGAGGAATAAAAGTCTACACACGGTTATTACTAAGTCTAATCAACACCACTTTAAAAGTACGTGTAATATAAACGTATACACACACAGCGAAATACGATGATTAAACACAATATAGCTGGTACAAAGTCAACCACAAACATATGATATAAAATATAACACTATAATTAATAAACAAAGGAAATAATAGCAAAGAGACAAGGAGCGCATCGAACGGCAGGCATCGACTGTTAGTTAATCATTTTATTATCTGAACTAGGGGGTAGATGCTGACGCGACAACTCCGTTACGGCTCAGTCGACGGCTTACTATGACAGATAAACTCAATACGAATACTTAACACAAAATAAATAAATTTTATTTACTAATATTATGTTCGTATTTTTGTAGGCGTTTTGATATATGCCGCCGATATAGACGCCGTGTATAGCAGGGTAGGCAGAGGGAACCGTAGGCTCAAGGAAACTAGTGTTAAGACACTCCGTTCCCCGCTTACCACCTTTCAAAGCATAGCGTGTTGAGTGGCGGAACTCAACGCCACGCTTTTGCCTTGTTGTCACAGCGAAGAAAATGAAATTGTTTCATTCTCCCCGAGTGGGAATCGAACCTACAAGCCGTCGTGTTTACAAGCAGACGCTGTGCCTCTGCGCCAAACGATCCTTTAATCCGATAAATAATAAATAAATAAATTATAATAGTGTAATATATAAATTATATATTAAATAAAAGATAAATATAAATTATACTTCCCTACAGATGAAATAGTATAAAAATATTGTATGTTTTATAATTTTAGTTAGTTAATTTACCTATTTTAGTTAGTTATTTAGCTTAGAATTAGCTTGTCAGTTTAGGACTTGTGTGACAACTGCCGGGGGACATGTAATTAAATATCACTCGATACGCAAACTTGCATTCAATCTAACTTCAACTAGTACTAGTCTTGGCTTACACTTCCATTATCTCTAGAATTTCACTTTACTTACACGATATAGACAAAGCGGACAAAGTGTCCACATATTATGTCATACATATATAGATATACATATATATAGATATAGATATACATACATATATATATATACATATATATATAGATATAGATATACATACATATATATATATATATATATATATATATATATATATATATATATATATATATATATATATATATATATATATATATATATATATATATATATATATATATATATATATATATATAGATATATATATATATATATATATATATATATATATATATATATATATATATATATATATATATATATATATAATATATATATATATATATATATATATATATATATATATATATATATATATATATATATCTATATATATATATATATATATATATATATATATATATATATATATATATATATATATATATATATATATATATATATATGTATATATATATATATATATATATATATATATATATATATATATGTATATATATATATATATATATATATATATATATATATATATATATATATATATATATATATATATATATATATATATATATATATATATATATATATAGATGGCTATGATGGCTTAAATGTAGATTAAAAACGAATGACGCTGAAAAAATGGGGGAACATGAAAAATATAACAGAATAGGTCATTAAATATATATATACACTTACTTATATATATATATATATATATATATATATATATATATATATATATATATATATATATATATATATATATATATATATATATATATATATATATATATATATATATATATATATATATTATATATATATATATATATATATATATATATATATATATCGACGATTTAAAAGTCGAAGAATTCTAATATATATTTATTTATACTTTGAATTTTCCATTATGTACACAATTCATATAAGTATTTGTAAATAAACGTTATCTTCCTGATATTCGTTAATGTACATATTATTTGATATTTGTGAACGAATATAATAAGAAAATAAAGAAATGAGTAATAGTGGAGTAAAAAATTGCTTTATGAAAAAACAAAAAAAAAATCTATAGTCTCTGGAGATAGTGTAATTGTATCTCAAAAAACTACCTACATCTAGTACAAGGCTTGATAAATTTATTAAAAAGTAATTAAGCGTATATTGTAATAGGAATAACAATTAATAATTGTATAATAATACTATATAAGAAAAAAAAAAGTCTCGCTGAGTTTCTTGCGCCGGTTCTTCGCAGGTCTGAAGCATTATCTTTAGTGAACCGGTGGCAATGTATTTGACGTTCATAAAATGAATCTTGTATTCTTACTTTGAATTAAATTATTTGAATTTGAATTTGACCACAAACAATTGTCAAACAATTTTTAGACATTTTTTTATTATTCACTACTTTTTGTTTTATATACGGTAAGGTCATTAAGTAAACTACTTCTAGCTAAGTTGAAGCAGACCAAGAAACTATAGTTATTATACCTATTTATGCTCCTTCCAAAGGATATCGTACCAGACCGCCTAACATTCAAAAATATTGTGAAATCCAAAATGCGTACACAATTTGAAAAAAAACGTAAGTCAATTTACCTGAGAATCGTTTCATTATAATTAACTTCAACTGAGTGCTGAACAGCATTACTTGGTTGTTAATTATATTTACTTTGGTAATTTTAACAAAATATATGTATGTGTGTATGTATGTCTGTATATTTTGCATATTAATAAGTATATCATAATTTTTTTTAAAAACCTGGATATTTGAAATTTACTTCAGCTCGATCTACGGATCTTGAAAAAATGGTAACAGGCAAACAAACATATAGACAACAAAATGTATATAAAGTCATTCTTCTTTTCTTTTGTGGTACGCATCATTTAAAATGGCCGTTCGTTTAAAATATTAATTTTATGAAATATTAATTTTTCTCTGAGGAGTAATATTTCTAGGTAAATGACGAACTTTTTGTCCATATAATGAAAATGTTTATAAATTACAAAGTTATTTTTAAATGTAAGAGCGGGGAACTTGAATAGAGCTGGCGGTAGAAGAATCCAACATATATATAGAATAAAATATATATATATATATATATATATATATATATATATATATATATATATATATATATATATATATATATATATATATATATATATATATATATATATATATATATATATATATATATATATATATTATAAAAAAATGGATCACATAAAAACATTAGTAAATAAAATTTGCGCTATAATACATCTAGGTATAATTTTTTTAACTTGTACGGTTTTTTTATACCAAGGGTATGTATATTTAATTTATTTAATTTTAGATAGTCTACAAAAGCACTAAAACTAAAACTAAAGTCGTTTTAATCATGTCTGTATATAATATATAAAATATTAAAAAAAAGTAAACCTAATGCAGCATCTCAAACGATAAACAAAGTATTAAAATAAAAATCATATACGATCTACTAGATATTGATTACACAACAGTGTCAAAATATTTCTACGGTTATTTAATTGCATGAGAATCGAATCGACGACCCTTGTCTCAATAATCGCTAACTCCAAACAAAACTTCACTAAAGAGTCGAATAGTATTAATATTCATTTAACCGCATCTAAAACTGAATGCAACGAACGCTTGCCACGTTTTAGTCTAATGGCCGCTCTGTATAATTAAGAGCTGAGAAGAGAACTGTTATTATTTACTTTATTTTTGAACTGTAAAGAGGATTTATCTTGCACAAAGATAGATAGATAATTATAAGGAATTGTAAAGAAGTATTTATTTGCGTGTTTAACGAAGTGATAATAATTTGTATGTATATTTAATTATTATTAAACGGAGAGTCCTTACACTAGGTTCCTTCAACCTACGGTTCCCTCTGCGTACCCTGCTATGTGCGGGATACAGCGTGAAGCTAAATAAATAAATAAATAATAATTTGTTTATCGTCTTGTAGTTTGTCTATGACATTTTTCGCCCAAATTGAATCGTGACAGTGCGTGTTGGTAACATTAACAGTACCTAATTAATTTATTCGAGAGGGTATAGACATGTCACACATATGTTATTTTGACACAAGTTAAAGATGTGGTAATTTAATATTCATCTTTATCTACCAATCCAGAAAAATTATGGACTTTCTTTGTAATTTAGGCACAAGTAAAGAATATTTATACGTTCAGTAAGGCTAAAATCAAATAATAAATAATATGTTTATGGGAAAAACAATTATATTAAAAAAGGTGAAAGAACTTGTTCTATCATAACTGGGGAAAAATATTTCAAATATTTACTATTTCAACAGAATCGTACCTACGACCATCGCGCTTACCGCAAATCACTGTTCCTGGTACACAATCGCCTTCATTACAAATTAGTTGTTCTTAAGAAAACCAAAAGTTTAATATTATTTCAAAGCCGTTATAGCAGAGAATTACAATATTTATGAGAGTATGACTTCTCGGAAAAGACGGAAGTGGATGTGTGAGAAATGCAAGCTGATAACACTACCTACAAAAATACTGTTACATATGAAAAGTAAATTGTCTTCAATTTACTTTACATCTCCATAAAGAAACGAAATATTTTTATTCTTATATATAAAATTCTATATAAATATTCTCCTTCCATTTTCTATCCTCCATATCAATTCAGGTCAACTACTACTTCATTAATATTTTTAGTTCCATGACATTAATTAAATGTTTAGTGCTCCATTTCAGTATCATATATAATTAACAGAAGCAAGTAGTTCCATTGTTGACAGCGACTTCTCTAGATTGGAGTTTCCCAACTTTTCTCTATAATATTCTAATGGTACACTATTTAAAATACTTTTATTATAATTGTATTATTACAAATTAAAAACGAATTAAATGGTTTTTATCCAAAACTACTTGATTTCCTTCTGTATCCCCATTGGGAGAAATCCCATCGTACGCCCTGCTTGGAAACTCCAGCTCTAGATAATGATTGAATCCCCTACCATCGTATACAGATAGAAATCTCTCCACTGCGCAACAATAACGTCAAAACAATTTAAACACTTTGGATTAAGCATTGCTATTTTATGCTAATGCTGGATCTAAAATAATCTATGAAGTTCAGGACTCACATAATTTATAGTTAGTTTGTATCGTTCTACTAATCTGAGGGGCAGGTGGCCTATTATTGGCGGTACCATTTAGCGTGACGACCTTAGGAAGTTGTGTTTAATAGCAGTGGAATTAAATTTAATATTTAGTTTTCTGTTAGTTATATAGTTTTAAAAATATTATTCTAAAGTTAGTATAAGTATATAAGAAAACGTATATAATAACGTATGCAAAATTTTATACGTTTTCTGACATGTCAATGACTTAAATAAATAGCCATAGTTACAATCGTGAAAATCGTGTTCAAGTACTTACGTCTTATTGAGGCTTCATAATAGATTAATTTTAAATAACAATTGAATTGATTTGAATAAATCCAACCCTTAGAATGAAATTGATTTAAGAAAAAATTGCAATTTTCGACCATTGGAACTTAAAACACACCTTTCGTGATAAGTGTTCACTAAAATTCATTTACATAGTGATTCGGATGCGAGTCACATAATTATTTTTATTGACACTTTTTATAAATATTGTAATTTATTATTTTCCAATATCGATTTCAAATCGATTATGTAACTATAAAAAACATTGAGCCCGTAGTGGCGCAGTTGTACAGCGTCTGACAGTAAACGCGATAGTTGTTAATTAAATTCTCACTCAGATGAATGATTACACACATAAATACACAAACATAGCTTCATGCTTTACCCCTAGCAGGTTAGCGAGAGCCAACGGAGCGCCAAACTCTACCGTCCCTATATACCTTTTTCATCTCGACCTGTTCATACATGACCTCCGGGGGTATTCATGAAGCAAGTTGCTTTGTAATATAATAATTATATTTAAATTAATTGATTTCAACACTCGAAAATTTAATGTACTCTAGAAAACGGAGAGTCTTAACACTACGTTAAATTGAAAGCTAGTTCTTCTATGTAGAAGAAGAAACAGAATTGTCGCTTTTTTATTCATGAAAAGCACTTAAACGTATCAACAGGTGGGAAATCCCATAAACCAAGTTCTGTTGACGATGTACTCTAAAAGGTTGATGTTTTCAAATCGAGCGGCAATCATTTGCCTATATAAATAAAACTACTAGTTTACTATGCCTTTGTAAGGTGTATATTTGTTTAAAACGCGACATAAACATTGTATTGGAAATTTATTTATCTAAATTGTCGTTGATATATATATATATATATATATATATATATATATATATATATATATATATATATATATATATATATATATATATATATATATATATATATATACATGTGTGTGTGTGTGTATATAAATATATATATTCAAATTAACATTGCAAGTTTTACCTATATCAATAGTAGACTTGATAAGATTTTATTTGAAACGTTCAATTAAATATTATTATTCA
The DNA here is from genome assembly GCA_037127375.1 of Dione juno. Classification (NCBI taxonomy): domain Eukaryota; kingdom Metazoa; phylum Arthropoda; class Insecta; order Lepidoptera; family Nymphalidae; genus Dione; species Dione juno. Next base: position 1,128,014 of record JAXRJS010000070.1, on the reverse strand, counting down.
CTAGAAAGTTGGTAGCAATTTGAAACTGTAATTTTTAAATTATCAAACACTTGACGTCGGGCAATGATTAAAATAGTCAAGTATTTCTCGTTTTTAACACTATTTCACTATTTCTGCTATAGCTGTTGAAGGTAAAACATGCTTTTAATAACTACACGCTGTATCACGCACATCTTGAACGGAAGGCAGAGAGAACTTAGTGTTAAGATACTCCGTTCCCCACTTTTTCTAGATATCGCGTGCTGAGTGGCGGAAATCAACGCCGCGCTTTGTTTCGTTATCAGAACAAGGAAATACCTCCTTACTGAACAGATGAACTATTGTAATATTTATCAGAAATTCTTATATAAGGTCTTTTCAATATATTTATGAATATAAACATTTTAAATTTTCTATTATTAGTTATAGCTAATGTATAATTCCATTAATAACTGGAATTACAATAAATTCCATTAATTTTATAGGCACATCTGCACGTAGAGTTCTTGTACACACTTGTAAGGCAACTTTGGTTAAACAACAACGCTAATTAGCATCAAACTTGGTAAGTCCGAGAAATGTTACAATTATTTATTGCTATTATGCAGATAACTACGTAACGTTTCGCTTAACTTTTACACTTAAGAATAGTACTTAGTTATATTATTATCCTTTATAGTCAATTTGATATCGTACAGTGAATACACCGAGTGTATTCTCCATATAGTAATTCTATGAACTTTTGTTTGTTTTAATTGGTTATTCGATTTTAGTATTGTAATGTTGTTTCGTCAACTTCACGCTGTATTCACGCAGCATCACGCAGATAGTACGGTTAGCAGACATAGCCTAGTATCATTTTTGAGCGTCATTGCGTGTTAAGTGACGGAATTAAACGCTGCACGGATTTGCCTTACCATATATAATAAGTATAAGAGCAAACCTCTAGTGAACCAACCCTCAAACATATTTACATCACTTTCTATTAGTTTAAATAAAAATTACAAAATTAAATATTATTTTTATAAAGGTAAAAATCGATTTGCTCTATAGCTGGATAGCTAGAGGGAACCTAGCGAACAATTGCGCGTCGAGTGGCGAAACGCGCTTTGTCTTGTTACCAGAGCAAATGAAAATAATTCATTACCTCAACTGGGAATCGAACCCATCACGCTTAAAGTCAGACGTTGTGCCACATTCGCCAAGACTGTATATAAGTTTCATATCTATTTTCATATATCTGTCGCAATACACATAGTGAACAGAAAGAACCTGTTGACACGCTTTTTTGCGAAAAACAAAAATCGAGTGTTATATATTTATATATATTTAACTGAACCGATATACCTATTATTAAATAAATATTTAACATTTATATTTATAAGAATCAAATTAAATTAATTAAGTAAGTATATATATATATGATTTATTAAATACATTTATATCAATATATCGCTGGAGGGAAGAAAAGCAGTGTCCAACACAACAATGACTAATTAATAGCTCAAGTAGAGTCCTGTTAAATATTTCATGGCTGTCTTAATAGGTATATTTATTACATATCTCATTATCTGGTTAATAACTTGTATAAAATAAATTTTATTTTTGTTATAATAATATTATGTAATGTAATATATATATATATATATATATATATATATATATATATATATATATATATATATATATATATATATATATATATATATATATATATATATATATATATATATATATATATATATATATATATATATATATATATATATATATATATATATATATATATATATATATATATATATATATATATATATATATATATATATATATATATATATATATATATATATACATATATATTTGTTGTGCAATAAAGTATATTTGTGTTTGTATTATTCAGAAGTTTAGTACTTACAGATGGATTGAGGATCTTGGATTCATTGTCAACCCAAAATGTCAATGTCAATGTCAAAGTATAACAGGGTACCATATATAACAGGGTACCATATATAACAGGGTACCATATATACCAGGGTAGGCAGAGGAAATATATTTTGGCGTGTTGTGTGTGTGGCGGAACTCAACGCTGCGCTTTGTCCTGAGAATCTAAGTCACAACCATAGCGTGCTACACGCTGTGTCGCTACGCACCAACAACCTTGTCTGGTCTTTGAGACCACAACTCTGAATAACGTACCACCATCAAAATGCGATGTCTATAGATGAATAGTAGAGGAGAATGTATGTAAGACAATTTATTTCAGATTTTTATGTGAAAATACGGCAATTGCCTGAAATATATTGTTTTTGTATATATTTAAATGAGTAATTTGTTTGTACGAATGTAATGTAAAATTTCTTTATGAAAAACGCAGCTCAAGTAACGTTCACAATTTTTTATTTCATTATTTCATAAGAAGAATGCGCCATCTTGAAACTTTTACATAAAATAGCGTACGGAAACGTTTTAACTTTTTAATGGGAAGCAAAATCTTAAGTAAAAAATTCAATCTAATCATATCAATCTAAATAAATTAATAATATTATCGTTTTCTTATTTATAAAATAGTTTATTCTATGACTCTCCCAGATCAAAGATATTTGCAAAAAATACTTTTGCGAAAAAGAAGTAGTATGAGATTTACATATTATACATAACAAATACATATATGTATATATAGGTACCATTTGTCAGTCTACTAATAGAAAAATAACAAATCAAAAGCTAAATATATTACATCCTGTTAAAAGGCATCCTTAATAAAAATATGAGGTGACCGCACGTGAGCCATTTTTGTGGGAAATCACTAATGTCCAGTATAATCCCCGATCACGTTCCCGGATCCCAGGGGATAAGTTGTATACAATTTAGTTTTGTATATTTTTATATCGGGTCTGCAAAATATATCTATATATGTACCTAATATCTAAAGGTTTGCCAAATCCTGAATAATAATTATATGGAATGAGATAAATTTTGAAATTATAACCTTAACACTCAACACGCAATGTCTGGGAAAGTTTTACCTACAGGGTTACCTGGGTTCCTTGTACCTACAGTTTCCTCTGCCTACCCTGCTACGTACAGGGTACAGAGTCAAGCTATAATAATAACCTTATCGTAACGAAATTATCACCATATTGTGTTAAAAACTGTGCATAATTATACTAGAAAAATGCCCCAATAATTAATGTGCCTTATGAAATTCTTTAATTATTTTCCATTGTCACAAAGTTTCAACCTTAAGTTCAACAAATCAAAGAACTCTATTCTATAGGAGTGAATTAATCATACATATTGTTAACTTAAATAATGATCGTGAATATATATTAACATATTATGTAATATGTTTTTGGAGCTTACGTGGCTTAGCGTATATAAACATGACAGTTGTGGGTTCAATGCCGACTCGAGGAAATTGACTACTTTAATTATTTCCCGCTGGGACAATACCAAGGTACGTTCAGTTCCGTCCCTCAGCACACAATGTCTTGAAAGTTAGGCGTAAAATGACTACTGCAAACCGTCTGCCTATCCTGTTATATACGGGATTCAGGGTAAAAAAAAATTACGCCTAAATAAATTCCCTAAATCGCCTAATTAAATTTAGGTAAAAGAAGGAGAGGCAGGTCCAAGAAAAGGTCATCTAATGTCATCATCCAAGACAAGTGACAGGAGTTATGTGGAACACAGTGTTATTAAATATTGAAAATGTTGGAAGAGGACTTTGCCAACTGGCAAATAGATCTAGTAAATATAACAAACCATCAGATATTAGTCTAAATTATATAAAAATTATATAAAATTACATATATTGTAATTATGGTATAATAGTATAAAGTTAAGTATACTGTAATTAAAGTTTTTTTTTATATGCTTCATTATATAGTAAATTAATTTGTAGAATATTATAAACATTGTATCGAGTTAGATTTGAACCTGCAACATAATGTAAGTAAGTATTCACTACTGTATAAAATAAGCTAATACGAAAATTAAAATAGTTTATTCATATGCCGATGCGTTCTAGGACAATTTAATGCCAATTAACAATAATTAACGTCTCTAAAGCCACAATTAAATTTAACCTATCCATATATAAATCAAACTGGAAGCTTTTCAAGAATTCTCCAAATACATACATACAATGCAACATTTCATACATATCTAGAATGTACTATGATTTAATCCACATTACGAGTACATCCGCTAGGCAAGTTATGCATAACCTGAAGGAAATAGTCAACATGCCGTCAAGTTATGTTTCAATCAACCGCATCTATGAAATGACATGCCAATATCGATCTTAGGTTATTTCACTGTTGTAATTTAGAAATCTCTTCTTGTCTCTTTTATCTGCACATTTTCTCTATTTGTTATTTTTAGAGAGAGTGAGAGAGTCACTCTGTTGTCCAATTTCATTAATTAAGGGATTTGTGCACTTCAGGCTCTTGTATAATGTTTTCTATTTATTATCTATGTACAAATTTAACTTAACGCTTAACATGCCCTGCTACTCCTCTTTCTTTTATACCAATAGCTTCTCTATTAAATCGGCCTACTACTACTACTATAATCTCTATCTCTATTAATTAAAATTCTTATTATTCCGTACCCTTAACAATCAAACAATTCAACAGTTATAAGTTTTTACAAAAATGGCTAAAAGATTATTATCTCACACACTCATGTAGTAATATTACACACCTGCGTAGATACATACATATGTGTGTTTATGTATGTGTATATGTGGATGGATGGATGTTGTTGTGCTTTAATATTTAGATACCCATTTACTCGGTTCACCCTTTACCAATTCATAACTTGATACTTCATAATCTGTATATAGATCTATCCTCTAACCAAACGTCGCCTGGAAGAGATCTGGTGCTATTTTTGGTATTAACAAACGTAAATGCCGACTAAAGTAAATAGAAAAATGACTATTCTGGAAATTTCACACGCGCCGCAAACAAACATTCCGTGTTAAATAAACAGAACGGCTATTGGCTATTTATGTTGTAAATTAGGCTCAAATAACATGGACCGGATAAACTATATTTATTAATTACTAATATTAAAGTTTGTGGATTCGTATCGACCTTCACACATAAGAATTAATTATTGTTATATCCCTACTTTGACACGACATAGCGCGGCGCTTAGCTCTGCTTATTATATTGCACTGTTAAATTTTGTGAGCAATGCTCAATTTATAAGCTATTGGCAATTGTAAAACCTTAGTATCACGCATCTCCCTCGTAAAGAAGGGGAAAAACAAGACTATTTTAACTCACCACAAACATGCATATAAAATTGGAGGCCAAGTTCTAATACCTAAAATTGAGTTTAAATCTAAAGTAAAGCCAAGTTTATCATACTCAGAATCATAATATTACTAATTTGAATTTAGAAAGCCATGTCTTAACTAATTTTATCTTAAATTTTTTTTTTATTCGATTTTCGTGTGAATCGGAAACTCGCAATTTGTGTCCAGATATTGCCCCATAATATATAGCTATACCTATGTATTTTGATGATTTTTAAAGTGTTATCCACACCAAGGATAGAAAAAATTCTTAAAGAAAAAATAAAAAGTTGAAAGCAGCGGGATTCGAACCCTGCTGCGTTCAAATTTTCATATGTTTTCTTTAAGTATTTATACCTATGTAGTACTTTCAAATCATCTACAAAATAAAAACCTTACAAAATATTATGAAAGAAAGATTCTATTCGTACCGCGGGCCACGGGGCTACTAAAAAACTAAAAAGGATGTGCCGTCACCATCGTGTATCGGTGAGAGGACAATGGGACGTTTTTCTTTTGTTTTCCGCCCACTGGTGCACATCAAAAGTTATTGTGTTTTGTAAATTTCTAGATATAGTTATATTGTTGAACCAGGGAAGAACCTAGAAAGTGTTATATCGTATCGACCCATAAGGTTACTGCCCGTTGCATCAAAGATATTTGCAGTGCTAGTCCTGACACGATTGACCCCAGAGCTTGTCAAGTCTAACATCATCCCTGCTCACCAATTTGGCTTCCGAGAAGCTCATGGAACTATCGAAAAGGTTCACCGTCTAGTGGCAAAAATAAATGAAGCTTATGAACATAGCTTAGCAATATTGCTCAGCAGCTTTCCTGTATATACAGGCATTTGACCGAGTGTGGCACGAAGGCCTAATTTACAAAATGCTGCAAGTCCTACCTATAAACTAAGTCTCCCTTTACATTAAGTCGTACCTCCAAAGGCGGAAATTCTACGTTAAGCATGGTGAAGACAGAACAAGCCTGCGTGAAATTAGTGCAGGCGTTCCACAAGGCCACTGCCTTGACGGGGCCCATTACACTTAATGGGTCTTCAGTCTTTATATCTCATATATACATACGACCTACCTACAACAGGAGAAGTACTTATAGGGACGTTTGCAGATGACACAGCACTTATCGCAACCCATAAAAATCCTGAAAGAGCATCACAAAAACTCCAGGAAAATCTTAACAAAATCTCAACCTGGCTGAAGAATTGACGAATAAGAGCAAATGAGAATAAGTCAGTGCAAGTTACATTTACTCTCAGACACGACACATGCCCCAGCATGAACCTAAATAGAGTCAGTCCTCAATCTGATGACGTGCGTATACATCTAGACAGACGACTGACCTGGATAAAACACGTACTTACAAAAAGAAAGGTTTCGAGTGTACAATTCTGCAAGCTCCACTGACTCTTATCGCGAAGATCTGGACTCTCGCTGCATAATAAACTCCTATTATACAAATCAATTTTAAAACCAATCTGGTCTTATGGCTTGGAACTTTGAGGAACTGCTGCAAACTCTAATCTTGACTTCATACAACGCTTTTAGTCACAAACGTTTCGCACAATAACAAATGCTCCTTGGTTTGTCACAAACTCCCAGCTGCACCGAGACCTTATGGTGCCTACAGTGAGAAAAGGAATATCAACCTAAATACAAGCGTATGCCTGTCGCCTGGAAAGGCACCCAAACGAGCTTGATTGCAAATTAATGAAGCTAACATGCGTTTTCAAACGACTAAAGAAAAGAGCACCCCAGGACCTCCTATGATCACAAAATTATATCTTTCGGGAGATACCTCTACATTATATGGATATGCCACTGGGCGTATGCCATGCATGACATTAAGCCACTCATAACCATCAGCTAAATGCCCAAAAAGGGCAGATCGCAAGATACAAAAAGGATATAAAAAAAATTGTTGAATTAGATACATTATAAGATTTTTGTTTAAGCAAAACCGTCTGCCTGTAAACGCGACATTTTGTGGGTTCGATTCCCACTTGGGGAGAAAGAATTATTTTCATTTTCTTCGCTCTGGCAATAAGGCAAAGTGTGGCGTTGAGTTCTGCCACTCAACACACAATGCCTCAAAAGACGGAAAACCGGAAACGGAGTGTCTTAACACTAGGTTCCTACGGTTCTATGATTTGGGTTCAATTGTAATCTGAATTGAAGTAATGGAGACACACACACAGGTTCTGTTAATTTTGGATATTCCTTAATAGTAATAGAAAATGGGATCATCAGTGTGGGTCTAACTGTGAACACAATGATTACGAATTCGATTCTTACTCGGGGCAATAAAGTTGTTTTCATATCGCCACTCTGGTCGCTCTGTCACGAATATAGGTAGAAAAAAAATAATAGTAGCGATAAAATAATGAATTCATGGTTAAAATTTTTCGTTTGATAAAAAAAACAATGCACTAGCTAGTGAGCACATACTGTTACAACTTTTCTAATATAATTTTATGCTCAGCCCATTTCACTGCGGACAGTGTGTAGTGTTGTAACAAAAAAACTATTTCGTGCGATGCTTCATACGTACTAACTGCAACGGAAACAGAAGTGAGGCTATTGTAGATGCACACCATAGATGTAGAAAATGATATAAAATATAGTAAAATACCATTATCACTTGTAATATTTTTATATTTTGATAACTATAATGAACAGATATTGTACATCTTGTTTTGAAAGAACGGGATCTAACACAGGCTTTGTTTGCTTAAATGGACACCTCTATCACAATTTTTTTAGGGTTGAATAATCCTAAAAATATTGTGATGGAGGTCTGTTTTTGCTAATAAAATATTTTTATTTTAATTCGTTTATTACTTAATTGTACCTGTGGCATATTGATGCGAAGACAAATGACAATATTAGCAAAGAAGTATTGATTTTATTTATTTATATACCAATGACTGTATTTAGTATTTAAAAAAATACAATGTAATACATTAAAAATTAAATGTAGCAATTTTCTATGTACCATTTTGTTGTTATTTATAATTGGATGTCCATCTAATAGAGAAGACAACATTATATCATATTATATGTATATATTATAGTATTAGTTTAGATGTAGCCCGTTGTGCCTGCGATTAAAGTAGCTCAAATATAATTTTTAATTATTTCCATTATTCCAATTATTTAATACGAGGTGGTGAATTCTATTACCCAAAACACAATGTAAGTGAAAAATATCGGTTAAGTGCGACTAGTACTCGCGCACCGAGGGCTCCGCACTTTCATTTTTTTAGTATTTATGGTTATAGTGGCAACGGAAATACATAATTTCAGCTTTCTAGCAATCAATCTATCTATGAGATATAGCCTGGTGACAGACAAATAGACTGCGGAACTCTAAGAACTGTCATATCACCCTATTTTCTCCTTATATCCTGCTAAATAATAGACATGTAAAGAAACACGAAAATAAGCATTTATTCAACTGTTTACTTCAAATATAATAAAATTAACCATCCTTAGAGTTTAAATGAATTAATCTGTGGACGTCGCGTCGACATATGTCGCTAAGTTGTATAATCGAGTTTAAAAATTTTGTTATTCAGCTGTCTCATGCAACGTACATCATTCTCTATGAAATGCGTGGCTTATTATTTAACTTTATATCATTATATTCGCTTTGCATAAGCCAATTGTAACAATAAAAAAATCCTTTGAAGGAATTTCTAAACTGCTGTAAAAATTAAAAAAAAACATACTCACACAAAGCTTTTCATACAATACATAAATTTAAAATATATTAACACTAGTTTGTACACGCGACTTCGCTTTCGTTATGTAATGGAAATAACAAGGAGTTGAGTACGACAAATTATACATTAAAATAGTGAGGTACGTTTCGATGTATTGTTACGATGAATAGTTCCTGAGTTTAGAGCATTCAAAGAAACAAATTTTTAAACTTTATAATATTAATATAGACAGTACAGATTGATGCACAGCAATGGCTCCGAACCAGTGGTCTGCGAACCACGAGTGCTCCACAGGTGCCAAATTATGGGCCTGAAATTATATTTAATTTAGCGGATACGAGCCTTTGTTGGTCATAGTGCAATTTATTTATTTATTTAGCTTCACGCTGTATCCCGCACATAGCAGGGTAGAGAGGGTATCGTAGGTTGAAGGAACCTAGTGTTATGACACTCCGTTCCCCACTTTCCGCCATTCGAGGTATTGCGTGTTGAGTGGCGGAACTCAACGCTTTGCCTTGTTTCCAGAGTGAAAAAGTGCAATTTACAATTTAATTAAATTTGAGAAAATTTTAATTGTGATGCCTGTCTAATTAGTAATAAGGTAAAAGCGGACCCCAATCAAGTACCTATAGGTTGGGAAAAGTTGACGTACAGCAAAGTCGCGACAGTTGCGACGGGCCTTACCGAACAAGTGGTATTGGGTTCATACATATATTTACAAGGTACGTCGTCCTTCACAATGATCTTATGAAGTTCAGAATGTCCATTTACCTAGCTATTAGCTATTAAGCTTTTCTTTATCTGCCTTAAATAATTGGGTGATATTAAGTTTTCCTTGAAAAGAAAATAGCAAATGTAAATGGCGTACAAGATAAGAATTTAATAAAACTTATTCGGATACGTGGTAGCAATCTTTCACTCGTTTGACGATATCATCGTTGAATACTCTTTATGCAAACTATCGGACCCTTGCCAATACATTAAAATGGAGTACGCGATATGGATCTTAGGTGACCTTCAAAACGTTTGACACTGACCGTCAAGTAAAATACCAAAATCGATGGTATTGTTTTCCAATATAAAAAAATTAAATTAACGCGTCAAAATTCGTTTTTGTGATAATATTATATATAGCTTGCATGTTTCGATCTATTATTTATTCATTCATTTCTAGAATGTAACTCCAAGGCGGCACTAGTTGAATCATTTCACAATTGGGTCAGATAGAGAGAGGATGGAACAGTAGGTAGTGAGCATTCACGCGCATTTCAAAGGCGACCCTTAAATCTGAACTTGGGTAGCAAGTCTACAACCTGTTATTTAACAATCTGTGCTAACTATTAAAGGTACAAACAATAGTATAGAATAGAATATTTTATTAACAGTACTCATATTAATACTAATCTATTTTTTATTTTAATATGTATATGAAGGCGAATAAAAGGGAATCGCACCCACTTCTATCTCGTTTATAGTTAATAATTATGATTTCAACCAAAAACAAAAAACATAAGTTTTTTTGTTCAGGAACTTTTTGCTGTAAATATCCAGTTAATAGAGACTATAGTTTCCATGGAACAAAATGTACCTGTAGTTTTTATTATCTAAGCCCTTAACTTAGTAAAATATATTCATCACGTACCTTTCAACTGTGCCAAGCTTAACTTAAATAATATAATAAAAAAAAATCCTCTTGGACTTAAACTCCTATTCAATAGCCAATAAAATGTACACGTTAACATTAAACGAAAATAAAAGAAAGCTAGTATTGTAAACATATAAATTCCGATGAGTGGGCGAAAGCTTGCGTATGCACCTCCGTCCGTCCGTTGCAATATCAAATGGTGAGTAAGCGTTAAGCGAGGTGCAATTTTGCATAATTTTCTAATTTTGTATACGATACTTGTTATATGTGTTTAATTAAATACATGTTTAATTTAATATCCTTTTAAAATTCTAAAATATTCTATATATTCAGATTTATTGAATTATATATATATATATATATATATATATATATATATATATATATATATATATATATATATATATATATACATATATATATAAATATATATATATATATATATATATATATATATATATATATATATATATATATATTATATATATATAGTATATATATATATATATATATATATATATATATATATTATATATATATATTATATATGTATATATATATATATATATATATATATATATATATATAGTATATATATATATATATATATATATATATATATATATATATATATATATATATATATATATATATATATATATTATATATATATAGATATATATATATATATATATATATATATATATATATAATATATATATATAATATTATAATATATATATATATATATATATATATATATATATATATATATATATATATATATATATATATATATATATATATATACATATATATATATATATATATATATATATATATATATATATATATATATATATATATATATATATATATATATATATATTCAGATTTATTGAATTATATGAATACGGTAGTAATATTGACTTTTTCAAGTTCACACTTTTATAATCAAATCGATCAAATTATTTTAAATACTTAGTGTTTTTTCACACTTAATCCTGATCTCTATTTCCCGTCCTAATTGAATACATTGTGTGTTTTGAGTGGCGGAAATCAACGCCGCGTAATTATTCGTTACTTTTAATTATAAAAAATATGACTTTAAATAAAAAAATAAGCAAGAAAATTTAAACCAAAATTTCGAAGCTGTATCGTAAAGCAACAATGGTTCCCAAACAGTGTGTGTATCACTATGATATGTGCTTTTTGTAATAATAGTATAAATTTTGACTAAAATCAATTCCACTTATTTATTTATTTTAAAATTACATTGGTTATAAACCAACAAAAAAAATTATTTCTCTCCATGCATATACAGACACACGTCCGTAGCTTTTTTAGGTAAAACTTTATACATATATATTTTTGGTTTTGAGATACCTTTAAACTAGCTAGTAGGGGCTTTGAAGTCCTTACTATACAGTCAAGAAAGGCAACTGTACCATGAAGGCAAATGCAACGACTCGCTGTAATCATCATTTTCATTACTCTAGTTAAAATTAAACTACATTTAGTTTGAGTACCACGTTTATAGTTAAACTTTCCCTTGGAGAATTCCTTGGAGAACATTCTGTATAAACAATCTAGGTGAGCTTAATTTACAAATCTTGTTAATTGGAACTATGAAGACCAGACTGTGTCCAAAATAAACACAATGTAACTAAAGCCTAAAGCAATATTTTCTATATCGCTATTACATATGATAAAATAATTTATGCATGCTAATAACATATACAACGAATATGAAATAACATATTGTCGACATAACAACTTCAAGTTAGTATGTCTATCTATATTCTATATAAACAACTGGTTTGTGATTTTTATATTGGAAATTAAATAACTTTCATTTTCCTCGCTAAGAACTAAGCGTTGAGTTCCGCAAATTAACATGCAAATATCTCGAAAACGCAGAAATATAAAATTAATAAAGAATTATATAAGTAATACTGAAGGAATCGACAGATTAAAAAAATTACGTCATTGTGGTCTTAAATTCTGTCATTAATACGCTTATAAATGGCTATTTGAAAAGTAATACTTTAATTGAATCGTGTCATGTCACAAATCAATTGACAATTCCATAATAGAGATACTGAAAATGGACATTAGCTTGACGCTAATTCATATTTAAATAAATAATAAAAGAAATTAATAAAATTGCTTGATGATTATTATTACAGGTAAAAATAGTAAAAAAATAAATCTTTTTTTAAACGTTTCATGGTCTTCCAGAAATTTTTTTTGGAAAACATATAAAAATTTGTATGTTACGAGTATCATACTCGCACCTCTTGAATACCGTCCAAGTGCTCTAGCCAATTAAGCCATACGTTCTTATCTAACTACGTCGTTTCTTAAGCCCAGTAAAGAAATCAAGCGCTGAATTTTATTGATATATTTATAATGTCCGATAAGGTGTAAGATCTAGAACAGAGAGAAGATTCACTAGACTCTCCTTTCTAATACATTTGTATTAAGTAGTAGATGCTATCTCCTTCATCGCCCTTATATTAACAAGTACTTTTTGGATATATTTATTTTAAAATCTCACTACACTGTTGAGGATAACCGCATAATTATAAGGTTTCGATGTTTGTTATTTGTTATATTCATATTAAATTTAAATCAGCAATGGTGCAGCGGCACAGCTTGTAACTGTAAAACGATTCTTGTGGGTTCAATTTTCGAGATTTTAATTATGTATTTAATTTCCTATATCTGGTAATATTAACGATGAATATCTCACGCATCTGCGCTTTGCCGACGACATAGTCATAATGGCTGAAACGCACCAGGACCTGCAAAAAATGTTGTCGAGTCTAAATACTGCCTCGAGGCGTGTTGGACTCGGGATGAACTTGGACAAGACCAAAGTCATGTTCAATCAACACATTATCCCTGAGTCGATCTCCGTCGAAGGTGTAGCCCTTGAAGTTGTCCAGAAGTATGTATACCTTGGGCAAACATTGCAGTTGGGTAGAGACAACTTTGAGGTAGAAATTACCAGAACAGTGCAGCTTGGCTGGGAAGCATTTGGGAAGTTGCGTCATATCTTCGAGTCTTCCTTGCTACAATGCCTTAAGAACAAGGTGTTCGATCAGTGCGTTCTGCCGGTCATGACCTACGGAGGACTGACAGTAAAACTGGCCCACCGGCTGCATGTCACTCAGAGAGCTATGGAAAGGTTTATGTTCGGGGTCTCGCTAATGGATAGAGTCCTAAATGAGATTATCCGCCAGAAGACCAAAGTGACAGATATAGTCTGGAAATGTAGCAAATTGAAGTGGCAGTGGACTGGTCACATCTGTCGTAGAACCGATGTACGATGGACCAAACGGGTTCTCGAATGGAAACCGCGTCTCCACAAGCGTAGCGTTGGAGGAGCGCGTCCTCCGGCCAGATGGACAGATGATATAAAAAATGGAAGGCATGCAAAGGCAGGATGGCAAAAATGGAAGATCGTGCCTTATGGCGTACCCTGGGGGAGGCCTACGTCCAGCAGTGGACTGACGAGAATAAATATCTGTTAATTAGACATACGATAGATATAATTAGACAATACGCAATGTTTTGAAAGTGGAAAACGGGGAACGGAGAGTCTTAACACTACGTTTCCTCTGCCTAGCCTATAAGAGAAGTTACAGCGTGAAGCTAAAAAAAAATAGAAATTAAATCTAACAAGTACTTCAATAGTATGTTGCCTTGAAAAAGTTAAAAAGGCATTTTTGAACATACGATTCATTACAATTTATACTATTCTTACTATTCAAATCAAGATATAGCACTTGTTACTAGATAAAATGTATATTTACATTATAAGTACAATTTATATAAATATTTATTTTAGAAATTCTTTAAAAATACATAGTAATTGTATAGTAGTAACTGTAATATGTTTTCAAATACTTCAAATGATTAGGTTTCATGATAGTTGTATAAGCTCTTGGAAAAGTTATACTTAAACTTAAGTGAGCTTTGAGTATTACGAGTATTGGAATTACTTTTGCAAGTTCAAGTGTATTGCTCTTTTCATTTATTTGTTGGTCTTCAATTATAAATATTGTTATGGATAAGATGGCACGCAGTTTTCTTAGACTATAAACTTATATACGTTATACGTTATATGAAATGTATATTTAAGCTCTTTTTTAATATATAATATATTTAATATAAGCTTTTCTTATTTTCATTGACGCCCTAAAGATATTGTTAGGTGACGAAAGGATGTATTCCTTCATTCATTATCAAACGAACGGCAGAAAACTTAAAGCAATTAACCACTTAGTAGGCTGCCTTTTTAAATTTATTTACACCTATTACTAATGATATTCATTATGAAGTCGCAGGGGGACCACCTCTGACGGTAAATCAGTCGAAAATAGACAAATAATATCTGTAATTTAGATAATATTTTAATATAGCCCAGATTGAGAATGAAATCTGAAACTATCCCATTCAATTTATATAACCATTCACATTATAACAAATGAGCAACGATAGTGTCAAATCCTATAGAAATATCCTATATAGATATAGGTAGGTCAATATATATTTTATATATATATTTATGGATATATATATATATATATATATATATATATATATATATATGGATAATTCATATATATATTTAAGCATGTGAATAATCATTAGATTATTCACATGCTTAAATATATATATGAATTATCCATATATATATATATATATCTATATATATATATATATAATATATATATATATATATAATATATATATATATATACTATATATATATATATATATATATATATATATATTTAGTTTATTTGATATCAACAATTTAAACTAAACTCAAATTGAATTACGATGTCACGATATTAATTAGTTATGTGACTTAATTATAACATTATAATTTGGCTCGTTCTGTTACATTGCTGATTAGTTGGTTATTTCTGCACGTAGCGTGTACCTGTAATCTATATACCTACATATATATTGTTCACAAATAGAGGGCCCAGTGTTAAGACACTCCGCTCTCCGCTATTCATGTGAATGAAACTCAACGCAGTGATATACATTTTTTTTAGATTTAATTAAATAATTTGTACGCAGCAAAAAGTGAAAAATTAGGACGAGAATATCGTCATTTTTTTCATATTATTTTGTGTAATATCAATAATCTAGAGACAAATCATTCCATTCTCGTGTTTTTGAATGTGCTTTTGGGTTCCCTTGCACTTTATACGACCAAATCATTCTTAATAGGTAGAATAAATTTATTTATAGCCTTGTAGAATAAATTTATTTATATTTTTTTTTATAATTATCATTTGACATATTATAATTTTAACACTTTTGCAGTAAATTGAGTTATTTTTAACTGTCTTCAAAGATAAAAGAAAACTTCGGAATAAAAGGGTTTTCCATACAGTACTCTATAGTAGTAGTTTATACGAGGATTTTCCCTGTACATTTTTCAAACATTAAACGTATATGACACGGTAAAAAGCTTTGGGCACACTTTGCTACCGTTATAGCGAAAGCTTAGTGAATGGCAACTTCGATTTCCTAAAACGTTTCACACTAATTCTAATTTTTTTTATTTTGTTCACACGCCTTTGCATATCTACGCTTAATATTGTAAAGCTAAAAGCTTGCTTGGTTGGAC
Source organism: Dione juno (assembly GCA_037127375.1). NCBI lineage: Eukaryota > Metazoa > Arthropoda > Insecta > Lepidoptera > Nymphalidae > Dione > Dione juno. The sequence goes on along the minus strand of JAXRJS010000070.1, from coordinate 1,111,684 downwards.
GAGTTAATTTCAGGGAACAAAAACTAACTTTTTGTATTGGATATTCCATTTATGGAGAAAGCGTTACAATAGTAATTCTCGTTGATCTGGAATTATAAAATGTAGCAGTAAGTGAGAGCTTGTTGTACAAATTAAGGAAAAACACCGAAAATTGATAACAGAAAAAAATATTACTAATACATGCATAGCGTTCATTTCATACAAAACTAGTGCATACGTTTGCAAAAAAAATAATTTTGTCAACTTCTATAAGTTGTACTTCCCGTTACCTTACAATTATTATTAAGTATCTACCGAACCCTCCTACTGGCTCGTACATGACCGATTTTACGTTAATTGAGAGATAGAATATCTTTGGTAACAAAACTAGAAAAATAGTTCATATAAAATAGCATGTATGCGAATGCGAATATTTATATACATCCTCTCCGTCTAGAGCGTTTTAGCCTCTTTTCAATTGAGGTTCACATTTCCACGATGACGTCATTGTACATTATTGTTATATATTATTATATTAATATATTTTTTAATCCTAAGTACATTTAAAGCTTTCTAAGATGGTTTTCCTATCCGAGCGAAGTTATTTTACCGACTAGGAATCGAACATTAACAGTCAGCTTAGCTTTATAATAAACTTTTAAAACTGTACATTTTATCATCGAGCTTTCTTTTATTTTACTTTTTTCTTAATATTCCTAATAAATATAATCGGATTATTATTTTTAATGCATTCCTCTTCCCAGCTTCCTCGTGACGGTCAAATCAAACGAATAATATGGATCGGTGTATTGAGGTGAACTTTTATAAATTGTATGGACGCAAATGGCCCGAGAAATGTATCAGAGAGACCGATATTATTCAATTTATATATTTTTGATTGATCACTTTTGCCGACTGCGACATGTAAATGAGGGTAATGTGTTTATCAGTGTGTATGTATGTTGTATGTATGTATGTATGTATGTATGTATGTATGTTTGTTTCTTGCAGCGTTGTTGAGACCAAACGGTTTGGCCGATTTTTTTTTTCACCAGACCAGACCAGACGCGATATTGTCAAAATGAAAAAATATTAAATTGACAATATATGTCAAGTATTTTAACAGTGTTTTTAAAATCATCTTTAGGTTATTTTCATAATTTTCATATATCAAGTTATATATGTGTAAACCGATTCAAAATCTATATCTCCATTCTCGCTCCCAGTTTTCATACTTGTAATAGGTACTTAAATATACTTTATTATTTTATATACATTGATAGTTCTCTGCCAGTGGTATGTTTATAGACTGCTAAAAGGGAGACAAGCTAAGATCTCCACGATATTATCTCCCTGGATGAAACAATAAGTTTGTAAAATTGACCACCTTACAACACAAATAGCAAAGCTAATAATATAGTATGTAGTGACTGAAAAATATAAAGGAAAATAAATTATTATTATTACTAAAGATGATGATGTAAATCATTGAAATAATGTAATATTCGATACACACATTTGTTTGTGTGCTTATCATATTATGGCCGTCGTGGCACAGTGTCCGACTGTGACTGTGACGCGACAGTTGTAGGTTCGATTCACGAAAACGGAATATCAAAGCACTAGGTTCCTCTGTCTACCATGCTATATGCGGGGAATAGAGTGACGTATTTTTGATCAAATTACATCTTCCTAAGGAGCCCTGTAAAATTTAAATGGGTACCAGCTGTTAATGCTTAGTTAATTAATGTTTATTATTACTGTTGACAACATTTGAAAATGTTGGTATCGTATTCTATTTAGTATATATATATATATATATATATATATATATATATATATATATATATAAATATATAAATATAAATAGTGAAAACATTTTTTTAAAGGTAAACCAGCGTCGAAAAAACAAGCAAAATAAATTCTAAGTTTACAAACAAAGTAGATTTATAGTAGGATTATTGTATATTTATAATTCATTGTTATTTACTATTAATTAAGATTTACAGGTAAAGGTAATCCGATGGGAATCGTGCTTTACGCTTTTTATATATATATATATATATATATATATATATATATATATATATATATATATATATATATATATATATATATATATATATATATATATATATATATATATATAACAGAAAATGTCTTACCAATTTCTGTGATAACCTACATTATAAATGAAAATATTTGGTACATCTACAGAGTATATATGAAAACGCTTAAATAAATATGAAAAATGTTATGGATAAATGATTTAGAGGTACATTTTGATATCTTTTTTTTTTCTACGTTCAATTCAATTTCGTTATCCTAATAATGAAAAATTAAAAAAAATTAAAATTGAAAATTATATTATTTATATATAAAATTACCCACAATCTAGACAAAATACGATTCCGTTCATAAAAAAATTATAAGCATAATTAATTGTAATCTATTTTTAAATACATATGTAAATATATATGTAAGTTAATTAACTTTCATATATACATACTATATGTCTAAGCTCTGTCTTCGAAGTTCTAACGTTAGTTTAATTTAGTTCCATCAGAACAATATTGAATATATAAAATTATATTATAAATATCAATAATTAAGACCTATTGGTTATTAGTAAGGATGATCGCCTGAACGATTTTCAATGGATACCACTGGAGGCTGTTTACTATAGAAATCATAATTTATAACAAGATAATCTTCATATATAACGTACGTTGTAGAGGTATTTAATCTTTCTTAGTATATATTTATTTAATTTAACTAAAACTTGATATAGTCTTCTTCGTTCATAGTGCGTTTTAGAATAAAAATTATTATATTTCCAAGCGCTTTTTTCGATTTCATTTTATGTGGGGTATATTGAATAATATTTAAATTTCTTTTATATGAAAATATTTCATTATATACCATTTAATGTTATTTAAATAATTATTTTGAAACGCATAAGCTTATCAACTTTTATATAGTCAAAATAAGATTAATGAATTGTGATTTATGCAATTATCAAATATAACAATATTACAAAGTTAAAAATAAACTAAAAAATAGTAAATTTATTTTCAAATAATCATATTAATTTTGTAATTTATAATTAATTGCTTTACGTCAACTTCTAATATTGATATTCAAACTGATCTAAATAAAATATTTACAATAACGCATTAAAAGGAAATAAAAATCTGAATATATATTTTTAAAAAATAACTCACCTGTAATTTCAGCCGAAGTTATAGAAACATAACCAAACTTATTCGGGCAGTCGCGTGAAACTCACAACTGAATACTGATGGAAAGCGCGCCAAAACACCGCTACTTACGTCAAATTCCCGCCAATGGGAGGCCGGCATTGTTCTCAACTCTTTCCCATTTAAAAAATTGACCAATCATGTTGCACTACACTTGAAAACTTTAATAGGTTTTTCATGCTTTTATAATGTATTTTATTACGATATATCTGTTTGTTTTAGATAATAATTTGGATTGCTAAGAGCTTTTGGATTTTTGTATGTGATTCATATGTCAATGTCATTATCGGTTTTTTTCTTATTTTTTTTTATATCGCATTAGTTATGTTAATGCATTAGGTGTTATTATTAGAGTATTCGCTATTCAGCGACTCGATAAATTTTAGTAAATTATTACTAATACTAATTTTTGTAAATTATTACTAAAATTTATCGATAAAAAATTTATTATAGATTTAAATGTATTATTGGCCAAAAACATACACTTTGTATAAAATTTTATTAAGGAATAATTTAAAAACGATTTACATAAAATTATTTAAATTGTAACACTATGTATGATATTATATCCACGATCTTGTTATTTAATTACAATACATATATTAAACGAAAAAAAAACAATATGTTTTTTTTTTCATAAAATGCAGTATATTAGTGAATATTTATAAAATACACAAAAATTTTAAAGCAAATAAATGGTTAGTAAAAGAAAATTTAGTATCCATTATAATTTTACAGTAACCAAAGAAACATCTGTACACTCTGAGTCAAAATTACTCTACTTAAATTGTACAATAATAGGTAATGACTGTTAATAATATTATCATAAAATCTTCAAGGACAAGTCTGTTAAATTATATTATTATCAACATAATGTACATTAACTACATAGAATAATAATCGAGAAATAATCGAGCAATTGTAAGCTATATCCAAATGATAAGGCAGAATCAAATAGCGATCGCTATCAATACTTTATAACAAACATTTAAAACTAATCTTAGAAGATTGACTCAACGAGTGAAGTTAAATATACTTTACATTTACTTTAATCTATTGATATTTTATGTATAATATGCCGCTATAGGCTTAGCTTCGAATCCCGGTTAGTTTACCTCGAGACTGTTACACGTGTTAAGATTGTAGAACAAAATTATTAATAATTCAACAATAAAAAGTTCCACGGCAACTTTAATATGTACCTGTAATAAATTATGTATATATTTATAATTTAAATTTCTATTACACGAAATAAGTGTTGTGTGATAATTTTTTATATCAACGAGAATGTTCTTCAAGATGAGAATGTTTTTCTTCAAGTATATTAGAGTTCAAAGAGTTTTGTAATTTTCTTTATTGTTTCAGAGAGCGAAGCGGACAAGGAGCTTCCCTGTATTAAAATATAAATAATTTACTCAGTCAGCGGAAAAAATACATTTCAAATGAGCGTAATATGGATAACGGATCAATGTCTACTAATTTCAATCTGGCTATTCCGTTTAACATCTACTCTATACTAGTATATCATAGCTGAATAGTTTGTATGGTGGAACGCGCTTATCTCAAGAACTACTTGATCAAATGAAAGATTCCTGTTAGGTTGGTACTTAAGTTGTACGTTAATTGATTAAACGTGACCCACTGTACCTGAACCTGTACCCACATAGAATATGTCACTCACTTGTCAAGGAATAACAAAAACAGGTTGAATGAGTATCCTCTTTATTTATTTACTTAGCCTATATATAGATAAAGTGATTCCGTTTTATAATAAAGAAGCGATAGTTCCCCTTACAGATACCATTTATTTCTAGAGTAATTTTTTATTGAAAATACAAATGTTGTATTAAACATTTTGTTTAGTCGTTGATTTAAGGTTTAAAAATAAAAAAAAACAATATTTCTAAAAGGAAAAACGATACGCTTATAATATCACCTTATTTGTATGAAAAAGTGAATATAGGGAAAAGTCTGAAAATTGGTTAAAGTTGGCCAAGTGTATCACAGAAAAAAGCTCATCACAAACTTATATCTGTAGTTTATTATATTATAATTCTAATTAATTCTATTTAAAAATGAGTGCGACCGTAAATTTAAGTTTATTATTTTTTTTTTATTTTTTGCTGCCCTATAATGACGAAATTGGTACTTGGACGATATTTTATTTCGGTTATTTTTGTTTTATATCGTTATGTTAACGTTTTAACGGAATGTATAGAAAAATTATTATGATAGAATTTTCTATAACTTTTACTAATCAAACTCTGTGGCAATGTGCCACGTCGTATTTAATATGTATACTTATATAAAAAATATTATTTATATTTACTTAACTAGGTCAATTCTTGACAGTACATGACTATTTATTCTGATCGAAAGCCGACCAGAATAACCAGTACTTAAACCCAGATCTTAATAATTCCCTCCTGTATTTACTTGTCTCACACGGAACAAGTAATTTTTGCGCATTAAAAATTCAACTTTTCATTATTCGCTGATGTGTTTTGCTGTCGTTCAGTTTAATCTTTTAATTATTCTTATTTTAAATTGTTATCACAAAAAGTGAATTATTGTTTTTGGCATGTAATTTATTTGTGACTTATGAAAGATAAAAATTTGTGACTCAGTTCTCTTCTAAGTTAAGTCCAGGTCCTGAATTGCGACATTCTATCACACTATCTATTAAATTAAATGAAGGATCTTTTAAACTAATATCTTATCATGCAACAAGCTTGTTTGTGTAAAAAAATGTAATATTTTTTTTAAATATTCATTTTACTAATCAAACTTGTCTTATTATGTTTTTAGTCCTACGTTTATATATATATATATATATATATATATATATATATATATATATATATATTAGAAAAAATACTTTAACAAAACATAAAAATTTTAACGCAGCGGGATCTGAACCCGCGCCTCATAAAAAGACCTACAAAGACAGTATTTGTAAATGTGGCCAGTAGAGGCATCTTGTGTAAATGTTTGAGCGTTAACTAAAATATACTTATATACTTATTTTCTGTTTAGTTTACAATCCATTTATAAAGCGCCAAGTATTGCAATGTTGCTACAACATAGTTCCTTTCAATTTTCTTAATCTGTTTACACACATACGTAATAGATGGCGTCAAGTGCTTTAGTCATTTTTGACACCTATTTATCGTCATTTATAAAAACTGAATTAAATTTAATATTGTTTAAATATCAATTATGCTTAGAATATTGAATAGTAATTTTATTTGGAAGATTTTATATTTTATATTTTATGAATTCAGTGCATATAATTTAATATTATAAATACATATGTTTTCTGTGCTACTAATGTTGCTGCTATAAAAATGTATCGGCAAGTCGGATCGAAATGTATATGAACTGATTTAATCGATTTCATTCCATTTGTTGGAATGGAATATTCGAGCTTGTAATAAATCGCTTAAAGATACTGTATTGTACTGTATATCAAATGTATCGTTGTCATTTATAAATAAAAAAAATATTAACATTATTTCAATAAAAATGTCTTATGGAGGGAGGGGGCGTTTAGCCTATCCCAGAATTGTCTAGTGCCCACTTCACAATTAGCACTAACAAAATATATATTTTTAAATTAATAAAATATTTTTATTAAATATATTTAATATATTTAAATATTTTTATTAAATATATTAAAATATATTTAGTTCGATATTTAATAAAGTCAAATTCTACTAATCGATTCTCCTTATTAATCGACTTGTTAACATGACCTATATTTTATCTGTCATTATGTTTAATGCTGGAAATTTGTAATTTCTGGCAGAGATAGCTTGGTATAAAATTCAATATAAAAAAAGAACACACGCAACTTTTGAAATCGCGAAACCTTCAATAGATATTTTAACTTTAAATTTTAATTACCCTACACAAATAACCGTTAGGCATCTCCGGACACTACCCCCGAGGTGAGCATTTTTTTATTTACTTTTTCTTTAAAAACAAGTATAAATCTATATTTAAACTATAAATAATTAATGATATGATGGACAAAAGAATTGTATTTTATTCTTAAATGCGTTTTAAACGGCATTTAAATTTGTTGGGATTTTTATTGTGTTATTGTGAAAAGACATCAAAGTTCACGAAATATTGCAGAATGTCGAATGACAACGATGCCCCTTTGCCTGAAGGATGGGAAATGAGGACCAGCCGGTCAACTGGCATGACGTATTTCTTAAATATGTTCACGAAGAAATCTCAGTGGGAGAAACCTGACGCTCCAGCAGATCCTGGTGAGGTAAGATGCAGCCACATCCTGGTGAAGCATGCTGAAAGTAGACGTCCCTCGTCCTGGCGCGAAGAAAACATAACTAGGACTAAGGAAGAAGCAATGGAGTTGCTTAAAAATTATCGGAAACAGATTATAGCAAATGACACTTTATTTACTGATCTTGCTACGAAATTTTCTGATTGCTCGTCTGCTAAGCGAGGTGGTGACTTGGGAATGTTTGGACGAGGTCAAATGCAACGGGCTTTTGAGGAGGAAGCTTTTAAGCTCAAAGTTGGGCAGCTGAGCAAACCAGTTGAGACTGACTCAGGATTCCATATTATATTGAGAACCGTCTAATTTGTTCTACTTTAATAATGCATGTTTTGTTGGGTTATAGGTGTAATTTGTCATTGTTCAATTTAAACTAACAACACTATTAATGTTCATAAGTAGTGCAAAGAATTAGATTTGTTTTAATATTAATCATTTGTGAATTTGACCTTAAATCAAATAAAATATAACTAATACTGAAGTCTTATTATTTTTACATATTTTTTTATTTTTTATTTACTGACTCGCCAGCAATGCAATAGGTAAATTGAATCAATTTTATCAAATTTTATTATGGATAGATAAAAAAAGAGTAATAATTTTATATTTTCTATAATTCTTTGTTCATCATATTACTAATAATGTTTTAAACATCTTTAAAATATTTTAACGTTATCATTATTATTGATCCTAAGAAAAACCCAATTTAACAAGTTTAAACTGACTCGCTCAGTTATGTTCACATTATAAATGAAGCTTAAGTAAATATTGAGATTAATAAAATAAGGAAGCTTTTAAAAATTATATTATTTAATTAAAAACAGCATAATAAATAACACATTAAGACATTGTATACGTGTATTTTGGGCTCTAGCCAGTAGGTACATATTAAACATTACATTTGAAAATAACAATTTAATAATATTTTGTATATGTAATAAATATCGCTTGCTGTCTTCTATGAACCCAGCCAGTTCGATGAAGACATTTAATTACTTTAACAAAGTTTCAAAATGAATATGATTCTATTATGGCAATTACATAAAAAAACCATTTATTAATTTTTATATGAATGCTTATATCACCACTTTATAAATATGAGTATCAGAAAGTGTAGCTAAAAAGGTACCATGTGCCATTTGCTAGGTCAATTATGAACTCTAGATGTCATCTTCATTGTGATTATTTCGTACTAATACTATTGTGTCAAGGGTGGAATCTTTCAGGTCTTCGGATGCTGGGGTCCAGATGGGTCCAATGATTGGAGGAGACCTCTTACCACCCCATGCACTGAATTTCACTTTCCTCTTGCCATCTTTTTTAAGATTTACGTCTGAGTAAGGATGTCCAGGCTTGTATAATCTTGGTAAATTGTCCAAAAAAGTATTAAACGGTAGTGCGTCTCGTAGAGTCTTGTCTTCCACTTTTGTGCTCAAAGCTAGTATTTTAATTGGGTGTCGCTTATCCAAAATTGGAATAAACTGGAAGCCGGCCACATCTAATCTGTTATTTGAAGGTGAGAAATTTGACACAATTCGGGTCAATTCTGGTACAGAGGCTGATAAAATAATTTTGGAGCTTTTACTTCCTGGTTTATAGACCATTTGGCCGCTTCGTTTCCCTCCCCATGGACTAAATCGTACTCGCTTGGGCATACTTGGTTCCCGAATGTTGGCTGTACGCTTCCAAGACCACATATGCTCGGCAAGATTGGGCTTATCTCTTTTACCGCCCCAGGGGCTAAAGCTTCTTTTTTCTGCCGCAGTTATAATATCAGTTTCACTAGAATTGTCTTCTCCTGTTGGAGTTTCCACTAAAAAAGGGTTTTTATCGTCGGCCTGTACGTAAATAGTTTTGTCGGTATCGACCGAGGGTCCCCAACGTTTATCTCTGTCATCATGAACTACTTCAGCGGTTCGTCGTTTGCGTTGTTGTTCGTTGTGGTCGGGCTCATAGAAATGATTAGTGTCGTCGTTTTGTAGCTCGTAGTTTCTGGCGGGATGGTTAAAGTAATTTAGATAAGGTAACGGAGGAAAGTGTACAGTAGAATCTGAGGGATCCACAACGGTTCCAGATTCTGGGCCTGCTGTGTTGATATATTGCAGACTGGCGGAGCCAAACCACGAGGCGATGAGTATCCATAAATACACCATTGTTCTGTAAAGAAAATATTTTATATTAGTATCATATTGATTTAGTTTACTGTCTACTCTTTTGTTTACATAGACCATTCCTTGGTTTCTATTGTTAAAGAAAAGTAAAAGCAAACGCCAAACAAAACGCCTCGGTGGAGCACGTGTCATAGGCACCACAATTGCATCGTATATTACATAACATAATATAATAACGAGCATCACGTATAGTTAAATAAGGATTCTGCCGATACCCGCAAGTTGATATGAAGTGAATAATATTTAATTATAACCCTAAGCATAATGTTCTGTTATGCATACTTGAATCGAATGACGCTAAAGGTGTTTCTTTTTAGTTTATTTTCGTTTTTTTCCCGAATTAATTGACGTATTACAGTCACTTCTCTCTCTACAGCTACTTCACAGTACAGTTATAGATAAGTTTAAAATTTTAAAGTTAGTAAATTGAAAATGTAAATGAATAGAAAACTTAATATTTGTTCTCAAGAGATATAATATAATCTTGTAATATTTTACAAAGTTTTTCAAAAGCTTACACAGTTGTTGGAGCTAAATGATTTATCTAAGTCTTAAGAAATAATGTAATTGTATGTCGCCTTTGGATAGTTCTCTTATATCATATAGTTTTATATGTTGCCACTAATTATTTGGTGTTTATAAATTTCTAAATTGGTCAAATGAAAGGAAATTTTATTGGATTTGTTTCAAAGGAGGCTTTATTATTGAAGATATGTTACTCGCTATATATCTTAGTTCCTAATACTAATTGTGTCTTAAATAAATTATACTTATTGGAAATCATTGCTATACACCTCTGTTGTATAAATATATTTAAAAAAAAAACACACGCATTGTTTTTTAGCTTGTACGCTTTTTCCAGCGTACAAACAGTGCCAGAAAGAACATAGCAATATGTTAACTCTAACACTAATATGTTGTCTGTTGAGTGGCGAAAGTCAAATCTGGTAAGCAAAGTGCAAACGCTGTATCTACTGAAGCGGGAAAATGTTAATATATATATTTTTTCCCCCGAGTCAGGACCGTACCTACAACCATCGCTGTTGCAGTCGAATATTTTCTGGGCTTGCACTGGGCTACAATGGTCAATGGCATAATTAGATGTGATATTTTACTATAATAAAGTTTCAAAGGCATTTAAAAAGAAAAGATTAATCCTGCTTAAGTACTTGTTATTATGTTGTATAACAATTGAAAATACAATTCCTGCTTTTTGTTTAACTTTTAGCGTTCACTATCCCAAAAGCTAAAGTAATATGATATGAAAGTTGTAATCATAGAACTTTCGGTTTCCCGTCACGGGATACATTATGCGCGTGTAACGATAATGTTTCCGCATTGTAGATAAAAGCTTGTAAATAGAGAAAAGCTCTTTAAAAATGTTACGTAACGCGAATTGAATATTTTGTCCTGTTATTACTAGTTGTTCATCCTGTAGAAGTGCTAACAAAAAACCGGAAAGGAAGTGAATGTGTAAATTCATTGCAACAAAATGTTTACAATTGCATATTCAGTTTATAAATAATAACATATATCTCGATATATCTTAATTATTTTCTATTGTGTGTAAATACGCAACTATAATATGTCCATAATGCCGATACTTCAGAACTAACATTTATATAAATTTGACCTTTAAAAACAATAGACAGCTGTTGCGCAGTGGACAGCGTACGATTGTAAACGCAATTGTGGATTCGATTCCCACTCAAGGCAATAAATTGATTTCATCAATAAATTGAGTTCAACACTCAATATAACCTGCAAGATAAAGAGTGAAGCCAAAAACAATATCTACTTACTTAAAAAAAAGAATTCTAATCTATATTTTCCAAATTCCAAACAATGAAATGTAAAAAGCGAATCGCAAAGGACATCTTATTAAATAAATTATTTAAAAACCAGCCCGCCTTTAAACGGACGAGCGATTTCCATTCATTTGTAAAAACAATATTTTTTTTTGTATCCCTTTGATGGTTCTGACAAATACTGACGGTTATTTTTAAGTTATTCTTAAGTATTTTTAATGGTGACAATATTTTAACTGTTCGATGATCACAGGCTTATTTTTTTTTATATCTCTTTCAATAAAAAAGATATACATATACTAGCAACTACCGAATATAATTTGTAAGAGCTTTTTATACACATAATTATATATATTTATAAAACATATAAATAAATAAATTAGCTTCACGTTGTATCCCCCATATGGCAGGGTAAGCAAAGGGAACCGTAAGAACCGTAGGAACCTAGTGTTAAGACACTCCGTTCCCCGCTTTCCGCCTTTCTAGGCATTGCGTGTCGAGCGGCGTAACTCAACGCCGCGGTTTTGCCTTGTTACCAGAGGGAAGAAAATCAAAATTATTCATTATCCCCCGGTGGGGATCGAACCCACAAACCGTTGCCTTTACAGGCAGAGGCTATGCCTCTGCTCCAAGACGGTCCTCAATATATTAAAAACATGCAGACGCGTTATGCGGAGTTTAGAAATCGAGGCAAGTAGTAGAATAATGTGGTTTCGATTCTCACTTCATTTTAATATCCCTGTTTAGTAAGATAAGAGGCTGCGCTTAGTTCCAAGTTCAATTATATTAAACTAGCGGCTGCAGGTGATTTCGTCCGCGTCGACTATCATTCATAATATTTTTTATTGTTGCTTCACTCTAGCAGCCTACAGCCTTTCTCAATAAATGTACTATTCAACACAAAATATTTTTCTAATTCGAACCAGTAGTTCCTGAGATTAGCGCGTCCAAACAAACAAACAAACTCTTCAGCTTTATATTATTAGTAATAAATATGGAAATATCGGAAATTTACTTATTTCCAACAGGAAGTCTAAAATAAATTAAATAAAAAAATCTCACAAACATTTTCATCTTGCTTTACATTTTAAACAAAACACGCTGATACCTTATTTTTCTAATAATTTGTAAACGACATTCAGAACAACTGTTACCTATATAGTCAATAATAAAAATTTTACGAAGCATATTTTTGTTCGTATTTTGTGCAGCCATGCTTACTTTTTTCTTTCACATCACACCCTCATAGTAGCTGTAAACGATTTAGTTTTACGTGATTTGAATAAATCGGTAACTAATGTAAGATGTGAAAACGAGGTATTTTTATTTATACAAGCTTTGATGTGTTTAGATAAATTAATTGTTAAAAATTGTTCGTATTTAGATATTTACTAATCTCTTTTCAAATTTAAAACTATTAAGAAGGTTACTATCTTTGTGACGTAGTTAGGAGGTATCTTTTTCTTAGCTCGTACTGTACGTAGTTTTAATTTGATTATTTTTTGCAAACCTATCGCTACTTTAAAACTAACTTTTAAAGTCTTATATATTTACCGTTTATAAACCGTTTATAAATTTTTTTATGGCAGCAGGCGTAGAAAATCTAACGTCAGTTCACTATTTTCTGTATATCACACCCATGTTATCGTTTCAGTATTATAACTTTATTATATATATATATATATATATATATATATATATATATATATATATATATATTATATATATATATATATATATATATATATATAATAAATCAATTATTTACTTTTTCTTATATATTTCAGGATATGTATAGCTTCCGCTATACATCCCCTGTTCTCTGTGTTCCACTTATTTAGAGTTATTTAGAAAAGTAAACACTAAATGAGATTTGAACTCCCAATCAACGTGATTATTTAAAAACATCCCACAATAGCAAAATATAAAAAAGAGCTTAATCTTAACAATACAAGTACTAAGATTGTACTAACCGAGCGTTACTAGGTCTCATTTCCGCTTGAAACCTCCATGCATATAGGATGCAGGCAATTGTGTGCTATATTTTGATTGGTCTTCAAGCTTAAAAGTCTTACTCAACAAACATAAGGAAGAGCAATGTGGAAACTTTCCGTATTAGATCTTTTAAGATCAATCTGTCATAAAATTTTGTAGAAAATATCGGGGAAGGAGGTTTCCTTTCATTAAAATGGATTGTTACATATTTATTTCAATATGTTATTTTGACAATTTGTTCATTTACAAATATTAAACCAATTTTTTTCAACATACATAAAACGTAATTTTAAGTCAAACTTTTACTCTAGTTTTTCCTTTTGTACATTTTAAAATACATTAGCTGGTGAAATATTCTCGAAGATTTCTACAAACAATTATACACAATGCCATATAATAATTTAAAATAATCCATGCGACCATCAGAATGTCCGGCACTTCTAATTCAGAACTTCCCTATACTTGTTCTGTCACATAACACTTGTGGTTACGACCGCAACATTCGATTCTGATGAATCGTAATATCATTTCAATTAAATCGATTTTAACCATCTTGATATACTTTGATTGACGTTTATTGAGCGGATCTTGCCTCGAAACGATTCGATTTAGTACGAACTAAAAACCTTATTGACTTTTTCTTAGCGTAAACATTAAAGCAAACATAAATATTCTATTTAATATATATATTTTTTATATATTTAAAATTTCTTTCTTGTCTCTGTTTCTAATGTACTTTATGTGGACCTGCGTTTTTTTTAGTACAGCCTAAGCACTCTAACTACAGTCTTCGGAGTAATTAACTAATCCAAATAAGCTACACAGTGAGAATTAATTACTTTCAATTTCGTCTCTTTGGCAACAAAATATAGCACAGCGATGGGTTCCGCCACTCAACACGCTAAATCTCGAAAGGCGGAAAGCGGGGAACAGAGTATCTTAATACTAGGTTCCATCTGCCTACCTATATCTGTGAAACTTAAAAAATTAGATTATATTCAATTTAGATCCTCATTTAAAAGCTTTCGTTTTTTTATAGACAATCGCGTTCGACATCGAAGCTGCGAGACGGTGGTGTGAGACAGTCCCGTCTGTGCTTTCCAGGTAAGTTGATCATAAATCTTTTTTTGATTTATATATAATATACTTTTTCGAAAAGGCTTATACGTTCTTTACGTACGACGTTGTCTAACCCGACGAGGCAAACATATTTTTAGAAAACGTTTTTTTTTAATATTCGAGCATTTGAATCATCACCTCTTGGTAACCGTTCAAGTGCTCTGACCATTTAAGCCTTACGCTCTCATCGAGCTACTTAGAAATTCTAATACGCTTGTTACAACCTATTTATGTTGTTAACATAAGAATATTTGTAGAAAATAGATAGAGAAACCTCTACATTCATACAATATTTTTTATATTTTTTACTTTACACTTTACCCTTCATATAACAGAGTAAGCAAAGTGAATTAGTGGCAAGACACTCTGTTCTTCATGTTCATTCATCATCTTCAACTCTTGAATTTAAAGCATTGCATATTGAGTGACCAACAATACCGCATCTTGCCAGAGCGGGATAGTGACCATAAGTCATTCTGCCGAGTGGGAAAGTGGGTACAACAATGTCTCCATAATATAACCTTCCAAATAAGATGCTTGATTTTATTTGTCAATATATCTAATTATTTTTAAAAATATTATCAAAATATACATACATATATCAATATGTAAAGTTTACAATTAAAATATATGGCCGAGCTTCAAGTCACCTGAGGGCTTGCAAACTAAAACAATACGTCCATTATTTGTATCACAAAGAGTTCATGTTAAACTGACGTCTTTCGATAATATAGTTTCTCATAGACCTTAAATCCTTTCGATTCGTCTGTCACATTTGGTCAGATTCTGGCAGACGTCAGACCAATGACAGAAAATGATGTACATTTTATCATTAGGATTCCGTACCTCAAATGAAGAAATGGAAGCTTTATACGATATCTCAACTACGAGATCACTTTGCTATCTGTCGTTGAGCTTGCGGTCTGCCAGTTTGTTTGTCCGTATGTCAAGTACCTTTGTTTTATTATATACTAGCAAATATCTGCGTCTTTCCATGTATATTTCTTCTATTTACATTAATTGATGCCATAGTAGCGTTATGGAAATATTTGAATGAATGCGTATATTGTGAACAAATCTCATTTAGGGGACTATTTAAAATTATAGTCTCTAGATAAAAATAGACTAAGTGCGGTGTTCAGCTCTGCTCTCTCCGCTCTGAACAATCAATGTCTCGTGGTAGGCTATCTATGTTGCAAAATATGGGAAATTCTTTTAAATAAAAAAATGTTATATACAGATCAATGAAACTTATACGAAGCGAATATTTATTGTTTTTATTTATAAATATATATGAGTATTACTTATAAGTTTTAATCTGTATACACGTTGTTATATTTGACAATATAAAAAAAATATATGTTGATTCAAGCTACCATATTATTAAATGTATGCCGAAAGTATGTTCACAATAAAATAAATCAAAAGATTAATCCAGGTACCTATATCTTTATTTCGGTTCCGCTTTTATACATTTCACTTGATGTTCAAGTTGTAACTAAACGTTATGACAAGACTTACATACGATTATTAAACGGATTGGCAGCGCCTTATTATTGTTATTTATATAAGTTAGTACTATTCTAATCTATACTAATATTATAAAGCGGAAATATATGTTTGTTTATAAACGCTAACCTCCGGAACTACTGGTCGAATTGAAAATTGCTTTTGTTGGAAAGGTCACTCATCGAGGCGGTTATAGGCTTAATTCACGTTATATACCCACTGTGCCTGCGGTCAGAGCTACCTCGGGTATTTAGAATATGTCAGGTGTCATACATGAGCATAATTCTGTAATTATTTAAATTTGGCTATAAGGGCGAATCTAGTGTTGCAGGTTAAAGCTAGTATAGCATATACAAAGTAATATTGTTTTTGTAATAATTAGAAATAAAAATTGTTATAATTTTGTTTTTTTTTCGGGTATCCCGCTTTATTTGTATGTAAAACATGCGGAAAAGCCTTAGTTAATTGACTGACTAAATGGTTTGTCTTCTCTATGCATCTACGTGATTAAGGTGGAAAGGAAATTTTGCCAATGTTATCTAAGCAATTGCAATGATCATCATCGTCACCAATAAAAGTATGCTGCCAGCAAAACCTGCTAACTTGACTTACTGTCACAAATCAAAGGAGAAAGCTGTAATGGAACTCTGATGGGATCACTTAGTTGTTGGTCTGTCTGTACGTCTGTTAAAACACTTTTCTCAAGATCGTGTGGAGTTAAAACTAAGCTGAAATAAATATGAACAAGGTGTTTAGTCACTTAAAGCACAGACAAAATTTGGACAAATTTGGAAGTTAACGCCATCAAAATTTTAGTGAATTTGTATAAAATTCAAAACTTATAAGGTACTTACTTGCCTTTGATATAGAAATATAAAATATGACAAGTAGTTAGAAATTAATACACCTATCGCAGAAACGTCTTACAAAGTTTTATCTGCACTTTATTTCATACTAAATGAATATATTCGCCTACAAATTTAAATTTGTCAAGTTTTGTAAGTTGTACTTCGTTGATCTTTAAGTCGATCGAACGTTCGAGAGAACGATTTCTTCTTTAAAAAAAATCATATCGTTCCGTAAGCTAAGTTCCGTAACACATAATAGTTTTAAGGAGAGCAGAGACTGGAGATGTGTGATTTTCTTAAATTATAATATATTGTTTATATTTATATTTGAAATATCCCAATACAGCTGTATAAGATTGAGTTAACATTGTGACTATTGTGATATTAGAAATTGGTTTCTACATTGAAATAGTTAATCTCTATAGAAATCATATAGTAGGCTTCTGGATCTAATGATCCGCAGGTAATTAAAATGTAAATCAATGTACTACAATATGCTCCACGCATTTGGCAAAGTAGGTAGAGAGAACGTAGAGACAACGACTCCGAGTACAAGACCCTGTTCTCCGCTCTCCGCCTGATTTTGAAACATTTTGTATGATAATTTAAATATTTAATTATTTTATATACCGATGTGGCTTTGCTACTATGAAGTATGTCTTCATAGTAGCATAGGAAGGTTGGTATGTACGTATGAACATTTGGGATTGGGACCTTGCGGGAAAAAAAATCATTAAAACGCTAAAAGTAATTTTTGAATTATTGATATATATTGCTAAATATTAATTGTGAGTTTATGTCACACCCTGGAATTGTTTTTTGTAGATATATTTGATTTACATATAAATATTATTAAATTGTACAAATATGATAAACAATCCAATTGTGTAAATCACAAGGCAATTGAAATGAGTTTAATTATTGTGTAATAATATACTTACTCTACTAAATAAAATTTAAAACGAATATTTGTATAAAAACAATATATATAATTTGCTGTATTGTTTATGCATGAAATATTTTGTTTGTTTCAACAAATTGTGTACTGAGCGTGCGAATGCATTGGCTTGGACTCTCTGTGAGATCTTCCTGTGGCATAATATCCCAAATATACATATATATAATATACAAGTTATATTATAGAATAAAAATATTTCTATATTTCTTTATAACATATACTCTTATAATTAATTTATTAGCTCTACATTGTATTTTGTACGCGTCTCTACATTTCTTATAAAATATATATATATATATATATATATATATATATATATATATATATATATATATATATATATATATATATATATATATATATATATATATATAAATATATAATTTGAAATAAAATTCGTCTTATAAATTACTTTAAATTCTGATTTCGTAGTTCTAGAATATTCAACAAATAAATTATTATTAATTGTAATTATAAATATTAAATATTAGTATCAAAATAAAATGTAATAAAATTTAAAAAATGCCCCGAAAGTTATTAGGTTTCTAACAATTTATCCCCCAAATTATGAAATTCTAACTTACCTCATCTAATATTATATCATTCCTTACACTTCACTTGTAACACTATGCTTACTCGTTGACAATTGAACGTGTTGTGATTCCATGGGACGCCACTTGCGCTTATATACTACTCTCGGAGTAGCGACAGAAACGACCGCGTTCTATCGCTTGATTTACATAAATATTATATATCTGTATGCCTTATTTTATTTTGAAAATAATTTTAATATAGAATTAATTAATCAGAACGTTATTAAAGAAAAAAAAATAATTGTACGACATTTTTATTGTTTTGAAAAGGCTATTCGGACTCTTATGTAGAACGGGTGTGACAAACAGAACAAAATTCCTTGAGATGTTAGTTTTATTACGAGCATTTTATATTATTTTAGAAACATATAAGGCGTATTACTGTTAGAAACTATAGCTTAACGATTATAGTTTTTAAGTAAACAGATATTACGGATTTTTTGATAAAAATTTATGAGATAATTTGTACGAAATATAAATAAGAGCTAGAGTTATAACAGCGATTTTTTATATAATATATTAAAAGATCTCGGCCTGAGTAGAGACAGAGAAGAACTACTTAGCATTCCATGGAAAACAGTATAAGTACTGGGCTCATAGCGTTGCAGGGTGAGATGCATAGGGCAATGGCGACCCAAGTGTAGGTTAAAGTAGGCTTTTGAATAAGTTAAATTCTAGAACGTACTTCAAAGGTGGCTCTTTGAAAACATTTTGGTCAAGTAGAAAGATTAGCTCGGACAGTGAAGGCGAGCATTTTGAAGGGCCCAAGGGCTTAAGCCCACACTTGAGCCTCAAGACCCAGGCTCTGTTTCGCAGTCCTCAAACTACAACGCGATGGATATTCGTACAGTAAATCCTGCTAAGGCCACTTATCAGTATTTTACTGATACGTAATTTCTTCCAAATACAATTAATTAGTAGACTCAAAAACTTACTTTTAATTTTTATTTTCAAATATAACTTATTTAAGATAGAGATTAAATCCCACTGCCACTGTCACCGCGTTTATATCGAACTATGACAATTGGCAAATCTTTTATTCATAATATATATAATTAATGTTACATTTAAGATATTCACCAACCGTCCCTTTTGATGTCTTTGTACATTAAAATTTTTATTTACGCAGCTGTTTTGGTCTTAGAAGGCTCACTCGTGTGCCAAGTTGATCTGCGACACAATTAAAAAAAAAAAAGTAAACAATAATAAAAATAACGCGATATTCATTTCTTTTTATTTTATATACGTTTGAAGCGTTATTGTAGAGACTTGTAAAAGGTTTGTTAATTGTAGGATATAGTTATACAGTTATAGTTATACAGGAGTATATATTGAATAGTATAGTTGTACAGGATATAGGAATATCTTATACTAGCATTTAAAGTAACGTAGAGTATTTAAAGGGCCGTGGACCATGCCATATACATTCAATAACCTAACAAATCTCATTATTACAGCCCCTACGTTTCATCGTAACGTTAGGTTAGACTATAGGTCTAGGCTTACTCATGAGTGTACATGAGGAAGGCTGTCCTATATAAATGATGGCTATCATTATATGCATTTTTTAAATTTTAGACTTAAAAGCGCTGGAGCTTAGCTCGTTCAAGTAAGTAAGGTAAGAAATTTACAAATTCTTCGTCTTTATCATATTTTTATTGATATATTTAATACTATGCTTCGACTCAGATTGCTCCGTGGCAAATTGTAATTGGTGTAACTAATTTAATAAGTTTATTCTTTTTATCATCATTTTTTACGTAAATGGAATTAAATAAAACATATTGATTATTTATTATTGACTTTATCCTACAATGAAAAAAAATATTGCTTAAATAATGTTAATATTATTAACAATATCTGTATCACTCAACACAATTCCTAGGGATAACAAGTAATACGGAACCTAGTATTTAGCTACCGCGTTGCCCACTTTCAGCCCAATTTTCGAGACTAAACGCCGCGCTTTGTCTTTTCGCCAGAGAGAGATGGTCTTTATGGTTATGTTGGAGATAATTTAAATAACTAATATATAGGAGTCTAGCAGTCCACGTGACTCTTTCCATTGGAATAGGATTTTGCTTCTTAATTTAGTTTCGTCACGCTGTTTCATCCCTACTCCTACTTGCAAGTAATTGTTGCTCTTTATATGAAACATATAAATCCTTTTTTTTCCTATGTCGTATATATTTGTATACGTATGCGAAATTTCAATTTCGACTTCAAAAATTTCTCACAGCTATTTATTTTCCAAATAATTTTCAACACAAAGTCTTTTTTTATTTTCATGAAAACACGAAAGGAAATCACATTTAAAACACGTACCCTACTATTTTGCTAGAAAATGTGAGTCATCAAGTGTGATTTAAACTTAATCGTTGTAAATTTCGTATTAAAAATCCTTCCAATAAACTTTGTATTGGGAAATAGCCGCCCCGAACATTTCGAACCCGAACTTTTCGAACCCGAACATTTTGTAAGTTTCATAACCACTATAGGACTTCATAGAAGAAAGAAAGAAACACGGTGGAATATTATTTACCAATCGATTGATTTATAGTTATTTGTAATATGATAAGTTAGTTGTGGGCTCGTTTCCACTAGTATATATATATATATATATATATATATATATATATATATATATATATATATATATATATATATATATATATATATATATATATATATATATATATATATATATATATATATCTTTTCGGGTGTCGCTTAATCCAGTTTCATTTAAAATATGTAAAAACTTGCGAAGACCAAAGATCTTATTGTAATTATATTTAAAAATAAAAATTTTCCCGCTTTGAAAAAATAAAAGCGACGTTGGATCCCATTACTAAGTACTCAATACTAGATTCATACCTATACATATGCATACCTATACATATTGGTATATACAAGAAATTAAGCAAAATTAAAAGAACTAGTAGCATTAGTTTGAATATATTTAATTTTAACAATTTTTTCAAGACTTCTCGATTTCAAATTTCATGGTTCTAGGTGTATGGGTGAATAGATAAACATATAGATTTTGAGTACGCTGTGGGCCGTCATATGCGTGTAGCATAAATAGGGTATAATCTGCCGTATCTATGGTTGCGTTGACTTATATTTCGTTCATTTTCCTTTGCCCCAAGAGACGGTGGACTTGGATAATCGATATTAATTTTACCGTGATGCCTACAACGCGACTATATTATAAAAATGGTCTTGACTTGACGAACAATAAAGTGATTTTCTAAGGGTGGAACCTTTTTTTATTATTTGGAGATTGGCTTAGTTTTAAGAATAATCTATGAATATATATTTTTGTTGGATATTAATTGAATTTAAAATGCTTTTAACGAAACTACTCCTGGTAACACGCTTTTAAATATAAGTTTAATAATTAAGAAATAAAATGTTTAATATAAATCTGACCTCCCTCCCTAAAGTAAACGTATTAAAGCAAAATGCACCTTGCTGTGTAACCTGTTGAATTGCAAACGTTGTGGTCTCGGGTGAGACATTTCCGCCTGTTAAATATTCATCAGAGCTCCGCCGGCCGGCAGTCCTCGGATTCTTATAGTGTTCTGAGCTTATAACAACAAAACAACTGTATACAGAGTAAATTGGCGCTAGTTTATTTTAATGGGTAGAGCTTTTTTTTATTGAATCTTAACAAGGTATGTTTTATTAAATGTATTGTGTTTGTTTTTTTTAAATGTTTATTTTTTAAATATCAATTCTAATCACTAAACACGCAGTGTCTCCAATTCTGGCGGGAAACGGAGGGCGGAGTGTCCTGACACCAGGTTCTAAGGTTCACCACGATGCAGCGTGAACTTTAAAAATGTAATCTTACAAATACAACAGATCTTAACTGTTTTTAAGAAAAATATGAATACAATCATTTAGGTATATCAAAACGTTTTATTTACATTGGTTTTCTTTTTGAACGTCGTCAATATTTGCCTGGACAATTAATTGAATTTTCACTTGTGATTAACATTAGTGACCGACCGTCGTGGCGCAGAGGCACAGTGTCTGCCTGTAAACGTGACGGTTTGTGGGTTCGATTCCCACTCGGTGAGAATAAATTATTTCCATTTTCTTCGCTATGGCAACAAGGCAAAGTGCGGCGTTGAGTTCGCCACTCAACACGCAATGCCTCGAAAGGCGGAAATTGGGGAACGGAGTGTCTTAACACTAGGTTCCTTCAACCTACGGTTCCCTCTGCTTATCCTGCTGTGTGCGGGATACAGCGTGAAGCTAAATAAATAATTAACATTAATAACTGTTCAAGGTGATAAAGATATAAATATTAAGCACATTGTCAATGAAAACTATGATTATGTGTAGCACTGCAAACCTCGATATTATGTTCTTAACGCTGTATATAACCGGATGACACGATTAGAGATTCATCTAATGGAAGGCATCTTCTTATATTAAATTAGTCATTCACCTAATAGTAAGCATAAATGCAAAATGCATTTATCCATGCATGACTTTGACCAAATAGAGTTCTAGTGCATCCAGTAACTTAACTGCCGACTTTCAATTTGTATAGCAATAGTTATGAAGTATAAATAAATTTAAGATCTTGAAAAAAAAACGAGTGAAAAAGAAAAAGATTTGTCATCTTTTTTTTCCCGTAGAAAATGCAAGGCACAAGGTTAATGTTTTTGTTTAAAATTTGTGACTAAAGATTTTATTACTATTAGTTTTTTATTTTTTATTTAGTGTGTATATTTCCATAGCTGACTGGTTCGGATATATAATTGGATCCAGTATTCCCATGAGGTAAAATTAACTATTTTATTCACAAAGCGCGGCATTGAGTTCCGCCACTCAACACGCAATGTCCCGAAAATTGGGCGGAAAGTGGGCAACAGCCACTGCCACTAGATTTATTCTTTCTACCCTGCTACCTATGTACAGGTAAAAGAATGAAGCTATTTATTTTATTTATAGGTAGCGTTGTGTATTTTAATACATAAACTAAATTATAAGAATTTATGTACCTAAATCATGGTTATAGTGACTATTATTATCCGAGCAGGACCACCTTCGCAAGGACCGCTTGCTGTGACGTAAGCTCTCGACGTTTTCTTCCATTCTTAAATTAAATTTCTGCCCTCCAGTGTAGAACGTACGCGTTCCTTGTTGACTTTTTTGAGTTGAGTTATAATATGACTTTTTAATTCCCTAATTGAAATCATTTTTACTATTTATTTACATGCGCTTGACAGAGGGATCCCAGTGTTGACTGACTGACTCCCACTTTCCACCCTATTTTAACACTCTAGCGCGGCGTTACGTGGCGGTACTCAGCGCCGCGCTTTTTCATCTTACCAGAACGCGAAAATGGATTTATACATTTCCCCGAGTGGAAATCAAACCCACAACCGTCGCGTTTATAGTTAAATTCCCATTGCACTACACTGGCAATATACATATAATATTATGAATATAAACGTTCCTAGGATGAGTTTCGAACCTGTTCCTACTAAACACATCAATACAGGATGTATGTATTAGAACTACGCCACAGCGGGCATTATGTGAGTGATTTGATTTATAATTTTTCTTAGAATTCTATTGTTCAGAGATAAAATCCCCGGGCATTGAAAAACATTTATTTACCAACATTGCCTTGTTTTGAGGTATTTTTGAATGCCTCGCATAATTTATACATTTCTGTTTTCCAATTCCAATTTTATTAAGAAATATGAATATTTAAGGCGTTTTTAAAATATAACGTATACTATATTATACGATATTGACAATTGGCACTTTGAAATTTAAGCCCAAGTTGATCGTGTAGTCAAACTAGCGTCCCGCCCGCGGCTTCGCCCGTTTGGACTACACTATTATTTATTTGGTGGATTGCACTTGTTATTCTGATGTAAAAGCTATATTACTGCAAAGTTTCATCTGAATCTGTTCAGTAGTTTACCCGTAAACCCGTATAATATTAATTCCTAAGTGAGCTACACCATAGGGAAATTTGTGTAGCGAAATACCGTAGCGAGTCCTTTTTTTATATTAGAAAAATAAAAAACTTTTATCACAGTAGTAAAAGTATTTTTCGCTATTTCCTAATTAAATTAAGCGAGAAAACGCTTTAAAAGCCATCGAAAGCTAATCCGATAAGCGGCACAGTTTTGACGCACCTGCGTCGGGTTGATCGAATGAAAACATGCGTCGAGATCGAGTGCGTGGGGTAGATGAAGTAAATGTAGTAGTACTATAGGTACGACTTATATATATATATATATATATATATATATATATATATATATTATATATATATATATATATATATATATTATATATATATTACATATATATATATATATATAGATATATATATATATTATATATATATATATATATATATATATATATATATATATATATATATATATATATATATATTATCGATTGACATATTTCTATTTTATCTTCAATTGAATTTTAAAGTAAGAAAAGACGACTTAGTTTTTTAAGACATGTATATGTAATTTCAAAATACCTTTCCTTTTTAAAAAATAAAAGCTTTACCAAAGAAATAATAAGAAGGTAAACTAAGTTACCACAGATACATATATATATATATATATATATATATATATATATATATATATATATATATATATATATAATATATATATATATATATATATATATATATATATATATATATATTATATATATATATATATTATATATATATATATATAATATATATATATATATATATATATATATATATATATATATACAAGCATTACAATAGTTGGTAATTATATTTTTTTTATGTTGAATTTCACTATTATCATCACAATAATGAAAATTATTCAAATATTTTTTTATTTTTTCTATTTTACTAGCTATTATGTATGTTTATACGAGGCGCATAATGTATAAGCACGAGAGTTCTAGAGACACAATGCTTCTTTAGATCCGGTAATTCGGTGAATTATTATCCTCAACATATTGTTGTAGCCCGTAATTTCATTTCAGACCTTAAAACGTAAAATTCCTTCAAGTTAATAATTTCTTGGTATTAAAAACCAAAGTAATATGAATTATTACATAACACAGTCAAGGATATGTGCATATCTATATTCGTGTGTCTTATTTTTTATCTGTGGTAACTTAGTTTACTTTCTAATTATTTCTTTGGTAAAGCTTTTATTTTTTAAAAAGGAAATTTATTTTGAAATTACATATACATGTCTTAAAAAACTAAGTCGTCTTTTCTTACTTTAAAATTCAATTAAAGATAAAATAGAAATATGTCAATCGATAATATTCAAAAGTGGAACAAGGGAAAAGTAAATTATACTATTTGTACAATAAAAAAATATATGGCGTAATGACGATTTAAGTATTTATGTTGAATGTGAACTGAACTCTCCAGGGATAGAGTTCACCGAGTTTGAAATTTCAGTTACAAACATTTCAATTTACAATTCCGTGTTCAAATAAGAGCTACAGTTTGACAATTTTACGATTCAGAAGTGCTCATTGGCCTGTTGTTTTGTGATTTTAGACTAATGTAAGTAAAATGTATTAAAGTGTTTTTTTATAGAAAATGAATTCAATTAACTAAATAAAGTTTGCAAAGAATTTATAAGAAATTAAGAAGTATTACAAGAAAAAGAAATATGAAATAAAAAAAACATTCTATTGTAAAAATTGCAGAAGTGTTATCGTTATAGGAATAGCTGGAGCGTTTAAATATTAATCGAGAGGTACGGGTTCTAATATTTCTACATCCCAAGTGAAGTTCCCAAATTATAGTAGCCGTAAACTTAATACTTTACCTCTACTTGCATCTTGTCTAAAATTATAAAATCGATATTACAACTAAATAAATTCACTACATACTTTCTTTAGAATAGAACTAATTATGTGAATTATCTCTACCATTGGATTCTACAAAGCATAAAGGAAATTACTTATTTATTGCACAATCTGTTTGCTATCCCAAATAGATAAAATAAAAATAAAAAAGCTAATATTAAATTAAATGATAACTAAACTAAGAGTGACTTTTTAATTTCGTATTTATGAACTGCAGATTGACTTGGCGGTAACACTTCCCATGGAAAGTGTCAAATGAAATCTCTCGGTACGAGTGTTCTCTCTGCCCTCCCTGTTGTGCGGGATAAAGCGTAAAAAATTAAAACAATTTAGACAACTTTATATTTTAAAAGTAGTTTATGTAAGTATCATAGAGATTAGTGTTGTTTCTTTTGTTTGTCTATGGTTTCCAAAAAAGACGTAGTTTTTATAGTAGCTGGTCTATCAAAATGATAAACCCGTCATCCAGTTCCAAAGATATGCGTACAAACATTCCCTGTTTCATTTTATTATTATTTTTAATCATCACGCTGTATCAAACACATGGCACGATAGGCAGACGGAACCATAGGAACCTTAGGAGCTTAGTAAAGACACTCTGTTCCTCGCATTCCACCTTTCGAGGTATTGGGTATTGAGTGGCGGAACTCAACGCCACGCTTTTCCTTATTACCAGAGGGAAATAAATGAAAATTATTCATTCAACACAAGTGGGAATCGAACTCACAAACTGTCGCGTTTACAGGCAAACTATATCTCTGCGCCACGACGGTTCTTCTTTTATGATATTATATAGATTATAGATCAGTTGCCTTTTAAAAAAAACATACTGCTTTTCCAATACGTTAGTTATAATAGAATTGATAATAAATATTTATTTAAAACATTATTTATTATGTTTCCACAATGTAATTTAGTATTTATACTCTAGTAAATATATTATAATGTTGACGGCGCAGAGCAAACCTCTGGACCTCTGTGTGTTTGTACAACATCTGGTCTATCGAACAAGCGATATTAAAACCCACTAGTAATCTGTCAACAGCGATCTTATGAAGATGAAGAGATCCATACATGAGATGGCAATGTATTAAAATACGAGTACGTA
The DNA here is from genome assembly GCA_037127375.1 of Dione juno. Classification (NCBI taxonomy): domain Eukaryota; kingdom Metazoa; phylum Arthropoda; class Insecta; order Lepidoptera; family Nymphalidae; genus Dione; species Dione juno. The sequence continues at coordinate 1,084,158 of JAXRJS010000070.1, read as the reverse complement.
TATGACGTAATAAAATGTTTTATAATTTTAAAAATATTGGATATTTTGATAGTGTTATATATATATATATATATATATATATATATATATATATATATATATATATATATATATATATATATATATATATATATATATATAATATATATAATATATATATATATATATATATATATATATATATATATATATATATATATATATATATATATATATATATATATATATATATATATATATCTTCTTCTTCTTCCTGGCATTAGTCCCGTCTTTTGCCAGGGTCTGCCTTCCGACTAAGACCAATCGGTCCATATGAGTGGCGAAGTGGTTTTTAGTGGAGCGATTGCCATCTGACCTCCAAACCCATTACTGGGAGAAACCAAGAAAGGAAAGGGAATAAGAGGCAGAAAGACTTGGAATATAGGGGAGGGACACCACTTACATGGATTGGATCGGGTTATGAAAGTGGTGGCTCGAGGTCCCGGGGTCGCGTACCCGTATGCCGGAAACCAATATCGGACAGATAATGGCTAGACACCCTCTGAGGTAAAGGAGGTCTGAGGATATATATTATATATATATATATATATATATATATATATATATATATATATATATATATATATATATATATATATATATATATATATATATATATATATATATATATATATATATATATATATATGAAAATACGATACGTCTCCTACGATAGGATAAGACATGCCAAATTTTAGCTTTCTTCGTATAGTTGTTTAAGCTGTAAGTCAGTCAGTCATTTAGTAAAAGAAGGACATATTACATTAATTAGCTGGTGTAATACAAAGTATATGGATATCTGAAGTGAGTAAAAAAAAATAATAAATGGCTCTGCTTACTTATAAGTTATCTCTGTTACGTGGTATATGCGGGGGATATATTCATATTTTTCTTGAGATATGATTTTCATACATTTTTACACCTTTGCATAGATATTTTCTTAACATATGTAAATTTTTCTATTTTCTATTCTATACTCTTAATTGAAAATATTTCAAATATAATTCCGTCCATGTTTGATTTTTTTTTCTACAAATTTTGAATTTTAAAGTTAGTACATAACAGATGTTCATACATAGAAACACACACTACATACATACAATAGTAATTTTCAGTGTTAAATATTTATTAGAAAAATAGGAGCGGTGCCATCTTTGCACTTGCAACTTGAACAATAATGGTATAAAAATTCCATTCTAGACTTCATACATTAAACATCCCAGTTATTATGTAGGATGAAGGTGTTACTTATGTAATGGGAATCTATTTTAATTTTAATGAGCTCGGTGCAATATAGACAAATAGCTCACAGTGGCGAAGTGAAATTTTTTTTTGAAAGGAAGCCGCCTCAAGGAGCTTCCATCGGTGTTTATTACAAAGTTTATTTACACAGTAAATATTTTATAGTTTGTATTGCATGAAATTACTATTTTTACCTATTACTATTTTTACTATATATATATATATATATCTCTTCTTCTTCCACCTAGAATTATATATATATATATATATATATATATATATATATATATATTATATATATATAATATATATATATATATATATATATATATATATATATATATATATATATATATATATATATATATATATATATATATATTTATATATATATATATATATATATATATATATATATATATATATATATATATATATATATATATATATATATATATATATATATATATATATATATATATATATATATATATATCTTCTTCTTCCACCTAGCATTATCCCAGCCTATTGCCAGGGTCTGCTTTCCTACTCAGTCTACTCCACTTTGCACGGTCTTGAGCATCCTCAGTGGTTAGTCCATTGGCTCTCATGTCGTGCGTCACGACGTCCAGCCATCGCTTCCTTGGGCGTCCGGGGGGTCTTACTCCAGGGACAGACATATTAAGGCATTTTCTTCCGACGTAGTTCTTAGGCCGGCGCAAAACGTGGCCATACCATCTCAGACGACGCTCTTGGAGCTTATCCGCTACGTCACGGACCCCAAGACTACCTCGAATGAATGTGTTGCGTATGCGGTCAGCCCGAGTAACGCCACACATCCACCTCAGCATCTTCATCTCCGTTACGTGAAGCTCCTGAGTGTGCCGAGATAATGCTGGCCAACATTCGCTGCCGTATAGAAGAACTGGTCGGATCATGCTCTTGTATATCAGCCCCTTGAGTTTGGGCGGTATTCTGCGATCGCAGACCACACCAGTGACCTCCCGCCATTTGGCCCAAGCAGCGCTAACCCGGGCGTGGACATCGTAGTCGATGCATCCGGACTCGTGCATAATGGATCCAAGGTACCTGAACTTCTCCGACTTAACGGCTGGCTCAGGCCCGATGTGGATGGTGCTCGAGTCTGGGTTCCCGCAAGCCATGTACTCGGTCTTTGACACATTCAGTTTAAGACCACCGTTCTCAAGCGCACCCTTCCAGGCATTCACTTTACGCTCCAGCATCAGTCGGTTCTCGTCAATGAGTACTATGTCATCGGCATACATCATCAGCCATGGAGGCTGGTCCTGGATGTGAGCCGTGACAGTATCTAGCACTACATTAAACAAAAGTGGACTAAGAGCTGAGCCTTGGTGAACCCCTACTGTAATTGGGAAGGGTTTGGTATCGCCAACAGCGGTCCTAACTGTAGAAACAGAGTCGTTGTACATGTCTCTGATAATAGCAACATCGGATTCAGGGATCCCTTTGGATCGCAGTGCCCACCAGATACACTGACGTGGCACACAGTCAAAGGCCTTCTGCAGGTCTAAGAATGCCACATGCAGAGCTCTCCTCTTTTCCCTGTGTGCCTCCATCAAAATTCTGAGGGCAAAAATGGCGTCCGTAGTGCCTGATCCTGGCTGAAATCCATATTGACACTCAGAGACAGTACATTCTCGGCGGAGCCTGAGGGCGATCACGCGCTCGAAAAGCTTCATGGTGTGACTCATAATCTTAATGCCCCTATAACTACCGCAATCTTGAACACTGACCCTTCCTTTGTAAATAGGGGTAATAAAACTGTGCCGCCATTGATGTGGCATCGTCCCAGTGTTCAAAATGCGGTTAAAAAGATCAGTAAGCATGAGCACACCACGAGAGCCCAATGATTTCCACGCTTCGATCGGGATATCATCAGGTCCCACCGCCTTGCCGTTCTTCATGCGTCGAAGACAATTTCGAGTTTCATCAAGGGTTATTGGAGCAATAAGTCCCAGGTTAGGAGGTGGTTCAGACGGAATACTACCCGGGTGCTGAGTATTCAGCAGCTCCAAGAAGTAACTTCTCCACCTCTCCTTCACAGAAGCATGACTACAGAGCAGCTTGCCCTGGGAATCTCTGACGCAAAGACATTTTGTGATATCTTGCGTCGCTTTATCCCGAGCACGTGCCAATTTGTAGATGAGCTTCTGCCCCTCCACAGTTTCAAGTTTATCATATAGAGGTAATAAACTTTCACTGCGGGCTCTGGCTACAGCTCTTTTGCTGGCACGTTTTGCTGCTATGTACTCCAGCCTGTCTTCAGGAGAGTTGGAACGCTGCCACTCCTTAAATGCAGTCTTCTTATCATGAATCACCTCTTGTACCTTGTCATTCCACCACCATGTCTCCCTGTCCATAATACGTCCTCCCTTAGAAACGCCAAGAACATGCTTACCAGCCGTAATGATTGCTGACTGAGCTCGATCCCAAGCATCCTGAGCAGTTTCGGTGTTAGTTGATAAATTTTGACTGTTAACCTCTGCCAGAAAGTCGGTCTGCATCGGTCCATTCAGCAACCACCACTTGATCTTAGACTTACGCGTCTCGGCTAATTTCTTTAGCGGGGTAACGACATAATCCATGACAAGAAGACGACGTTGGGCCGTGAGGCTTTCGCCAGGAATGACTTTACAGTTAGTTACCTTGCCAACATGACACCGCCTGGTCAATAGGTAATCTATTTGGGTTGAATGGAGTCCACTCGCATACGTAATAAGATGCTGCGGACTCTTTTGGAAGAACGTATTCACGATGGCCAGATCAGATGCAATACAGGTTCTTAGGATATTTTCGCCCTCTATATTGCGGCGACCGTGACCAAAACCACCGTGGACACGTTCATACGTATCCGCAGCCTTACCCACGTGACCGTTAAGGTCTCCCCCAACTATGATCACCTCGGTAGATGGTATAGCGAGTAGAACCTCTTCATATTGCTCCCAGAATGACTCCTTTTCGGCCCCGTTACAACCAGCCTGGGGAGCGTATGCACTAATTAAGTTGGCGATAGCCCCCTCAACCAGTACCTTCACCCGCATCAGGCGGTCACTGCGTCGGTCAACTTCGAGGAGACCATTCCGTAGCTCTTCAGATAAAACTACTGCTACACCAGTTTTACCGGAAGGAGACCCAGTGTATATGAGCTGGTAACCCTGTCCGATGTTACGAGACTTATTGCCCTTCCAGCGCGTTTCCTGAAGGAAAGCACACTGGACCCGACGCCTCATGAGTACATCTGTTAGTTCCCTGCATCGTCCGGTTAGAGAGCCAATATTCCACGTTGCAAAGCGGAGTTTCCTTCTGGGTACTATCTTCTTTAGCCGTGTCCGTACTTGACACGGTAGCCCTTGCCCATTTAACACAGGTGTAGGGCGATGTGCCTGCGCGTCGTTTAGCGGCGACGCCCTAGCAGTACCCAGCAACATTTTTGGTCTTTCCATATGAGTGGCTGGTGGTGGCTTTTAATGGAGCGATTGCCATCTGACCTCCAAACCCATTTTTGTGGGAAAAGCCAAGGATAAGAGGGAAAAAAATTAGTAAACAGGGGGAGCGGGGGGGGGTAAGGACACCACTTTCATGGATTGGGAAGAAGTATGACAGTGGTGGCTCGAGGATCCGGGGTCGCGTACCCGTATGCCCAGTACCAATATCGGACAGACATTTGGCCAGACACCCTCTGGTTATATATATATATAATATATATATTATCTATATATATATATATATATATATATATATATATATATATATATATATATATATATATATATATATATATATATATATATATATATATGTATCTTCTTCCACTTTGCATTATCCCGGCCTATTGCCACGGTCTGCTTTCCTACTTAGTCTACTCCACTTTGCACGGTCTTGAGCATCCTCAGTGGTTAGTCCATTAGGCTCTCATGTCCTTCATCACGACGTCCAGCCATCGCTTCCTTGGGCGTCCGGGGGATCTTACTCCAGGGACAGACATATCAAGGCATTTTCTTCCGACGTAGTTCTTAGGCCGGCGCAAAACGTGGCCATACCATCTCAGACGACGCTCTTGGAGCTTTAAGTATATATATATATATATATATATATATATATATATATATATAGATATATATATATATATATATATATATATATATATATATATATATATATATATATATATGTAGATATATATATATATATATATATATATATATACTATATTATATATATATATTATATATATATATATATATATATATATATATATATATATATATATATAGATATATTATAATTTTGATTTCTGATATTCTCACTGCAATAGAAGCCGTGTGGTTATTAACTTATATATTATTATTTTAGCATAAAACAAACAATAATTATCTTTGTAAAATCATCTTGTTTACTTATGTTATAAAATATGAAACACTAACTTATGACGTCATAAATAGTAAACACTACCACTGAATCTGAATATGCAAAATCTTATCAACCGTTATCACGTTCCGGCGGAACCATTACGCAAGCTCCATTGACCATCAATGCTTACAAGGCACTACTATCCAACGCTATATAGTATATAGGATGTTTTATTTAATTCTCATGCTAATTTTATATGTACATTTATTTCAGTTTCGTCGCCATCTAACGCAGAACTATGGTAAGTTGAAATTTACGTAGTTCGTATGTGGATTTTATTGATGTGACCTTTGATCTTTGATGGCGTGTATATTGTAAATACTAGTTTATGACGCGACTATCCTTGTATTTAAAATTGATTCGAAAGGGGGGGGATAGGGTCTAAGGCAAATATTAATATAAATTAATAATAGTGATTACCTCAAAAGCTAATCCGTGAGTATTTTTTGTTTGCTTTTTTTTTGTAGAAATTCAAATTTTGTTCGGACGGTGACTGTCCATTGTGGGCTTTAGCAGCATTGCATGCATTGGGCAGCCTTCCAGCGCCAGTCTTTAGGGACTTACTGCGTCATGTAGTGGAAGAACAACCTGTAAGTATGTAAAATATAAAAGACATAATATGCCTACATATTACGTCCCTTTAATTAATATAATAACAATTTTGAAACACAAGAAAGTCAATAATAAATATAAATATTATTATTATTATATTCCCCTACCTATTCTTGTGTTATCCAGATAACCTATTCATGCAACCGTTCTCTTTTTCCCATATGTTACATAGTATTTAGTAATACCTAAATATCATTCCTACTAATAATACTATTTGAATGTGGACAGCGGAGTGTCTTGACACTGGGCCTCTGCCACTCTCTGTCACTCTCTCTGTCACTCTCTGCTTACCCTATTTGGCAGCCAGCTAATGCCGCTGAAGCGTGAATATTTTATGTACAAAATATTAATTTAATAGTAAATTAACATGGGCAATACTGTCAAATGCTTCCCAATTACGCCGCTGTTAACGACAGACTTAATTAGACTTTAATTAATTGACTTCTTTAAGTGCATTGAGACGAAACCGATCAAGCTCCATTTTCGACATCTCATAAACTTTACTATTGAAAATATTCTACTGAAAATTTCAGTGAAACTCCATTCTGTTGGAACAATATTGAATTTATATTGTGTAAAACTTGGATTCGGCTTGACTTTAAGCTTAGCTATCTGTTTAAATTTATTGTTTTGGAGCATCGATCTATTATAGTATATTTTTAATTTTTTTGTAACTATTAATACAAATTATGAGACCATCGGGGCGTGACGCATCGTATGATTGTAAATGCGTTGGTAGAACGTCTGCTCGCCTTTCGACAAAATACGTCATTGGGTTGCGTCACTCATTATGAAATATCGCAAATTCGGGCGGAAAACGGAGAATATCTTCTCTCACTACTGTACGTTCTCTCAGCCTACCCTGCTATAGGCAGAGTGGGCGATATAGAGTAAATCCTTAAAATAAATAAAGGTATTTTCCCTCACCCAAGCATAATATATGTATATGTTATATAAATAAATAAAATAAAATCAGCCTTTATTCTCCGACCAAGACATCTTACAACACTATCTTTTGTTCTTTTTAAGATACAATTTATTTTTTATTATTATTATTTATGAACACAATATTATTTATGAATATAATTATAATATATGTGTATATGATATAATTATAATAAAATCGATTATTTTGAAAGTGTTTATGTAAAATGATATAAGTACTTCAGACAAGTTTATTGAAATTATTCGATGAATATTCGAGATTTACACTCTGTTCTCCGTTTTTCTCCTTATTAGTTTCTAATTTTTAGAAAATTGAAATTTGACGCCATCTTTGTATTTTCCTTTACCTAAGCATATATAAATCATTATTATATTTAAATTAATCTAATAATATTGGATTAAGCTAGGTATTCTAGAACTTTAAGCAATATGTTATCCACTAGATGTTACATGTGTAAATACTAGAGTACGTACACTATATTTAATAATATCATTTTTTATATTCTCTTGTTTGTATAAAAAGAATCACATTTATAACCTTTTAGCTTCTCTTTGACTGTAATGTCATAAATGAATTAGTTTACTTCTGTCGTGTTTTGGCACAGATGTTTTTAGATGATCCTGTATATATATATATCCTTAGCTATATAGTTGAGACTCGTCAGATGGCGATATTTTTGTAACGTTTTGATTCGGTCGACTCGTATTTACTAATTTAAGAAGCTTTCAACTTGGCAATTATTAGATAAGGCTGGCTACCTGGCTGGTCTGATTATGGAGCCCGAAGATGAGAGATAAAAAAGTGGGATGTCTGTTATTAAAACCATAGAATTTCGGTTCGTTGGATGCGTGTTGACATATGCTGGTCATTTCTCCTGGTGATGAGAACCTGACTAAGCAACTGTAAGGTGATGTACCCTAAGTGTGACACAGGAAGAAACTATTGCCAACTTATAACCTGTAGTTAATTTCATATATAACGAGTGGATACGACCGCATATTTAAATTTGCAAATGTTATAAGTTGTTTCGTTCGTTCGCTATGAAAATGGTTAAATGTAAAAGATGTTTCCAGGACGACGGCATCATGGAAATATTAAAAAATACGAGCTTATGTGAGTATCCCCTTCACATTATGAACATTTCTAATTATTACAAACTGATTTTCTTATAATTAACTATTTATAAAGGATTTATATATATTTTTTTAGTTTTATCTTTAGTTTTATCTGAAAAATATATTTTTTTTGTTTAATGTTTAATTTACGTCATACTCAATTCAATTTAACTTTTTCATCTTCATTCGACTGACATACTGACTGTTAGACTGTTAATGAACGATTGTTTCATTTGAAACGTGTAATTGAAAATCATGAATCTTATTATATTCTTAAAGCCTTCAGAGACGAATGCTTTTTACTAGGGCTTCTGTTCTAGACAGTTTAAAAGATTACGCCAAATATTAAATTAAACAGTGTATAAGTCCCTTAATCGATAGGACATCGCCCTTTATTATATAAAAAAATGCTAATAAAATAAATATAATAATTGGAATTAAAGCCATCCAAGACAAATATTTTTTTATTAAGGCAATTTAAATTTCCCTTGCTAGTAGATCTATGTAATAATTATATATTATTATCATTATTAAAGCTTCTCGAGACGAATGCGCTCGCGCCGCAGCGGTATTACGTTGGACGCTAAAACAGGCGCATCGTTGCGGTTGTAGCGGAGTGCAACTTGCCAGAGATCTTCTAGTGCTTGGTGTACCTCGAGCACATGCATCTGCGTTAGCTGATGCTGCAGAGACTGGGAGAGAAGCATATGAGTCCCATGTTAAGGCGAATGGATTTATGAGTATGTACTACATATGCTTTGAGTAGTAACAACTTAAGGATGTTTTTAAAATTTTTCGACCGTTTCAACGATAGAATTAAAATAGACTAGTGAAATAAAATGTTTAATTACAAATAATAATTCATAAGTAAAATTTTTCATTATTTTAATAAATGTTAGTTTGTAATAAGTTACACTGTCGATAACCATATCGTTGCGGTATTTATATAATTACAATATAGTAATTAAAGCAGCACTAAGCCTATAGTTGTAAGACATGTTTGTTACTAATATATGATTAGAATAAGTATATGTTTTGTAAGCTGTCCTTAAAAAAAATCTGTTGAATAATTAAATTTATCGTCTCGTTACTTCTAATTTGCTTTGGCAATCTAACGAATTGGGTACTTCAAATAGGAAACCGACCTCTACCTTAAAGGACGACAACATCTGCAGCTCCTCTGGTCTAAGATGAGACCGTGAGTCTGCCTAGTCTTTCATGAAAAAACGTATATTTATTATTTATAGCTTTGTACATTTAAATCTGTATTATTTGCAGTTAATAAATTGACGGATGTATCAGTATCTCCCGGACCTGAAGGCACTGTAGATACAATCAAACTTACGCTACAATCCGACGAAGTATTTACAGGAGAACAAAATACATCTGAGCTTATCGTTGACAAGTCCCAAATTAAATCCATATTGGAGGAACTTAAGAAGGCGAAAACGAAAATGGATGAAATAAATTTAGAATGATTCGATTTAATTTAATAAATATTATTTTTCTTTGATATTTGCAGAATACCTAAAGATTTTGTACATTCCAAACAATTTTTTTTTATCAACAGGATATTGTTGTAGGTACCTAATGTGTCAAAATAAACTGCTACCTATCTAACAAATCACTACTATATTTTTATAAAAAAATTAAGTTACTGTGCCTGTGTTATTTTTAAAATAAATCGATTAAATAAAAAAAAAATGTGTTTATTATAAATCATTTGATAAAAATGTCATGGTTGAGCAGCTTGAGCATTATTGTTCGAATTTTTAATAATAACATTAAAAATATTATTTACATGTCCATATTTTTTATTCCAGTGTAAGTTTAATTCTATTTAGTACTTGGGAGTAATGTTCTAATTTACTTATAAAAATATTTATTATTGTAGACTGTATTGGCACAGTAAAAAAGTATACGGTAATACCCCGAACTTGCGCCATAGGTTCCCACCGAACGATAACCGTGTAAGTCGAATTCACGTAAGGGGTATGTTTTTATTAATTTCAATTAGTGTCGAAAGCCAAAGAAAATAGCATTTCAAATAAATATATTATTATGAAGATCTTTGATTATACAAATTTCATAAAATCCAACAAGGTCTGACTACCCTAAGCTATATTGCTATTAAAAAAAATTATCGTAGCATACTAATGTTTTCTTTTTTTTTTTCGTGAAGAAAATATGCTATATATTGTACTCGATTTTTAAATATTAGACACCCCCTTTTTAATCGAGCTGAGGCCTTCAGTCAAGTTTGTAATCGTTAATATATCTTCTGATTGAACTATCGAGGCTTTCAATGTCTTTCCCTTGCTCATGCATTTCTATGAGCTCGTCAATCGTCAGCTGATTGTTGTTGTTGTTGTTGTCTTTATATATAGCGTTTCGCGCGTGCCAGTGGAGCACAATTCACTTCGCCAATGTCACGTTGAATGGAGAACACACAAAAGAGAGTGTACGGTAAAAAAGAGTTAATATTACATATATAGAAGAATATTACATATATTACATATATTACTATAGAAGAATGCATGTTTTAAAGAGATCCAGTTTAAATCCTTCACCTATAACAAAATTAACAGCTATCTACAATATGTACAGATAACATATAAGGTTAGTAATAAATAATATTTTACATGAGTGTTAGCTTATACTTTAATATTATTATATTTAATATATCTTAGTCAGCTGATTGTCCTGATTATCAAAATACGGTAGTTTCTGAACGTCATAACTGTCAACTACTAAATATATTCGCCTAGCGATATGATTCTGTGATACTTAAACAAAAAACAAACTGACGAGATTTGGAAACCTTTGAACTCGAAATTTGCGTAATTCGGGGTATTACCGTATTATAATATTTTTACTAATAATTTGAATGTTTTGACTTTTTTGTTGTGAGGGTAGTTTTAATTGGCAAATAAAAGCAATTGAAAATTAAGATCACAGTGATGCAATAGGGCAGAGTCTGACTGTCATCAGGATAGTTGTGGGTTCGGTCTTCACTCAAGAGTAAAATTTAGTTTACCAAATTGCTTTTTAATTCCTCGTTCCGGTAAAACAAAGCTAAATGCTTGCAGAATTATCCCTCAACGCCAAATTCCCGAATTCTTGACGAAAGGAACAACGTTTAAGAATGTCTTTTGTTTTATATATTTATTGGGTGCAATAAAGTACAACAGGATATCTTTTCTTAGCTGCAACTTTCAATGACTGTGAGCAGTAAATCGACGATAAAGTTAAAATTTTAGTTTTTAATATTTTTTTTTAAGTCTGATTAGATGAATTGCCGCATAGCACTATTGTATATACAGTACCGTAAGCCATCTCAAGAGATTTCAGGGTATTTGGGCATTCATAATATAGGGTTACAGTTGGATGCAATAAGTAAGAAATGATTTCACTTTATAGTCGTTTATAGAACAATAAAGGCCCCAGTGAGTTCGGGGGCCTTGGGAGCTTCTCGCTCTGGTAAAAAGACATAGTGTGGCGTAGAGTTCTACTATTCAATACGCTTCAGTTCGTCTCGAAAGTTATATGCATAACCTGATGTACTTATTTTAAATACAGGTCTAATTGTTAAATATATATAATATAAAAAAAATGTGTATTGTTTATTTTATAATATTCTACGTGCTTAATGTAATTTATTTCAATTCATGTATTTAAGGTAAATCACAAGTAAAAGAAAAAGTTAAAATATCGTTAAATTTTGTATGTTTATTTAAACACTTACAACTTATTCTTTGTGGTTTGAAAATTGTAAAAATATATGAATACTGACCATAATATTACTTTTTTAATTTACTTTAATGGTAAACTGTTACCAGAGTAAAATTTATAGAATAAAATTATTCTATTATTTAGGCAACACTATACTACTTTCAAAATAAAGATTCTAAACAAACTTTTCTTATGCTTTGTTAACTTAAAAATTTGCGAAATTGCGGGTGAGTTTATCTATTATATCTATTACTATATTTAAAATAAAATTACGTTCTTAATTTATGTTATTATTAAAGTGACAGTCCAATAGCTATATTTATATTCTAAGTGTTTTTAAGTTTATTAAAAATAACCTTTTATACAACACAAACAAACATTTTACATTTTCATATTTAATATTTCAGAATTGTTTAAAAATGCATATTATATGTACAATATGTAGTGACTTAGTGAATCCGGCGGAGAATATTCATGTGACAAAATGTGGACATGTATTTCATTATCAATGTTTATCACAATGGATTTCCAGGTATAAAAATTTTGTTCGATTAATTTATTTTTAATAGACTAGCAATTATAGATATCAATTAAATAATATTTACTTTGTGATAGGACAAAACAAATCTCTTCTCATGCATAGAATTTATGAATATAAATATGTATGAAATTTGAATCGAATTCTAAAATAGAAAGTTTATTTCATAATATAACTAGTTTCAAATAAAGTAAGAATATTGTTTTAGCTAGACAAATACATATATAGCTAAGAAAATATAAATCATATATCTGAACATGGACTAATATAAGATCATGTTTTAAAATTAAAACAATATACAATTGAATCAATTTGAGTTTATTAAAATGTTTTTTTTTTTTAAATTATAATATCAATTTCAGATCAAAATCCTGTCCACAATGCCGTAACAAAGTGACAGATAAGTGTACCTATCGCTTATATCCTACTGTGTCTAATGAGACAACTGGTGATGACGCAGCCACTCTACAATCTCGACTTGACGATGCTCATTTACAACTTAGACAACAAAAAACTGAATTTAAGGAGAAGGAAGAAAAATTGACAGCTTTTGAAAAAGATTTCAAGAAAAATGTGTATGTTTACTTAAGAAAAATTACAAAAGACATTTTTCTTAATTTATATCAAAGGGAGTTGTTGCACACAAATTTAGTATATATTGAGTATTTTTTTAGATTTCATAAGAATTATCGCCAATAATATATTGGGGATAAGTCATGTATATTATAATAATATAAAATCATGATTTGTTTTTTGAAAATTATATTTTTTAATCCTTCAAATTAAATTTATTGAAATCTTAGCCTAATACTATCAAAAATTATATATTTTACTATTTACTATTTTACATTCAAATATAGCAATTTATTTTCAGGGCTCTTTTAAAGGCTACGGAAAAGAAATTAGAAAGCAAAGAATCAGCTGTATCAGCATTGAAGGACCAATTGGAATATCTTAAAGTACAAAATAGAGAGACCCAGAAATTGAAAGAGGAGAATGAGAATTTGAAGAATAAAATGCTAACTTTGACGGGGTAATATTAATAATGTTTACAAGAATTTTAGATCCATGCATTTAGTATGCAGGGAACACCTACTGTTAGGACACTACTTTCTCAGATCTCCACTCTGTACTATTTTGAAACTTAATGCAGTGCTGTCTTGCTGTCTGAGCGCAGGAATTAAATAATTAATTACTCCGAATGGGATTCAAACTCATAATCATCGTGGTTACATCCAGAAGCTCCTCCACTGTGCTGCAAGAGACCATTGAAAAAAATATTTTTACATTTACAGATTGGAAAAAGTTCTGAACGCGACAAGTGATGAAGTAGAAAAGTTACTAGAATGTTACAAAGATGTCAAAACTGTGGCCACATTTGCCACAGCTTTGAAAAGGTGACTGACTGCTTTTTTGTTCAAGTATTCTCAATTCATTACAACAATATGTATAAAAGCTTATTTATTTATATTATAAAAACTAAAAAAAATATTAATTAAAAACATAGTTTTTGTATGTCTATGCCAGTAGGTGACTATGTATTGTTTGTCTGTTTGTAGCACCTGTAGCATTTACAGTTTAGCGTAACTTGTTTTCTCCTTCATTATTTTATCGAAGTGAGATTTTTGTTCTTATTGTGTTCTTTATCGTTATCTTTATTATAAATTTTTACTTCATTTGGGGGTTCAATACAAAGTTATGGATTCTTCATGGATTCCCTGAAAGGAAAAACTTGTAGATTTCCAAAAAAATTGTTTTTCTAGATTCTGTTGAATTACAAGTTATATATATATATATATATATATATATATATATATATATATTATATATATATATATATATATATTTATATATATATATAAATTGATATCTTTTTAGTAGCTGGAAGGAAAGACAGAAATATGACAATTTCTCAATATAGTTATTTAAATTTTCATTATTTCAGAGCACTATGTGAATGTGAGGGCAAAAAGAATCAAACTCGAGATAGACTACAGATGCTTAAATCACAACTTGCCGCAGAGAAGAGCAAAAATGCTGAATTGCAAAACAAAATATTGTAAGTTTAATATTTTTTTGATATAACATTAATTAATTTAATTCTTAAGATAAATTAAATAGTAATTTAAATTAAGAATTAATTTATATTATTATTTGCAATATTTTACAGTACAATGGAGGAATATCTAGCGAAGAGACAAACAGAATGTGACAATACTGAAGGAAAAAGAAAATCACTAGATGACGACTCTTGGCAAGCCGTCAAGAAGCTGAAGACCTCTGATGACTTGAACAGCCCAGCTCATAATAATGATAGCAATATTAGTATTGTAAGTTATGTTTATGTACATACTATAGCTTTTGACCGTGGTCATTGATATGTAAAATAAATAATGAAATTGGAAATTTCTCTAATTTAATGTGTTTTGTTATGTACATGATTATACTATTAAAAATCTGTTTAAAAAATGTAACAAACAAACTGTTGCATTTATAATATGTACTTTCAGAATATATAAGTAATTTACGTTTGTCTGTTTTATCCGGGGGTCGTAGATACAAAACTTATTTGATTTTTTTTTAAATATTGAACTCATAGATCTCTCCGTTGAGATGAAGCGCGGCGTTGAGTTCTGCGACTCATCATGTAATGTAGCAAATGCGGTCGGAAAGCGGAGAAACGGGTGTCTAGACACAAGGTTTTGGCGTGAAGTTGTTTATAATTTAACAATAATATTTTTACACTAGAAAGTGGAAAATAGTAATATCTTACCGTTTTTTTTTGTTTTCCAAATTAAAATAAAATAAATTTAGATGAACAATGCTCAGGCACAGCGTCTGGATGTCAACGCAACGTTTGTGGGTTCGATTCCCACGATGAGTATTCAATTATTTTCATTTCTTCGCTTTAGTTTCCCCACGCAATGTCTCGCAAGGGTTCCCTCTGCCTACCCCGCTATACGCGGGATATGGCGTAAAAAAAAAGATAATTATATATTATCTTTTTTTGACATTGTTATAAGTACCAAAATATTATTTACTCGACTAGGCCATAACAAGCAAATCCGAGTCGCTTAGCATTAATGTGTTGTTGAATACCCGACTACCGGCGGACTCGGAGCACAGTCATTAAGGAGCGCCGGTAAGACAAATAAAACTAGGCTACTATTGTAGGCGTAGCGTTTCTTTAGACAGCCATTATTGTTTGTACAATTTCCTTTAGTTAGTATTTGTTACTTATATGTAGGTACCTAATAGCGGAACCTAGAACCTAGTGTCATGACACTCGTTAATTCCGCTCCATCTCTCCGCGAGACAAAGCGCGGCGTAGAGTTCCGCCACTCAACGCGCGGTGTCTGGAAATGTGCGGAGAGCTGTACGAAGTTTCTTTGCACTAGAATCTAGTGACTAGATTATCTGTACAAGAGTGTGTAGATCAGATAATATATGTTAATTTAATTATAACTACTAGGTGACCAGTTCGTTGAGAATTATGTGTTTAGCATCTAGTAATTATAGTTCTCTACTATATATATGTATCTTAAACTTTTCTTTTCTCTACTTTTATAAGTCACTATCTCCATATACCTTATAGTGTAGCTGGTCTCTTTGTAGTTCCACATCAAATGCCCCTTAGATTTTTAAATGTCATCAGTAAACAATTTTATTATTAACAATTTACTTATTGTCAGATTATCAGGTCCATCCCAGTTTCAGTAAATACAATATATATTTTTTAAATCTTCCATTAGTTCCGTAGATGTCATTCTCACACAGTATTAATTTGAATTTATATTTCATGCTGTTGCCCGCAATTTAATTTGTGTCGACTATAAAATGTAAAATCTCGTTATATTTGGAATTTCGGGCTCTCCTCTCTTAGTCCTCCCCTACACTGCTCGACGATCCTGATCGGATATGCCAAATGTCAGGTTTCGACCTGTGTCAGTATAAAAATAAATAGGTATGAAATAAAACAATGTTTCCAGACGTCAATGGTGAAGAGAATAGAGAGCGCGGAGTCTCCATACTTGTGTCTGAAGCAGAGCAGCCTGGCGCTGGCCGCGCTGCAGCGACACCCCACGCACGCCTTGCCCGAGAGACAGCTTAAGGTAAGTGTACTATGGAGATTTTAATAATCTAAAATATTCATAATATTTTCATCTTTGAGGCAGTCGCGGCTCATTGAAACTGCTTGTGTTGAAACGGTAACGGGTTCGATCCCCACTCGATGATAATACATACACTAAGTCGTAGGTTCTATCCCCATGAGGGGAAATTATTATATTTAATTTTTTTTATGTTCTCGTACATATAAACAAAACGCGACGTTGAGCCTCCGCACCTCAACACGCCATATCTCTAAAATTGGACGGAAATTGGAGAACCTTCCGTTTTCAAAAAGATAAATTATTTATCTTTTTTAAAATAAGTACATCATTTACCATTAAAATTAAAAAATTCCTGACTGTAAGCCTCATGCTTAAGTTGTTGTTAAGTGCTCTAGTCAATCAACCTACTAATTGATATCCTGAAAAGACAGCTTAACAGTTATTTATATAATTTATTATATTTTATATTTTAATTAAAAATATATATTGTTTACCTATATATTGTGTATCCTACACAGGTTATTTAAAAAAATTAAATATTTGTTTTTAATTTATTATCTAATAAAGTATATATATTTCCTTCCAGCCATCTGAATATGCTCTATTAAACTCAGCAAGAAATGCAGTAAAGAAGAATGACATATCAAAAACAAGCATATTCCACAAAAAGGAACCTGTCAAAATCCCTTTAACCCAAGAGAATGATCCAAATATGTGTTTATTTAATATATCATATGATGGACTCGGGGGTCATTCGAAGCTTGACAAGTTTCCCACACCAACTAAAATGCCTGTTAAGAATTTAGTTCCCAAATTGAGCGCCAAACACAAATTGAAGAGGCCCAATCCAATTGGATTACAGGATATAAGTAAAATGCTAAATAAAGTTAGAGATACATAAGTTATTATAAATATAATAGTATATAAGTGTAAAATTTCAATATAGATTAATTTTAATTTATTATATTGTAAATGAATTGTTTTGTAATACTAATTTGTATGTTTAGTGGTTTTTTTTTAGAAATATTTAAAGCATTTATTAGTTTGCTTACTTATTAATAATAGAAAAGACTGAATTTTTATATTTTTATAAGTAGTTTTAGATTGTCCTTTTTTGTTTTATTAATTGTCTTTTTCATTTGATTTTGCACTATTTATGTGCTGCTGTGCAGATTATTGTAATTATTATTTATTTATTCATACAATTTCGGCTTATAATTAAATTACTATGTAAAGGTGGCAATAGATTGATGGAACTTATGATTAATATAAAAAAAAGGATTATGCAATTCTTTCTTTATTTAAACCAAACATTTGTTACATTTTTTAATTGTTAAATAATAGGCGATAAGAGAAGTTACTTGTGTTCAATAAATGTTTTTAAATAAGTGTTGTGACCTTTCTTCTTATTTACTATCAATTCATATTAAAATATGTAGCTGCAAATCAGAAAAAAAAATATAACGATAGACATTCTTGCGCTTGCAAGACGATGCAGTTTTAAAAATTATGTATTTCTTAGGTACTGTGGGTACACAAAGTTACCAACAATATTTATATATTACTAAAAATATGTTTTATTTAAAATGTTTTATATGTATGTATACATACATACACAGCTTCACGCTTTGTCCCTAGCGGCGAAGAAGAGATAACGGAGCGCCAAACGCGGCGGTCCCTGCATACCTCTTTCGCCTCGTCCACAGTCATTAACCTGTCCCCATATGCCATCCAGGAGGTTCTCGTGCGTTTTACGTGACCTACAGTATCTTTGACTCTGTTCTCCAAGGTCAACCGAGGTTTACCCCTACGTCTCTCACCACTGATTCTTGCAGACTCTTAAAATGTGTTATGCTTATGAGATAATGATTTGCGTTTCTAGAGGCATTTTCCAAGATGGGGGCACAGAGAGCTCGTGTTTGGAATATATGTATTATTATACATATAGCATAATTCTTAATTTTCTATAATATTTACTTCTAAAAATTAAAATAAATGTCCTCATACAGTGATATATAGTCTTAAAAAAAAGGAAATCTCATTATATAATACGATAGTTCTTTTTTAAAACCTATTAAACTCCTGGCCTAACTACCTTATAAATAATGTATACCGTATATTATGAGGTGGGCATTAGAAGATTCTGGAGTGGGAAGTCCACGGAGATACTATATTTTAATTCAATAACAAATAAAAAGTCACATATTTTTGTAATCGATAACAAATATCGATTATAACTCGATACTTTGACATTTTCGCTGACATTTCGACATAACTACCTGAGGAAAATGTCGCCCGCGTTTCGGGATTATTTATAAAATCTTTCAAGTCTATAAATAAACATTGGTGAAATTTATAACAACACACTCTATACGCAATTATTGAGTTTGGTGTGTTTTCTGAAAAGTAATACGCAGCGTCAATGCGTCTTAAATATACAATGTTGACAAAAAATGATACATTTATTTGTGTTTTTGTATTCAAATTAATGACTTAGTTGAAAAAAGACCTTTGTCGCTTGAAGAAGTGGCAAAAATAAGATCAGCATAAATATTAATATTAATTTTTAATAACACCGTTTTCTTTAAGTAATTAGACTTTTTGTCAAAGTGCTAATTTTACTTAATCAAACCCATATTGTGATAGTGAGCTTAGTGTATTTTGGTGTTTGAAAGGGTTTCTAGGAGTGAAAATACGAAAATGCCTGGTAAAATTAAAGTGAAAGTGCTGGCCGGTAGAAATTTGCCGGTCATGGACAGGGCAAGTGACACAACTGATGCTTTTGTTGAAATAAAATTTGGTGGAGTAACTCATAAGACCGATGTTTGCCGAAAATCATTGAACCCACAGTGGAATAGCACTGAGTGGTATAGATTTGAGGTATGTGATAAAAAAAGTTAACTTTTATAATATTTCTTTAAAAATGTAAATTGAAAGTAAAGTTCTCATTTACTTAAATGTTATTGAGTATTTTAATTGCTTGCTTGGTCTATAATTTTTATGAAGAACTACAAGATTATTCTGTATACTATGGTATATTATACCATATCATAATGTATAATTTTCTTAGAAACTACAAACATGTATATAAACAAATAATTTACATATAACAAGCTATAAACATAATATATTGACAGAGTAAAATTTTAAACAGTAAATATATATAAATTGTATTTTTTTCCCTTCACACATTATCTTTCATATAGCAGGGTGTCAGAGAAATTGAAAAAAAAAAACTTATACATATAATCTTAAAACAAATCACATCCAGGGAATAACAAGGTCATTTAATTTCTGTTGGCCAGATTACAAAATGATAGCAACTCATGCTAATAATAAACAGTGTCTGGTGTCTGTCTGCTTTTTAGTCTATTTTCACATTATTAAAATGAAAATAGTAATGTATAGTATTAATGATAATGTGAAGCACCAACGTGGCTAAGAAATTAATCCCACTGAAAATAACTTTTGTTAGATGCGTTAGCAAGAAGTAGGTTCTTCATTAGATTTTCCCTATAATATGATAATGTAAGAAAATTTTAAATAAAATTAAAATAAATTGTATTGTGAATATTAATAATAATGTAAACCAGTATACTTTATCTAGCCCAATATGATAAATGTGATTAGATATCACCAAATCATGACAATGTACTTAAGTTGATAAACAGGTCAAGTAAATTTAGAGCTTAGATTTTTTTGTAAAAACATACAAGTATATGTAAAAAGTACTTTATTAATAATAATAATATATATTATAATTTTTTTTTAGGCACCTTATTTTATCATCTTAATAAGTTATGAAACTTTATTATAATACAAAATAGACAAAAATAGTTATTCATAATAGAATTATATAGTTTTTTTATTTAGTCTCATTTTAATTATACCACCACCACCATCCTTGCAAAACTAATCTCACTGTTGGGTTTTGCCACAGTACATGCAATATCTCATAAGTACAGACAACTCATCACTAAGCCCAGTATATATATATATTTATATATATATATATATATATATATATATATATATATATATATATATATTTTTTTTATATATTTTTATATATATAGGCTAGGCACTGGTAAGTGCCTCTTACTGTTTATAAGTAAACATTAAATAAAATAGTTGTTGGTTCATTTCTCATTCGAGGAAATGAATTAGATGTGAGGAAAATTTAATTTATTAAAATTTTAAAATTTAAATTTAATTCTCGGTTGAGTTCCGCCGCTCAATATATAATAAACTCGATAACGTTTTAACACTAGTTTCACTCTGCATGTCTTACTATATTGAAAACAAAATGAAGCTGAAAAAATCTTTTTTATTTTTTTCCATATCTAACAGGTAGACGAATCTGAACTCCAAGATGAACCTCTACAACTACGTCTAATGGATCACGATACCTATTCAGCTAACGACGCGATAGGCAAAGTTGTTATAAGCCTCGCACCGTTGCTGGCCAGAGAGGCGAATAATGTCAACGGCACTACGCCTCCAGGGGGTGAGACGATTGTAGTAATGTTAGATGGGGATTACTAGATATACATTGCTTATGGGTTCGATTCTCATTTAGGAAATTGTGAAATGAAATTCTTAGTTTGATGCCTCGATGGTTTTCTATGACAGTAATTCTGGGGAAAAATATTTTCGTGTATATGTTACATGTCGTATTTTTGAGGTTAATACTTTTTTGCAATCAGTCTTGTAACATTACCTCTGAAATTACTATTAATGTAATGTAATTATTTATTTCCAGCTATAGCTTATTTTGAATATACTGTACAGAAATTTCAAACATGAGTCGTTGTGAGAGAGCGGTATCTGTACTAGGGTACACTGTTTTACAGTATTCCGACTCCGGCGAGCTGATGGCTATTTAATCTCTGCCTTCATGAAATGCGGGAAATTCACGAAAATAAAAAAAAAAACGCATTGAGCCCCGAAAACGATTAATAATGATTTGTCACTAGGTACTACATATTAAATGAAGCAAGAATATTTTATGCAGGTGCAGTAATGTCCGGCTGGATACCAGTGTTCGACACTATGCACGGTATACGAGGAGAGTTGAACGTGATAGTCAAAGTGGAGCTTTTCTCCGATTTCAACAAATACAAGACGTCTAGTGTCGGTGTTCAGTTCTTTCATTGTAAGTATATATATTTTTAATATAATTTACCTACAGTTTTAAGTTTAGATCTATTTAATTCAAACATAATTCGCTTATAATAATAATTCCAGCTTGTCGCTGTCTTAGTTCATTTTGATTGGACGCGGTGATTGTGGGTTTGAATCCCACTTCTGACTATATTGATATTTTTACGGTATACGGTATACATACCACATAACATTTTTTATAATTTTTGTCTGTCTGTCTGTCTGTTTGTTCCGGCTAATCCCTGTAACAGCTGG
Source organism: Dione juno (assembly GCA_037127375.1). Lineage (NCBI taxonomy): Eukaryota > Metazoa > Arthropoda > Insecta > Lepidoptera > Nymphalidae > Dione > Dione juno. The sequence goes on along the minus strand of JAXRJS010000070.1, from coordinate 1,061,952 downwards.
ACCGATTTTGACGGAACTCGGGGCTCCTTAATAAGGAGTAACTCAGGTTACTTAAAATAAAAGTAACCTGAGTTACTCCTTATTAAGGAGCTCAGGAGGAGGAGGAGTAACTCAGGTTACTTAAATAAAAGTAACCTGAGTACTCCTTATTAAGGAGCCCCGTCAAAATCGGTCCAGCTGTACAGGGATTAGCCGGAACAAACAAACAGACAGACATACAGACAAAATTGTAAAAAATGTTATGTTGGTATATGTACCGTATACCGTACGTATGTATGTAGTAATAAGCAGCTATTATATTATTACAAACAGACACTTTAATTTTATTTATTCGTATAAATATCACTTCACTAAATATGATTTACAAGAATAATGAGAAGATTCATAACAATGAAGAAACATCGTCAAAACATATTTTGAAATACATTTATTTATAAACAAATATTTGGGTCACGCAATAGTTACCTTCAACTTCTAGGTGTTCAGGGACTTTTATTTTTGGTATATAACAGGTATTCTTGGTGTCCGTACGTAGTTTGTACCTGCTGTGGACTGTTTGGACTTTGTTTCTTTCGTATGTTATTAAAGAAAGAAAATAATATTAAAATTTTCTATAAATTAGTTATGCTTTGTTATATTTAAAGAATTTTAAATTGAACTTTCCTTATTTCTTTTTATTTTTGCTGCAATTAGTCACATTTTTCATCTACAGTATCACCAATATGGACAAATATAAATAATCAAAAATTAAAAAAAAAAAAAAAAAAAAATGTCTAGATAACTACTCCGGAAGCAGAGTGGGTTATTATTCGATTTATCGATTAATCGTTTGGATATAACCCACTTTACTTCACTCGTTAGCTCACTGTAACCTGATATACCTAATAAAGCCTATAATAATATTGTCTATATTAGGTATAATAATAGTAAAGGCATATAATAATAATAAAGTATTATTCGATTATTGGACTATCCAACATAACATTATTTTCTACCAGTTTCAAAGAATATGTTCCAGAAAAAGTCCGAGAATGTTCTAAATTACAATTGAAAAGAATTGTGAAAAGACGTTTGTGTGTAAAGTTGCTTGGGAATTAGTTGCTCCAGTAGGTTTCAAAGGTTATATAATTGTCAATTGTAAATTACCAATTAAAAAAAAGTTCCGCAGGGTTTCTTGCGCTGTTTCTACTTAGGTCTGAAGCATTAATTTTAGTGAACCGATGGTAAATTATTATTTGATGTTCGTTCTACGCTATACATAACATACATAAATAGTATCTTCTTATTTTGAATAAAGCTCGACTTCGACTTTGAGATTAGCGCCTACAACTAAACAAACTTTTTAGCTTTTTGTAAAGTAGTAGAGACACTTATTTAAATAGAAGACGAAATGTCTTTTCTTGACAAGGAGCGGAACGTCTTTGTTTTTTTTTTTAAATCTTGTTTTGCCGAATAAATACATAACAACTTATTATGAATCCAAGATATGAATTATATGGACGAGTCATACTCGAGCACCGTGGGTTCCGTACCGATTTCATGATTATAGGTCAAATACGTCGATATTCTTGTATGCTTGGACGGTTTCCAATAGGCGCACGCTTAAGTCCTGCTACGTTCAACTTTTTATTTTTTAGTGTGCAATAACACTTTAAAATGTGATATAGGGTACTATCCGGTTTATCTAGATACGTTATGAATTTGGCAAGAAGTTAGAACTTAATGTACGGACAAAGGAAAAATACTTGGATATTTATAGGAATACTCATATCACGAAAAAAATAACCATTACAAACTTTTTGGTGTAGTTCATTTCATATACAAAATTAATGTGTACGACCGCAAATGAAAGGTCATCAACTATTATCAGTTTACCTACAATCATGAATTTGGTACGAAACTTTTGGTGCACGAGTACCACTCGCACTTGACTAATATTGATTTATTATTAGAAGATTTATATTTATTAGAAGCTCTTTTCCTTTACCTTCACGAACGACCTTGTCTATTAATCGTCACTAAAAGTTTTGTATGACACATCTCCTCAGTGACTGTGAATGTCACTCACTGAGGCAGCTATGATTGAAAGCTCTGTGGATTACATGAAAACGATTATAACGTACTGTAATTATAGACTTCCTCTATAAGTGGACATACCCAATATAAACATAATTTTTCAATTCGAACTGATAGTTCCTGGGTATTATATTATTATATATAGTATAGATCAAGACTGTTCAACCGTTAATCGGAATGGGCACAAATTATGCTTTTAAAACCCTCTGCAGGCCACACAGTAGAATCTTTAATGACATTATAAAAGAAAGAAATTACAAAAAAATAAGACATCTTCTCACATATCTATAAATAATAAATACAAATACATATAGCTAAAACATGCTAAAACATAGAAGAGGGCACCTTGTCACTTATCATATAAAAAAAATATACAACACAATTCTAAAACTCCTCATCTTTAAGTAACTTGGTATTTCTAAAAAAAAAGGAGGTTTACCACACATTATATAACAACACTTCTCTCTGACTTCTAAAAAAAAAGAAACAACTAGTCTAACTACTATATTAATAATTATTTATTATTTGTCGGGCAAATTCAAATAGCTTGGCGCGCCTGAGCCTGGATAGCCTTGGTATAGAAAATATCTGATATTTCAGGTCCAATGATCCCACCAGGCTATCGAGCAACAGCTATTCATGGATTCGTCGAAGAGCTTATAGTGAATGACGATCCAGAATATCAGTGGATAGATAAAATTAGGACTCCTAGGGCTTCCAATGAGGCGAGGCAGGTCGCTTTCATCAAGCTTAGTAATCAGGTAATATACTCTACAGTGGTACATATATGCAAAGTTAGTTGTGTTTAATTGTTAATTGGCTTCTCTTTGTTGGACGTAGTATAATTTTTTTTTAAATTATATATGCTTATATGACGTTAACAAATTAAGCTACGAGTAACGTAGTGAAAATTTTGATTTTTTTATATCAAAACGTTTAGTTTCTAATCTTGCCAAAGTTTTTTAAAAACTATATTTTATTTATTTTTTATAAATCATTATTTTCATACTGCCGATATCAGTTTAAATAGTCAAAAGAAAAAGATAAGTATTATCAAATATGTATAGTTGTATATAAAATATTTTAGGTGCAACGCTTAGTAGGCCTGAAAGCGGCCGAGTTAGGAGCAAACGCTGTCCTTGGATACCAACAGGACTTCGATTTGGAAGGAGAAGCTGGGGTCGTGGCCAGAGCAATTGGTAACTTTTGTGTTATTTTATTTAATAAATTATATTATATTTTTTTACTATTTGTCTCTCGAAATAGCGTTTACGTGTACTTGTTCATCTTTTGTAGTTTCGGATTTTGGCAAAATTTCTATATTAATTCTCCAAGGCTTGCCAATGATCTCTTGGTGGTGATTAGTAAGCCCTATCGTATATGTAGGGAGAACCTAGTGTAAAAACGACAAGATGTTCTAGACAATGCAAGTTTGTCTGAAAAGTTTGAAGTTTGTTTGTCTGGGGAAATAAAAATACTTTAAATATTATTACCCGAGTAAGGTTTCTACTATGTCTTCAATAAGTTGTGCACTTTTACATGGGATTATTTTATAAGGCCTTTGTATGAGTGTAACAGAGACGGTCGTGGGTTCGACTCCCATCCGGGGAAATTAATTATTTTACCACTCAACGCGCCAATGTCTCGAAATTGGGCGGGAAGCGAGAAAAAGAGTGACTTAACACTACATTTTTTTTATTATTTGTTACTTTATAAATATTTAGTAGATTATACTCTGGCTCGGTCTCGTTTGCAGCCAAATAAATATCTAAATATATATTTGTCTTATATATATCTATAGTTTATTATGTTTTGTATGTATATTGTATACATATTTCTAATATTTCGCACAGGCACAGCTGTCAGCATAACTCCACTGCCAACTCCTAGTCTTCCAATTAATATTACTTGCTCGCAACAGTGAGTATTATTTTTAGATATTATTTTTTATACTATCCTTATTTTATCCTTTTTTTTACAAAATTTTTTGTAAGACATAGTTGCCATAGTAATATGAATTTTAAACAGATTTAATTCCCGACTGCGGCGAATATTTTTTTTTATATTATAAAAGGCTTTTAATAGTTACTTAATATAGTTATTTTATTACATTATGTACACGCTTTTGATGTACTCGATGTTGTTATATAATATTACTAAGATTTGATTTATAACTAAGTATACTCATGGAAATATGTTTGCATGGTTTGTGTGTTGTCTGTCACTACTCAATTTAGACAATTAAAAAAATATTTGGACATTTTGGCAACCAATGAAGATAGTGTGACTGATTTAAATCAATATTACCAGACTCATCAAGATGAATTACTTAAAATTGTGAATATATTGAATCCGAAAACAACGGCGCTTTTAGAGGAACCAGATAATTTTGATGAGGATGACAAAAGCTTAGAATCTATTCCACCAAAGCAACCAATCCAAAAAAGTTATCCTGGGGACTTGTCCATATATCAAGATGAATATGTAGCTCAGAAAAGTTTAAGACATCTGTCAGAAGATCAAATTGATCTCAATAGACTCTTGAATCGGGAAGAACCAGCAGATTCTATTGGGCCATTAAAGAAAATTAAGCAGATAAAAGACAATTTGTTTTCAAAGAAGTTTCACAGACGATCTCGAAAATCCGATATCCAAGATGATCAAGTTTCAATAAAATCAACATCTTCAGATACATCGCGTATTTCGATTAACGATATAAAAAAAGAAATTAAAAGAATCAAGAAATTGAAAGTTACAAAGCTTCTTAACGTTGAAAATAAAGAAGAAGAAGGTATTGGTATGGCGTCAATACTAGCACGTTCAGTTATGCACGCAGATAGAAGCTTGGCTCGTATCTCTGAGACTCAGGATTCAGAAAGCTCTCCTTCTTCTACCTTAAGAAGAACTAGCGAATCGGAACCAGTTTTGAGTACGTCTGACAATGATAAAAACCCAGAATCGGTAAATAAAGATGTTTCTGCTTGTAATATGCCTGAAGTACATTGTGGTTCGCTAGAAAATGTAAGTAATCCTGACAATATACAAGAAGAAAGAAAATATCTGAGTCCTGCCCGCCTACTCCTATGACATTAAGAACTGAAAATCTTCTTAAATTACCCAGAGATATCGGATATTATGGATCAATTTCATCAGCACTTTCTGCTGAAAGTTCAGAAATATATACCTCTTCTGAAGAAGATGATGAGAGCTCTGATATGAGAAGTGATCTCGAACCAACCTTGGAAACCACTAGTTCTATTGTTAAATCTGTTTTAAATCAAGGAATAGATCCACATTTTATTGCACAAATGGAAAGAAAATTGACTGTTCTTGAATTGAAAAATATTGAGAAGTCTAATGAACCATTGAATACTAAACTAGAGGAATCTGCACAAAATCCAGTTGAAATAAACAGTAAAATTGATACCGTGGAGATTTCAACGGCTCAAAGTGAATCTCGCAAAGAGCATGAAAATGAAACCATCGATGTTCAATCATCGCCGCCAAAAGAAATGTGTGTAACGAAACCGAATTCTCACTTAATTAAAATTAACAACCCCTTTACTCATAAGAAAGCTTCAAAGAGTATTAGCGCACCTTCATCACCCGTAGAAAAGAAAGGCTTTATGTATCGCTCCTCAAAACGAATCAAGCGGCAGATTTCGAAAATTTCCAATAGCAGCATGATTAAGAGCTTATCCCATTATTCGCTGTTACCAAAGAAAAAACACGTAGATAAATCTGCGTTTAGTCAACCAGGATCGGTATCTGATGTCACATCTAAAGCTCCTAGCGACACGGTGTTAGGCTCTCCCTTTCTATCGTATACAGATTTGATGAGCTTAGACAAGGAAGGCCATACTTCTTTTGATCGTCTCCACAAAAGTGATGAAATTGTTACTTCAAACGTTTCTATGTATATTGGTTCTGAACCAGTATCGAGAGCTTCCTTCAGTGGTCGGTCCAGCGTAAAAGACGACAGTCATTTCCGCGAACAAAAATCTTTTAGGAAAGATAAATCACAATCACGTCTAAAATCGACTGGTCTAATACATACTGCGATGGAAACAATTTTAATAGACACAGTCGATACTTTATTAATACCAACTAGTCCTGACCCCGTTAAGACTGGTGACCAAAAGTTTTTCGACGATGTGAATGAGAAATTAGAAAAAGTAGAAGAGGCGCAGATAAAGGAGCAAAAGCTCGCTGAAAACTCCAATAATACTACTAAAGTTAGAGAGAAGCTCAATCGCAAATTGGTTAGGCAAGACAGTATCCACTCAATTGGTTGCGATTCGCGCAAAATGTCCGAAGTAGAATCTAATATCGTCATTCCATGCAAATTAACAAACGCACCGATGTTGCAACATTTCCATCCTATGCACTTAGACACGATACCATCTTTACCTGAGACTAGCTTCGATAGGACCGACAGCTTAGACGTGAACAGTTCGACTAACAGTGTTAGCGTGTGTTTTAACTCGCATGCAGCGTGCAATTTTGACAGGGACAGAGATAGGTGCGACAATAAGTGCGACAAGGACAGAGGGTCGCCGAGACACGCGCGGCACGAGTCGTACGGCGGAAAGGAGCCTGTAGGCAACGTTAATGTACAGAACGCATCCTTGAACTCGTCGTCTACGCCTTTGGGTATTCATAGGAGGTCGTCGGATTCTGACCTCAGTGTTACGCCGAAAGGTTAGTGCAATTGATATTTGGAAGAATAATAGCAAACCAAGTCACTTAGCCTTATATTATATTCCCAAAATAACTAAGTAATAAAAAAAAAAAACAATCGAGACGAAATTGCATTTAAAATTTAATGGAAATGGTCTTTCATATCCCCCACACCTTATATCGACATATTATTAAAGTTGTTATTTTAATCTGATTCTGATATATTTTTAGGTGGTTCACTGAATGCATCTGCAGGCATCATTGGTAATGGCGGTGGCGCCATATTACGGCCATCTATGAATAGTAATAATTTGGAAATGCTGGAATATCCTTTCCTGACTCTGACAGAATATCCGCCGGGATTTATTGTTCATATTGGTAAGTTTAGTCTATTATTGTAAACGTATTAATAGAATCAAGTGCGAGTAGTACTCCTGCACCGAGGGTTCCGTACCTATTTCATGATTGTAGGTTTTCCGCTGGCGAAATATATGTTTTTGGTATTTTTTGTTCTAGCGGCAACAGAAATACATAATTTGTTCATTATCACGGTTATCACGGTTTATGTGATATAGACTGGTGACAGACAGACGCACATAGAGACAGCGGAGGCTTTGTAATAGGGTCCCGTTTTTATATTTTAGGTACGGAGCCCTAAAAATATATAGCAGATAGTGGAGATATATAACAAGCACACCACGTTACGTTGAACAACTTTTGTTAAAGCGTAATTTCCTATTTCATACAGTTTAGCTCGAAATTCTCATTCAACATGAGACCTCCAAATAACTTCCTTCCAGATGACTCCCTTAAATTTTTACATGGTAATGAAAACTTAAGATCTATTGTATATTGTAATCGATTTAATGTGTAGATCGAACTTAAGATTGTATATGAAGAGTTCCAGATCGTTTTTGTTATGTATTTCAATATTTCTTGTATTTCTCTCCTGGACTGATTTGGTTCTGCATCAGATGTGCAAGTCTTTAATATCAAGTGTAGCCTAGATCCTGTCCAGACCTGACATCCAAATAAATCCAATCAAATTTGTCCAGTAGAACCAATGATCAAAGACAAAAATAAAAAAAAAATCATACTTGCATATTCTATTCGTGGTGTTATATCTCCCTGTCTTAATATTTTGTAAACAATATTCAATTTAAAAACACATTGCACATTGCATTCTAATAGCTATGCCTGCATGACGTTCAAGTAATCTTATTTGTACACAATAGGGTCATAGGATTTACTTATTAGCATTGTGTTAATAGTTATTTTGAATTGCGGAATTTTATTAAGTGTTACTTGTATCGTTAGGCGGCACAGTATGCGCTAGATCCGTCAAGCTGGTAGACGGCGGGGGCGAGAGCGCCGCGCGCGCCGCCTGGTGGGCCGAGCTGCGCACCGAGCTGCGGGCGCATGCGCGCGCACTGCGCTGCACCGCCGTGCTCGCCTACGCCGAGAGGGCGTCCGTTCGGGGGGTGGGGGAGGGGGGAGTGAGGGGGAGCTGCGGGCGCATGCGCGTGCACTGCGCTGCACCGCCGTGCTCGCCTACGCCGAGAGGGCGTCCGTACGGTGAGTGGGGGAGGGGGAGTGTGGGGGAGCTGCGGGCGCATGCGCGCGCGCTGCGCTGCACCGCCGTGCTCGCCTACGCCGAGAGGGCGTCCGTACGGTGAGTGGGGGAGGGGGAGTGTGGGGGAGCTGCGGGCGCATGCGCGCGCGCTGCGCTGCACCGCCGTGCTCGCCTACGCCGAGAGGGCGTCCGTACGGTGAGTGGGGGAGGGGGGAGTGAGGGGGAGCTGCGGGCGCATGCGCGCGCACTGCGCTGCACCGCCGTGCTCGCCTACGCCGAGAGGGCGTCCGTACGGTGAGTGGGGGAGGGGGAGTGTGGGGGAGCTGCGGGCGCATGCGCGCGCGCTGCGCTGCACCGCCGTGCTCGCCTACGCCGAGAGGGCGTCCGTACGGTGAGTGGGGGAGGGGGAGTGTGGGGGAGCTGCGGGCGCACGCGCGCGCGCTGCGCTGCACCGCCGTGCTCGCTACGATGTGTCCGTACGGAGAAAAAGTAGGTAGGGGAGTGTGGAGACTGCGGGCGAAACGCGCGCCACGCTGCGCTGCACCCCTTGCTACAAGCGTAATTTCCTATTTCATACAGTTAGCTCGAAATTCTCATTCAACATGAGACCTCCAAATAACTTCCTTCCAGATGACTCCCTTAAATTTTTACATGGTAATGAAAACTTAAGATGTATTGTATATCAAGAGTTCCAGATCGTTTTTGTTATGTATTTTAATATTTCTTGTACAAAGACAAAAATAAAAAAAATCATACTTGCATATTCTATTACGTGGTGTTACTATCTCCCTGTCTTATATTTTGTAAACAATATTCAATTTAAAAACACATTGCACATTGCATTCTAATAGCTATGCCTGCATGACGTTCAAGTAATCTTATTTGTACACAATAGGGTCATAGGATTTACTTATTAGCATTGTGTTAATAGTTATTTTGAATTGCGGAATTTTATTAAGTGTTACTTGTATCGTTAGGCGGCACAGTATGCGCTAGATCCGTCAAGCTGGTAGACGGCGGGGGCGAGAGCGCCGCGCGCGCCGCCTGGTGGGCCGAGCTGCGCACCGAGCTGCGGGCGCATGCGCGCGCACTGCGCTGCACCGCCGTGCTCGCCTACGCCGAGAGGGCGTCCGTACGGTGAGTGGGGGAGGGGGGAGTGAGCGGGAACTGCGGGTGCATGCGCGTGCACTGCGCTGCACCGCCGTGCTCGCCTACGCCGAGAGGGCGTCCGTACGGTGAGTGGGGACGGGGGGAGTGAGGGGGAGCTGCGGGCGCATGCGCGCGCACTGCGCTGCACCGCCGTGCTCGTCTGTACCGTACTGGACCGTACGGTGAGTGACTGTGGCGCACGCTGCATTACATGTCTCGCCTTGGTAGAAAAATAAATGTCATACGTGATACAATGTGAAACTATAGAAATTATGTATATTAATATAGTTATTTTGTTGCAGTGAGGACGTATGCGTTCTTTCTGCTTCTGGAACTGCCGCAGTGATCAACTTAGATTGTGATTTTACTTCAGAAGAACCTACTTTAAGTAAGTTTATGTCTTTAATAATAATAATTTTATTATATATACCAAATGAGGACCGTCGTGGCGCAGAGGCACAGCGTCTGGCTGTAAACGCGACGGTTGTGGTTTCGATCCCGCTCGGTGAGAATGAATTATTTCCATTTTCTTCGCTCTGGCAACAAGACAAAGCGCGGCGTTGAGTTCTGCCACTCAACACGCAATGCCTCGAATGACGGAAAGGTTCCTTCAACCTAAGGTTCCCTCTGCCTATCCTGCTATGTGCGGGATACAGCGTGAAGCTAAATATAATATACATACTGTTCTTGCCAGCTGTCTTTATATTTCAATACTGTTATCCAAAGTGCCGATTTGTTACAACTTAACATGAATAAAATATTTACGTACCTGTTTAGTTGTAGGGTTATTACGCGTTATTTTGCAGGATATAATAGTAAAAGATCATAACTAAATATATGTAATATATAATAATATGAGGCATTCCTGCCATAACGGAACAGCATCTGACTGTAAACGGTAGCGGGTTCGACTTCCAACCGAGGGAATAAAATATTTTCATTGCCCCAGTCTGGTAAGAATACAATCGCGACAGTGAGTTCCACCACTCAACACGCAATGTCTCGAAAATTGAGCGGTGCGTGGAGAATGTAGTGTTTTAACAGTGATTTTCTCAGTGTACCTGCTATATACGGGATACCGTGTGAAAACAAAAAATATACAATATTAGTAATATTACAATTTCCAGTAACAACCGGTTCCAAAAACACATTGGACGAGGCGGAAACCGAACCTTGTTCCATAGCGCATGTGCCCTACACGCCCGGCGCGGGGCCCTACCGCGCCGAGCTCGCCACCTGCGGGGGATGCAGGTATTGAGATATGGTGGGGGTGCTCTGGGGTATCATGAGATACTAGGGGAATTGTATGATATAGTGGAAAATTAATTGATATTATGAGGAATTTGTAATAGTTTGAAATGATTTTTACACATTTAATTTTTAATAACAATAAATTGTTGACATAATATAAATGTATTAACTAACATAACAATCGAAGGTTCTATTGAAAATAAATTAAAAAAAAAACTGAATATGCGCTGTTGTATAAATATACATTAAATGTAATCATTAAGAATTTCATAAGGGTCATACCACCATATCAACTCAGAAACCAAACCTAAACGAACATTCGTTCCGATTCAACTGTTCGTGAGTCGGTCCCGAGTCGATACGCTTACGTTAGGTTTCGCATAGTGTGCTTTGCAGTAGGCAGTTTCATACTAAGAGTACTGAGCGGCCCGAGTTTATACTTTTATGTTTCCTTTCCGAGTTGATATGTGTGCTATGACCCTAGACTACCATAATATGTCTGTTTAAACGAAAAATAGAGATCTCTAGATGGTTGAAGAATTAATAAATATAGTAAGACAATACATATTTACTATATATTTTTGTTAATTTCCCAGACGAGCTCGAGTGCCGTCGGTCCTGTTGGCGACGTGCGCCAAACCCAACAGGCTGCCGTCGTACGCCAAGGCGGTCACGCTGACGGCTGTGGGTTGGTGGCCATTTTGCTTTTTTTATAGGAATACATTTTTTTTAGTTATAACTATTAGATTTGTTGATTTTTTTTGGCGCATCGGCACAGTGTCTGTCTGTACTTGCTATACTATACAACTAGTATTGAGCGGCGGAAGCTAACGCCACGCTTAGTCTTTTTACCAGAGCTGCGGGGAAATTATAGTAAATAATTTCCCGGAGTTACAATTGAACCCACAACCCTCGCTGTGCCGCTGTGCCGCTGTGCTGCTGCGCCACAAGGGTGTACAGCACGTTACTCACCCGCAGCGGCCCGCGGGCGCCGCGCGGTGGGCTCGGAGGCGGGCGCGCGCGACCTGTCCGACCAGCTGCCTTTCTTGGAGTACGAGCTGCACAAGCTGCTGCTGGCCAAGCTGCGCATGCAGGTAACGTCCGGAAGCGAAGCTAGAAACAAATCTTTAGGGTTTCCTAGATCTAGTATTTATTTGAATAGACTCGTTTGAAAGATAAAATCCTTCCGAAATAGTATAATGTGTACAGCCTAATTTCCTCCACATCCTTTCTAATTAAAAAACACTTGAGTGTTAATGGTTCTCACCTGGGGACAGTGAATAAGTTCCACTCCCGCAGGGCGCCAACGCGCTGTTCGCGCTGCAGACGCAGGTGGCCATCGGCGAGCGCTCGGTGATGGCGCTGGCGAGCGGCACGGCCGTGCGGCTGGCGCTCCTGCCGCCGCCCGCGCCGCCGCGCATCAAGGTGCGCACTGTATTGCTTTTATCTTACTTCACTAAATGCCATTGATGATGAGATTCGGTTACGAGGCGATTTTTTATATTTACAATTTTCCAGGCGTCCGAAAATGATAAAAATGCAATTGATATACAAAAGGCGCTGTGGGACACCTTCACCGCTAACAAAGCAGCAAACGGGTACGATATAGGTTCGTATTTGTACAAATACTTTAGATAAAAATAAGTATAACGGTTTTTAGTTTTTAATTACAGCTTCGATCCAAATTCGAACGATGAATTATTTTCGTTCCTCCATTCTGGTAAAGCTCAAGTACAAGTACAGCGTTGAGTTCCGCCTCTCGCAATGCCTCGAATACCAACGGAAGCAATTAACAGTATCTTAAGAGTAGTTTCATCCAGCAGTGTGAATCTGAAGTACAATAAAAATTTTATAATATATAACACAATAATTCTAGCTGTTGTTTCAACTTTAAAAAAATGTGTTTAAAACATAAAGCTTGCAATAACTTTACTCATAATATTGTCTATATTTGGCCCTATAAGCCCTTATTTGCAATACCTAAATACCTAAATTCAAAACAAAATATGCTTCTAATAACTTTGTGTCACGTGCTTGCAAGAGTTTTAATTATAAGTATTGCGATTTGGACATATTTAATTTAGCATACACAAATTTCAAAAATTGTATTAAGAAACGTAATTTTAAGTGTAGTTAAGGTTTTAGAATTAGTCAATTTTCATTGTTTCGTTGTTGAGTGATTATTTTCTATTATTGAGTGATTATTCTTAGTTTTTTAGTTTGTCTTGTACTTATATTATTATATATTATGTAATATATTGTGTTCTTTATACATAACTAGTGTTTGAGAAGTGTACGTGTTTGGTAATTTGTGAAAACTTAATTGGTCTTTGTTTTTTTTTTTTATGTTTTATATTGAAAATATTTTACTGTACTGTATGTTTCCCTTAAAAATTAAAACGCCTTAAACGTTAAAATAAAATAAAATAAAAAATAATAAAAAAAAAAATAATTAGAGACTTTCTTCCATCGACGACCATCTTTCTAGCAGTAATAGAATCCCCCGTAGAAAAAACGATTCATCTTTTGAACAACAACCTGAAAAATGGATTCATGGATTGTGATCCATGAAACGATCCATTTATCAGTTTCTTCGAAAGAGTGCAAGCGCTGCTCGCTTAAACCATGTGCCATTGACCAAAACAAGTGGTAATCGGAGGGAGCTATGTGCGGTGAATACGGCGGGTGGGGTAGAACTTCCCATTGAAGCGTTTTCGATACGTTTTGCCTGGTTTTGCCATATGTGACCAAACATGGTCTCTGCTTGAATAGTGGCCGCTTTTCTTTTAGATCTCGACTCAAACGCATCAACCGAAGTCGATAGCGAGCTCCCCTGATAGGTTCATTAGGTTTGAGCAGCTCATACTAAATGCCCTGCCCTGCAACGCCCTGTTGATCCCACTAAATGCAGAGTAACAAAGTTCTGTACATATCCCACGATTTTGTACGCTTCAGATTATCGTAGTGAATCCACTTTTCATCTGCAGTGATAATTCGGCGCAGAAAAGGCGGCGGCGCTTTTTCTTTTCTGCCATTGAAGCAGCAATACACACATGAGAAAACGTAGTGCATCGTCTCACTTCACTTCATACGGCAATGTCTGTGCCAATAATGTCCTTCCTTTGAGATCATTCCTAACGCTCTTAAATGCTTTGAAACTGTTGAAGTATCTACTTGCAATGTTTTTCCAAACTCTACTAGCATCTGACATCGATTTTGATCAAGCAATGCCTCCAATTCAACGTCTTCAAACTTTGTCAGTGCTCTAGAAAGTTCTTTGTCTTTATAAAATTGGTAAATATCATTATTTTTAAAACGCCTAAACCAGTCTCTACATGTTGTATTCGATAGTGCATTGTCACCATATGTATCAACAAGAATTCTGTATACTTTAGCTGCAGATTTCATTTGAATTAAGCAGTGCATCAAAATTCCCCGCATATGGTAGACATATAGTCTAGAATTTGAGAATTTTTAGAATACATATAGAACTACTCAGCTGATGCGTTACCGTATAGAATTCCAAGCACAGAGTGCTGCAACGTCATCTTTTAAGAAACAGCGAGGACTTATTCAAGGACCTTTAATTTTATAATTCGAACCAGCAGTTATCAAGATAAGCGCTGAACGCGCACCAAACATACTGCAGTTTAATAATATTATTGTATACAGTATATATTAAAGGTTTCTTAACAGGTCCAACGGAAAACAGTACAAACGGATCGTTACCGGAAACGGAAGACGAACCTCCCATATTAGATTTATGCGCGGATAAAGATACCTGCGTATTGGAATTGGATGAAGCTGAAGATGTAAGGACTTTTTTATTTATTTTTTTGTACTGATACACTCTGGTTTCCGCTTTCCTCATAATTTTAAATATTGGATGTTAAGTGGCTGTGTATAATACAGTATTGTTTTGAATGGAAACTAAAATAATATAAGTAGGAATCGAACCCACGACCGTCCCGGTCGCAGTCAGAGGCTGTCACACTACGCCATAATAATTTTTAGGTATTTAAATAATATGTCAATTCTGTCTTCATTTTATTTTACACGTAACTATTTGCTAAAAAAAAGTAAGAGTACAGTTTTAGCAAATTTGGTCTTTAGGCGATTGCCTTCATTTGATTGGATATTCAATAATCAAGATCAATACAGCAACTTAATTCATTAGAATTGAACTTCATTAAATAATATAAAATAAATTATTAGTTATTAGGCAATTGAGTGTTTGCAGTAACTCCTAAAACCGCCGGCAGGTGGAGACGGCGCGCGCGCTGGCGGTGCGGCGCGCGCACCTGCAGGTGTGCACGAGCGCGCTGCGGCCCGCGCCGGCCCGCGCGCCGCCGCACGCCTTCACGCAGGTGTGCGCCGCAGACCAGTTTGATCCGAACACATTGGCTGGAAATAATGATGTTTTCAATAGAATTTATATGATTTGTAGCAAACCATTGTTACCAACCCACTGAACCAAGTAGTCACACTGATTTATCGTAGTATACACAATTGTGTACACTAGGGATAAAATTTACAATTGCGTATTTTAAAATTTATAAATTTACAACTCACATAGCTCTGGTAATTAGCATCCATAGAATTACAATATTGGTTCATAAAATATCAATATTAATTTAAAACTTCATGAAATACTAACTGAATTTCACTATATCATCGAATCTTCAACGATTAACGATTTCGCCCTCATATTTGGTCATATCGTAAAATAGGATGTCCTCAAATAGTCTGAGCATCATCACTAGTACCGGTGTCCGGTGCCTCCTCAAGTACTCTGAGTACACACACTAGCACTAGTGCTCGTGTCCAGTGCCTCCACAAGTATTTCGAGACAAGGATGATTTCTACTTGCAGGTGTGGCGCGCGCGGCTGACGGCGCTGCACGCGGCGGAGCGCCTGGCCGGCAGCGCGCTGTGCGGCGCCGCCTACAAGCTGCGCCGCCTGCAGCCCGCCGCGCTCGCGCCGCCCGCCTTCCAGCTCGACGCGCCCGAGGTGCCTTACGCCCACCACGCACTTACCATGTCTCCCGTCTCACCATGTCTTATTTAATCAATCTTAAAACTGTTCGATCCAGGATGAAATTCAACTGGTAGTAACCGGCACCGCTATCCCTCTCTACGACCCGGCCAGAGCGGAGCACACCAACGGGGCGGAGAGAGACGGACACGCGGACGGGGACGACGATATATTCGCGCTGGACGAGGAGCAGCTGGCGAAACCCGCGCCGGAAGTTGTGGACGACAAGTATAGTGGACCCGTGAGTTTTATATTCAATATTATTTTATACACTTTTGAGACTTAGTCCTAGTTATATTTTGTTCCCTATTATCTAGTTTCTTGCAATCCACTGGTGGTGCGTGTTGCCTGTACCATGAGACTCCGAGATATATATATATATATATATATATATATATATATATATATATATATATATATATATTATAGATATAGATATATATATATATATATATATATATATATATATATGTATTTTTATATAAAGACGTTTCCAGGTTGTTCTTGATTATTTATTAACAAAGACATGTAATTTGTTTTCACTGTATGTAGTGTCAGTAGATTACTTTCTAACTATCTACTTACTAGGGTCATACTTTTCTCAGCACTTATTTTGACATTTGTCCAAGAATTAGGAGTAAAAATGAACGCCATGTCTTCTGCATAGGATATGATTCTTGCTTGTGCTAGCTGCATGTTGCACAGATCATTTATATACACAAGAAATAATGTAGGGCCTACAACACTTCCTTGGGGAACTCCATATGTCACAGTGGCTTTCTCACTATATAAATTCGCCCAATTTAACCATTTGCTTTCTTTCTGATAAGTAATCCCAGAATAATGAGAGGTATTTCCCCCAAATACCGGCCTTTTCCAGTTCATTTATAAGGGTGGGAAGGGAGACAGTATCAAACGCTTTCTTGAGATCTAAGAAGAAATATAAATATTTATTGCCTTGTCGAGTTGCCTTTTGACCATCTCAGTGAGGGCTGTTATTGCATCTTCTGTAGATTTTCCTCGTTGAAACCCAAATTAAGAACGAGATATTATGTCAAATTTATCCAAATAATTAAGAAGCCTATTGTGATATTTTTTTCAATAATTTTGGATATTGCCGGTAATACTGAAATAGGCCTGTAATGGTTCATATCAATCCTGTCTCCTCCCTTGTATACTGGCGTTATTAGGGAACATTTTAGCGGGGCAGGGAAAATGCCAGAAGTAAAACAAAGATTTGCCAGGTGGGTAAATCATAATAATCATAATCATATAAATAGGTATAATCTCATGTTTTATATGCTTCAGGAATTTGGTGGATATATTGTCCCAGCCATGGGCACTGTCCGATTGTTTACTTCGGCTACATAAGTATCCATAATAACAAAAGACTGGGATTGTGTTGGGATTGCTTTTAAAAGTTTCTCATTGTTTTTATCACCGTTAATTTTTTGGGCAAGGTCCAGTCACAAAAAACCTACAGTCACAAAAAAATCATTGATTGCATCAGATGATGCCAATACGGAGTTGGTTTGATATTTATTAGTTCTATGTTTTGACTTTTATTTTTATTTGTGTATGTTATATTTTTTATTTTTTTCCATAGTAGCTTATTATTTTTCATCGAGTTAGCCATTTGTTGTCATTCATATTTTATTTTAATTTTTTTAATTAAATTATTACAAAAGTTTCTATATCGTATATAAATATTTCTTTTACGTTGTCCTGTGGTTTTTTTTTAAACTTTCTGTAGTTTGTTGCGAATGTTTATACACCGTAAGATTACAGGCGTATACTTGGCTTGATTATTCTTTTACATTTTAAAATTTGTCTAATCGTGGTATTTTCATTAATAGTCATGCTTATTTTATCTATTAAAGGTTTCGTTACCAGAATTGCATCGTCACAGAAAAGTAATTCAGGCAGATGTGGTTCCTTTAAGTATTTTAAAGCTTGGTCAAAATCTATATTAGTAGATATTTCATGTACAGGACTAATATTATTTTGCTTAGATAACACTAACAGTGTAGAATAATGGTCGGTGATAGTACTTTGTAAAATAGCTATGACTGCTTCAAATTTCTTTTTATTAAATTTGAGAATAAAATGGTCTAAGCAATTTCTATTCCTAGTAGCTAACGTGAGTCCGGGTAGTGTGCCATAGGTTGAGGGGGAACGATAAATGTACATAATCGTACTATTTAAAAGCTCGACCTTAAGACAAGATGCTTGGGAAAGTTAAATTTCTTTTACATTCGACTTAAATATATTTATCACATAAACTACCACGTCGTCATTTTGGTTTTGTTGATAAGAAGTCGCGTAACAGTTATAATATTTAACCAGCACTCAGTAAGAACAATCGAATCCATATCAAAAGAAAGAGTATTTAAATTTGCTAAGAAATCATCAAAATTGCAATATATACTTTTAATATTTTGTGAGATATATAGAAGATAGTTAAGTCGTTTTTGTGTACATGCACATATTTTGGTAGGTCACAATAGTCGCATTCAATACTTCTTGCTAGCGTTGAGCTGTCTCTTTCATTCAAAGTTTGCTTAATTTCATCCATTACTTTAGTGTTAATATAGAAGTGTAGAATGGAGATTGTTATTTAGAAGTAATCTGAGTTTGTCATGAAGAAACAGCAATATTTAATAGGTGAGGATGTATAACTTTTACAGTATTTATGTATATGGCTTTAAATGTTTGTCAGCAACTGAGTAGTTTGCCAGCGGAGGCTTAAGTTCACGTTAAGAACAGAAAGTTTAAAACAATTTAGCTCTAGAGCAGATTAAATTCAGAAAAAAAATTAAAAGATAGAGACAATAAGAACAATATACCTACTGAGTATTGTCGAGGTATCTTTAAATAGTCAAATGAGCTTCGATGCTTGAGGATGCCCATTCAAAACTTGTTGTACTTGAATTTAACTTCTGACCGATATAATCTGAGTGTGTTCATTTTGTCGCACGTATACTTTTCCGTAGGCAGTTCAGCAAAACTTAATTTTTTTAGATTTTATTAAATCTCTAGCCAGGAAGTACAGACGAGCAGCTTTTGGAGTTAGATGTTCAACCAAATATACAGGGGTATCATCCTTAATCCCAAGTCCAAGGTGGTTGACGCAGAGCTTGCTTTTATACTTGACATTATACGATTTTGCCATCTTTAGGAGATCATTCTTAAGTATAGTTGATTAGTTTCGACAAAAATGGCGGCGATTTATTTTGGATTGATTTTGGTCTGACTATAGTATGTATATTATATATAATATAATATAGATATATATTAGATATATATAATATATATATATATATATATATATTATATATATGTATATATTATATATATATATATATATATATATATATATCTATATATATATATATAGATTATATATATATATATAATAGATATATGTATATATATATATATATATATATATATCTAATATATATATATATATATATATATAATATATATATAGTATATAGATTATATATATGTAATATATATATGGATATATATATATATATATATATATATATATATATAATAGATATATATATATATATATATATATATATATATATAGATATATATATATATTATATATTATATATATTTAACATCAAACTTAGTTATATACAGTCCACTGTTTTGGAGAGACTAAGAACCATCTGGACGAGGTCATCTTTGTTTTCGCTAGGTTTTTTTTTGAACATTTTTAATTTCAAAACATTACTTCCTACTATTCATTTGTAATTCCTCAATCTTACTTTCTAGCATGGTGATATGATTTTGATCTTGTTTAGCCTGACCTTTTGTTTGAATTCTTCATTTTAAGCAGCAAGATAAGAAACAGAATTTTCAATATTATAGTTTGACTGTTGACTGTCCTACAAAATCGAATTAACTTTCCTAAGCTCATCAGCCTGATGGGACGCAGATGATGTCATTAGTTTACGCATTTGTTCTGTAAAAAAATTCAATTTGCTAGTAACAGTCTTCCGTCTGCACCCTAAATCTCTTTTTTCGATGGAAAACAAAGCTCAGTGGTGTAGCGGTCAAATCGGCATCAGAAGCAGATTTATCAAGAGTTTCTATATCTATTTCTTTATCTAAACTTTTAGAAGATTCTTCTATTTCTTTATCTAAAGTTTTAGAACTTTTAAAAGACACTTCTGTCACCGTAGATTTCGGTAAAATAAGATTAGCGCAAGGTGCCTTACCAGAATTTTCAGGCAATGTCACAGGTGGCGGCGGCGTTCGTTACAGTGGCATTTTGAACAACGTACTAGGGCAGCAGAGCTATTATAGGAAGTATAATTGACAAGCAAGTTATTAGTAGTTAGATAACTTACAAAAGTGGTTAAAAAGGACTAGGGTCTAAGTAATCTGGCGACAATCGACGTTTCTAAACAAAAAGTCCTTTGCATTTGCGTTTATTAGTTGAATGCGCTTACAATTTAAAGATGCACACCGCCCTCGGACGTTGCCATTGGTCACACCTCTTGGGGCAGGAACAATAAGCGGATGAGCGTTGCTGCTAAGGACGATGAGTCCTCAACTAGGCGCGGTCAGCACTGTTAAGATCTCTTCTTACATCTTCTTCCACTTAGCATTATCCCGGCCTATTGCCAGGGTCTGCTTTCCTACTTAGTCTACTCCACTTTGCACGGTTTTGAGCATCCTCAGTGGTTAGTCCATTGGCTCTCATGTCGTGCGTCACGACGTCCAGCCATCGCTTCCTTGGGCGTCCGGGGGGTCTTACTCCAGGGACAGACATATGAAGGCATTTTCTTCCGACGTAGTTCTTAGGCCGGCGCAAAACGTGGCCATACCATCTCAGACGACGCTCTTGGAGCTTATCCGCTACGTCACGGACCCCAAGACTACCTCGAATGAATGTGTTGCGTATGCGGTCAGCCCGAGTAACGCCACACATCCACCTCAGCGTCTTCATCTCCGTTACGTGAAGCTCCTGAGTGTGCCGAGATAATGCTGGCCAACATTCGCTGCCGTATAGAAGAACTGGTCGGATCATGCTCTTGTATATCAGCCCCTTGAGTTTGGGCGGTATTCTGCGATCGCAGACCACACCAGTGACCTCCCGCCATTTGGCCCAAGCAGCGCTAACCCGGGCGTGGACATCGTAGTCGATGCCTCCGGACTCGTGCATAATGGATCCAAGGTACCTGAACTTCTCCGACTTAACGGCTGGCTCAGGCCCGATGTGGATGGTGCTCGAGTCTGGGTTCCCGCAAGCCTTGGACTCGGTCTTTGACACATTCAGTTTAAGACCACCGTTCTCAAGCGCACCCTTCCAGGCATTCACTTTACGCTCCAGCATCAGTCGGTTCTCGTCAATGAGTACTATGTCATCGGCATACATCATCAGCCATGGAGGCTGGTCCTGGATGTGAGCCGTGACAGTATCTAGCACTACATTAAACAAAAGTGGACTAAGAGCTGAGCCTTGGTGAACCCCTACTGTAATTGGGAAGGGTTTGGTATCGCCAACAGCGGTCCTAACTGTAGAAACAGAGTCGTTGTACATGTATCTGATAATAGCAACATAGGATTCAGGGATCCCTTTGGATCGCAGTGCCCACCAGATACACTGACGTGGCACGCAGTCAAAGGCCTTCTGCAGGTCTAAGAATGCCACATGCAGAGCTCTCCTCTTTTCCCTGTGTGCCTCCATCAAAATTCTGAGGGCAAAAATGGCGTCCGTAGTGCCTGATCCTGGCTGAAATCCATATTGACACTCAGAGACAGTACACTCTCGGCGGAGCCTGAGGGCAATCACGCGCTCGAAGAACTTCATGGTGTGACTCATAATCTTAATGC
Organism: Dione juno; assembly: GCA_037127375.1. Taxonomy (NCBI): domain Eukaryota; kingdom Metazoa; phylum Arthropoda; class Insecta; order Lepidoptera; family Nymphalidae; genus Dione; species Dione juno. Next base: position 1,040,330 of record JAXRJS010000070.1, on the reverse strand, counting down.
CCCTATAACTACCGCAATCTTGAACACTGCCCCTTCCTTTGTAAATAGGGATAATAAATCTGTGGCCGCCATTGATGTGGCATCGTCCCAGTGTTCAAAATGCGGTTAAAAAGATCAGTAAGCATGAGCACACCACGTGAGCCTAACGATTTCCACGCTTTGATCGGAATATCGTCAGGTCCCACCGCCTTGCCGTTCTTCATGCGTCGAAGACAATTCCGAGTTTCATCAAGGGTTATTGGAGCAATAAGTGCCAGGTTAGGAGGTGGTTCAGACGGAATACTACCCGGGTGCTGAGTATTCAGCAGCACCAAGAAGTAACTTCTCCACCTCTCCTTCACAGAAGCATGACTACAAAGCAGCTTGCCCTGGGAATCTCTGACGCAAAGACATTTTGTGATATCTTGCGTCGCTTTATCCCGAGCACGTGCCAATTTGTAGATGAGCTTATGCCCCTCCACAGTTTCAAGTTTATCATATAGAGGTAATAAACTTTCACTGCGGGCTCTGGCTACAGCTCTTTTGCTGGCACGTTTCGCTGCTATGTACTCCAGTCTGTCTTCCGGAGAGTTGGAACGCTGCCACTCCTTAAATGCAGTCTTCTTATCATGAATCACCTCTTGTACCTTGTCATTCCACCACCATGTCTCCCTGTCCATAATACGTCCTCCCTTAGAAACGCCAAGAACATGTTTACCAGCCGTAATAATTGCTGACTGAGCTCGATCCCAAGCATCCTGAGCAGTTTCGGTGTTAGTTGTTAAATTTTGACTGTTAACCTCTGCCAGAAAGTCGGTCTGCATAGGTCCATTCAGCAACCACCACTTGATCTTAGACTTACGCGTCTCGGCTAATTTCTTTATCGGGGTAACGACATAATCCATGACAAGAAGACGATGTTGGGCCGTGAGGCTTTCACCAGGAATGACTTTACAGTTAGTTACCTTGCCAACATGACACCGCCTGGTCAAAAGGTAATCTATTTGGGTTGAATGGAGTCCACTCGCATACGTAATAAGATGCTGCGGATTCTTTTGGAAGAACGTATTCACGATGGCCAGATCAGATGCAATACAGGTTCTTAGGATATTTTCGCCCTCTATATTGCGGCGACCGTGACCAAAACCACCGTGGACACGTTCATACGTATCCGCAGCCCACGTGACCGTTAAGGTCTCCCCCAACTATGATCACCTCGGTAGATGGTATAGCGAGTAGAACGTCTTCATATTGCTCCCAGAATGACTCCTTTTCGGCCCCGCTACAACCAGCCGGGGGAGCGTAAGCACTGATTAAGTTGGCGATAGCCCCCTCAACCAGTACCTTCACCCGCATCAGGCGGTCGCTGCGTCGGTCAACTTCGAGGAGACCATTCCGTAGCTCTTCAAACCACTGCTACACCAGTTTTACCGGAAGGAGACCCAGTGTATATGAGCTGGTAACCCTGTCCGATGATACGGGACTTATTGCCCTTCCAGCGGGTTTCCTGAAGGAAAGCACACTGGACCCGACGCCTCATGAGTACATCTGTTAGTTCCCTGCATCGTCCGGTTAGAGAGCCAATATTCCACGTTGCAAAGCGGAGTTTCCATCTGGGTACTTTCTTCTTTAGCCGTGTCCGTACTTGACACGGTAGCCCTTGCCCATTTAACACAGGTGTAGGGCGATGTGCCTGCGCGTCGTTTAGCGGCGACGCCCTAGCAGTACCCAGCAACATCTTTTTCCTTTTCATATGGGTGGCAGGTGGCGGCTTTTTAATGGAGCGATTGCCATCTGACCTCCAAAACCCATTTTTGTGGGAAAAGCCAAGGATGAGAGGGGACAAGATTAGTAGAAAAGGGGGGGGGGGGGTAAGGACACCACTTTCATAGATTGGGAAGGAGTATGACAGTGGTGGCTCGAGGATCCGGGGCCGCGTACCCGTATGCCCAGTACCAATATCCGACGGATATTTGGCCAGACACCCTTTGGATATCTCTTCTTACATATGCACTCCCTATTATTTTTGCCCGATTTTTTATTTTTATTTGATAAATAATACCACAAAATAAAAAGCGAACCAGTGGTCCCGTTAACACATCTGCACCCCTCAGAAGTTCGGGGGAAGGAGGAAATTGTGTTCACAGCTTCATTGCGCTGCACTTTGTCTAAATTAAGTACTTATATATTACCAGTATATCATTACTGTATTTATAAATAATAGAATACAATCTATGACAATTGGGTTCAACGGCCTTACACAAGCCGCAAACGGCGCAGGGGGCGAGCGGCGTGGCGCTGTCGACGCTGGGCGTGGTGCAGGGCAGCCGGGCGGCGCGCCGCGTGTGCGCGCTGCGCCTGCTGTTCGTGCGCGAGACCACGGCCGTGCGCGAGCTGGGCGGCCTGAGCGGCTTCTTGCATACCTTTACTTGCGAGGTAGGGTGCCTTTTTATACCTTTAGTTTACTTTTATATATTAAATATAATATTATATATATATATATATATATATATATATATATATATATATATATATATATATATATATATATATATATATATATATATATATATATATATATATATTATATAATATATTTCAACCGTCCAGAGGAAGAGATATGAGGAGGTTGATGCCAGTGGACGAGGCAAAAGACGTATGCACGGACCGTAGCGTCAGACGCTCCGGTCTCTGTGGCTACGCTGCTGGGGTTAAACTGTGTAGCTCAAAAAAATGTGTTGTACAGGTGCTGGCCATAGTGCGCGCGTACACGGCGGCGCTGGGCGGCAACGCGCTCACGTCGCTGTACCTCGCGCACCTGCTGCTGCACCACAACGCGCACAAGAACCAGGTATACACTCACACGCACGCACACGCGCACAAGAACCAGGTATACACTCACACGCACGCACACGCGCACAAGAACAGGTATACACTCACACGCACGCACACGCGCACAAGAACAGGTATACACTCGCACGCACACGCGCACAAGAACCAGGTATACAATCACACGCACGCACACGCGCACAAGAACCAGGTATACACTCACACGCACGCACACGCGCACAAGAACCAGGTATACACTCACACGCACGCACACGCGCACAAGAACAGTTATACACTCACACGCACGCACACGCGCACAAGAACAGGTATACACTCACACGCACGCACACGCGCACAAGAACAGGTATACACTCACACGCACGCACACGCGCACAAGAACCAGGTACACACTCATACGCACGCACACGCGCACAAGAACCAGGTATACACTCATACGCACGCACACGCGCACAAGAACCAGGTATACACTCATACGCACGCACACGCGCACAAGAACCAGGTATACACTCACACGCACGCACACGCGCACAAGAACCAGGTCTACACTCATACGCACGCACACGCGCACACGCACCAGGGAGACACTCATACGCACGCACACGGGCACAAGAACCCGGTCTCCACTCCCACGCACGCACACGCGCACAAGAACCAGGTATACACTCATACGCACGCACACGCGCACAAGAACCAGGTATACACTCACACGCACGCACACGCGCACACACACACAACGCTCTTACGTTGTGTGTGTGCGCGTGTGTGTGCAACAATGGGTTTTCACGTCGCCAAGGCTCCGGGCTGGCAGTTGATGATATCACTTTATTGCCGAAAATTTCACGAACTGCACTCAATGAGTCATTGGAGGTGTGACATGTTGCTCCAACTTTTTGATTAAAACCATCGAAATCCTGCAGCGTTGGAGCTAAGAAGTTTGTAACATGGCAATATACCGCTCTGTATTCACTGTAACAGTGTGGACACACTTCCTCTTTCATCTTCAAAGAAATAAAATCCATCCTCGCGCTGACAATGCTGCCCATACAGTAACCTTAGGTGAATGCAGCAGTTTATAATTCTTTATTTTCGGATTGGTGTCACTACAACACCTGCAATTTTGCCTGTTTACATCCCCGTTCAGGTGGAAATGTGCCTCGTCTGAGAAAAAAATGTTGGTAAAGCTCGTAAACTTCTCTATAATTTGGTTGTAGGTAGTTGGCAAATTGCTGCCTAGTGTCAGGATCTTGAGGCATTGATGCCTGTACCATTTGGATTTTAATATATATGAATTAAAATGTAAATCTTTATGAAAAATGCGGCTTAAAGAAGTTCTGGGCACATTTAAGACGCTAGACCGCTTTCGAGCCTCAGCTCGAAGGTGGTCTAGTCTTGGTCACTTGGTAGACAGTCTCTCAAGACTTGGTTGCTCACGAACAGACGCTCTTACACTCTTGATTGGTTGATTTAACGTTGAACCTGTCTTCTCAAATTTTTCTACCCATTGGTTTTTATTAACATTTACCATAAAATAATATTTAATTTTAATTTATATTTTAATTTCAGGGACAATGTCTACTTTCTGTTGGCGGCGACGTTGTTCATATCACTTATTAGTTAGTAACATATCGTTTGTATGACGTCATATGATAAAAAGGAATATAATGAAAAGTGTATGTAAATGTAATATTCTCTAGTATTAAGATTTTAAACTGCCTTTTTTCTATTATAAGTTTCCTGTAAATTGAGCTCTATGACAATGGTGTTAAGTTCTTTTTTAGTTTATTTATGTTTATAAAGGTATTTCCTTTAAAGAGCCTACACACCAGAAAATAGTTAAGCACAAATAAGAGCAATTAAAAAAAACTGGATTTTAAATTTGATTTATATTTTTGTATATATTACAATTTGCGATGTGTTTTATAAAAATATCACAATGTATTTTTTTACTTGTTTACATTGAGAAACTATCTTTATCAACCGCCCCCCCCCCCCCTCCACCCCCTACCCTGTCTAATAAATAATCAAACAAAAAAAAATTAATTATAACTAAACAACCTCATCAGCTTTGTAATTTAATATTATTAATACTCGAATAGATTATAAGATATGTATGGACTGCTTGCCATCATTTTTTTATGTTTTTTAAATCTGAACTGCAAAAAAATTTGAACACAGCGGTTAAACATAATTATTATGTGAACCTTCTTTAAATGTTCAACCGAAATAGAACTAAAAACTATTTTATTTTATTTTGTCTTAATGTCTCAGTGATAACTGATAAGTGATTCAAGTTGTTTGAAGCTAAACTGTAATCAATAAATTAATAAGCCTCTTAATGACTAAATAGATTATTATAAAAGAGAACTTTCATTTTGTATTATTTCTATATAAATCTAATTTAGCTTTTGTTTATGCAATTTTAATGGAATAGAGCGTGGAGTGTCGCAAAAGTGTCAAATTCAAATATTATTAACAATTAAAATATTCCCAAAACAATTTTTTTTCTTTCTGCAATATAAGTTTTTTTGTGTAATAATTGATTATAACAATTTGAATTTGTTGTTTGGTATTACTGAAAATTGTCAACGTCTCACTTTAAACGCGACGGTTGTAGGTTCGATTCCTACTCGGGGAGAATTAATGACGTTAATTTTTTTTGCTCTGGTAAAAATACTATAAAATGCTGAATCGAAAAATTAAAGTAATAAAAAAATGCTACTACTTTTTAAATGAATGAAAAAAAGAATGTTATGATATATCTCTCCGTTCTCCCCTCTATTTAATTATTGTCAGATAAACATTTTTTTTATTTTTCTTTTGTGACATTTTCGCCTTTTAGTTAGTGTCTACTGTTTTCTATGATGTTAGTTCAACTGGACTTTGGTGCTACGAAGTTTATAATATTAAAGTTTCTTTTTTTCTAAATATTTTAGATAATTTCGAAGAGATTTTTGGGCCAATTTATATGCTTTCTAATCGTCTTTTTCACTGTAGTTTTTCAATAATAGGTAAATATCTTAATCATTTTTTTTTTGTGTACTTACGACTGAACAATCAATAATTTTGGTTTGTTATAATAATTACTATTAATATATTTTGTACCTTTTGCCAATACATTTTTATTATATTTAATGTGAAATGAAAATAAATGTTTTCTGTAAATGTTGATGTTTTTTTTTTAATTTTCTTTCAGGGATTTTAATTATTGGTTTATATAATACTGGATAAAATGAAACTTGAATATCATCTCTAAGATCGAAATAAGGTAGTGTCCGACCGAAAATTTGGTTTCTGTTTCGATTTTGGTTGTGTTTCGGCAGAAAAATGAGTTTCGGTTTAGATTCGGTTTCGGTGATGAACCTGCTGAAACTACAACCGAAATCGAAACTGCGTTCAGGAGTTGCCGCGCTGTGCTCGGTCATGATCGGTCATGGAGTGACTTGCTTGTGTTCGCAATGCGTTTTGTGTGTCGTGTGTTTTGTTTTAAATTCGGTAAGTTTTAACATGTGATAAGGTATAGAGTTACAGTATATAGTAAACATCGAAATATATTTATTTATTATTTTAACAAATAAATACATTGATTTTATAGTACAGTCAAGTTTAATATAACTATCTAAATATTTGGTTATCTATCGTAATCAAACATTAGTTAGGTATATTTTAAAGTGTCCCGGGATTGGAACCCTCGACTCATGGAAACAAAAAAACCGCGGTATTCATAAAACTACTATATAAAATTTGAACACAGCGGTTTTTTTTGTTTCCATGAGTCGAGGGTTCCAATCCCGGGACACTTTAAACATCATTAAAATATTCCTAACTAATGTTTGTTTTTTTAAGTGTGAATTATCACTAAAAATAAATAAAATATACCTAGCTAATGTTTGTTTACGTATAACATTAGCGTATGACTTAAAGTAACAACACAATATTTAGATAGTTATGTTAAACTTGACTGTACTATAAAATTTATGTATTAGATAGATGAATACTTTATTGTATATTTAAGATGCAATTGAAAAAAAAAAAATTAAACACACTCATACGACTCAATCACACAAAAGCATAGTATATTTGTAGTGCATGAAACAAGTCTAAACAGAACTGAAGAGAAAATATAAATATATATAAATAAATAAATACTATAAATAAATAAATAATATATAACAATAAATATAAGTAATATTTTAAATACATACCTATATCTCATACATATAAATATACATATAAAGATTATTTATATTTCTATTATTTGTTATAATAAATTATTTTTCGATGTTTACTATACATATTCTAACTCATACCATGCGTCACACGATAGAACTTACCGAAGTAAAAAAAAAAAAAAAGGAAAGCTCACAAAAAAAACAAATTTATCGCACCGATCATGACCGAGCACAGAGCGGCAACTCCTGAATGCAGTTTCGGTATCGACCGTAGTTTCGGTAGGTTTGCCGCCGAAACCGAAACTACATCGAAACTCATTTTTTTGCCGAAACTCAACCGAAACCGAACTTTCGGTCGGACACTAAAGGTTTATACTGCAGAGTTCATATTTTTAATTCGGTATTTTTTATTTATTTCAAGAGGTTATTAGTTTCATATGTATATACGTACAAGTGATTTTTATCTATAAGATCCATTTAATGTAATTAAAAGTCATATCGAGTTGATCTTTTTTGATTTAGTTTAAGCATATTCGAACTTAAATATTTTCATCAAAATAGACTCAGTAGTTTATTTATTATTTAGTTTATTTTTAGATGGTGTCCACAAACTTCTGGAGACAAATAAAAATCAATCAGCTGGTCACAAATATGTATTTATTTAAAACATTACAATAATTATTAAATACTTCGATGAACAAACGAAACGAAATGCGGAGAGATGTTGATAACAAGATATTTTTTCTTAAAACTATAATACTTTAGCGATAAGTACATGCGTAGCCTTAGCGTACTTATGTTCGGATACTTTAGATAAATAATTTAAAAGTCTTAAATTGACAATTAATCCTTTTAACGCCACAGATAAAATATGCATCTTATAATCCTACTTATTGTGTAGTGAAGTTAATATTACAAAAGACGTTATAAGATAAATAAAAAAAAAACAGACAATTATTTAAATAACAAACATAAAGCTATATAATTTAAAAAAATATCAATTTAAAACTTTTAAACTAATTCTAATAGACTAAATACCAACAATACAATAAGGGACAAACATTATTATAATATATGATAACTTCTAAAGGGATTTACAATGGTTTAGACAAATAACATGGTTAAATATTCATTTAGATCGGTTAATTGTACTAGCGTTTGAGGAACTTAGTGGACAGAGAGATGGAGAGTCGGAGAGCGTGGTGGTCAGCGGCGGCCGAAGCGGAGGAAGGAGTGGACCACGTCTTGACGCTTCATACCGGTGTCGAGCAGTTGTGGGTAGTCGCGGACTAAAGCTGGAAAAGATATTTAATATAAATTCCTATGGATTCTGTCTGATGGATTAGTTCCCCGAATAAAAATCGAACCTACAGTCGTTGACCATAGCAATCGTCAGATGCTAAATAACTCAGCTGTGATAGCAAGCAAATATATATACTTTAATATTAATTAAATAATTTTAATAATGATGTGAAGATATGATGGTATTTATAGAAATTGTGACATACCATTTTTTGAAATTTTAAAATAATTCATTCTTAGGCTAGAAGAATACAAAAATTGTCGTAAAATCTTTCAAATCGAATAGCTCACCTTGGTACTCTGGCACTTGTTCTCCAGCAGCCTCGGCATACAATTCCAAGAACGTGTTCAAAGCCTGACAGAACCTGGCCGCGCGGGGGTCGTCCTCAGCCGCGGCGCAGAGCTGCGCGGGCGCAGCGCTCACGTACGCCATGCCACACCATGACAGAACAGCGCACAGTACTACTACGCGGCAGATTTCTACGCTTCTGTAATGGAAGGAAATATCCTTTTTGTAATTGGATTTTATTAGCACTTTTTAATCGTCAAGCAAAGTAATAAATATCATTCACTTTATAATGATATCAAAATAGACGAAAAATAAAAATCACAGGCGCTTCATTGTCATCATCAGCCTGTCACTGCTGGACATAAGCCTGTCCAATGGCACACCACACACCACACATCACAGGCGCATATGAGTGTGTATTTATTGTACGAGTAATCATATTTATATTAATACAGCAGAATAAGCCAAGAGAAACTATTGCCAAAACACTCCGTTTTCCACTTTCCTCACTAACTCGAGACAATGGTTGTTAAGTGAGCTCATGGAACCCGCCAAACCCTCTGACCCATGCCATGCGGTAGCAAGAACTCAAAGCCTGCTGCGTTCATATTTTATATGTTTTCTTTAAGTATTTTGCTAGCCTTAGTGTAGACACTAAGGCTAGCTTAACACTTTAAAAATAATAAAAATATATAATAATTCAATCCCAGTGAGGATCGAACCGACAACAACTCTAAAGTCAGATTCTCTAAAAATAATGTCCTCCGTTCAACATTTTACTTCACAACCATGACAAGTATATTTTAACAGATCTTTAAATACTTTCATTAAATATTGGAATTTAATCGATAACGCCTATTTCTAAATTCATTAAGATCTACCAACGTCTGGAATCTAGACAATATTAGATGATTCTATTAAGAAATTAGGTCGTGTACCAATTACAAGCGATAGTGACCGGTTACCTTCTATTACCTATACGTACAATATGTACGAGTATATATACAAGTGTCTTTGGTACAAGACACGTCTAGGTCTACTGAATAAAGCTACAAAAAGATCAAACATCAACTACAAAAGTTGATAACGTTATTTATAAAGAATAATCATTTGATATTTATTTATTAGGTAGCCTTTTTATTGTAAATCTGTACTTATATTGTAAAGCTGGAGAGTTTTTTTTGGATGACACTAATTTCGAAAACTACTAGCTTGAACATTTATTGAGGGAGAACATCGACATAACATAGCGTTAATTAATTCTTAAATGCTAGTATATATATATATAGGCCTCGTTTTTAAACATATTTTTTTAATGATAAAATAATTATCATTAGAGCTGGTCACCTAATTCTCTCTTTTTATATAGAAAACTAGAAAAAGAATACCAAGATCACTATAATATAATGTAATAATACAAAAAAAAATCATGAAAATGAAGAAAAATTTGATATTTAATTAAGCCCAGGATGACCGCAAGTAAACTTTCCTATCAAATTGACAGTTTACATTTTAGATTAACAATAATATTTGGTTAGAAGCAGCCAAATTTAAGTAACGGGGTTATTTATTTTAATTATAATATTCCTTAAAATATTATTACGCAATGTCACATTCTGTTGGCAAAAATACGATTTCATAAAGCATACCGTCTTATGGACCTTACAAATATTATCTTGCCCTTAAAAAGAATGAGATTTTTTTAAAAAATCTATTAACTAACATTTTTTTCGATAAAAAGTCTTTATACATACTTCAAAAAAACATACCTCTACTCTGTGCAAAGCATTTTTAAATTTAAAATGTACAAGGGCGACACAGAGTGGTCTCTTCCAGGCAACCTATACAAATACTGAAAAGATCCAAAAAGAGAACGAGATTTTCTTTAAAGTTATTAATTATAAAACACATTTCTATTACACTTATCATTCCATAATTCCATAAATCCATAATAAAAATCGTGCAATATCATTTGTATCTCGTTACAGATGATTCAACATCGGAGATAGAAAGGAAGGTAACCTAGGAATATTGTAGATCGCTAAGAGATTTATATTTTAGATATTACTATTGACAGATTCGTCGTTTTTTGTTTACGACGCTAGGAATGTTTTAGAATAATATAGTACATTTAAAAGGTACAAGTATATTATACAACGTATTACGCCGACGGCCGCGACGTAGAGTTCAGTCACTTAACACGCAATGTCTCGAAAAGGCGGAAAGCGGGGAACAGAGTGTCTTAGCACTAAGTTCCCTCCATCTATCCTGCTATGTGCGGGAAATAGCTTGAAGCTTTATATGTATATTAGTAGAAAGCTAAATGTTGAGACACTCCGTTTCCCAAATTCCGCTAAAATTCGAGATAATGCACGGTGAGTGCGGCTTCTTTTACGGGAGTGGTGTATACAATAGAAATAATTAATTTATTGCCCCGAATCGTAATTGAACTCGCTATTTTAATGTATTTGAAAGTAATCTTTAACACTTGAAATATTATTTCAATATATAGGTATGCACGGTAGTATTGAATTGCATCAATAGCCGAATGTCATGTGAGCCCTCTTTTGCCTGCATCGAAAACTACATACATGTTAATATATAGAATAATAATAGCAAGTTCTTTATTTAATTTAACATTTTTTTGTCATCTGTTGTTTAGATTTTTTTTATTTATCAATAAACTTTTAAATTTGTAGATTTAAAATAATAATTACATATAAAATGTCGATATTTGTAATAAAAAATATAATAACAATATTTTTATGTTATAATTTAGGAGCTAACAATTATTATATTATTAAAGGGCGGCAAAAACTCTACAATGAGTAAATCTCTTACTGATCTTCACCATGGTATTATGTAGATTAAAAAAAAACAATAGAGTGTACATATTAAAGTGCACAGTAGTAATAAATGACAAGGCCACGCCAAGAATTCGGGACAATCCGTGTTTAGCGAGAAATAATACAAACCCACACCCCAACAACTACACTTCGTAAGTCGATGGTAAAAACCGCAATATCGGCATACCGCTGAATACCGTGGAATTTATTAAACTTTTTGTTTGCCGTAAAATGAATCCTCCGTTCAATAAACGATTGTACGAACGGATATTTTACATATACATATATATATATATATATATATATATATATATATATATATATATATATATATATATATATATATATATATATATATATATATATATATATATATATATATATATACATATTTAGTAGCTTCACATTTTTCCCCGCCTATAGCAAAGTAGACGGAGAGAATCTAGTGTTAAGGCACTCTGTTCCCATTTTAAGTCAAAAATAATATAATTCAATACAACACGATTAAATTTAAAATATTCTTTACATATTTCATCTAAATATTTATAATATAAAATTCTAACTCAATTGAATATCAAAAACGACAGCCTCCGAATCTCCATATTAAATGTGTATTAGTAAGCCTAAATAAATATAGACTACGCCTCCATAATGTCCGCCTTACGTTTATTATACTTGCATTTTGAAGTTTCCACAAACAAGATATACTGTATATTATAATATAATATATTACAACGGAATCCGCGTAATCTGTTTGTTAAAGCTGTAATACACTGTTGAGTAAGTATTAAATGGCTTTAAGTTGGAAGCGGAAAGCTCTATCACGTATGAATTATTAGCTCTTTTAAAGTTTTGCTGGATCAATCGACTTTTTTGACAAAACTGTGATATTAATTTATTGGAGATTGCTGTGGAGCTTTTTCTGATATATATATATATATATATATATATATATATATATATATATATATATATATATATATATATATATATATATATATATATATATATATATATATATATATTGCTGTGCTTTAAGTATGGATTTCTTTTAATTAAACAACATACAAATTTTTAGTACATACAAATTTTAAAAGGGCCATTATGGCGCAATGAGACAGCATCTGACTAAATGTGATTTTTATTGGTTCGACCTACATGTGAGGGAATTTATAATTTTTATTATATATATTTATTTTTCGCTTCGTTTTAACAATATCTCACGCAAAGCCTCACTTCTGGTGGAGAGTGGAGTACGTAGAGTCTTGGTTACAAGGCCCTTTCTGTTTATCCTGTTATATGACGGATACAATGTAAAACTAAAAAAAATTAAAAGTATTATAGTCCAAAAATATATTTAAAACTTTAAATTCCAACTTAAAATTAATTTCGTTTTTAACTTAAAAATATATACTTTACAAAGAATACTGCTATTACTATTTATAAATATAAACAGAATGTGTAAAATACAAACACGAGCTTTTAAAAGAATTTTAAAATAACCTACATAATAAAGCTCTTACCTCCTAATACGAGTAATATTACTGTACTTAAGATACGTTATATTTAAAAGAATATTTTTGTACCTCTCATAATATACACAGTGTAATAAAGAATTGCGCAAGTTTAAGTGCAGTTAAATATTAAGCTCTATTTTTATAGAGTTGATTTTAAATCTATAACAAATATCAAAATAATTTTTCAATATAATCCTTTTTTCTGAAGGATGCTTTGAATTGAAATATTAATTTTCATTGGATAGTTCACTTATCGAGGAAGGCTATTATTACATCACACTAATCGTTACATTTTAAATTTTAGAAGGTCATGTCTCATAAGATTTTAGTTACTTCCATTCAACCTAGAGTCCTAAGCTGCAGTAAAAATATAGTTAACTATCTGTAGGGAGCTATTATATATATATATATATATATATATATATATATATATATATATATATATATATATATATATATATATATATATATATATATATATATATATATATATATATATATTTCATCTACCCGCCTGGTAGGTGACAACAGTATAAGTAACAGTCCACACTTGTCATTCGATGAGCTCTTTTGTTTTCGCTATTATTTCGTTTGTTTTATTATTTATAGATTTCAGTTTTCTATTATATGTTCATGGTTGACTTTGTAATAACTATATTAAGTAAAATCGTGATTTACTACTTATATGTTTACGTACTCAGTGCTAGCCGTGAGTAGACTTTCCTTACAACATAATTCCATCAAGATCGACTTTTGCAAGTATTCTATATATATATATATATATATATATATATATATATATATATATATATATATATATATATATATATATATATATATATATATATATATATATATATATATATATATATATAATATATATATATATATATATATATATATATATATATATATATATATATATATATATATATATATATATATATATATATATATATATATATATATATATATATATATATATATATTATCGAATCGAGCTTTTAATACTTAAAAATATTCAAAATCAATACAAATATAGGTACGGTTATTTTTTAACAGAATGGTTATTGTTAAAGCAGACCACGATTAGCTCGAACAGGTCGGTGTTTTTGTGGTCATTCCGGATCTCATGTCGACCAGTAATGAGATGAAATTTGGGGTATTCGAAGCTCGAACGAGCTTTCTTAAGTATAGTAAGAAGCTAAGCTTTCATATTTAAATAAATGTCCTAAGATAAGACAGTGATATAGATAGAAAAGATAAGAAATAAAAAGTTCCTTTTGGTGTTTAATTTGTTATTGTCGTTTTTTTTTAACTGAAACAATTTCTGTAGAGCCGCTGATTGTAGGTTTGATTCTCAGTCAGGGGTCATTATTACTGTCATTTACCCGCTCTGGCATGATAAAGCAGGGCTTTGAGCACCGCTACTCAACAAGCCATGTCTTGAAATCGGGCGGAATGTCAAGAAAAGAGTGTTTTGACACTAGGCTCTCAGTTAGCAGAACACAGCTTGAAGCTATAAAAATAATTTCTTTTATTTTACAAAAAATATCCAGAAAATATTATAATATGTTATAAATTATTCAAAGTCACTTTTCTTCTCATATTTGTACAAAAATAAGTTTTATTTACAGTTTTTTTATCTGGCATACGCACTTAAGTATATCCAGCTTAGTAAAATATACAAATCAGGAGAAAAAATCCTTAAACCTTCCAAATCCTAATTGAAATTTCAATATATTTATATTTAGAGCTTACAAAACTTAGCGTTATAAGAACATATGAATGTTTTCAAAGAATGTGTTAATACGTGACATCTGAATTCTGGTAGTAGTTTAATAAAACTTTCTATGACTTCTAGCAGAGGTTAAGGATTGAACTTTATTGCTCTAGATTTTTTCTTCTTTTAGTTTCACGCTGTATCTCGCACATACGGGAAGGCAGAGGGAACCTAAGACCTAAGAGGTGACTCAACGCCGCGCTTTATCTTGTTACCAGAGCAAAGAAAATTAAAATAATTAATTCTTCCCGTGTGGGAGTCAAACCCACGAACCACCGCTTTTACCGGCGGTCACCGGTGTTGCGCGACGACGCGACGGTCCTCATTCACTAGATTTTAATTTAATTTTTTTTCGCACTGAGAAAAGCAAAATGTTTAAAAATGTTAAAAAACTTAACCATAGCGGGACTCGAAGCAGTGCCTCTCGAAAGTGTCCAAACAGTCTAGCAAAAGCTTAATAAGAACATGTGGCTTAAATAGCCAGAGTACTTCGACTCCCAAGAGGTCTAGATTCAAATCTCGCATCATTTCGCATTAAATATTTTCGTTATTTCTAAATATCTCACAACATTTGTATGAGTACACTCACTTTCCATTGTATTGAGTAATTTTGTAAACAAGTATTGTAAAATTCGCGTAAAAGCTCCGTTATTTGAGCATTATTGCTTAGAAAAAATGTCAATATGTTAACCCAAAGAGTAAACTTACTTATATTAGCGAGCACCGTGTCGGGTAGCTTAAAAGCACATTCGCCCTATTTGACATACGGCACTGCGTTAATTTATCCTTTGTACGTCTGATGTATTTTTATTAGATTCCTTTAGTAATATAATATATTTTTTGTCTTGAAATTATATAAAAAAGTAATGGCGACTTTACTGGAATCAAACTATTACATAAAATACAATTCAAATATTTACACTATATATATTCAAATATTTACGCATATAGCGATGTAGGCTGTGTAAACCTAGTGTTAAGACACTACGCTCTCCGTTTTCCGCACAATTTTGACATGATGTGTGAAGTGGCGGAACTCAACGCCGGACTTCCGCTTGTTATGTCAGAGCGGGGAAATCATTATAATTCACTTCGGGTGAGAATCGAACCCAGAACTGTCGCATAGGTTTTGTTAACTTAATTATAAATGTTGCAACAGTCGATTCGATTGAATCATATAAGATAGAATACTCAGAAAATGTATGAAGATTAATATATTGTATTCATCATCTCTTTGGATGTTAAAAAAATATATTATTGGCACAAAAAATTATGACATACATATAGAGAATTAATAGTTTGAAGAGATATGACATGATGATGACCACACGATGATGTAACTGGAGATAGTCTTACGGAACCCTACTGGTAGTTAACGGAAGCTAAACTGAGGTTTAAAATATATCATAAAGTCAATTTGTACACATATAATTATAAAGAAATATATATAAAAGACTTTTTTTTATTAAGAATTATTCAAAAATAAAAAATATATATTAATTGGATTTTAAAACTATGCAATTAAGCTTGGGTAAATCAAGAAAATAAAATTGTGTCAGACACTTATTGCAACTTACCACAATGGTAAGTTGTGGTAAGTTTCATATAGAAATTCATATCTAACACGGTAATAGCATGTGTATTGACTATGGTGACCCTACATAAGAGTCCATGGTATAATATCGGCACAAAACTCGTTTGACAGCAATTCGACAAGTGACCGCGTGTTCGGGGAATTTTCCCTCAGCTAGCGGGCAAAACCACGGCATTTAGTTAGTCATACATAAAGTGTAAGCAACTAGTTTTTATATTGTGAAACATAAACTTTGTAAGCTTTAAGCTTTGTCATCTGTTTTTTATTTAAGCTTCTAAATTCTTTTTTATGAATAACATTCATATTTTATTCGATTTATTTAACGCAATATACCATATATGAAACGTAAATGTAGTGTTAAGACACACCGTTCTCCACTTTCCGACCAATTTTCGAGACATGGCGTATTATGGCGAGTGAGTGAGAAAATGAAAATAATTTATTTCACCGAGTGGAAATCGAACCCACAACTTTAAATAAATATACATATATTCATTGGTTTCTGTGATAAATATATGATGACGCACTTTATTTAAAGGAATTACTGGTTACTACTTATTATCTTTTTATATGTAAAATATAGAAACTTTCTAAAAAGGGTAAAAAGGTAAAGACAGCGTACGAAATATTAAATTAAAAAAAAAAAATAGCACAGATCATCGAAATCAAGAGAACGGAAGTATTCACCACAAAAATACGCCAGAGAGTTACACATATAGTGAATGAAAAAAAGATTTAGTAATTCATATTTTATCTGTGAACGGTGATTTTAAGATGGCAAAGTGCATTTTAAGCTTGACTGACTCTTATTATATTTTTAAACATGTCTTGATGAGTCAGTCGATGGTACTTCACTTTAGTATATACCTACAAAGCTTTTAAAGAGTGATTAAAAAGTATTTAAAAATATCTGTTTTAAGTTTAAGGATTATATGAAGGTTTGTGACGAAGACTAGAAATGACTTAGGTTCCCTCTGCTCATGTAATTGATATTTGGAAAAAAATAGAGAATCGATTTAAATACGCAATGTCCCGAATTTGAGCAGCAAGCGGAGAACGGAGTGTCTTAAAACTATACTCTCTCTGCCCACTCAGCTATATGAGAAATAAGGTGTGAGGCTACACATCTTAATCAGAATATACCAACTTTTAACAAAAACTCATTTAAACTTTTAACAACGTAGATTATATTGTATGTTGACGAAACTCATCGCAGCACTTTGTCTTACATAAGTGACAAAATGAAAAAAATTAAAAAAAGTAATACCCTCGAGAGCGAATCGAACCGACTAGCGCCGCTATTTACTCTTACCCCACTGTGACCCAATGACCTCATGACCTCAAGGTAAGTTTTTACTACAAACCGTGTCAATAAAAGTTACTATGACAGTAATATTACTAGAAAATTAATAATAGAGTAATAAATTGTGTAACAATTAATCAAATGTATTAAAATCGAATGATAAGTTACATAAATCGTTCATTGACCGTAATTGCGATATTTATACGTGTCTATTTATATAGCGCGTTGTGTGTACTCGAAGTCCCATTTGAGATATAGCTTCTGAACTCTTCAATGATTTATGGACTTTATATATATATATATATATATATATATATATATATATATATATATATATATATATATATATATATATATATATATATATATATATATATATATATATATATATATATATATACGTACAAACATACATATGTTATAAAGTAAGCTTAGATTATATGATTATAAAATGAATTAGAGATTATTATGAACAAAGCCTAAAGAAACAGCCTTAGCTTAATTTTTATTAAGAGAGAATTAATAAAAAGAGAAAAGAAGTAATGATAAAAAAATTAATTCTTTGTACAAACAATGAAGTAATTATAGCATTAGCAACTAACAAGTTCCACATTCTTCTTTCTATACTTCTTTCTACACTGATATATAAAAATCAATCACATAAAAACTTTTTTTATAGAGTAGCGAGTTAATATTGAACGATTTAAACAAAAATACTTGGAGAAACAGCGGGATTTGAACCCGCGCCTCATGGTTACCGTCTTATCCTTAGCACACTTTAAATATCATTAAAACAATTTGAACATAACCTGGTGTAAAGTATATATAGGCATCTAATAACTTATGCTTTACGTTTCTTATGATGAACTAAATACAGTATTACTGATAGTCTAGACTCTAGATAGTATACAATATAAGGATAGTATACACGTGAAAATTATAAAGAATTTAACCGACAAGTACCTTATGGTATATGGTTTCAGGTTCTAGTAATAAGTAACTAAAAATCTATCACAACAGATGGTAAGAACTGTTAAAAATTTGTACGAAAAAAAATTATTAGAATTTAGTAATATTATGCTTTAACCTTTAACTGTATAGGTACAAGTATATATATATATATATATATATATATATATATATATATATATATATATATATATATATATATATATATATATATATATATATATATATATATATATATATATATATATATATATATATATATATATATATATATATATATATATATATATATATTATATATATATATATATATATATATATATATATATATATATATATATATATATATATATATATATATATATATATATATATATATATATATATATATATATATATATATATATATATATATATATATAAAAAACTTCAAAAGCAATCCTTACCTCAAACAAATCATGAATGTATCAGTCCTTGTAAATCAAACAAAATTCACAAACACGCACAAAATTGATCATTTTCTATAACAACGAAAAAAAATACCACATTCAACTAACTACATTTATAGTAATATTATTATTATTATTTAAAAAATATTTAATATTGTTATGTAATTATTGATATTGTTTAATAATACGTATATTGGTATATATTTTAGTAGATTTTTGAGTGACGCGCGCGCATTGTAAGGACGACGGAGGCTGACTCGGGGACCCGCATACATTCATCTTAAAGATCACCGCCCGTATTTTAGAGATGCACTTTGTTATCGAATTTTTAGATCATCATTTAGTGATGTGGAAAATATATTAAAATGAAAACGGGACAAATACGATAATCGATAAATAATCTTACGTTTAGAAGGCTAACTTTCCATACAATGTTTTTATATATTGTGCAATATTACATACATACATATTTCTATACATCAGTATTTGTTGTGTAAATATGAGCGTTATTTGGTTTATCACGTTAATCTCTGTAACAACTGATTCTTATTAAAAAAAATAATAATAAGACTAGTCTCTAGTATAGTCTATTTATCGGGGAATCTAGTTTACAGCTCTGTCTGTCTGTTTACAGGTCTGAATTACCTTACACACCACCAATGTGCCATGTCATACACATCTCTTAGCCATTTACATACGAATGAAGACATTTTTGAATATTTTTTAATATGCAAACTTTTTACACATATCTGTAATAGATCTTTATCTTTTATTAAAAAAAATAACCTATATATTATAATGTACTTATTTGGCAAAAATGACGTCACTTCTTTCACTGCTTTATTGAACAATTATTGTTCCTAGCACTAAATATATATATATATATATATATATATATATATATATATATATATATATATATATATATATATATATATATATATATATATATTATATATATATATATATATATATATATTTAAAAAACATTATCGCATTCGCATTACAAACACATAAAAGTATATAAAAAGATAACATTCAATTTTGATTGAAAAATTAAAATTAAAAAATAGATTTTTATTCATATTTTTCTCGTGTCTGTATTGACACTTGTTACTCAAGTCGCAATAATTTTTGATTAAAAAGAAAATAGAGGAATAATTGAAAAAAAATAATAGAAAAGCTCTTCGCTTTAGTAAGCTTTAGTAAGCCGTAGTAGATTAGTTGTCGTATCGGGCATATTGAAATGTGTTTGTTTGTAGAAAGTAAGGTACACACGTGTCAGCTTTTATTTCATTCATTTCTATTCAACATAATTACAAATATTTTATTATATACATTTTATATGTTATTAAAGCTATACAGGGTAGGCAGACCTCCTATATAGCAGTGTAGGCCAAATAAAGCCGTTATAACTTTTCCGACCAAAATTAGAAACTTTGTGTTGTGTGGCGGAACTCAACGCCAGGTACCAGATAATTTGAAGCTAGTGTTGATAGCAGAAGAAATTTCAATTCTTTAATAAATTATATAAAATTTAAAATGACAAAAATATTAAATTAATTAAGCTTTTATTTATTAAGGACGCGGTAGAAGACCTGTGGCTATTTAATTTACTTCAGTACAAACTTGCAAGAAAAGGTATCACATTGTACATTTTAAAAGGTATAAATTTTTAATGATTTTTTTTAATGTTTATGGTTGAGAGTTCGAATTTATTTTTGTAATACTCGGCTTATGTTTGAAATTAAGAACAGTATTTGTAGCACTTTATTTTAGAAAAAAAAATTGAGATCTATTAATAAGTTTAATATAAAAAAATAAATAAAATTGAGCAAAAAACAAATTACATCTTCAACGTACAATTATTTTTGGAAACTATAATACTGTAGTACTTAATTGTAATAATAACATATACAGGCACATCACTATTTGAAATATTCAATCGATATCAACACATTAGATCGATATTATCACATCACTATTGTGCGTACGTGCAAATTTGCACGCAAATGATCTATAAACGCACAATGAAACACATCACTATTATTCAGCGTCTATTTTCTATATCGATGTACTTAATTGGTTTCTTTTTATTCATCTCTTTTACTTCTCATTTGTCGGGCGGTAAAGAGAAGTCTAGTGTGACGTCATTACAAGGCTTCATGAATCTTAAAGGATTTTAGACACATTTCGTTTTAGATATTGAAATCTAACGCTTGCCTTAAGATATTGATACGTTTTACTTTTTTTTAGCTTCACGCTGTATTCCGCGTATAGCAGGATAGGCAGAGGGAATCTACTGTTAAGTCACTCTGTCTCCACTGGAATCGAACCCACAACCGTCGCGCTTACAGTTGACGCTGTTCTACTGTACCACAATGGCTGCAATTCTTGATACTTAATAATACAACTCTATGTCATTGCAATTAGGCGTAAAAAAGTAGCCTTGAAAAAGCTTTGCAGCATATTTATTACGAATTTAAACTTTATTTCGCCTGGATAAAGCTTAATTTACTTTGCTTGAGCAAAGTATTCGATTGTTAATAGCTCATTAATGATGAATGAAATGTAATTGGAAAGTACATAGGAAATGAGACTTTATGTTCTACACATAAAGATTAAATTTAAAAATTACCAATAGTTTTCTTAGCACCAAGTTTCAATTATTGTCTTAGGAAAGTATTCATTATTTTACTTCATCGGGACAAAATGATACAGATAAATTATATATATTAATTTAATTGAATGTAATAAGAATTAAAAAAATATATATATCATAATGTGAACTAGTATTCAGCCGCGACTTTGCTAAAAGTAAATATATTTGTCTTATATATAAAAAAATTACACACAATTTTTTATCTGTATGTAGAAATAACAACGACTTAAATAATATGACATATGACGCATATTAAGTACCCGAGGCTGTTAGTTAGAATTTTTTTTATTAATTATTGAAAATACTAGAGCAAAGCGAGTCGAACGCCACAAATATCTTTAATTCGAATATAAACAAATTTAAAAACATTAAGTAATTAGAATTTTCCTACAGCATCGCTGCATTTTCTTACAAATTAACAGTTGTCTTGTTTCCAGAGAAACTTTAATTATTTAAGCTTAATGCAGTTTCAGCGAGAATATAATTGTCACCTTTAGATATAAATTTACATTTATTAATGTACATGTGATTGGTGGAAGAGTTAAATAATAACGCAAGTGGGTCGTGGGTTTCATTCTTACTCGGGGAGAATTAATTATTCTTATTTATTCGAAGGAGTGTCTTAACACTACCTACTCCGATACAAGCGCAAAGCTATTTTTATTTTATTTTATACATTTTATTCATCACAATAACATATTTATTTGTTTTCTTTCGTACAAATATTCGATTTTATGTTTACGCCAAAATAAATGTGACCTTATTTCGTGTTTTGATCTTAACTCAGACTGTATATACGGATTGAGTAATAAACTTCAAAGATCTTTTGTCAGTTAATAATTAATTAAAAGGTTAAAGCTTGTAATTTTCTATACATTCTATACACACATATATATGAATATAATTAATAATTAATTATCCTGTTAAAGGCATACAAAACCACCCTTTACTTATTAAGTAACAGATAAATCTATTATATATCAAATTTTATATTATTAGTATTAAATAGTAAGTTTTATATTATTAGTATTAGTAGTAAATATAGTATAATTATGAAGGGTCTTGGTGTAAACATAGTTGTGACATTTATATCGTATAAAAATATAAATATTTTTATCATTTTTTATCTAAAAATGGACAGATTTGGTTTATAATGAAGAAAAAATGATGATGAATCAGACGTCGCGCTTTTGTGTCAATGGAGAACCAAACATTTTTAAACGTTCTTCCAAGTGAGGTGAGATAGGGTATTTCAATGATATAAATTAAACATTCAATTTAATAAAAGTCAAATAGTATGAACTTTGATCATTCATTTATTTTAAAAGCTTTTGTAAATAAAACTTGCAATGTATATATGTAAGTGTGTTTGTTAAGGTGGAAACTTTCAACTCATTTTGATGACAATGCACGATAAGGTGTGTGACGTCATTCTAAACCCAATATGGCGGACTATCCAAGATGGCGGAAAAGTGATCAGTGACTTCAGTCGACAGGTGTTTTGACGTCAAATATGCAATATATTTTATTATAATATAAATAGCTTTTTTTATATAATAAATATTTTTTAATAAAACGAGGACGCAACAATTAATGTCATAATAATATTTAAATATAAAAAGAGCAAATTTTCGGTCTTCCACATAATTAGAAAAGTTAAGCGAAGTTAAATTATGAATAGAGACAAGGCAGAGAAAGTTCACACAAAATTATGAATAAATTATAAACATACTAACTATGTCCAGACATGAGATTTTCTTGCGGAATTTAAAAATCAGTTCAATGACACTGAAACAGACGAGTAATTTTAACCAACTCCACGCTTTATGCGGTAGTACTCCGTACCTCCGAACCTCCGTACTCTATTTTCTACCCAAATTAGATAACCTACTTGTGAAATCAGTAGTACAACTTTCTGTCCAGAGCCGAGATTTTTGAATAAATTTAAATAATCTATTACCCTGGATGAAGATTGAAATAGATTTTTTTACATGTACATGTCTCTGTGAAAATGTAAATGAAAATTGTGTATATCGTTTATTATTTCAGCTAAAATGATTAACTGAATAACAAACGCAACTACGGCAATTGTTTTATATTAAAAAAAAGTCTAAAATATTCATTCTTAAGATGAAACACTAGATTTAAAGTATGGTAAATCGTAGCATCGAACCCATTACCTCCTCAATACTAACTAAACCTAAATCTAGCATTTCCATAAACAATTATCTGGAAATAACGGTAAAATAAAATGTAAACAAAGTTATTTGTTTCAGACCCATAATGAAAAAGTATTTCGACAATATCCTGGATTAAATCGACCACATAAATAAGGTACTCGCGTATTCTCCTTGTAAATAGACTGTGTTTGGTGATTCTGTTTAACTAATACATTACACGGGAGTGAATGTATGGAGGTATTCACTGACTTTTCGTCATTTTATTCGGTATTAAGACAGGTGATAAGCTTACGCTTAAATATCGTAGAGAGAAACAAGCTAGTGTATGTCAAAAAAAAATAACGTAATTTCTTTTTCTGCCACAGAAAATTTTAAATAGATATCAGCTCCATGGTGTCAAAGTTATATTGAGATATACTTTTAGCTTGAGCTCAGGCACTCTAGAATACCTTTAACTAATGTGATCAAAAATTGTTTCACGTCTTTAAATTTCACATAGCTTATTCTAACATATGCAATATGCATGTATTGTAATTAAGATTTATAAGCAATTTTAAAGCTTACAACGTAACCGTTATCTTTGAGGAGTGTAGGCACTAAGAGAGGATTTCCCGATATTCCAACGTTATACGTTTTATGAAATACTACAGGCCTATATCAAGTACCTCCTAAAATCACAAAATTATCATGATTAATATTTTACTTTAAAATGGTATATTATTTACAATGCAATGCATCCACTGCACTATTAATTTAAAAAGAATAAAAAATAATTAAACTCTCTCAGTTAATGAAGAAACACATTCAGAATATATAAATGAAAGTTAACTAACAGCGAGACTATTACTACTTGTATTTTTCCTTAGCAGTTCTTAAAGCTTTACTGTCTTACATTGGAATAACAAATGGGTTACAAATTATGAATTCACTTTGCTGAGAGCGAGTGCCTCTAGTCTATCATAAATTAAATTATAACTTCTGCAAGTAAATCAAAATCATGTTATGTCTATTTTTAGTACAAAATAATATAATAAATAAATAATAATAAATAAAATAGCCTTTATTCAGATCTTGAATAGGGAAAAGTTACATTTCACAACCTTAATAACTAAGATTTACAAACGATTTTAAACTATTCTAGGATTTCCTGCTTTTATTTTTTTACAGATCTGTTTGCCAGTCGGCAAAGGCCTCCTGCAACTAAAATTAAGTAATATGAATAATAATACATGGGTAAGCGACAGTCCTTTCTCCCATTCTTCTCACTTAACTCAGGCCTATTATATCCCACTAATTTGAGATTCTTGATGTTTTAGAGTAAGAACATTTAAAACAGCGATAAAAAGTATAGCTTCTTGACGTACTGTTTGATTTTTATTCTATATACTTGGAGGGTTGTGGTCTCTTTCCCCCACGAGGACCAGTCGGCTTGGGGGAGAGTACAAAATAATACTGTTTTTTATAATAAAGCTTTTAACTTAAGTAAGATATATATGAAATTTGGGCCCTGAAAATACATGTGTATACAAAAGCGTATTTACGTTTTCGTTATTTTGCATATGGAATTTTCCTATATAAAGTCTTCATGAATTTTTGCATTACAATTTTTTTGTCTTATCCAAGAACTTTTTACGAGCTTTTCATCCTGTTATTTAGCTAAAAGTTACAATTTTTTTTTTTATATCGACTTTTTCATACGAGGGAAAGAATCGTTCGCTTTAGTCGAGTCTGGCAATAGAACCAATGAACTAGATTAGACTAGACTAGAGTCTTGAGTCTAGGCCCCCTGCCTCACGTCCCTCCCTGTTAAATACTATATCCCATAGTGTGAATAGGAAAAAAAAGGCAACCACATTTAAATTAATGATTGCATATAGAGAGCTGTCCTAACAATTAATAGTTAATGGAATAACTTTAAAATTTGCAAAAATTTCATATTCCTAGCCGCGTGCCTCACAAAAACTAAATTTAGTTCATTTTTATACGCGTACATATGCACTTTGTTAACAGTCATGAATTACTGCGGAATACGTGACTCGAATGAGATAAAGCGAAATTATGCTTTTTAATGATGTGGTTCTTCAAAATTTCGACATCGATAGTTTTGCTCTATAAGAAAACCTCATTTTAAAAATATTTTCAAATATATTATATTTTATTACATACTATATATGTATGACAGAATAATCGATATTATAATTTAATCGTTGGCTTCGTCTTTATCATCTGTTTAGGGAAACTAACATAACTGACTAAAGCTTACATAACTGACTTGAACACACAATAATAAGCACAGATTAATATTTTATTCTTTCGTTAATTTTATACTAAAATAATGTTTATTTAAAACTATTGCAAATATGAGATGAATACTCTTTTTATCTGTATGTAAAGTTAAGAAACTGTGATTGAGAAACAAAATTAATAATAGACTTAACTGTCATCGATAACTATTCATCACAAGTAGTAGTTACTGAGATTAGTCTGTTTAACCAAACATACACTTTAGTTTGCAAGCAAAGTCTGGAGGCGTTTATATACAATATTCACTCTCGTTACAGTATATTGTAGTGTACAGACAGACACGTGTAGATTTCCCGAAATATGACCACTGTAATTTAGTTGAGATAACAGCTTGAAATTAAGTATTATGATGACATTACAGCCTACTTTACTACTCTCACATATGCTGGTATAAATGAATCATTATTACCCCTCTTTGCGTGGAATTGTAGGCTAAAATTATAAAGTTTATGTATTGTTTTAAATATATATATATATATTATAATCTGTTAAGAAATATATAAAATTAAATTAAATATTATTATATTTATGCTATTTTTTTCGAACTGGCAATGATTTAATGACTGACTAAGACAGACCGGCATAACCTATTATCACAATATGTATATATAATAATCATTATAAAATAATCTAGGAATTCTTCTACAGAGGGAAGATTGTATAGATTCATCGTGTAGGTGCCGGGCCACTTGTGTTGCAGGGCAAGTAGCTCAGTGCAGTGTCTGGCCACTTGTGACCCAAGTGAAGGCTTAAGATCCTTTGCACGCATTAAAGGTCTCCCCTATCTCTAACTAAACTAAATTTGTAATTATAGTTCTATATAGACCCATATACATATTATGTGTTATTTAAACATGGAAAAGGAACGATTTGTAACAATAACGGCAACAGGTGTCCGTATTCTTACTTTATACGTGACTGATGTACGTGACTTTTTTGTATGCTAGTAGCGGCCCACACTAGTTTACCTTCGGCTGAACAATTTCCATTGTACAAAAGAGTATTTAGCTATTTAAGTACTTTTTTTAAAATAAGATTACATTTGACGTTTATGTTTCATTGTTTATTATATTTTTATTTTTTAAAAGTTTCAGAGGATGGATGCTTGTTCTGGTTTCACTACTACTGAACGGGCTTAGATGAAATTATTCAATTATATAGTTTATATATCATAATAAAATATAGCCTATATATCTAGACTTATAAGTATAAGCGAATGCATTCAAATTAATTATAAATAAATAATAGCGCAGTTCAAGCGGGCGAAGCCGAGGGCGGGCCGCTAGTATAAATAAAAAATAGCTTTAACCTTTATCACTAACAGAATATAATGTCACACAACAGGCATTGTCTTAAAAATTGGGCGGAAAGTGGGGAACGGAGTGTCTTAACACTAGGTTTCCTCTGTCCTTCTAAAAGCTAGTTAATTATAAATTATATTTATCAAATTAACCTGGGAGCTGCAACTAATGCACCTATCAGACTTGCCAATTGTGCCACGATAGAGTCACAAAGCCATATAAACCTAATACATATTGAACTGAACCTAAGCGTATTCGCCAGTAAAGAAGCAGGCAGGCAACTTGTGACAGCTATCCATTAATCACAATAACGTCTACAGGTGTTTATTTACACGTTGCTCTGTTAAGAGTTTTTGTACATTTCGGATGTTCTTTTCAAAGTTTGCTTGATCTGATAGTTTTATGTGTTATTTGGATTTATATCTTAATAATGAGTATATTTTATATTAAAATATTATTGATGCAACAATAGAATCACAATTTTACTATATTAACAATTTTTTTCATTCAAAATCAGAAAAAAGGTATTTATAATAAATTGTTTAGCGCAATTCTCTAATTATGTCATACAGACAGAAATGATATAGGTATCAGCCAGTACAGTTTAATAAGGTTATTCTTACCCATAACTATTTAAATTATATTACAAAACATAAATAATTTAATATAATCAAGTATATGGCACAAGAAATGATCATAAGTAATTAATATTACAGTAAAATACTTAAAGACAAGTATAATTGTAGATACAAATTAAAATTTCACTTTAACAAAATTAACAGGTAGTGATAATTTAGAGGTACCGACTCGAGCCCTCAGTGCCCTCTTAAATAGATTACTTTTTGAAGAGGTGACATACGATAGTCTAATAACGTATGTTTGAATGTACTGGAAAATTTAATACCAGCTTTTGCGCTTTAATCCGCATGGCTTGGTAGTAGATATGCAGACTGAATCTAAAAACTTGAGTCGTAAGTAAATATATTAGAGTTAAAGTTCTCCACTCTCCATTGGAATTCGAAATGTTAATATATTAAGTGACCGAACTCAATGCTACGCTTTGTTTCACCAGAGTTTCCAGAAGGAAACGAAAGCAATTTTGTGGTAATAGTGAAGATCGAACCATCGAGTTTATATTGAGCATTTATTGCTTATTAAAAAAAATCAATGCCAAAATTTCATCAAATAATATCAAAAAACACATGTAACATAAATTATGAAAATAATTAACATATACATTTATTATCTATCATAAATATTATTTATCTTTTATCACAATATTTTTCAGTAATATTCTTTGCTTGCTAAAATAAATCATTCTAAATAATAACATCGTTCTGGTCAAGGGAATCTTTCAAAAATTAACTTCCATTAATGAGAAAAGTTTAACACTGTCAAAGGGGAAAAGTGGCAAATTGCCATTTAAAATTATGCAGATGAAGTAAAGGACCGTTGTAATTCGTCACAAGATGTTTCGGCAGTCAGAGACACTTTTTTATTTAAATGCTAATCTCTTTAGCTGATGTTTTGCGTGTTTAGCCCGAGGCCGTGGGTAATTGCTAGCCCAAGTTACGATATACCCCAATTTGCATCTCAAAGGTTGTACCTGCAACCAGGCCTAAATTGCTACAGGATTTTTTTTTTGGTATTTTTAAAAGATAAAGTCAGCGACTGCTATCATACACGTACTCACAAAATATAAAATATCGTCCTATATAAGTATGTAACAAGAATATTCTTTCTCATAATATATATTATTACGGTTTACTTCCACGTTCATTTATATTAACGCGTAGGTGTTTTTATTATAACCCTACCGTAAATATTTTGGTAGTTTTGTTCTGTATTAATATGCTCACAAATAACTAAAGTAAAACAATGGGCCTATATTACGCTAGATATATCATTGTTTACACCAAAAAATCCACATTTGTGTGCAAATGGATAATGAGGATAATCTTAAATAAAAATAGTTTAAAATACAATTTTGACAACAAGCTGTAGATTATAGCTACGGTGCATATTGAAAACACTTAAAAGTTTGATTAAAAGTGCGCGGGAAGTATAAAAAGTGACATCTGACACTTGACAGATGACAAGCCGCCATGATGGATAGTGACCGCGTCCATTATGCCGCGCCACGATCGCGTTCAGCCTTGTTAATTATAACTGCTAATTAGTCGGTCAAATAAATATGTAAATAGCTTGACGATGCGATGGAAATGAATCAAAATTTGGTTGAAAATAATAAATTTGTATTGTGTTGTACCCGATAAGTATTTAGTATTTTTGTTTTTTTTTTATTACATAATTTTTTTACATATCGATCAATTTGATACTATTTAATTTTATTTGTCAACTGTCAATTTTTCATTTTTATCGTACTAACTCATGGATTTTTAAGTACCATTTCTACATATTAATCATAACAAGAATGTAAAAACACAATCAAAAATCTTCAATACTTATAACAAAAAAAAACAAAAGACGTTTCTTTAAAAAAGTGGATATTACAATTGCAGAGTTATTACTCACAGTTGCATCTTTCCATATAATAATAAAATTACTGCGTACGTGCCAAATATCATGTCTCATCAACAATAGCTGTTTGTTGATATATCTACTTTGAAAGAGTCCTTGGACAAGCAGGTGGACAAAGCCAGACTTTAATAAAGTAATTGTTCCAAATCAGATCCGCCTTTGGGTAAATTAAGGATATGTAATAACGTATTATATTGCAAATATTTTATTTTTATTGCTTTCCTCCACTCCGCATTAATTTTATGGAAAATGAAAATAAGAGAGTGATTGATTACTGAGATACTTATATTAGTTTAAAAATAGTTCCAAATTTAAGCAGGTCGCTAAAATTACAGATAAAAATAAGTCAAACTACACAACTTTTTAATTTATGTGCAAAGTGGCTTTATTTGTTTTATCCCTTGACGGTTCAACGTCTTACATTGTGAAACATAATGAAATTTGTCTACAGCTTAAGGATAAGCAATTATTTGTTCTGTCCCACACAAATTAGCTTATGGCGGGACCAAAATAAGAAATTCCGTACTTCAGTACCCCACAATGTCAATACTAAAAACTACATCTTTAAGAAATTTTCTTTGTTTAAGAATATTTGGGTTTTTTTTTTTTTTGTGCTTTTAAAACAATAATAGTAACTTATATTCGCCATTAGTCAGCCACGAACTCTCGCACTTAAAATAAAAAAGTTACATAAGAACTTTTTAGTATAAAATATATTACTGTACAGAGTAAGAAATCAATCATAGAAAAAATATCCACCGGGATCTCTGTATCAACAGTGATTACTCTGTACCAATAACTGATATTGCACAAAGGGAGACTCACGAGGGGCTTTTCGAATTAAAATTGAAATATTTAAGAAAACCATCGGTGATATTGGAACTAAGTATTTTTCTAGTAACTTACCCACATACTGGTATGTAGGTAAATACGTACATACTATATTATTTATATTTTCAAATATTAATCAGCTAAATAATTTTGAATTAAAAATAAAAAAATGAAACATGGAATTAAGATCCATCTATGCTATGTAAATAGACGTTATAATAATAGATTACAATTCTATATATATTTGGTATCAAAGTAAGTATATATTGAAAAACAACAAACCAATAACGAATAATGTCAAAAAAAATAAAGATTTTAATAACGAAAACAGACAGACAGAGAATAAATCAATTGTATTAAATAAATACAATTTAATTAATATTAAACAATTTTTAACGCACTATACCTTTTTCAGTTTCCATATATTGACAAATAGACGAACAAAACGTAGTGCCAAAACACCTTATTCTCCGCATTCCTCTCAGATTCCAGACATCGAGTGTCAAACGTTGCTTTGTCTTTTAACTACTACTGTCATTTATCTAGGCTATGATAGAAATTATATTAGATATTAAATTAGAAAAAAATTAGATAAGAAATTATATTACATTATTATATTATTAAATATTATTATTATTATATGTCTGGAAGTTCATTTTATATTTTTTTCGCCATTTTAAACTTAACCCCGAAATTTTAATACTACAAAGAGATTTTATATATATTTAATTCACACATTGCAAATATAAATCTTTCAAATTAGAATAACGAGAAATGAAGTTTTAAAAAATACACATACATTTTGTGGGTTTTTAATTAAAATTCGTATTAAATGTAGTTATCTTGCTTAGTAAAAAATTGTGGAACTAAATGAAGTGCTACTACAATGTTTTTAGCGATTTATTATTTTTATTGCAAGTTTACTTCAACCTATTGTACCTATATAATGTAAACTGTTAAACAAAATAAAACAAAAAAGAAATTAGCTTCACGCTGTATCCCGCACATGGCAGGGTAGTCAGAGGAAACCGTAGGTAGAAGGAAGCTAGTGCTAAGACACTCCGTTCACCGCATTCCGCCTTTCGAGGCATTGCGTGTTGAGTGGCGGAACACAACGCCGCGCCTTTCCTTATTACCAGAGGGAAGAAAATTTAAATAATTAATTCTCCCCGAGTGGGAATCGAATCCACAAGCTGTCACGTTTACAGGCAGAGGCCATGCCTCTGCGCCACAATGGTCCTCAAAGTGTGACCATTATTACTATTTAGACTTGTGGTATGAAGAGCTTAGTGTAAATCGGTAAAAAAATTGCACACCCTTTGGACTTGGACGTTATATAACATTGTATATAACACAATATTATTTCTTATATCTAATAATAATGATAATAAAAATACATACAAAGCCTATATATAAAGTACTCGGCAAAATTTTATCGACAATTTCATTTAACATGACATGTTTTTATCAAACACCAATTAATTATTTTAGTATAATAAATTATCAAAATATTTAGCTAACACTTGCCCGAAAGGCATTCAATGTACAAAGCCGTGTATAGAAATAAACTTGTTAAATTAACCTACAATATTTAAAATTATTAGATTTAATGAGTATATATATATATATATATATATATATATATATATATATATATATATATATATATATATATATATATATATAAATATATATATATATATATATATATATATACATATATATATATATATATATATATATATATATATATATATAATATATATATATATATATATATATATTGTAGGTTAATTTAACAAGTTTATTTGTATTCAAGAACAGAGTAGCATGACAGTAGATTTGAAACATCTACACCGCTTTATGAAAAATAATCTGTAAGAGCAGACGCTGTCAACGAGTAGATACTCGTACATGTAAATCCGATGATTGTGGATTCAATTCCAGTCGGGGGAATTATTACAATAATTATTTTAATTTCCTCGCCCTGCTTAGCCAAAACGCGATACTGACTTTCACTTGCTTGAGTAGCCTCTACCTATCTCTACAGGATATAGCGTGAAACTAAAAAAAAAAAAACACCTTATTTTGTATAATATAATCTGTAGAAAAGGTAATCCGGTAACAAAATCAATTTGTCAAAATGTAACAAATAACGAATGACCTGTTATTGTCTGGGGACTTGCTGGAATGATGCTCATATTTATTTTATTTTATTATTTTTATTTTTATACACAAAGATTACTTTCAAGAATAATACCTAAAAAAATGTATATTGAAATTAACTATTACCACAACAGCTTGTGACGAGGTAGATTTATTATTTAAGTTTATTTTTTAAATACGATGTCGTAATCATGTCCCTTATGGCAAAACACGATAGTTTTAAGTTTGAGTTTCAACTAGTGGCTTAATAAGTGGTTTATTGCTTAAAAAAATTACATTACGGCGTTAAGTTCCGCCATTAGACATGCAATGTCTCCAAAATTGAGCGAAACGTTTGAAAACGAAATACTATTTATTATTATTTAATTAATCTAGACTGATTGACTAAAGGTAAAATAATTCTCCATGGACCAGTACCAGTAGCTTGATATATACGTATAAAGCGCATTTTAACAGTAAAGTCTTTAATTTTTTCAAATATTCATTTCAAAATGCGAAAACTTTTGTTATTTATAAACATAATATTAATAATATTATTACATTATTATTATTATTATATTATTATTATTAATATTATTATTTTTGTTGCACATAATAAACACATATGCTATTAAAAGTATACGCATTAGATTTTCTTTTGATTTTAGGTTATATAAAGTATTATTATTATAACTAAATAGTTTACAGTCATTCATCATATTCTAAGGATCAAATTTAATTCCCACGTTGCGTCGTTATCGTATCAGGTTTCCTGGTGTTTCTTTATAACGTTGACAAATTGTTTTGTAAATTGTGACAAATTTTACTATGGATATATATATATATATATAAAATATATGGAAATGATATGAATTAATACTTCTCGTGACTTGTGTATTTAATTAATAAGTGCAAGCACTCCTTGCTTTAGCTCTAGGCTCCATGTGTAAATTGACGATTTTTGAAACTATTTCAATAAACAATATTTTGATTCGTTTTTTATATAGAGATAATGGAAGATGTCTATGTGCCACTTTATATAAATTTTAATTCTTACTAATTTCTCATAAAAATATATATATGAAACAAAATCTTTATATATTACATTCTATTATATATACGACTTGTAGCAAAAGTCATTTAATCTATAATAAAACTGTTATAAACATTATACAACATCGACAGCATGAGGTCGTCGTGGCGCAGTGCACGGCGTCGGACTGTACACCACACCGTTATGAGGGTTTGTTTCCGAGTTGAGGGAATGAATCGTTATCATTTCGCTTTCTTATATGAAGACTAGGCTTAGTATTGAGTTCCAGTACACACAACGCACAATTTCAAGAATTGGGCGGAAAATTGAAAATTAGCACTAAATTCTAACCTGCTACATGTGGTTTAACTTTTCAAGAAAGCTCACCTCGAATACTTTCAAAGTAAAAAGCACGCCCTATATAAAGATTTATAAAGAAATAAAAACAACGCAAAATAGCTTGGAAAAGTTAGCTAAATATTTAAATGGTTGTAAAATCCGTGTGGAATGTGGCCGCTTGTTTTAATTATGGGTATAAATAAAAGTAGCTCTAACTCGACAGATGTTTTATGTTTTAAATGGCTTTCCAATGGATTGATGTGTCACTAAGCCTCTTTATCTGTACTGTTGAACAGTATAAAGGTGTTTAACACACATTTTGTAGGCTAAGAGGTGAGAGGCGAGAGGACGGATACGCCTCTTTTTTCTCCAGTTTTTCTAGTCTTAGAATCTCTATTATATAATATACTGTATTTCTTTTTCGCAGAGGGTCAGGGAACTTAGTGTTAACAGTTCCTCGCTTACCGCCGTTCGAGGCGTTGCGTGTTAAATGGCTAGCTTTGCCCTATTGCCAGAGCGATGATAAGGAAAATAGGAGAGGAGAATGAATCTCCCCGAGTGGAAATCGAACCCACAAACCATCATGAAATAGACATTGTATTGACTTTAGTGAGAACTTTCTTACTTAATTAACAATAACGTTATGAAATTCTTTATAAAGATAAAATATATTTAATAGACATGCATATAATATTATAAATATTTGTTTTATTTTCCAACATAATTTTTCCATTTGCATTTGTAGCGGAAAGAATTAAAACGAAATGCGAAATGTATATAAAAAAAAACTCCATTTAAAAGTTGTATTAAAATCAGTTGACATTTGTTTTGTTTGTTTTATATTTGTTTTTGCCAAGATTTTGTTGAAATGAGCCGCCGCCGGTACCACTCTCTTTAATGAAGTTGAAGCTAAATCTGTTAGAGAATGCGTTCACAGACTGGACAAATTAAAAATTTTAATTATTTCTTTGTAAGATTGTAACTGCTTTGTTTTTTTTTTTTCTAAATAATATTGTTGAATGGATATAGGGAACTGATGTATTATGTTATTAAGCTTATAAGCTCTAAGCTTATAATCACATATGTATGTATATGTCATACTATAATAGCTTTTACATGCGGCTTCGCCCACGTGGTTTAATGGAGATAAATTAGAGGTAACACTGACTACAGGTACAGGAGTGTTGTATAGAAATGGTGTTAAGACACTCCGTTCTCTACTCCAGTTTCCACATCTCGAGACATTGCGTGTTGAGTAGCGAAACTTAACACCTCGCTTTGTCTTGTTACCAGAGCGAATAAAATGAATGTAATTAATTCTCCTCGAATGGGACTCGAACTCACAACCGTCGCGTTTTTTTATAAACTATGCATCTTTATACTATTGTGTCCTATAGTATATTTCAAAACATATATATTTATTTGATGTCGAAAATATCGATAGAATATTAAATTATTTAAAACTTAGAAAGGAAATAGTGATGTATGAAAATTTTCATGCATAATTTTAGTCGCGTTCTAACAAACCACTTAGCGATACGTCCGGTTTGTGTCTACAAATTATAACGTCACTATTATATTTGTAACATTTAATATTATTTCTCAGCCACAGATTTATTATTTAAAAAAAATGAGAATTAACTATCATCGTCATTGTGATGAAAGATCAATAACTTCAAATAGTGCAGGTTCCATTCCCGATGGAGTAATCTTTTTGTATATATATATTTTGCTATTTACGAAAAAGTGTTAAGTAACTTTATAAATATAGAACTATGTTACAAGAAAGTGAAACTCAATACTAAATTTCGTAATTTGGTTTTGTCAAAAATGTTGTAGTCCGAAGTTTATTCAGTAGTAATAGTGACCGTTCCTTTTGAATATAAATTAGAGACAACTTAAAGATAATAACGGGTTCCATAAAGCCAATATCGGTAGCAATTAATAGAGCTTAGAATAGAGTTGTTTATTCTATAATTGGGTTAGGTTATATATATATATATATATATATATATATATATATATATATATATATATATATATATATATATATATATATATATATATATATATATATATATATATATATATACTATTTATATTATACTATATTACATTTGAGTATTTGGTACATTTAGTACAGCCACTAACACCCAACTCGTGATTAGCCTTTAATGTTCAGGGACTATGAATAACCTACATACGTCTGGATACATTATAAATATAAATTATTATATTTTAATAATTATCATATATTATATATTATAATATTTGTATCTACGTATAGTTGTCAGTACGTGTATAACATTTCAGTGTAAAAGAAATCTCTGTACATATAAAATTGTAAAGTGACATACCCAGGTAACTCAGCCCAAGCTACTGGGCCTAGAATTTTGACATTTTGTAGATAGGTTATTTGTCCATCGTACCTAAGTGAAGCTACTATGAAAAGAATTTTGGATAATCCACTCCAAGGAGAGCAAAATAGGCAACTTGGAAACTCGATAAAATATGAAATATCTTTATTGTAAAACGTGTAATATGAAATTTATCTCTCGGTTAGGTTACAAGTAGGTACCTAGTATTTTTATATAGATAAAAAGACGGTTAAGATGAAGTATAAAATAAGTATGACATTTCTTTAGTATATTCATAGAGTTTTTGTAACTTTTAAAAAAGATAGTTTTGTTTGTGTACCATAAACATTTTTTAACTTTTACGTAATTTACGTGTACGTTTTAAATTTAATTTATATTTGTTTCCTTCTTTTTCCCTATTTATTTTCCGTAAAATGTAACAAAAGAAGAGTTAAATAAAAAAAATATAATAAATAAATATTATTGTCTTTTTTTAAAACAATTGAAGTATTTTCATAAGATTTTTGCTATTGTTAATTAATTATTTACGAAAGATTTAAATTAAATAAATTAATGCATTAAATTTAATTAATTTAAATTGTCATATGTTTTCGGCAAAGCATTATAATACTTCATATAAATATTCAATTAATAATGACATTAAACTGTGATTTAAATTACTTTTTTAATTTTTTTTTTGCATAATACACGTTTGAAATTTTACTTTTATATCCCGACGAGGACATTGTTTGTGGAAATGTTTCCCCAATAGTGGAATTTGTATGCGATGTAATCATTTGGTTAGACAGTTCTTCTCCACTGTGTTATCTATGCATTTAGTTTAAACTAGCTACAGTTAGTAAACTTCAAAATACATTACAAATACGAAGAATGCCTAAAAAATACATAAAATTATTGATATATACCGTCTTTTGGAAAAATAATATCAATGGAATCAAGATAGAAATAGTTTCTAGCCGCTTTCATTAAAAAACAATTGTATTGAAAAGTAAACGGAGTCTCAGCGTTAATTTTATTGTTTGAAAAAGTATATTTCCCTCGAGTACGTATACAAACTTACTGTACTCGTATACAGGACGGATGATGAAGCGAAGCTACGAGTATGTTTGAAGGCGAAACTTTTTGTATAGAATGTATTAAAATGTATAAATATTTTGGTTTATGAAAAGTTTGCCTTTTTTAGAACAAAAATTAAAGAAATTATGACTTTATAGAAGTTTTCAAATCAATTTTTCATCATAAAATATTAAACTTTAGTTTTTTAGGTCAAGTATTTTTAGGCGATTTTTGTAGTAATAGGGACTAGAATGTATAGTTTACTTACTAGTCACCTTGGTTAAATATATCATAAGTATATAAGATAAAAAAAATAATTTTATATTCTTTTTTTTATTGTGGTTTTGATAAATCGATACTATTAGTAATCTTTTAAAACAGAGGCTAACAGTTGTTTAGAAAATTATTAAATATAATTATTAGTATTACAATCGATTTTTAGTTTCACCTATCGATTGTAACAGATTTTTTAAAATAAACTTTATAATATATATATGGAGGAGAATTATTACTTTAAAAAAATTACTTTAATAAACTTTTTAAAGATAAAACGAAAAAAATATGTTATAATAAAAAAATACCCGTATACATACATAAAGGAAAAGAGCAACTTTTCCAAAATCAAAACTTACCCGAAAGCCATTGCTATGTCGTATATACGATGCTACGGTGCTACGAAGTTGAGTGCTGTGACACAAGTGAGCTACGAATGCTCTACGCGCGCCTTATATTGGGCGGACGGTAACGCCCTACGCACCGCCCAATGCATAATACTACGATTATCATATGTTTTTTTTTCAAATTATATCATATTCATACTTTCAACTCACATGTATATTTCCTTCGGGTTTACTCGTTTACAAAATATTATTTTCTATATAATTTTAAGTTCTTTTTTTGATTTATGCATTTTAATGTACTTATAAAGCTTTCTTATATATAATAATAATCCCACAGCAGTTCCAAAATCAAAATTATGATATTCATCAGAAAACACTGTCTTGAGTGCTACAATACAAAAAAAGTTAAACAATTTTTATAGTGAAGCGAGCAACTAGCTTAAAGACAAATAATTAGGCACTCTGGTACTTTTGCCTATTTATATAAACGAAAACCATTTGGAAAATAAGTCCAACTCAAAAAAGAATGCAAAGCCCACTTTGTTCTATCAAATCGTATGTATTATTAAAAGTAAGTAATCGTAAATAATTATTATTTTTAACGTTTGTCATTTGTCTTCTCAACGCTTATATATCAATATGTTTTTCAAAAATATCCTTGTACGTTTATTACTACTTAATGCAATAATGAATTCACCGTAACGGCCATAAACCAGCATGAATCTATATAAAACGCATTTTCCTAATATTTTTGAGGTTAATTCGTTATTACGTAAACAAAAAACTACAGGAAAGGTTTGTAGTAGATGAAATGAAGAGTATAGAACGTGAACAGGTGGTTTGAGCACGTTGATAGGATGAGTCAAACAATGGTTAAAAAGACATATGATACAACAGTGAGCGGTAGGAGACGTAAAGAGAAAGTAAATAGTCTAAAGTCTATAGTACTGGAACAAGCTCAAATAAAGGTTACGCTTTAAAAGATTGATGTCAGTGAACGAGGCGAGAGAAGTGCGCTGGCACTCCATTGCCTCTAGCTGAAAAAAATTGAAAATGATTGACAGCTTCTAGGACATTTAAAATTTATAAAAATGCTGAGTATGGCTATTTCATACATAAATTATGACAAGCGTATAAAAATTTCCTCGTACTTTAAGAGAACGTATAACTTAGCGGTCAGAAGGAGTGCTTGGACGGTTTCCAAGGATTGAGGGTTCGAGTCACGCTACGTGCAAATTTTTTATTTTAAAATATTTTAAGACTACGATATATATATATATATATATATATATATATATATATATATATATATATATATATATATATATATATATATATATATATATATATATATATATATGAAGATACAATGCTATACTCATATAAGCTTGTGAGTATTTTACGTTGAAATGCTTTCAGAGGACACTTGCATATATAAAATAATACTTTGTACAAATAAAGTAATTATAGAGCAAGTGAAATAATATGAACTTTATATCATAAAACCTTTTTACTGTAGTTCTCGCTAGCTTGGACTAAACCATTTTCAAGGATTTTGTTAAATAATCATTATATGTGAGATACATATGTGAAGCTAAATAGTATATGTTATTATACTTCATTTTAATAGAAAATAACTGAAACTTAGTGATAACACTCCGTTCTCCGCTTTGCACTCAATTTTTGATACATAGCGTGGTATAATATTGACTTATTAATATCATTATAAAATATATATTTTTACACTTGCACTTTGTTTACTACGGAGGAAAGCGGAGAAGGAAGTGTTTTAACACTAAGTTATCTTAGCCTTTCCTGCTACATGCGGGATATGACGTGAAGTTAAAATAATTTATACTGTTATCGTTATTGCACTGTAATGGCTTTTTTTCTAGTGTTTTCTGTATCAATGGTTGCCTTTAAGAAATTTATCGAACCAGCTATACTCTCGTATTTCTTCACGTTCGTATCTTTTGTTTGTAATAAAAAAAATATTCTATTATATACTATTCAGTAATAGATTGCACTTAATACCTCTATACAGTATTAAAACGTTATTCACAATAAGGAAAGAAAAATGTTTAAATACGTATCTTTATTTTCTTAGACTTTCACAGTTTTACTTTCAAAATATTATGTGTGCTTTACTTTTTCTTAAATATAATCTTAGTTTCTTAAATATTTGATGCCACACACAATTGACACTATTGTAGCACGTTCGGAAGCGCCTGACACGTGGAATATGGATTAGATTCCTATTTTGGACATTTTTATTACAATTATTTTAAGTTAAGTCAATTGACTGTTGATTCACCACTTATATATATATATATATATATATATATATATATATATACTTATATATACTTTCCTCTTGAATTTCACAAAAAGCTACCTTCAAATCAAGCTAAATCCAAAACATATAATTTCTTATTAACTATTATATATCTTAAACAGAACAATAGTAGAAATACAAACTAAGTTGTAAAGTCACAGCGAGTTTAATTAAAATATTAAAGCCAAGTAAAGACAAATCACAGGACCAGGACCTCAGCGCCGGCTATCAAATAAAGTGTAAATAATACTGTGTTAAGCACGGAGTCGATCCTGTCCGCTCCTGACAACCATTTGTTCCAATTTACACTCATTTTGATACAACCTTTTGCTATTTATAGGCATTCGTGTATTTACTTGCGATACGTTTATATACTTGCCGGGTTTTACTTGTAGAGTGCCATATATAGCCTATATCTTCACATTATTGTCATCTACTTTTGAAATTTCAATTTTTTTAAAGATTTATTATGTTGAATTTGTAAGTAAACGCTGTGCTGTGCCTACTTCTAATAATTTATCGTACTAATAGTATAGTAATATTTAAAGTTTGTGGATTTTTTTTAGAGAATGACTGAAAATATGCGAATGTATTTTTTTTTCTAATACCAATTATGTTATATAATAAAACAGTAAACACGGTACGTTTGTATAGTATTACCTATATCTACAGAACTACTCAATGGATTTGAATGAAACCTTTTTTATTGTATAGCGATTAGGTCTATGAATAAGATAGGGTATAGTTGATTTGAATATTAAAAAAATCTACGAAATATAAGAAATTTGCTCAGTACGATGAGCACTGATATTGTAAAAGGTAAACCTGACTGACTGACTTTTATATCATTCCACAGTCAAAACTACTGTACCTAGAAACTTGAAATTTGGTACAAGGGCTCCTTTTATGATGCAAGTGAGCACTAAGATATGATTTTTAGATATTTTACCCCATAAGGGGGTAATATTGGGGTGAAAATTTATAGGGAATTTCCTCATCTTTAGACTTAGAAGTAAGTATAAAAATAGGTATATAAGTATTGGATTACATTCAAAAACGATCTATGTAGACGAAATAGACAAATTCTCCACTAAAAGGGGAAAATGGAGGGGTAAAATTTGTATGGAAATTTCTCATTTCTGGACTTAACAGTACAAAAGTTGGTATACAGGGTCATGATTAGAAATATAAATTATCTGTTTAGGTGAAATGGACAAAATTCTCCTCTAAACGGGTCAAATGGAGGGAAATAAAATTGCAAGTACACGTGGACGCAGTCGCGGGCAAAAGCTATCGTTTAAATCGACGGTACAATCTGACAGTATATATATATATATATATATATATATATATATATATATATATATATATATATATATATATATATATATATATATATATATATATTACTTTTTGTATGCGGTATTCACTTTAAAAAGTAATGCATTTGGTTTAAGAACAACTTGGTTAAGAAAAATTACTTGCTATTTTATTGTAATTACCTCTGGTGAATCTAAATAAGTAAAATAAAATAAA
The DNA here is from genome assembly GCA_037127375.1 of Dione juno. Classification (NCBI taxonomy): domain Eukaryota; kingdom Metazoa; phylum Arthropoda; class Insecta; order Lepidoptera; family Nymphalidae; genus Dione; species Dione juno. The sequence goes on along the minus strand of JAXRJS010000070.1, from coordinate 998,019 downwards.
ATAGATGTAAATACACATAGTTAATTTTAAAATATTTTAATATAATTTAAGTTAATATTGATATTTTAAATTTCTATCGTAGGATAAGGTTAAGTAGGCGTATATTATACTTTATTATACAATCAATTTCATTATAGCATCAAATATAAGCTTTTATTTTTGTATAGATAAAGGGCAAGTAACCCTTCAGGGTGGTTCAATGTTCAAATTTAGCTTAGTGAAATTATATACTACATATAAGCCAATTTGCATAGACATTGCGATGGTATCGATCATCATTAAATGATTTTAAAATGGCCGAAATCCGTAGTGTGTCTCAAATAAATTACTGTCAGTTTTACACACCTCCCTACTGCCTATATATGAATATATGAGCAGTGTAGGCAAAAAGCCCCTAATATTACAAAGCCTGATACATTCTCCTACATAAATTATTCTGTTACAATTGTATTTTCAACTACATTACACCAACGCCCTTAGCCTTAGTACAAATGCATGCTATACATATATATTATTATGGTATATGGAAAGTTATTTAAAATTGGAAAACATCACTAGATCATCATCATCATCATCAGATGATGAAAATGGTGAACGATCACTACTTTTTTCACGTTTTGACTCAAAAAAAATTGCATGTTCAGTGGAAGAATTTATATGTTTAAAGTCAGATAGCAAAATATTAAAAAAAAGACAAGCTGGATAAACAAAAAGAACGTAGAGTCAATACTAATAATAGAAGAGAATTATTAAAATACATTATTCACCGACTGCCTCAGAAGAAAGCCTAACTGAAATCGAATGTGCTACCACCACGTGTGTCAGTCACGTTTCTACTGAACCAGAATGGTGTCTGGATATAATATTACGAGCAAACATTTCGTAAGGGCAGGTATATACACAGGTCAAACTTTAAAACTAATTAGACAGTTTGCTCACCAAGCAAGTGTGAATAATATTGTAATTTAATTAAATGTAGTGGACTTCATGCATAGTAATTGTCTCTGTTTAAGGCCAACCAGCGGTAGATATGTAAAGTAAACGTTAAAATTTGAAGAATGCGACCGCTTATAACTTTTTCATTAATAAAAATTTATTTTTGAGTTTGAAATCAAAATATTCTTCATTAAAATAGGCTATTGCAAGGACTTTCGAATTGTCAATTAACATACGAGTCAGTATTGTCAGTCCTACTAGAAGCTACCGCCAGTTCGGAGGGCAGTTCTGCTGAGAAGAGCTGGTGAGAAATTCAACAGTTGCTCTTTTTAATGAAATTATATATATTTATATATATATATATAATATATATATATATATATATATATATATATATATATATATATATATATATATATATATACATTATGAAAATTATAATATATTTACAACTGTGGTTAGCCTCCCGAATGAGCATCAACAGTACTTAACTTCACACACTAACATCCATATAATATTCTTGGGGTGAATAATATATTTTCCTTAATAATATGTTTTTTTTTCCTTAATAATATCTTGACTTTAAATTGTTCGAAGGGTAAGTCTGTACGTATTTGTGGAATTTTATTATACATGCGTATACTTTGGGACGTAAACGATTTATTTACCTTCTGAAGGCGAAAACTTGGTGCAATCAGCTTATATATATACCGTGTTTTTTACTGTTATTTAGATAATTGCTTATATTTTTACGTACAATTACGTTATTAAACACGTTGTGGATGATTTCTTTAGCTGGTGATATCTTATCACAGATGCTATAGGTGTTACAGCCTGACTCTTGCATAGCGCGAAATTAAGTTATGCAAATCATGCAATGTCTCGAATGCAATGTCTCGCAATTGCAATGTGTGGGAACGGAGTGTCTTAGCACTAGGCTCTCTGTCTATACTAATCATAGACAAAGATTTAGTATAACATATATATAGGCTATATATGTACTTACATCCAGCATTTATACATGATAATACGAATATTAAGCTTATATATTACGTTTTAATTATTACACTGTACGATCATAACAATATGTGTATATAAATAAAAATTTAAGAAAAATTGTGTATGTAATTGTCCATAATACGAATTTCCATACGTTTTTATTACTATACAAACAAAGTTACATTATTACGCCATTTTCATTAAGCTCCTCCATTCTGTTATCATTTACTGATAACAGCACTCCTGCTTGTCAAAAACCATTAACACGTTAACAGGTAATTATCACAGATACTCGTACATAGTATTTCAATAAGTATGACGCATTTTCACTTGCTTAGCGGAAGTTCTAGAGGGTAGGGAGTTCGAATTTCGCAATGTACTTAATGGTTATGTAAGTTATTTATAGTAAAACATAGATAAGACTTTTAATAATTAATAAAACAATAATTGCTGTTGTATCGCAGTGTAGCGTTTTTGGTAAGGCCACAAGATTTTTCTAGCTAATTGATTTTAAAAAAACATACTTAGAAAATATTTTTTTTTTTAATACCAGCATCATCTTTTGTTTTGACACACCAAGACAATATGTACACGTGTTAATAGTCCTATATAAGTATATGTAAGAGATACAATATATTCAGTTGTAAAATTCAAAGCCACAATCCCATTTAATATTAATTACCCTAAGTGGGCATCGAACCCATATCCATCATATATACAATTCCTTTGCTATATGCTATGTCTCGCATACAGCAGCACAGCCTGAAATCTCCGCACACCGTCTCTATTCGAGACAAAATACAATTGAGCTAAGGTCTCAAAAGCATACTATGTTAATAATAGAATAGGTATTAGATATTAATATTGCATACCAGACACGACAAGTATGCTACTTTCAACGAGCTTTGCCATATATTGCTTTTGCAATGATTTCAAACGAATATGTAAGTCTCGATATGAAATAAATTCTTCAAGTTTGTATGAATGTATCCAAGACTGCAATTATGTATGAGATATATATATATATATATATATATATATATATATATATATATATATATATATATATATATATATATATATATATGTGAAGACACTCCGTTTTCCGCTTTACGCATGATTTTAACACACGGGATATTTAGTGATGGAACTCAACGTTGCGTTTTGTCATATCAATGCAGAAATAACGAAAATAATTCGTAAAAATAATCCACCGAGTCGGAATTGAACCCTCAATCGTCGTGTTTACCACACATACAGGTCCTATATAACCGTTAATAAATAAGGTTGATAATAATCTGAGTATGCCGTAGAAAGCAGAAAAATCTAGTGTCAAAGTATACAAATCTCCATTTCCGGCCCGAATTCAAAATATAACTGTTGATAGAATGAATTTAAATATAATCATAATACAAAGAGTGACGTAGGAATGGAGGAGGGAGTGGAGTTAGTCTGTGCCCTCTCTAGAATATAAAAAAATTACTTTAATTAAAAAAAAATATTAAAAAAATAACTTTTACACAATAATATCTGTTTACAGGTAAGTTCAAGGAAATTTTGAAAATACATACCCAATACCCATACCTTTACGTTTGTAAGAAAGTATCAAGTGAAAAAATTATAAACACAAGGGACCCTAACGTTTACTTTTAGAATTTCCATATATATAGTGTTATTATAATACCTAAATGCACACGTTTCCATACAAAAATACAACAATGAATCTTAAAGAGGTGTCTACATATTTATAGTGTAAGATCGACACATTAGTTTTCTTTTGAATAATAAATTCATTCGTTTTTTTCTACCTGTGGGGTTAGCAGAGAGAATCTACTTAGTATGACACCAAAAGACAATATTGTTTACTGTCTATTGTAGAGGCTCTTAATATATTTAATATATATTCATGTATATAAAAGATTGTGTGTTAAATGCTGAAACTGAAATTCGCCCACTGTCTTATCCAAGTTGTTAAAATGTCAATTAATTATCAGCTCCACGCTTGTTCCGTATATATAACTAACTACCCTAGTACGAGCAGGGATCGTAAGATACAACAAAGGTACCACCTTTCATTTGCAGACAGGCTTTTTTCCACTGATCTCAATATAAAACTAATGATGCATTAAAAAAATATATATATAAAAATTTTACTAATATTTACGAGTATATACTTCACTACTTGTTGTTTTGTGTTTATAATCTATCAGGTAAGTTAAGGTCATCGTGGCGCAGTGGAACTACGTCTGGCTGTGAGCGCTACAGTTGTGGATTCAGTCCTCGGGGAGTCTTCGGGGGAAAGATTAAGTTAATATAGTTTTCATTTCCCGAGTCTGGTGGATACGGACGAAAAGTGAGGAACAGAGTGTCTTACTAGTTATCTTATGCATAATTAAAGGTAATTAACATCTGTGAGTGCGATTTTAAATAGCAATTAACTGTAAAATGAAATTCTCATAATAAAAAAAGCATTTACTGTAGAATAACAAAAAGTTCGCATAATACTAAAAGATGGTAACTTTCAATTTGTCTTAAACGATCTATTGAACTAATATCATTGTTATCTGTATTATTGTTTATCTGTGTATTGGATAAAGGAACCAATAAATAGTCAGTCTGTTGTAAAACACGAAAACAGGTAGTTTCATTAATAGGTTATGGGCCCAGGATTTGCCTGTTAGACTGATTTAGTTGTGAAAGTAATAACGTTAAGTAATTACAGTTCGATATATTATCGTGTTTCGCAAAATTAGTTCGGCAAATTTCTGTATACATACAGAGCCCAGGATTTGCCTGTTAGACTGATTTAGGTGTGAAAGTAATAACGTTAATTAATTACAGTTCGATATATTATCGTGTTTCACAAAATTAGTTCGGCAAATTTCTGTATACATACAGAGCCCAGAATTTGCCCGTTACACTGATTTAGTTGTGAAAGTAATAACGTTAAGTAATTACAGTTCGATATATTATCGTGTTTCGCAAAATTAGTTCGGCAAATTTCTGTATACATACAGAGCCCAGAATTTGCCTGTTAGACTGATTTAGTTGTGAAAGTAATAACGTTAATTAATTACAGTTCGATATATTATCGTGTTTCGCAAAATTAGTTCGGCTAATTTCTGTATACATACAGAGCCCAGAATTTGCCTGTTAGACTGATTTAGTTGTGAAAGTAATAACGTTAAGTAATTACAGTTCGATATATTATCGTGTTTCGCAAAATTAGTTTGGCAAATTTCTGTATACCCACAGAACAAAAAGTTTTCAAAGAATTGCCAGAATTTGCCTGTTAGACTGATTTAGTTGTGAAAGTAATAACATTAAGTAATTACAGTTCGATATATTATCGTGTTTCGCAAAATTAGTTCGGCAAATTTCTGTATACATGCAGAATAAAAAGTTTTCAAAGTTTTACGTGTTTCGTCACCAGTTAGAAAATGGCGGCAAACTATATTGTAAGTGTGCCCAAGTAACGTGGTAGAGAAAACTACGACGAGTGGGTGTTTGCGGCAGAAATTTAAAATATCGGCCGTCGATGACGCCAAGACGAAGGCGAAATTAATACTTACAAGAGACTCATCGTTATATGTTCATATAAAGAATGTAAACACTACGAAAGAGCTATGGAACAAACTCAAGTCGCTCTTTGATGATTCTGGTTTTACTAGAAGAATAAGTGTTTTACGGAATTTGATATCCATTCGATTGGAGGGTTGCAGTTCCAGACCTCGTACGTTACGCAGATAATTGAAACGGGTCAGAAGCTTTGTGGAACAGGATTTGCAATTAATGACGAGTGGATTGGTTCCTTGCTACTAGCTGGATTGCCTGGAAAATACTCACCTATGATAATGGCTATAGAGCATTCAGGCATCCAAGTAACAACGGACGCCATTAAAAGCAAACTTTATGATATGGAACCAGGAAACGGAAGTAGTAATTATGAAGAGGGCGCATTTGCTGTGTCAAAAATTAATAGCCAACATAAACACAAACAAATGAGTGGCAATAAAGATGGCGGTTCTAAGTCAAGTAGTGCCAACATTAAAACTGTTAATGTCAGATGCTACCGATGTAAACAAATTGGACACTATCGAACGCAATGCCCGAACAGAAATAAAACTAAAGTGAATAATAGTAGCAAAACGAATGCATTCTCAGCTGTGTTTTTAAGTGGCAGTTTTAATAAACATGACTGGTACATTGATTCGGGTACTAGTGTTCATTTAACCGCTAATCCAGATTGGATCACCAGTAGATATCGTAAAGTTAAACAAGAAATAATGGTAGCAAATAAGGAAACTGTTTCAGTTACATGTGCCGGCGATGTTAAAATAGTCACATTAGTCAAAGGCAGTGTAGTGGATATTAATATTGAAGATGTGTATTGCGTTCCAAATTTGACAACGAATCTCATTTCAGTTAGCAAGTTAATACAGAAAGGCAACAAGGTAAATTTTACACAGAATAATTGTTACAAGTACAACAATAGTGGTGATTTAGTTGCTACTGCTTCTTTGACAAATGGAGTGTATAAATTAAATATGAAAGAGATGCTTGTTGCAGCAGTTATAACAACAGGTCTTACTTGGCATCGCAGATTAGGTCATGTGAACAGTGATTGCTTAATTAAAAGGAAAATATTTACTAGGAAAACAAAAAATAAGGAAACTGTTTCAGTTACATGTGCCGGCGATGTTAAAATAGTCACATTAGTCAAAGGCAGTGAAGTGGATATTAATATTGAAGATGTGTATTGCGTTCCAAATTTGACAATGAATCTCATTTCAGTAAGCAAGTTAATACAGAAAGGCAACAAGGTAAATTTTACACAGAATAATTGTTACATCTACAACAATAGTGGTGATTTAGTTGCTACTGCTTCTTTGACAAATGGAGTGTATAAATTAAATATGAAAGAGATGCTTGTTGCAGCAGTTACAACAACAGGTCTTACTTGGCATCGCAGATTAGGTCATGTGAACAGTGATTGCTTAATTAAAAGGAAAATATTTACTAGCAGAGATGTTATAATCATGGAAAAGCAATCAGTCATGATGGATGTGGCATCTGCAGATAGTAAAATAGAATGTCTAACCAAAGAGAATGTATCAGAAGATCAGACTCAACAGGATTCAGTGGGGGATACCACAAGCTCAACAATGATAGACGAAACAGTGAGCAGCCTTTCAGATTCAGACTATGTACCTGAATTACGTGATAGACCTGTAAGAGTAAAACATGCACCAAACAGGTATGGCTTTGGCGGTATCTGCTACACAGAGAACAATGAAGTCTGTGTAACTGACCCAACACTTAAAGATGCACTAGAGGGACCTGAGAGAAATCATTGGTTACAGGCAGTACAGGAAGAATTAAAAAGTTTCGAGGAAAATGATGCTTGGGAGGTAGTAGACGTTCCTAATAACTCTACTATTGTGCAGTGTAAGTGGGTACTTAGAAAAAAGGTTGAGTGTGATAATAAAGTGCGTTTTCATGCGAGGTTAGTGGCTAAAGGTTTTACCCAGCATTTTGGTGTGGACTATAATGAGACATTTTCACCAGTTGTAAAACATAGTACACTAAGATTGTTATTTGCTTTGTCAGTGAAACTTGGACTAGACATAGTACATTTAGATGTAGTTACAGCATTCTTGAATGGCAGCCTTAAGGAAATTTATAAAATTTAAAATATATAAAATAAATAAATATATAATAAATGAATTTGTAAAATAAAATTTAATAATTCAGATTCTGGTAAAGTTTTAAGACTAAAGAAAGCCATATATGGGTTACGGCAGTCATCAAGAATGTGGTATGATAAAGTAAATACTTGTTTAATTGATAATGGTTTTTCAAAGTCAAAATATGAGCCTTGTTTGTATTTAAAGAATGAAGGTAAAAATATTACTGTTATTGCACTGTATGTTGATGACTTTTGTTTTTTCAAACAATAGTAAGGAAACTGATAATTTAAAATCTCTATTAGCATCTTAGTTTAAACTTAAAGATTTAGGGGAAATAAAGCAGTGTCTTGGTATGTCAGTTTGTTATGATAAGAAAAATAGAATTATAACCTTGGATCAAAGTAATTATATTGATCAGTTGTTATTAAAATTTAATTTAGTTAATTGTAAAACTGTAGAAACCCCAATAGAATTACAGTTGTGATAAAAGTTTACCTTATCAGCAATTGATTGGCTGTTTAATGTATGTAGCAATACTAACCCGTCCTGATATTAAATATGCAGTTGGCTATTTGAGCCAATTTAATAATTGCTATAGCAAAGAAAACTGGATTCATGCTAAGCGTATACTTAAGTATCTTAAAGGAAGAAAAAATTATTGTATTAAATATTGTGGAACAGATGATAATATTAACAAGGGAATAGTAGGCTATGTAGATTCAGACTGGGGTAATGACATTTTAGATAGAAAATCCTCGGATGGTGTTATATCTTGGGGAAGTAAAAAGCAAAAGAATGTTGCATTGTCAAGTACTGAGGCAGAGTATGTAGGTATATCTGAATGCTGTAAAGAGGCTATTTATATAAGAAATTTAAATAAGGAAATAACTGGTTGTTTTCAGTGTATTGTAATATTTAATGAAACCAAAGTGCTCATCAATTGTTGTATAATCCTGTTTTTCATAATAGGTCAAAGCATATTGACATTAGATATCATTTTGGTTGAGAATGTATAAATAATAATATTGTTAAGATTGAGTATTTGGAAACGACTCATATGCCTGCAGATATATTTACTAAAGCTTTAAAACATGTAAAACATCATAAATTTGTAAATGTAATGGGAGTGCAACAGAAGTAATGTTTATAAGTTTTATTTTGATATAGTGGGGGTATTGAACTAATATCAAAATATGTCATTTGTTATCTGTATTATTGTTTATCTGTGTATTGGATAAAGGAACCAATAAATAGTCAGTCTGTTGTAAAACACGAAAACAGGTAGTTTCATTAATACGATCGAATCATTTGAGTTTCTTTAATTATGAATGCTGATTAGGTACTACTGCATTCTATTACAAGGTATGTTTTAAAAAATATTCATCCACGCTGTCCTCTGTCTACCCTGCATATAGCGAGGTAGACAGGGTAATGTTAAGACACTGCAGTCCCCACTTTCCCCCAAACTATTGGGACTTGGCCAATTGAGTATTGAAACTTAACGACGCGTTTTGTTTCCAGGTACTTTATATAATTCATTGTCATATTTAAAAAATTATATATATTTTACGCACTTTTAGAGAGGGACGGTAAGAACGTCGGGCTAGGAACAAGGTATGTTAGTAGGTATAGCGAACGGCTGTCTGTCAGTCCGTGAGGATACCAACCGGGAACCAAATCTCCATTACCACTTTACCTTATAGAAGAAATATATTTTAATATGAAATATATTTTTTTTCTGTTCAGCTTATGTAGCTTAGCACTGATATAGTTTCTGATTCGAAGTTTTCATGACTACAAATTTTATAGTATTGTTACTTTTGAAAATAAAACTCCGTAAACACTTCAGACATTTACAAAAAAAGCTTTTGGTAAAGTTAAAAAACACAATTTAAATACTACGTAATACATAAATTTGAAGTGATTATAGTATCCCTTGTTACTAGCGATCCAATCGTGATACTCCGATACTCTAGTGTACAGTGTTGTTTTATCAAAGTTCTTTCCACTCACAATGCCAACTAATAAGTCCTTATAAGGCTTTTCCGCTGGATCCAAAGTGTTCTTACACACTAATGGACCTCCAGAATCTCCTCTAGAAACATCTGTAAATGAAGAATCTGAACAAATAAATGTATTCATATTCATTTCCCACAATTTATTGCAGCGCCATTTGCTCAAAGTATTAATTCGCGCGATTAAAAGTATGGGAGATATTTTATCGCGAAGGCTATATCCTGTTCTGCCAAAACCGGCTGTCATACATGCTGTATAATCTGTACTTTTTGTGGCCACATTTACATAATCTACATTATTTGAGAATTTCCACTCGTCCTTGATGAAAATTATTGCGATATCATTTTGCGGAAAATTAAAATGTCTGTGAAGGATAACGTCTTCGATTTTACGCCATTGGTTGATAACATTGGTCTCAGTGTCTCCGCTGTGAGCGAGGTCAGTGCGTAGGTTGCCTGCTACGACGCGTAGGCGGTTGGGATGCTTTTTATAGAAGAAATTGGAGCTTTCGAAGCAATGTGCTGCTGTTAGAATCTTCGAATCGCTTATAATGCTGCCCCCGCATAAGTTTGTCCATACTAATCTCCGTTCGCCGATTTTGTGGATCGGCTCCTTTATAGACACTAGGTAAGGAACTTGCCCGGTGACCGCCGGCTCCCCGTTCACAACGGTCGGTTTTACATAAAATTTTGAATATTTCAACGTTGTTATAACTCGTCTGTCTGGTTCACATTTGCTGTTTGCCAAAAGCGTTAAGTAAATTAAAAATTTTAATATCATTCAGATTTGTAATAATCATTATAAAGCGTAGTACTGATTTACGTGAAGCACTTGACATTTTATGTTAATAGAATTTACTTTTCCATATGTTCAAGAAGTTTGTATAGAATATTTTGTATAGTAGGTTGGATAAAAACTTAAAGCCTTAACAAATATTATTTAAAAAAATAAACTCACCAATAAGTAACAGTAATATGTTAATTATTATTAATAACTACATGACTTAAAATACATTTGCTATTTTTTACATATTATATATATATATATATATATATATATATATATATATATATATATATATATATATATATATATATATATATATATATATATATATATATATATATATATATAATAATACGGTTACTTCGTAATAATATTGTGTTATTTAAACGTGCCGAGGGCAGGAATTCCATATGTACAGGCCAGATACGGCCCCTTCTTTTCTGAATAAAAATAATAATTGTAAATTCAAAATACTTAATTATACTAAATTCAAGCCAAAGTATAGTAAATAAAAAATAAATTAAATTGAAATCTAGCTCCCATAGTTCTCCTTTGGTGACAAATTTGCGTTTTTATGTCGGTACTTTCATACAATTGAGTGAATTTACTTCGCACTTCATCTTCCTATAGCGTGACTGTACACATACTACAGTTTTCTGCAATTTCGTAATAGTTATTAATAATCCTCTCTTTAGGAACAAAAACATGTTTTTTTTGATGTTACGATTCCAATACGTGCACAGCAGATTCAATTTTATTTTATTTGTGTGGTTTCGAGACCACTCATCTTATCTAAAAGATATGCTGTTATAAGCTTTACTCTTAGCTCTAATAAGGATAATGGCTTTTGTCTCTGCAGCTCTACTAAAGAGCATTTTCGAGGTGCTGTCAATACATTGCCAAGTTTGTCCACTCCACCAGCAAAACCAAAATGCCAATTAAATTGCCAATTCTCAAAAAGTTTTAAAGTATGCATAAAAATCTTGACATTCAGTGTTTTTTTAAATAATCTAGATCGAAACTAAAGCTCGTACAAAACAAAATGTTTGAGGAAATAAATACAAACATACACTGCTTTTATTGTTATAACGCAACAACGTATATACTTGTGATTAGTACTGTCGGCAAAAATGGCAATCGCATACGCAACACATTCATTCGAGGTAGTCTTGGGGTCCGTGACGTAGCGGATAAGCTCCAAGAGCGTCGCCTGAGATGGTATGGCCATGTTATGCGCCAATCTGAGAACTATGTCGGAAGGAAGTGCCTTGACATATCTGTCCCTGGAGTTAGACCACCCGGACGCCCAAGAAAGCGACGGCTGTAATAGGCTTAGTCGGAAGGCAGACCCTGGCAAAAGCCGGGACTAATGCCAAGAAGAAGAAGAGTACTGTCGGTAAAAACTCGATAAAATTAATTATATGACAAAAAGAGACACTTTTTGTTATCTCCCGAAACAACTGCCCTGCTTGACCCGCACATCATTTTTCCTCATTCAAAAGGAATCGAACCCATTACTATCGCGATCTGTGTGTAGTCCAGACACTTTCCAATTTAACTTTATAGAACAATGCTTTAGTCCAATAGTTTCCCTCTTAGGTAAATATAGTGATTTCTTGGAATTGGTAGCTGTAAAGGTCAAAAATGTTTGACTTCTCATTACTTGAGTAACGCTTGCTTGAGTTCACGCCTACTGCTTTTATATGATTAAAATAATAGTAAATCTATGGTTATTTAATATGCTATATAAATAGGGTTACGTAAAGTTATTGTTCACTTTGCTCTACCCTCCATCTTCCTCATAACTTGATATTTAAAAAAACCAAATGAGATTCGGGAAATTAGGGTAGGACAGAAAAAAACGGAGTGTTTTAACTCTAGGTTCTCTATGCTTACCCTGCTATATGCTGGGTATATATAGCGTGAAGCTGGAAACGAATCTTTATTTTAAATATTAATAGAGTATGTATGAAAAGCAGTTTATTAAAAGTATTTAGTTTTCAGTTTATATCGGATTGCCTTATCTTGGGTATTTTTAAAGAACAAATTATTCTTTATGCATACCACTGAGAAAGTCGACATAATCTCTTATTTAGACTAGTTGTCATATGTCAAGACGGCTGCAGCTTTACATATATCAACTTATCTGAACTTTCACTTGCTAAAATCTCTACAGATGATAATGACATAAAAAAAAAAACAATTATTATGTTATAGTGGCCGGTAGAGATAGTTGTGGATTGTGGGTTCCGCCACTCAACACACAATGCTGCAAAATTAAATAGAAAAGTGAACGTGATGTCCAAGAGAACACGGGGTTCTCTACCTACTACTACAAAAAAAATGAAATTTGTATGTATGTGCTTGTATATAAAAAATATATCGAAAATTAATTTCAAAATACGACAAACTTCAAGCGACTCCCTCTATACTCCTTGATATATGAACAATATCTCAAAAACTACTGATGCGATTTAGGTGTAGCTTGAACTATTCTGCAAGTTGGAATATACCTGATTTAAATAAAAAAATTATTCATCTCGGTACGACTTTCCGAGAAATATGTGAACAAACATACAATCATACGCTTATAAGAATAGATCATAAATTAAAGGTTAAGAATACAAGAAAAAAAAAACCAAAAAAATTACAACATTTTATTAATTACATAATATAAAATGTTAAAACATGAACTGTTTTAATAAAATATTTGTTCGAATACTTCTTACAATTAGGCAATACATATCGTCCATATATTCATAATTCCTTATACTGAGGTTACATTTCATATGTCTCGTCAAATTCGCTTTACATTCCTAAAATATACTTAAATAAAAGAAAATTAGTTTAAAATAAAAAAAAAATACTTATAAAAATGGAACCATAGATTATAAATAATAAGGATAAACAAAAATACAGTTACATGTATTTAAAAAAAACGTCAGCCTAAAAATAGATTGCTAGTATAAAAAATGCAATAACAACGAAAAATATTACAATAATGTGTTCCAAGAAATATTAAAAAAAAAAAACCTTAAAAGTTCTAATACATTCAATATTCACCGTATGGATGTAAAATAAATGATCTAAGCTAAATTTTTGGTAAAAAAAAAAAACGCCTGACTAAAGCTTAACTATACAATTCCTAAATCCCATAATACTATCTTAACAATTCCTATACTGTCGAACATTTCAAATCTTTATGTAATTTTTATTACTTATTACTAATTATTATGTAATAATATAATATAAACAACTACAAAATATTTATTAAATTTCTTCACACATATTCTCTATGACATAAATCTACATTATTACAATTGATTATCATTCTAGATTTATTTTGACGTCATCATGATTGAATGGAAAAGCAAGATAGGTGTGGGTTCGATTTCAACTCTCTTGAAACTGATTGTTCTTGTCAATTAAAGCGTTTGCGTTAGGTTTCGCGATTTAAATGCAATTTTTCTATAACATTTGTGAAAAGTGGAGCGGAGTGTCTTAACACTATGTGCTTTCTGTCATTAAAATTTATAATGATGAAAATCGTGTTTGATAATTAATAGTAAATATATATGTATGTACATCATCACTTTAGTGTTGACACAAGTAAAAAAAATTCACAAGTTCCAAATTTGAGGAAAATAAATAAGGAACTAAATTTGTCAGCTTTAATAAGGTTTTTGTTTTATTCAAAATTATTTTTTTTTATTTGACCGTTCCATTTTATTGTTTACTTTCTGGAAACTTGTATTATACGGGGTTGGCTATATTCAACGTCTGACTGACGATAAATACATAATATATTGCTCAAAATTGCTTTTTTTAAATTTAAGCATAGTTCGGGACATGCAGAAAGAACTTAGTGATATGTCACTACTTTTATCACTAACTTCTTGGTGATTACATATTAACTGGCGGTACCCAACGCCAACGGCTTTCTCTATGCCTACCAAGGGGATAATTATAATATACACACCTGATTTAACTTGAATTGTACAAAAACACAATTTGAAACAGTTTGAATATAATATTTTTATATCAGGATTATATATATTTAATAATGTAAAAAAAATTAAGCTAGGTACGAAATGTTAACATTATTATCCCTCAGCAGAACAGATAAAGCTAAAAAGAAAAACTTTTACAATAGTAAATTGTTAGACCATAGAGAATTAAGTCTATTGTGGATTGCAATCAATATTGTAAGGCATTCTTATTTCAGGCATACATTCATGTCATTTACTTCACTTATTTACCAATATTCATATGTCATAATAATAAAAATTCTATAATACTTAGATAATTCTATAATATTTAGACTAATTCTATAATATTTAGATTAGCTAAATATTGTAACTTTGTTTATAAAAAGAATCAAACCACATTTTTAACCAAATTAAATGGTATAGGTGGCCAGTATACCACCATATATAAATTATTTCATGGTATTAAACAAACAGAATGTCATTTTTAAAATTAAAAAAAAAGTAGCTACTTGCAGACAAAAAGGCATTCTTCTTCCTTGATTTGATCTCTGATAAAAGTTTTAGATAGATTTGACATTTCATTTATATTTATATATATTCATATATATATATACATATATAATATATATATATATATATATATATATATATATATATATATATATATATATATATATATATATATATATATATATATATATATATATATATATATATATATTTTATTATATTTGAGCTTTTTTAAAATTAAATAGATACAAAGGTATATCTAGTACTATTAAGTAGCATCTTGTTCACTCATTCATTCACATAATACAAAAAAGAGATGACAGTTTCAATATACCTTATATTATTTATATTATTTATATAGATATATTTTTACTTGCTTGAGTTTTCACGATTGAGTTTATACATAAGCATAGTATGAGTTTATGCATGTAGCAGGAATCAAACTCGTGTGTGTGCAATTACATTTGAAAAAAAAGGTTATTATACTTTTATTTTACATTTTTCATTACTCTCACTAACGTAAACGAATGAATGAACGAATAAAAAATCTTGTACCTAAAAAAATTTTAGGAAAAATAAAGTTAAGCTCAAAATAATCTATACCGATGTATACAATATGTAACTTATTTTGAATAACTAAATATAACCAACTAAGTATATAAATATATATATAGCCTTATTTGTCCTGCAACTGTACGTAGTTCGCCGGGAACAGTCCGTAGGCGCCCTTACACAAGCCTTGCCACCATCCCTCGTCGATCTGAAAGAAAGAAAAGTTCATAGATTACAAAGAAGGTGTTTCCGTTGACTATAAAATGTCAACTTGAATAACCTAACATGACAAATTTACTTAAACTTAAATTATTTTCAATTTTCCCGCACTAGTATAGTTTGGCCACGCAAAACGCAATGTATGGAAGCGGAGCGGTCTTAACACTTAAACTTCTCCCTGGCTACTCTGCTATATGAGGATAAAGCGTAACGTTATAAAATAACGATTAAATATTTATGAACACATAAAAGAAACCATAACAGACCTCCCAAACCCCAAAATATACGATTATCATGATGAACAAATCACCCAAAATCCCAGAGAAACTTCTTTCTACACCGATCCTGGAGTCGTGATACCAATCACTTAAATCCCAAACCCCTGAGCCCCAACCCCAGAACACTTAACATCAGAAGCCTGACAAATAATAATCAAACTCTTGAAATTGAAATCTCAAGATGGACTCTTCTCAACCCTTCAAATCAAAGATATACTAATCCCTAGAGGGATACATACAGCCCTCCCAAAATACTTTATACGATTATTTTAAAACATTAATTTATTTTCAGCCCACATCCCCACGCATTGCTCAATTTTTAAGATATTGAGTGTTGAATGACTCGCTTTGTCTTGTTACCAGCGTTAAAAAATTATTTATACCCATTATTTATTTATAAGATTTAGATAAAGCCTAGAGATACGCCGACTATGTCTTTGGCTGACCAGCTAATTAGTCGGCTGTAAAGAAGCCGACTGACTAAACGGCCGAGCCAATCAGTTTTATAATACTGAAAAATAGTGTTAAATTGCTGAAACTCAGCTCAAAACCCTACAAAAAGTTCTATAAAGCCTACAATCATGAAATCTTGCAAGTGCAACAAAGTCCTCAGGTTTTAATGGATGGAAGATCTCGTCACCATTGAGAAAATGGTCTCAGTGTAAAACATCTTGTATGTAAGATGTTTTTGGCAATGCTATAAAAAATTTGCATCAAGAAAAAGATGACAAGACCGCTCTACTGATTCTGTTTAGTGAGCGGATGTTCTCGGAGGCCGAGGAAGGAACACATATGAAACAAAAAATAGATTTATAAAACTTATAGAAGTTGATTTTCAACGGAAATGTTGGTTATTACATTTCAAAATGTATAAGACTGATAACTTTGGACAAGAATATTATTAGTCAAACAATATTTGTGTTAAATATAATATAGTATACAATAAAATATAAGTATTGTATTGTGTATTATGTTTAACATAATGGCTTGTCAAGTAAGAAGCCGTATAGTCGGTCTCGGTCGACTATATGCTGATTATGATAAAGGAAGGATAGCCGGTTTCACCGACTATCAGGACATACATAAGCAAAATATACAAATACCACCACACACATACTACACAGAACAAGTATCCGTAGAGCATTCATGGAAGTATTAAAAAAGAAAGGCAAGCAAAAAAGAATCCGAGCCCCACGCACCATGACGATGTTGGTGATGACGTCGTCGGGGTCGAAGGAGATCTCGTCGGGCGCGTTGGCCTGGTAGTCGTAGAGCGCGCGCGCCGTGTAGCCGTCCTCGTCCTCCGCGTCCGCGTCCGCCGCGCCCTCCGCCTCCCAGCCCACCGGCGACACCACGATGGTGGGCTGGCGGGCCGTCTGCGCCCCCTCCGCCACCTCCGCCACCTCCGCCCCCTCCGCCACCTCCGCCTCTCCCACTAGAGTCACGTCCGGCAGGTTGGCCTTGGCTTCCTGCGCGGGCGGCTGCGTCTCCGCTGACGTCACGATGTCTGCCTTCTCCTCTGTTTGTGTGTTTATTTTTGTTTCAGCTTGTGTGCCCGTGTTTGTTTCTACTTTTTTGTTTGTGTTTCCGTTTGTGCTTTGTTCGTTCGATGCTTGGGGTTCATCTTCATCCTTTGATACACGCTCTTTTTCCTGTAAATGATAAAACTAATGTTTTTTTTTTAATTTTAAATATGAGTATGATATTTACGTATGCGTGTGTGTTGTGTGTGAAGTTACTCCATGCAATGGGGTATAATATATATGTTAACATATAAACAATTTTTTTTATTTACTGAAATCAATGACTATGATATATTTATTGTCTGTCACCCGTGTTATTTAATTATTACCTTTTCTGACAAACTTTTGTCTAGCTGTTGTCTCTCTTGTCGAATCTTTTGTACAGACTGCAAGGCTTCCTGCGACAATACGAATAATATGTTATTATATATGACAGTCGCAGAAAAAGCGCAGCGTTGAGTACTGCAACTTGTCACAACTTGTCATTAGGTATATTTTCCGTTGAGTGGCGGATCTCAACGCTGCGCTTTGTCTTGCGAAAAAAGGTAAATGATTCATTCTGCCCGGGTGGGAAGCTAACCCATAACCGTCGCGTTTATAGTCAAAAGCTGTGCCCACAACTACCCATATACAATTATTTATAAATACAAAGTTTGGCATATTATCATTTTTTACTCATTATCAGGCTTCCAACAAGATCCTGTCCTCAGTCATATGGTGAAATAACCGGGTCTGAGGAGTGAGGTGTGATTAAAAGCTAGTCTCTAAAAAAAGCATGGAACAATTACAAAACATTGAATATTCTACAAAAATGTATTTTCATTAGCACAGTAGGAATGAATAGTCTTAGTTAATTTATTTGACTATCCGGACATTTATTTATTTGTCACAATTTGTCCAATTTTAATTTAATAATATATTTTTGTATATATATATATATATATATATATATATATATATATATATATATATATATATATATATATATATATATATATATATATACATATATATTTAAAAAAAAATACATACCTGCTCCTTCTCCTTGGCCATGTTCTCAAACTTAGCTCTGATAGAGCTCGGCTTAGCCCCCCCAATGTCCGGCCTTTGTTTAGTGTAGTTTGTACCAACTTTTCCCACTTCGTCGAATCTGTGGGCACATTTGTCCACTCTATCTGTTTCTATACCGAACTTACCGCCGAAACCCTGTTGATAGAGACATTTCAAGGTTACATATCAAGGTTACATTCAAGGTTACATTCAAGGTTACATTCAAGGTTACATTCAAGGTTACATTCAAGGTTACATTCAAGGTTACATTCAAGGTTACATAAGGTCGTATGTATAATATTATACAAATTCGAATTTGATGTCGGTAGAGAGAGGAGCTTATGTCCTCCCTCCCCTCCCTACAGAGCACGGTGAATCCATGGAGTGCTAAGTAGTTTCTTCTCTCTCCCGTTACTAAGACAGAATCCGAAATTCCAATCGGAACGAAAAAAAAAACAGGATTTTACGGTTTATACGTCCACGATAAAATAAATTAAAAAATATAGTAGCAGGATATTCTAATATAGTCGTTATTCTAATATAGTCGTTATCGCTTAGAAAGCATCGAAATTAGTATTACAAGTTACCGCCAAGCCGCAAGCGACCCACCCACCTTCTTGTGGTCGACCTGACTGCCGTGGGCGGGAGTCTTCTCCTGGTGGTCCCAGCCGACGGCGGACGCGTCCTGTCTGTCCGTCTGCACGCCGTACTTACCGCCGAAACCTATTGCGTAGTCTGAAATTACGCACAAATATTTATTTACAAAATTAGACAGCGACTATTTAGTATTACCGGAATTTGATTTCTGCATTCGATGCCTTTAGAGATACAACCGCACTTGAGATACATTGTTAATAACTAAACTTTAATACCAAAAAAAGTCTATAAAATCCCATACCCTTCTGTGAATTGTGGGTTTCAGCGCTCTCGTGGTGGTCCCAGCCCGCAGCAGACGCGTCCTGTCTGTCCGTCTGTACACCGAATTTACCTCCGAAACCCATTGAATAATCCTTTTGGGATGGATGCTTCTCGATTTGCTCTTTGTGTTCCCAACCGGCTGCACTCTATATAAGAAAAAAATAAGAATTTTAACTAAATTAATATATTCTTAAAGAGCATTGAATTGATATAATTCTATATAAAAAAAAACATAGTGACCAACATCTACGTAGCAAACGTAGATGTTGGTCACTATGTTTTTGCTACACATTTAATTTTTCAACACACACACACATACATATACAAGTTACATATGAATTAACAAACCTTATCCACTCTATCCGTTTGTACACCAAACTTTCCGCCGAATCCCTTGGCGTAATCAGACTGGGAGGCGTGTTTCTCCACTTTTCCCACATAGTCGTGACCCACCGCACTCGCGTCCATCCTGTCCTTTTGTACACCGAATTTACCACCGAAGCCTGATAGAAAAATCTAATCGTAATCTATACATATTAAACTATAAGATACTACTACTCTCTTGTTATCTTGAAACTATACAGATAGGTTCTTTGTAGAGAGAGAGCTTTCCAGTGAAAGGAATTTTATAAGACCCACCCCTAGTATAATTAAAGCTAGCTTATTAAAAACTTTGTATGAAATATGATAGTTTTAAATGGAAGAAACGTGAAAATGTATATATTATTAGAATGATTATTGATTGTACAAAGCTCCAAGTAGAAAGCTTATAATAGAACAATAGAACGACAAGAAACAGGAATATAAAATTAAAAAAAATGTCAATAAAAAAACATGCTGACTATTGTCTTTCTTAAAAGATGGTCCTCAGCTAAGGTAAGAACGAAGTAACTTATAATAAAATTCGCGCCACTCTACTCGAGCACAATATATAAGGACATGTACGTTTTAAAAAAGCTTTTTTTTATTATAAAACATATAATATAATATTAATACTATACCTTGTGCATAGTCTTTTTGTGAGACGTGCTTCTCAGTTTTGCCTACATAGTCGTGGCCGACGGCGGATTTGTCCATCCTGTCTTCTTGCACACCGAATTTACCGCCATAACTAGGAAAATTATTTATAACGATTAACACAGGATTTCTGTATAAATGACGTAAGGTTGGTTAGGTAGAGCGAGGAGCTCTGATAGTAGAGAGCGTATCTCATTAACCGGCACCGTTACTTTATGAACACTTGTGACACGTATCCCAGGCACTGTTCTGAGCTCCTCTCCCAGCAACCCCATGAGCATTCGTACGGTGGAACCATGGAATGCTAAGGAGTTTTATTTGTTTCTTACCAAAAATGTGCGCTAATGTGGCGCAGCGCGGACTTACCCGACCAAATACTCAATTACATGAGAACTATTTTCTTTTAACACCAGCAGAAAGCAGAGAACTGTGTGACGTAGCATACTATGAATAAAAAAAACTTTATATATTTTAGGAGGCCGTCGTGGCGCAGCGGCACGGCGTCAGACTGTAAACGCGACGGTTGTGCGTTCGATTCCCACTCGAGGAGAAGTAATTGTTTTATTTTCTCGCTCTGGAAATAGGACAAAGTGTGACAAAGTTCCGCCACTCAACACGCATTGTCTCAGAATTGGGACGGAGTATCTTAACACAAAGTTTCCTCCATCTACCCTGCTATATGCGGGAAATAGCGATAAGCTATTAATTTTTTATATTATATTTTCCCGATTTTAAAAATCTTGTTTTATGTTTATATAATATAGATATATTTGATGATTATATGAATACAATTTTAAAGTAATCGATTTATTTAAAATAAATATATAAATAAAGATCTATCTACACTTACCCGAAAGACGGTTTGGGACCTGCTTCATATTGCTTTTGCTTCGCTTGCTTGTCCGCTTCAAACACCTCTTCCCTTAACTTCGCCATACTATAACAAAATTGTAAAATATTATAAAGAAATCAAATTTAAAAAAAATGCAAAGATGCCCATAATACGAACTATTGAATTTTTTCCATGGAATCTTACAAAAAGATTTTTATAGCAAATAAAAAAACACAATATCTAAAAGAACTAGAACTAGAACAGAAACAGTCTAGACTGAAAGAATGGCAAAATATAAATGACTATAAATGACTACCATTATTCGATCGGACACGTACACCTACAGAAGGGTATCAAATTAATAGCTTAAGAAACCTTTTTAACAGAAGGGGGCTAAGTACTTCACATTTACTGTTAGTATATGCCTGGATAAGTTAAGGCGATACCGATAAATACTTGTAATACTAATACTACAAATCCTTTAAAACCTCTAACACAAAAGTCGAAAAGGAAAGGTACCAACTAGCCTTTCCCGAACTATTTTGGAAAGATTTCGTATGGGAGTAACTTCTAAGTCAGATTAAATTATTAAGTTACTCACAAAAAAATTTTTTTTTTCACTATCACGCTATGCCACGCATATAACAGGTGTCGTGTCAAATTCGTGTCATGACACTACTTTCGCCACGTCTCACCCAATTTTCAAAATTAGCCAATTATCCAATTAGCCTACAAGAACGGAGAAATGAATATGAAAAATCTCCTTCAGTGGGAATCGAACCCAAAACCGTAGCCTATACAATCACACGTCGCCACAATAACTCCGAACAAAAGTACAATACATAAATAGTATTATGCATTGCAAATAAGAAAAAGCTGTCTGTATTAATATCACTGATACACCTACACAGCTTCCTTTCAATATTTACATTGAGTACAATGCACTATGCTATTGTGACTTACATATATTTTTAATATAAATATTTATAATAGTATTATAGAGGCGGAAAGCGAGAACGGAGTGTCCTAACACTTGGTTCCTCCTAGTTCCTGTCTCCTTCTACCTCCGGTACCCTCTTCATATACTGCTATATGCGGGATACAGAACATGTTCAGCTTTATAACAATTTTAGGACCTAGTGGTACGAATTGAATATTGAATTAAATATTTTTAGTCTTGGATAGTCTATTATCGAGAAAGGCATATTTACATGTAAATCGCTTCGATGTAAACAACTGTACGTGAGATCAGATTTACCTAGAAAATGTCATATAGGTAGTATCCCGTAGACATTTTCACTTGACCACAGTAAAATAATTTTATTATTGTATACATATGGCAATGCCTTGTGGTGCCGGCAGAGTAGAATAGCACCACCCCAAGTTAGCCCGTGGATATCGTATGAGGCGATGGGTTCCAGGGAGGTGGGCAGCAGCGCTTCCCGTATTGACAACATAGTCAAAAATTACACACTGCGGTCACCAACCCGCCTGCCCAGCGTGGTGACTACGGGCATAAACCCCTTATGGATAGTGCCTCGTCGTCTCTTCGAGTCATCTTTGCCACAATGCCTTAAGACCAAGGTGTTCGATCAGTGCGTTCTGCCAGTCATTACCTACGGAGCCGAGACGTGGAACCTGACCGTAAACCGGCTTTATGTCACTCAGAGAGCTATGGAACGGTCTATGCTCGGGATCCGCTAATGGATAAAGTCCGAAATGAGATTATCCGCCAGAAGACCAAAGTGACAGATATAGTCTGGAAATATAGCAAGTTGAAGTGGCAGTGGGTTGGTCACATCTGTCGTAGAACCGATGGACGATGGACCAAACGGGTTCTCGAATGGAGACCGCGTCTCGGCAAGCGTAGCATTGGATGTCCAGATGGACAGATGATATAAAAATGGCGGCTCTGGATGGCAAAAACGGAAGATCGTGCCTTATGGCGTACCCTGGGGGAGGGCTACGTCCAGCAGTGGACAGATATAGGCTGATAATGATAATGATAATAATAATGACATATGGCAAAACAAATAGACATATATAAAAAGTAATAAATTATCAATACACAGCTGCTTAGATTCCATAACCTATCACAAACTGAGTACAAAACAGAAAATAGGTGCTACAAAAACTACAAGTGGAAATCGAACACCTAAATAAATTATTGTTTTTACAATGCAACATTAATTAATTTTTATGTTAATACATACAAGTGCCAAGGCAAGTCAAGTTTTTATTAAAACAATATGCAGGAAGAGTACTTACTTACTAGGGCACAAAGACAAATTGTAAGCATAATTTAATAAATAAATAATGTTTATTTATTTATGAGGACCGTCGTGGTGCGGAGGCCTGTAAAGGCAACGGTTTGTGGGTTCCTTTCCCACTCGGGGAGAACAAGGCAAAAAGCGCGGCGTTGAGTTCCTCCACTCAACACGCAATGCCGCGAAAGGGGCAAAACGGGGATCGGAATGTCTTAACACTAGGGTCCTTCGGTTCGTGCGGTTCCCTCTGCCTACCCCGCCATGTGCGGGATACAGCGTGAAGCTAATTTAATTTAATTTTGAATGTTTATTTATACTATTATAGATATAAACATATATTAAGCCTGGTATTTTTTGAAAAGAATAAATGCATGCATTTTTCCTTTCACTCTCTCAAGCGTCTCCAATACTTTCCTCCTCATATAACCAAAATTATGTTAGCGCAACTAAATGTCTACTTTTACCAATTCCTGACAACGCCGACGTTTGCTATTTGGATGTAACTGTACGCTCTATTTACGGTCTACAAAAGTATGTCCACGTATCCCATTTTCGAGCTCAGCTGAACTGGCTTTCCGTGATATGTTTGTTTGTTTGTACTGGCTTTCCGTTTTAACCTTCTCCCCGCACCCACACGCTCAAGGCGGTCTTGTGTGATACCAATCCTTGACATCCCAAAAAGCAACACAAAGCTCATGCGAAAGTCCTTTTCTGTATATGGTGCATTACGGATTATGGAACAATCTCCCTGAATCAATATGTATGTATGTATTGTATGTAAATAGCATTATTATAGTATATTATTATTTTGAGTTTTGTTTATATATTTATTTTTAATTTTACATTATTATTCTATACATTTTGCACAATATTGTCGCCCCGCTTTTTTTTCGCTTTCATCCACTTCCACAGGTTGGCTGGAAGAAATCTCTGTTAGAGATGTGTAAGACCACCTTTGCAAATATTTTTACTATAATAGTAATCACAGTACATAAAAATATCGGTCAAGTGCGAGTTCTGCGGTTCTGTACCTATTTCGTGATTAGTATAGTAGGTATTGCGCTGTCGAAATATATATATTTTTATTTTTAGTATTTGTTGTTATAGCGGTCACGGAAATACATAGTTTGTGACAATTTCAGCTCTCTGGCTAGCACGGTTTATGAGATACAGCCTGGCGACTGACAGACAGACGGACAGACAGACAGTGAAGGCTTAGTAACAGGGTCCCATTTTTACCCTAAAAATGAATTATGTGATGTAACACAACCTAAAGCCTTCCTGATAAATGAAATATCCAATACAAAAATAATTTTCTAATTCAGTACTATAAGACTAGTAGATGCTAATATAAATGCATTCAAATAAACTCTTTGGCTGTAGTAAAGTATCTATAGATTTTGCAATATGAGCATATATCTAGCCTATAATATTAAAAAATTCTTTTGGCAGAAATCATGTGGACTCCTCTTCTAAGGATTCCTGTTTCTATTTAAATGTTAAAGAATATTTTCCTCACATTTTCACTGAAATTTTTCATTCAATAGTAACATTATTTGTGTTTATCATACATATATTGTGTTACTGTTATGCTTCACTATCATTTCACCATAGTTTGTTCTATAGAATATGTACGTTCGAAGCTACGAGGGTAAAGGAAGATATTCGGTCTGGAGGACAAAACACCGAAATCCTGCTTTTCTCCGATTTTGTACGCACTTTACACCAGCGACATGCCTCGTACAAAATTAGTCCACCTGGTGATGTACGCCAATGACACCGCCTCTTCTCGCTATTCTCGTCTGTTGACTGAAACACTACAAACTGCGGCCGACGCCCTCGTCGATTGGTACCGTTTATGGAGGATCGATGTTAATCCGGATAGGAGTGAAGCGATCCTGTTTCCTCGTGTCAAACAGGAAACGGCCTCTACTGTGTATATGTTAAACCGACCTATTCCCTGGAAACCACAGGCAAAACATGTAGGAGTAATCCTAGATTCCAGACTCTTTTTTAACCCCACACGTCAAAAGAGCCAGAAACAAAGCTCTCTTTATTCTCAGTAGGCTTTATCCTCTTATTTGCAAGCAGAGTAAATAGTTACTAGACATAAGCTGACACTATACAAAACTTGTGTAAGACCTGTCCTCACTTATGCTAGTGTCGTGTTCGCACACACTAGGCTGAATGCCCTTCAAATAGTACAGCATAAATTCTTGAGAATCGCGTCAGGTTGCCCCTGGTTCGTTCGCAATGTCGACCTACATAGAGACTTCGAACTAGAATCCATTTAAGAGTACTGCGAACGCGCAGCTATTCACGCGAACCCCCTTATCGTACAGGCGTACGCTAAAACTAAGCTCTGACGCCCGCGCAGCGTTCTATTAGACCCAGATAACTCCATTACAGTTCCTAATGCTCCATACATAGATAGGAAGCACAAAACACATACACGACACTCACACCGCCGTCGACGGAAACGACGACGAAGTCCAGCATATTTGACGGCACGACCGCGCGTTGGCGTCGCCGGGCACAGCGGTTAGGGACTGCTAGGTTCCTGTAGACTAGTCTAAATTTCTCCAGTAGCGTCTTCTGGTCGCGGCTAGTTTGTTAAGAATAGGGAACATTCCCCAGCCCGCTCGTCGGCTGCAAGCCGAGGCTCGAGTCCTGCAGGGGACGCCCTTGCCGCCGACGTTTCCTCTCAAGCAGACACTATAGTGCTTGCTACTTCTCAGGGACAGAGTACCCTTTTCCCTCCCCAATCGGTGTCGCTGTCAAGGCCAACAGGGCTAACAGCATTAAAAAAAATAAAAAACCGAAATCCTGGAGACCAATCGTAAATTATGGCGCGCCATTTTACGATACAGAATTCTCCAATAGTTATAGTTTTTATGGAATTGAAGCCTTGACTCAAGCTCTGGGGCACTTTTGTCTTCTGGAAGTGATGTACCAATATCATGTGATTTTTCGGAAATCGGTGGTTTGGCGACTCCTAAATGTTTATAGAGCTCCTATGGTTTCTTTAATCTGAACAAAAACCTAAGTTGCCCCAAAACAGGGTTGAGGTGTCCGCCAAACGCCCTAGCCAAAACTTCATTGTTTTTATGACGCTTGCATCTACCTTCGCTAAGAGAGTTTTATTAATATTGTATAAGAGGAAAGGCCAATTCATAGAAGTGATCAAAGAAAATTACATAACATATAGGTGGATAGTCTAACATTGTTTTCAAGATCTTTTAAAAAGACGTCAGAAAATAAAAACAATGGCTGCATTACATCTTTATGGAGTGCGCCCATTGTAATTTATTTCCTTACCCAGAGTATCAAACGGTGCCGCTTCGTAAATTATAGCAATGCTTTTATCACCAATTTTAAGTCTCAGTTGGAATGAGGTATATTATGTATTTTGTCTTCCCAGACATAGGCAGTGACACTAACTAGGTTTAGTCCTTTCAACTACATACAAAAGCTGTTATGTTTTATACAGATGTAACATTTTTCCTCTAGTTGAATAAAAATATACCTGTGATGCATGACATTAAATCAATAAAAAATACAAAAATATAAGCCCTTACAATCATAAAACATCCAAATGTAACTTACTCAATAGCTTCAACGTGTCGTCCACCTGGTCCCCATCTTTGTTCTTGTTCAGTGACATCATTCACAAAGTCAGGATCTGTCTCCCAGTCATCAGCTTCTGCTGGCGGGGGAGCTGTGACGTCAGTTGCTGCTTTCCACATCTAAATACAGAAGGACTTATATACACTTTATTTACTGATATGTTAGCAACAAGCCTTAATTAGCTTCACAATGTAAGAAAACCTTGCGTGACTATTTTAGTCATTTCTTGCAGTCATATTTACAGGAAAATTTGAATATATCCAATATCAATTCAGCGTTTTCATTTAATTTTAAACTTATTGTTTTTAAAGTTTTCATATATATCACAACTATAATTAATTAACTGATGATATAAATAAAAAATGTATATGCTTGGATACCTTTCATAAAATAAGGAAGTTCAACAGGTTAAGGTCAATTTTGTATACAAATAAATTAAAACTCATAATAACTTATTATTGTTATTAATGTTAAAATGTATTTATGTTTATAATATATAAGTATTTCTTAAACAATTCAATTACTGTGAATCTACAAAATATATAATAATTAATATATTCATTTGATAATAAAGTACTACAAAAAAATGTTTTATTCTAATGCTATGTCTTTTTATTTCCATATATCTTTTGTTCTTGTTTGTGTTGGCCACATATGGTGCCCATCTGTTACAGTGAGTGAAAACCAAATTATAATATATTAGGCTGCTTACAAATAATATTTAAAAAGACTATTTAAAGATAATATTATGATACATAGAACGAACAATTATGCTTACTAAATTAATCATACGTCAAAAGATATATTTATTTACATTCATATATTACTTATATTCATTATCTTCGATATTACACTATCGTATTTCACATTGATAATATAGTCCTCATCAATGTTATCTTTTCAAGGAAAATAAAATTTAGTATATGATGTCCATATGAAATATCATCGAGGGAGAAAGTTACGAATTACAAATAGGAAGGAAACGTAAAAATTATCATACCTTGGTAAAAGCCGGTTTGACGTTTCAAAATGACCAGTTAAGGTGTGGATATTTTATTGAACCTCTTTTAATGTATACAATCCACACTCATATATATTAGCAATTACTTAAAACAAAAATAAAAAAATAGTTTATGGTTTAAAATGGTAAAAGATCAAAACAGGAAAAACAGTCACTAAATTATCGGAAGTACAACTATGCGTCATGATAACTTAACATACTTGACAGTTGACATTGATTGACACAGGTGACGTTTCATCCTGTCTATGGATTATATGCTACAGCTTAACTATGGAGCGTAGTGGTAAGGAGTACTAGAGTTAATTAAGGTGGCGCTAAAGAAGTAATTGGAAGGATTTTAAAGATAGTAAGATACTAAATAAAAAGGGAAAAACATTTCTGCTTGCTTACTATTATGTAAATAGTTAAGCTATTCAATACATCATATTTTTTTGACACAAGTCTCGAAAAATATTTAATTTTTCAACATTTTTACCACACTAAGGGCTTGCTACACTGGAGACAATACTGGTACACAAGATAATCCTCCTTAATAATACCCCCCATAAGCTTAACTTTTGAAGTGCCATCAAATTTGTTATTGAATTATGCATACAATAACATTTTATATAATTATAGTCAAAGGTACGTAAAATGTGCAATGTTTTATATATCTTTCTTTCTTTCTTTAAACATTTATTTACTTCGTTACAGTTAAAGAAAATTGTATTATTTTACTCTTGTCGGACAAAGTGGAAAATATATACACGAATTAATAAATTTAGCAAATTTATTTATTTATAAAAATATATTAATAAAAAATCTTTATACAACATAAGTAAAACTTAAATAGAGGATGTCATAGTGAGAATGAAGAAGAACGTGCTCAACTGTTTGGTCACGTCGAGAGAATGAGTGATGCAAGAACGGTAAAAAAGATATGCAGCAAAAGCACGAGGATCCCCCGGAGGACATGTATGAAGAAGTTAATGACAGTGGACGATGTGAAAGAGGTATACAGGGATCGCAGCATTTGGCGCACCGTCCTGTCTGACTACTCCGCTAGGGATAATGTGTGAAGCTATGTATGTATGTATGTAAAACTTAAATAAATTATTTTCTAATAGCTTAAAGTATACCTAATCGTGTTGGCTTTACACGAATATATTTTTCTTCTTAAATAAATATTACAAGTTCGAATCATATAATTGCTATCAAATTATCAACTATAAAACAATCACGTCATAATTTTATAATTATAGAAAATAATTAATCTATTTTGAAGCACAATAAATACGATTTTACTATTATTAAGTGATATTTTTTTTAAGAATACATATTTACAGTTTAAGATATATAAGATTTTAAAAAAATACGTTATGTCCGTACGTTACGTCTAGAGTCCATAATTAAATATATATTTCGTATATCTATATCTCGGGATCGGGAGCATCAATTGCATATCCCAGCTTCTGCAGAGCAATCTTTATTTCACCGAACACGCTGACATCTTCTATAGTAGCTGGTAGTTTCACTTGCTGAGATCGTGCTAATTTTGAAATGGCACCTCTCAGTGCTTTTCCGGACCGAGTCCTCGGTAATGCGGGCACGGCAACTGCTTTTCTAAAGGCAGCTATAGGACCTATTAAGTGCCGTACAAGTGCTATCAATTCTTGTGTGACGGTACATTCGAGCACAATCTCCTCATCTGAAATACATATAAGTATTACACAAAATATACAAGTGTATTTTTTTTAAATATTGCTAATACATAAATTAGATACAAAGGCCACTGACCATCCTGGGGCGGTCTCATCACGTATAAACATAATGGCACGTCCCCCTTGGTGGGGTCCGGTGCCCCCACTACCACTGCGTCGGCCACCCGCGCGTGCTTCAGTACGACGTCCTCTATAGCGGACGTCGACAGTCTGTGTCCAGCGACGTTGATGACGTCATCCGCTCTAGCGACGACCCACACAGCGCCCTCTGCACTTATCCAGCCCACGTCTTGTGTGTCGTAATATCCCTGTTAACAATTAAATCTTCATACTGATATATTTCATTATTATTAATTATCAATAATGTAAGTATATAGTCGTATTCTACATTCGGTATTGCAAAGTGATTGTAGCTAAACATAGAAATATGTATCCGAAACTTAGAAATTATGAAGAAATACCTTCTTCACTCATCTCCCACTTGGCCGAGGCAAAGGTGGACAGATATTTTTTTTACATAGCTGAGTTAGATATTTCATTCTGAGGTTTCTGCCTATTCTAGAGACGTTAATTGAAGTTAATTTACAGTAAATTACTGAAAAAAAGGCCTAAAACGTACACTATATGTGCTAAAGTAGATTTTTTTGTAGCGTTCATCAGATTGCCAGAGTGTAGAAGCGAAGCCTGGCGGGAGTGGCAGTTTTACGACGAGACGGCCTACCTCACCCGACTGACATTCAGAGCCATCGTCCTTTAAAGCTCGTACTGAAATAAAAAATATTAACATAAAGCTAAGAATAGAGATAAATAAATAAATTTGCTGTTAAACATACCGTCAACAATAATCTCTATCATACTGCCGTTGGGTAAAGAGAGTGTAACTAATAATGTAAGATAAGTAAATGTAAATCTAATATAAAACATACAATGAAATATATGAATTAGTTAGAAAAGCGTGTCACCAACCAACACGCAATGATTCCAAAACAAATCAAAAGTGAAAACCAGGTATTTTCATCTGATCTCATAAGAAAACGATGGCAAAAAGTAAAGATAGTAGCCATGAAGCCTGGTTTAGTTTTACTATGTATGCATACTTACAGTCATATCCCGGAACAGGATAGCCAGTAGAATGTGGATGAACTCCTTTAACACCATATCCTAGACACGCTGCTGTGATTGGGGATCCTGATTCAGTTTGCCACCAGTGATTTAAAACTTTTACATTAAAAATGTTTTCTGCCCAATGCTAAAATATAAAATATATATATATATATATATATATATATATATATATATATATATATATATATATATATATATATATATATATATATATATATATATATATATATATATATATATATATATATATATATATATATATATGTATATATATATATATATATTATATATATATATATATATATATATATATATATATATATATATATATATATATATATATATATATATATGCATTTTTTTCGGTTTAGATGTTACGTATTACGTATATTATTTAATTATATAAGGCGATATAAAAAAGGTACCTCAAATATTTAAGAAATTGTCAAAATTTAAACAAAAATTTAAAATATCTTGTTTTTAATTTATTACTTAGTTATTTTTAATTAGTATTGTGAAACCGAATAAGTGAAATTAATATAGATGTTGTTATTTTTCTATTTTTAATACATTTTATAGCGTTTCTATTAAATTTATAAAAAAAATGCTTTCCGGATGACATTTCCTAAAGTGAGTATAATTTGCATCGACCTCAGACCCTGTTATGTAAATTACGAATTTGTATGTAAATTGTAAACAAATAAATTAAACCAACGTAACACTATATTTCATATGAAATAAATGAATAGCACGATAAATATGAAAAAGTTAAGAATGTTATATTACTCGTATGCTAGAAGCAAAAATAACAGACATAAAATACGTATATGTATGTATATAAATAAATTAATAGCCTCACGTCTTTTCCCGCATATATCAAGGTAGGCAGAGGGAAGCCGGAGATTTTCGAGAGAGAGAGAGTTTTCTTACCAGAGCGAGTAAGGAAATATTTCAATCCCCCGAGTGGGAATCGAACCCACAACTATCACGATTGTTACAGGTTTATAAAAAATAGGGTTAATAGAATATGTATTCATAGTTAGTTATTCTATTATATTTAAATTAAAAATAAAATATACATAACACTATAAATAAAAGATTGTTTAATAGTCGATTTAACCAACAATTTTATGTTATTGTATATATTTAGGTATATGTATATATTTATTTGTGTATATGAAAGTGTAAAGTAGTATTATCTAACCTAACCCTTTCCCTCCTCTTTACGTCCAATACCTTAAGGTTGCCTGGAAGAAATATGGCTATAAGGTCACCTATTGTAAATGTAATTATTTTTTTTAGATATATCTTCTTTTTTGTTACTGTATTATTTTATTTATGGATGTACAATGACGTATTTTATTATTATTAATCTATATATAAGATGTTCAATACACACCCTGGTATCTTGATCGCAATGTTCTCCAGCGATTACTATAGTTTTTAGTGTCTTATTGCAATATCTCCTGGCGTATTTTCCTAACGGGTCTATCCTTTTGAGTACACG
The DNA here is from genome assembly GCA_037127375.1 of Dione juno. NCBI lineage: Eukaryota > Metazoa > Arthropoda > Insecta > Lepidoptera > Nymphalidae > Dione > Dione juno. Next base: position 965,457 of record JAXRJS010000070.1, on the reverse strand, counting down.
GAACGTAGTGGGGATAGTGAACAATGCGTTGACACGATGTTGCTCTATAATCCTATAGAAATGTTTATATATTAATAAATAAATACTAATAATATAAATAATAATAATATTTATTTACTATTTAATAATAATAGTTACATTACCTAAAATACTGTCCGGGATCAGGAGTCCTGTCAGGTTTCCCTTCGTATAAAATTGATGTTAACCCAGCCAATAAGGGGCCATAGCAAATGTATGAATGTCCAACGACCCATCCTAAATCAGACGCCGCCCACCAGACGCCTCGTTTCAAGCCGTATACAGCATCCATCGACCAGCAAAGAGTGGCTGCGTGACCGCAGGGACGTTGAATGCCCTTAGGAGCGTCCGTGGTACCTGCATAGGCGATAATAGTTCAAGCTAAGCACTTTCACTGGAACTATATATATGTAAATTTAAATAAAATAATAATATTATTCATTTTATATGAAATTGAAAAGTACTGACGTAAGAAAGTAAATATATAATATATACATTTCACTACTTACCTTAATACTACCAATGCATAAAATGTCTTTAAAATTACTAAAAATAGACCACTTAGTGTCTCAGTATGGTAAGTAAGTAGATATTAGGTTGGCAAAGACCCAAAAATTATTCTTCAACAAAACTTACCAGATGTATACAGAATGTACAAGGGTTCATTAGCTTCTGTTGAAACACAAGGAACTGGATCAGCTTTTAAAGCTTCATCCCAGCAAATGTCTCTGTTCTTTTCCAAAGGGCATTCGAGAACGCGTCGTCGTTGATATATTATACATTTAAACGGTTTGTGAGAGCTTTGACAGAGAGCTTCGTCTAAGATATCTTTGTATCTATAAAAAACAATGTAATATAAATTTGCCGGCACACGCCGTTTAGTTTATGCGTTGATGTTATAATTATAAAACGTCTAGATGATGATAAAATTATGAAAATTTGCTGATTTTTCTTTACTTAATAAAATAATAAACATACATACTAATTTAAAATGATGTATCAAACATTTATATAAAATATTAATTTCAAATAACGACTACAAATTGTCTATGGTTTAAGACTTACACATTTTTATCAACAAAAACAAAGCCAAGAATATTCAAAACAGCAAGTTATAAAGTATTTATTCCGACTGACAGGCAATGCATAGCCGAACTTACGCATAAAAACCTAAAATTTGGCATGTCAAGAGAATTTTAGGTTTTGTAGTCACGCAAATAAAATGGCGGAAACTTAAGTACTTAAAATATAGAGAATTTGAAAAATCCGAAAAAGAAAATAATATTCTTAGCTCAAATAAACATCGTTAAATAACAAATCATATTAGAGTAATCCTCTTATAAATATTTAAAAAAAATATAATTTACAGATTAAAAAATCACGGCATTAATTTGACAGTTTTAACAGGATTGCGTTTTACATTACAAGCCAATTTTAAAATATGATGTAATTTAAAACGAAACGAATGAACAAAGTAATTTACTATTCATCAATGTAGAAAGAAATTAAAAAATTTTTTTTTTCAATACCTGACTATCCTGTTAGGTTCGACGCCGCAGCTAGCAGCTATAATGACGGTTGGTTGGGCGTGCTCTATTCTAGTCCTTAGCTCTCTAGCAGCAAATCCTAAACAAAAATAGACAATGAATATTGTAAATTGAATACAAACACTACCTATAGAGGAGAGCAGGGCAGACATAGGAAATCTGCATTTCTTGTTAAGTGGCAAGACTTACTTAAGACTTGCGATATAAGAATAATTCTTAATTCTGGCAAATAAGTATTTTTTTTTCTTCGAGCGTGCCAGTTGAGCACAATAAACTTTGCCACTTTGAATGGAGAGCACACAAAGGAGAGTGTGCGGTAAAAAATAGATAATATTACACTATAGAAGAATGCATGTTTAAAAGAGATCTAGTCAAATATTTATAATATTTTATAATTACACAAAAATATAAAATTCCTTTGGTCTTTTATATTTATCATATGTACTAAAGATATGTATATCCGTATGTATATATATATATATATATATATATATATATATATATATATATATATATATATATATATATATATATATATATATATATATACATAGATATGTATATATGCATGAGTATATGATTATGCCTATGCTGCAATATTTATATATTTATTAACTTAGTAGACGCCTTCCCATTTCGTCATAATTTCTTTCCTCTACCCAAAGAATGCCTGGAAAGAAAACGCTATTTAGCGACAAAGCTGCCTGTTATACAGTCTTTAATACTAAGAGCAATATTGTATACTATATAACTTATCTGGTGCACAATATATATTCTTTATTGAATTAACTTTTTGTTCGTCACTAAATCTCATCTAATTGATATCACTAAAATAAAAGAACTGCCAAAAAATAATTGTCCTTTCACTACGCACCGCCAAAAACAACAGAGTGTACAGCACCGATCCTGTTCGTAGCGAGCATGGCTACAACAGCTTCCGGTACCAGAGGCATGTAGATGACTACGCGCGAACCCCGTACTACGCCCAAGCTGGACAATTTGCCCGCTAATCTTGATACCTGGAAAATATTTATATAAAAAAAAACTAGTTGTCCGCTCGTGGCTTTACCCGAGTGGACTATAAGACTACAGATTCCTACTTTTTGCTTTTTAGAAAGGTTAATAGAAAAATGTGCTTTTTATAACATCACAAATGTATATTTGACTTTACTCTAATATAATATGCATGTATTGTATATATAGGTACCATTCTTCTGACTGGCTCAGTCTGCTGTAAGCGCGACGGTTGTAAGTTCGATTCCTATGTGGGGAAATTAACTATTCCTTTTCCTCGCGACACTTAACACGCAATGTCTCAAAAATTGGGCGGAAAATGGAGAACGAAGCGTTTTAACACTAAGCTCTCTCTCTGTCTTCCCTACTAAAGTTGGTAAATAGTGTGAAGCTATTTAATTTTCCTCATGAACAATCCTGTCTATAAGTAAAAGCGTATGTAAATCAACAGCGCAGCTTGATGATTAAAACAAAACAATAGACAAAGTCAAACGAAGAAAGTAACAAGAGCTTTAGGTACAAGAGGAGCCTCTTTAAACTTACCATTTTATTTATCTAATCGTAATAATGTCGTGCTTAAGTTAGGATTTAAGATATTTGTACTAATTAGACATCACTATTGTATGCTTACATCTGATTAATGAATAAAAATAGTACAGCAAAATTTTTATTTTATTTTAACTATAGTAAATATACCTATATAGTTTTTTTTTATATTTGTGTTATATATTATAATATTTTTAACACAAAAAACAGTAAAAAAAATTATTGTTAGTTAAAAACTGACAATTGTTCAAAATGAAATGTTTTTGTAAGGCTGTTGAATAAAAAATATTATAAACCCAGAAATGGAATTTGAATTAAACTAATTTAAATTTATTAAAATTTTACACATCTCATTTTAAACTAACTAAAAAATTATAGCTTATAAGCATTTTGCAGTTCGGAAAAAGATACTTTTTGCTTGTAATTTAAAAAGTTATGTGTTTTTAATGACCATCTTTCAAATAAAGAAAGAGAGAGAGAGACAGAAGGAAAGATGAAGGCAGAAATAATATACTTATATTAAAATACGTTCTCTACTTATAGCCCATTTTAAAAACATTGCGGACAACGCCATTAAGCGCCAACTTCACCTGATCTTGTAATTCAGCATACGTGATTCTCTTAACAGTGTCCGTGGCTGGAGAATCGTAGACCAGCGCCACCTGGTCTCCGCGACCGTTCTCCACGTGACGATCTATTGCGTTGTAGCACACTGACATCTCTCCTCCTAGCCACCTATGAGAGAATTACTTTGTAGCGATACGATACAAATATTATATACAGAGGTTTGTATATATACTCGAAATATCTTTAAATGGGCATTTAATTTAATTTACTATGCATAATTTCTTGATAAAATTATTTCTTTCCTACAAATATCAGAAGAAGGAAAAGAAGCATGTCTATAAACATTATATAATATGATTTAAAGTTTAGACTATTATTGTAAGTACACTTACAATATTAACAAATTATCCAGGAAGGTCAATTTGTTTTAGAAGTATAGTATACCTCAAGCAACGACTAACATAACAATTAGATATTTCAATCTAAACACCCCATTTTTGTGATTTGAACCCATAAGTGACTGTGTAATTACTTATTCCATCGTACCATTTAGTGAACGGCGGGTTGCTGTCATCCAATACTTTGTCCCACGGTCGAGTCCAGGCCAACTGCTTACCGACATCGGCCCAAAACCCTTCAGGGTCTTCCAGTGAACGTTTGTACTCTCGCTGATATTCTTCTGTTACAGCACCACCTTCTAGCAGGAAAAATACATAATAAATACACAAAAATTAGGTGAGCTTCCTCTCGGGACCCTTCAAAAAAATTTATTTTTAATATTTTTTTTTTTAATTTTTTATGCTGTGTAGTTACTATATATATATATATATATATATATATATATATATATATATATATATATATATATATATATATATATATACATATATATATATATATATATATATATATATATATATATATATATATATATATATATATATATATATATATATATATATATATATATAATATATATATATATATATATATATATATATATATATATATATATATATATAATATATATATATATATATATATATATATATATATATATATATATATATATATATATATATATATATATATATATAGTAACTACACAGCATATATATATATATATATATATATATATATATATATCTTATAGGAGGAAGAAGAATATTGCATAATTCGTTAATTAATTTAGTCCACCCCATAAAGTGCTTGAGATACTGAAACTTAAAATAAATTGGTATAAACTGGTGTTCCAACACCGTCGTAAGGTGGACAAGTCATACGGAAATCTAAAAATTATGGGCATGATCTTCACTCAAAGAACATATTAGGTACGTTTAAATTACTTTCCCTGCTTTAGTGGACAAAGAGTGGTGTTGAATTCGCCACTCAACGCGCAGTGTCAAAAAAATTCTATGGAAAGTGGAGAATGTAGTGTCTGAACACTAGGATCGCTTTGATATTTGCTGCCCAAAAGCGGAAATGTACTAAAAATTTTGATTTTAAAAGTTACATGCCGGGTGCACCAAATCTCGACTTGCTTAACAAAATTCAGGATATGAAAATATTAAAGGCATGGGAAACACCCGCTGTGAGAAAGTCTACTGTGTAAATACCAACACTATATTATATAATCTTACTATATAGGTACTAGAGATGTGCTAAATATATGTGTCCGTAGACATCCGAGGGATCGACAAACAGATCTCTTACGTAACAAAATTTTATTATAATTATAAAAAGGTGATTTAATTATGTAGCAATGAAAATTTTTAATTATACATTTATGGTATACCACTTGATACAATTGAATATATTAACTAAAGTCTATCAAAGTTAAGTACCATAATCAAGTCACAGTCATCAATCCTGTCATAAAGTACGTACCACAATTATTAAAGACAAAATTTAAAACTTTATTGAAATGTTAATGTGACTGTATAAGTATACCTTGGTGAAATTCTTGGGCTAAAATTTATTAGCTTTAGAGCTTACAACAACCTAGTTAGGTTAATAAAAGCTTTAAACACTGCTCAGCTACTTTAGCACATAGCTTTTTACTACATAATATTGAGTCCTTAAAGAACCTGTGGAATTAAAAACGACATTAAGGATAACAACTAATAGGTGAAATTGCCTTGAAGTCTGAATTATTGAATATTTCTATTCATTAGCTTATAGTTATATGGAGAATTATATTGTTTTTTTTTTAATTTAAAATTAAATTAAAGTGTTATGATTCGAAGTACCAAAGTATGTGCAAGTATATGCCTGATTAAATAGTTATGTTAGGAAGTCCAAGATTCTCGTAATAAACAAGCTATTTTGAAGCAAGTACAAATTGAAATTGTATTCTAAATAAGAATAAAGATTCATTTTTGAACGTCAAAAACATTACCACCGGATTCACTAGAAATCAATGCCTCAGACCTGAGAACAAAGTATACAATGGAAAATTGTATAATTTGTAGAGGTGTTCGTTATATTAGGTAGCATATAAAAAGCCGTTCGCTTAAACGAGCATATCGCTCTAATATAAATGCGCAGCAATATGCGCTTGTTTCAGCTTTATTTTGGACATTCTAAATTATACTCTAAGACCATGGAATAAGAAGTATTTTAACGAACAAGAAATAACGAATATTGAGTCTGCTTTATTAAGTATTTTACGAATATTTCACATTCTAAATTATACTCTAACTCCTTGGAATAAGAAATATATTAGTAACGAGTATAGTAATCAGCTTTATTAAACATTTTGTGAATATACCTTTGGACTAAATTGTAATATTCATTAATATTTTGAATACGTCGACATCTAGTGTTCACGTTGAGACATAGCTGTATTTTAGATATTCTAAATTATGCTCTAACTCAATAGAATAAGAAGTATATTAGTTATGAGCATTGAAATCAGATTAATTCAACATTTTGTGAATATTTTTTGGGAGAAAATTATAATAAAATATATTCATGTTTTGGATACACCTATTGTTCACGTTGCGAAATAGATTTATTTGTGACATTCAAAATTATGCTTTAACTCCATTTAACAAGAAGTATATTAATACGGAGTATTAAAATAATATTTGGAGAAAATTTGTTGCATTTTGTTAGCGTTCTTGGAATTGTTAGTGTTACTTCATTAAACAATATGTCAATGATCCTTCAGCTGTCAGCGGGCCTCTGGAGTAGTGGCGTAGTCATAGAAATAGTATAAATATAATAGTATTAGTAATAGTATAATCATAGAAGAGTTTTTTTTTTTATTTGGGGTTTTCTTTTCTTCTTTTTTTATATATGAAAGTCTTAGTATTAAATTAATATATCATATAGCTTAAAAAGAAGCATGTGTTTTTTACACAGCATACTGCTTTATAACGTTGACGAAATAAAGCCGTTATGAACACCTCTAATAATTTGTGAATGACCTACAATTATTCATTGTTGACAATGATACGCTTGAAATAGACTGGAACGAGCATTTCATTCCTAAGGTGTCTTATCACTTACTATCACAAAATATTTAATTATAAATAACCTTTAAAACACCAACGCCATTTCATAATTATTTTAAATTGTGATATAGAACATTCTCGGACGTTTTCTGGGATCCTATTGTAAAAGCGCACACACTGTCCCATGAAAGTATTGCAGATTCGATGCAATCGAGTAACAGGTGCGCTAAGTGTTAGCTTATTTCTACTATTTATATTGTACGCCGATTGTATCACCGATTTTTTTTTAAATAATAACCTATTATTTTTTATTATTCAATCATTATTCACAAGGATGAATGATTATTGCTTAGATTAGAGCTTAAGTTATAGATTGATTGAATAGCTCAGCTAGCCGAAAGACAAAAATTGAATTGATCGCGGCTGCATTACCACAAAGTGTAATGACATAAGACATAATACTATGAAAGTTGCTAAAGTAAACAAGGTGAGCCGTTTCTATATTAGTTAACGATCTAATTTTTTAAACCGCAAAAGCTGCTGAGGTTAGTCCATCGGCCAATCCATTAATATGAGGCCTCCACTGTAATTTAGAGTCTATGGTGATGCAGAGAAACACCGTAGAATCAACAGGGTCCTTGGCTTCACCATTCAAGAGTACATTGGCTTTTTTTGGTTGGCATTACATTTTTTGGGTGTTCGGAAAATGATACAATTTGTTTTTTTCCTATTCAATTGTAACTGTAATTCACTAAATCAATCTCTATAAAATATCTCAAATTCAGTATTATTAATATTAAAATTGAACAAACAACAAGAAACCAAAATTATAATAAAATAATATAAGTAAGGATACAGACTAAGTGTCAACCATTTTTTTTTGAGAATATTAATTTAATTCATTGTTTAATTAGAATAACATTACTATAAATTATTAATGAAAAGAACGCAAATTTAAAATGCAAAATTAATAAATAAAATCGCGTTTTCGCATTATCAAATATTATTCATATACATAACACCGCTTGACCGATGTTTTCTTAACAGAATCACGATTCCCGAGATATAGAGATTTTAAAAGTGAAGTAGAAGTTATCTTCAAGGCATAGCGTAGTCTTAGAAGCCACAGTACGGATTTTAACGCGGGATAAACGAGAAAGTACTGTTTGTTTGACCTTTAGCCTTGTATCGCTATACCACGATTTATTTATAATTTTCACGGAAAAGTAGTCCAATCAGCATTTACCAGCACGTGATTAATAAACAAAACACTTGCTAATGAGTTCAATTTTACTGTGGTTGCATTTTGATTCAGATATAGATAAAATGTTATATGTTCATAGTATATATATATATATATATATATATATATATATATATATATATATATATATATATATATATATATATATATATATATATATATATATATAAAATCAAGGCACTGTACAATGAACCATCAAAACTTGGATATTTTTTCTTTGATGACAATATAGTACCGTAACGACTACGACTCAAATGCGTTTTGACACTATACGCTATAAAAAATATATATAATCAATAAAAAAAGCTTATTAAAGATGTAATGGTATTATAGTAAAACCTGCTTAAGACAATTTCACTGGAACCTAGCCAAAAATGCCTTGTTAGTGGTAATGGTATGGTGAGGACACTCAATAAGGCGGGAACTTATAATTACGTTATTAATAGTAATCACTTATTATAGTTTTTAGTTTTCAATTAAAAAAATTACACAGCATTTCAAATCGCTAGCTGCTAATAACCAAGTTCGACAGAACGATCGACGTTTTTCAAGTCACAGGGGCTGACTTAAAATGGCGTATGAAAGAAGAAGAATCTCAAGCATGCAAAAATTGAATTTTAGATATTTGCTCAAATTGTTTGTACTATTTAGTTATTAACCTACTTGTATGTACTATTTAGTTATTTACACAAAATTTTCTTGGTTTACTTCATGTATAATATAATATATAATATACATAATAATGTATCTTATACATCATAATATAATATAATGTATAATAATACTCAAATAGAGGTCCGTTGATAAAATAGATATGTAGATTTATTTAATCGGCAAATATTACAAAGTTACAAACACCCTAAAAATGAAAGAAATTACCTACATAATTAAAATTCCTTTCTGTCTACGAGTATTTAGTTCGTTTCAGGCTTATCCATAAGTAAAATTACTTTTCAAGGCTTTCCTATATACCTATTATAAGCGAATAATATAGCTATCAATTATATTATAGCACGTTTTGTACAACGTAACATAAACCATTGAGTGCAGTGGAACGGCATCTGACAGTACACGTAGTTGTTAATTTAATTAATTTTAATTTTAATAATTTAAATTAATCAATTAATTTTCATTTCGCCATACTTATAAGAGGATTTAGAGCGTCGAGTTCCACCACTCCACTCGCAATATCTTGTATCTGGAAGCTCTCAGGAAGCTTCAAAAAACTTTCCTTAAGCACAGCGATGGAAAATTTTCAAGTTAATATTCAATAATGTTAACGAGGCACAGCCAGGAAGTGTGAGCGCGCGCGGGTTACATTGTTCATCGTGGTTCGTGGATTTGATCTTTCGCTCTTGGTACAAATGATGTATAACATATATATATTAATATATCTTTTTATATCATAATAATTTCCCGGATATAAGCAAAGTTTGCCGGGAAATTTTGCCATCCGACATGTTCCATAATAGGTTCACTTGCATAATTATCCAAAGTAAAAACGGAATGATATATCACTTGGTCCTCTCTGCGTATGTCGCAAATAAAAGAGCGTAAAGATCAATGATTATGTCAATTTTTTCTCTAAAACAGTTAAAAACATACGAATACAATAATAAATAAGAGAAACTAAGCGTTATTTACAGACGGTTCGTTGCACTTTCTCTATATGAATGAATGCGAACAAGGACCAATTTCCAAAAATCGTACCAAAGTGCAACGGCACTGCGGCGGCGTATGACTGCAGAATTGATGGTTGTGGTTTCGATTCCCACTCAGGAAAATTGAATTATTTAATTTCCTCGCTCACGGTAACAAGGAAAAGTGCAGTATGGAGTTCCGTCACTCGACACGCAAAACAACCCGCATAAATTGGGTTCCCTAGGTTCTACTAGGTTCCCTCTGTCCACCCCGCCATATGCGGTATACGATCGTACAGTGTGAGTGTACTAAATATATATATATATATATATATATATATATATATATATATATATATATATATATATATATATATATATATATATATATATATATATATATATATATATATATATATTGTACGAGTATAAAGCATTGAATTCATATAGCTTACCATAATTCAGTAAATCAGTGTGTGTCACAAAACTTTTGCTCCTCAATTCACTTATGGAGTTTTCAAATCGACTTTTGTCAATTTTGGGCTTTAAATCGGACGTTTCCTGGTACATTGTTAAAATATCAAAATGTAATTAAATATGACAATATGTTTTATGCAGAAATAGGCAATGCTTTTACGCGACGCGTCGACGTTAACTGTGACAAAACTACCTACAGTCGTCACACGTTCATTTAAATTCGTGTATACGAATGAGAGACCTTTGGTCCACTGAATTATTTATAGTTTATGGACTGAAAAGAATATTATGTATAAATAAAATTGAAAATTATTATTGTTAGAGATGCTCCGTGCGATATGCAGATCTGACTTTGACAGGCTTTTGTAATTTTGCTGCGGCTTGTCTCATTCTATTAGTACCTATAAAGTTTTAATTTTTCCATTACATGTAAATTAAACATGGCGTATTTTTTTCTTTACGTATTTTTACGGGTAATGCAGAGAGATTTCACCGTTTTCCACTCTCGTAGTAAATATTTAAGATAACAAGGCTTCTTTAAGAAGTAACAATCGATGATCAATCGAGTTGCATAATAATCAAATATATTTTAAAAAGTAATTCGGAATTAATAGAATCTAATGTCAATTTTTGCCACCATGTGAATACAAATGATGGCTAAGTCCAATAAAGCTCTAGGAGGTATAGATTATCTTAGAATACGTTTTACATAGATATAAATACCATATATAACACAAATCTCCAAGTAATATATCGTATTTATACGGAATTTCAATAATATCGACAGCGTTGTTCAACCCTAACTGGCCTTAACTGTATACAGCGCATGTTTTACGTTTTTATTACAATAAAAGTATTTAGTGCAATGACGCGTAGATTTCATTGGTGTTATATTTAGCTTGCATTTAGCCCGTAGATACAATAGATACTCGGAAAGAACTGATAATTGATACTTTTCATAGTTCATTATTAAACCACGGTGTATCCTGCATATAGCCTATATAATAATATTGCATTTTAATTAAAATTTATTTGCAGTTATTGTGCCTAAATTCAGATGTGCCTGACTAAACACGGATGTGAGAATCATCAAAATCATTATCTGTGGAAAATTGAAATTAAAAAAAAAAGTAATAAGGTATAATATAACAGTGAGTTTCATTGTACATTTCCAAAGACCGCCACACAAACATTTCACTAATACCAAGCGTATGGAGGATTTAAAAATTGTATTTGGCTAAATACCAACCTTATGTAATGCAATCACAAGGACTCCGTTCTTTTATCACTCCGTTTTCATATCATTAAATATTTTACAATATACATATATTGGCGCAAGAATAAGAAAACCGTTGTGGCACAGCGTCTGCCTGGAAACACGACGGTTTGTGGGTTCGATTCTCACTCGGACAGAATTCATTATATTAATTTCCTTCGCTCTGGCAACAAGACAAAGCGCGGCGTTGAGTTTAACACTAGGTTCCTCTGCCTACGGTTCCCTCTGCCTACCCTGTTATGTGCGGGATACAGCGTTAAGCAAAAAAAATAAAACAAAAAAAATCATATAAAAATTACAAATTCCAAATTCAAAAATAATATTTCTATTTTTAAGTATCTATTTTTAATTGTAACATTATATATTGTATTAGTGGCCAGACTTAGTAACGAAAACATAAAAACAAAATTTAAGCATCATTATAAAATATTTGTTTAATAATGATAATGTGAATTTAACAACACATTATTTATTACAGGCACTATCGTACATTGCATAATTTAGATATTCCATACAAAGTATTACGTTTTTTATAAAATATATTTTACACATATAAAATTATAAGTTATATTTACTAATTTTCATAAATATAACTTATATACTATAAGTAAATATAACTTATATATTTCGTAAATACAACATATACTTCGAGACCCTTCCGTTCGAAAACACAAATTTCCAAAAAGATATATTCTATTAATAATCTACAAACACACAACAATTGAGTTATACTACATATGTATATTTTTTTACGTAAACGCAACGGAAGAGAATTTCCACAAACATTTTATTCGCAAAAGAAATTCATTAAAAATGAATATTGAGTACCTTACCTTTTTTAGTACTTCGCTAACTGAAACGGTAGAAAATGAGCTATTTTCAATGATTAGATAAAAAACAAGGATCTAAATGGCTGGTCAACTATAATATTCACCTAAATGACGCTGGAAAATAGTGATCGTTTGACCGCTACCAGATCTAGTTTAGGATTATTTCTATCATACACTTATTTCTTCTTAAATAAAGCAATATTTGATACAAATTGACGTTGGAGCGTGTTTTGTAACATAGGACGCGATATACATAGCTTCACGCTTTATCCCCAGCGAGGAGCTATCCAGAAAGACCGGGCCCGAAAGCCAAACGCAACATATCTCTACAACAAACATACCTCTTTCGCCTCGTCCATTGTCATTAGCCTCTTCTTTCATGACCTCGTAGTTTTGACGTTACTTTTCTCCAGTAGACTGTGTTCTCGAAGGTCAACCGAGGTCTCCTCTTATATATTAACGTACATTTTTGTGCAATATCTGATTAATTATCCTTACTTAGAGTGAACTTAATATTAGTCTTATATGTACTCTAGGACGTGGTTTTATTGCAAATAATTTGTAGAAAATGTTAAAATTTCAATTAAATTCTCCCCAACCTACTAGACAATCATATATGACTCTTCATGATTCTTGAAATATTTACTAACGTTTTTATAGTAACATCTTCGCTTAATTAATTGTAAGATAAACATCAAATAACAAAGTTTCTTATAATCAAAGTACTACTACTAAGTATTTTTTTCAAATATTATATATAAAAGACCGACTAAGTTTTTTTTTTTCAAAATAATTGTATATAAAAGACCAGGAATATTTTATATTAAAAACATTTTGACAGTTTTTGAAAGTTTTTATAAATATATTTACTACAGTTAAAGAAATTATTATATATACATCTATACGATATCTACACATATAAATAAAATCGGAGTGTTTGTTTGTGATATTAAAGTAGCTGAGGTTTTCGAGCGAGTTATGTCACACGTTACTAGAACATTTTTGTCTGTCAGACTGTCTTTCCATTTATCCGGCCTATCTGTGGAAGAGCTGAACCCGTTGTTATGAAACTTTCACAAGATGAAGCTGTGGAGCAACATCTAAGCTACTTTTTATCCTGAAATTCGAGCGATTTACGCAGGAAAAAGGTTTTTTTCCGATGTTGAAAACTAAAAAAATACTCATACATAATAAATATGCACATTATTATTATTATATAAGATTAGTACAATTTAAACTGATACTAGAAACACTGAAGTCAATCTTACTGATTAAAAATTATCAAGTAAATATATTTTAAATAACTGGGTTTTAAAGGAATTTAAAGGGGTTTTTCTGGATAGTTTTATGTAGTTGGTTTTAAAGGTATTTAAAGGGGTTTTTCTGTACTGTTTTATGGAGTTGGTTCCACAGGGATGCAGCATATACTGAAAAGGATTTCTGGTGGAATTTAGTATTACTCTTCAGTATGACACAAGACTACATCGAGCTAAAGGGAGTCAGATGTAGGATGAAGTGGGAGCATAGATATGAGAAGTTTTGATAACTAAGCATTTTGGAAAGCAGTGTGAGGATGTGTATATCTTGGCGAGGGCGGATTGGGAGCCAAATAAGCTGAGTTCGAAACTGGGCAACGTGGTCATACTTCCGTAGACTTTATAGACGCTCTAGCTTGTTTAGTAGCTCCTCAGTCACATCCGAACATCAAACGTCGACGTAGTCTAAAATTGGTAGGAGAAGAGATTGCGCAATAGTAATTTTGGTCTTCAGAGGGCGGAAATATTGGAGACGCTTGAGATAAAGGAAAGAGAAATGCATGCATTTGCTGATATTATTAATATGCGATGTCCAAGATATATTATTGTAAAAATTTAGACCAGAATTCCTTAAATTGGTACAATAAGCGATTTCAACTACTTTTACTTTTTAAATAAAAAAACCGATTTTATGTTTTTTTTATGAGACCGATTATGACTATAAATGCTGCGGTTGTGGGTTTCTATACTACTTGAGGGGAAATAGTAATTTTCATTTGCTCACGGACCAGAGTTTCGCCACGCAGCTTGCAACATCTCAAAATTTGGTTGGAAAGAAAAAACGGTCTTAAAGTGTCTTAACACTAAACCCTTTTTCCTATCCTTGCTATACGCGGGATAGAGAGTGATATACAATGATTTACCATATAAGAACAGTGTCTTACACAATAATTGTATAATGTCAATATCTTTTCTTAGCTATATACCTAATTCTTCATTTTGACTACCAATATCTACATCTAAATATATATTAGTGCAATCGCTTTCTAACACACATACGAGTATACAAGTCGTTCCGTGTTTGAAATGTTTTTCAATTGAACATTTAAAATTATTATACACTTGTTTTTAAATTACAATGAACACACGTCATTTGAAGCGATCGTATAATTTTGTATTTAAAGTAATATCCATAATATGATGTTGATACTAGACTCTGCACTTGCCTGGCTCCACTCGCTGCAATGATAACAAGAAGAAACTTTTCTTTTTGAGATTTATTTTTGTATTATAACAGTCCCTTACACCGATATTTCTATTTATTTCTTTACTTAGATTGTAGATATAGATCTACATAGACTTGACATTGCATGTTAAATTGCTTAACCCAACGCCGCCATTTGCTTAACTGAAGCAGAGATATGAATATAGTTGAAATATTGACTATATAACGAGTAATTCTAATGTACTTATTTAGTTTTAATTAATAAGTTTTTATTTTAAAATCTATAACAAAAAATCTGATAAAAAAAATGTAATGTTTCAATATAATAAAATTATTTCACAATTTTTTTTATAAATGTAATTAATATAATATAATAATAAAATATAAGATATTTTTTTATTTAATAAGATAATTATCATAAAGTGTTTATAGGAGCGTGGCATGATACTTGACTATTAAGAGTTTTTTTTTAAATTAACATATTTTAGGTCAATGCGGAATGGAATATGCTATATATACAGCGTGTAGCTATTTCTAGCTACATTTTTTATATTTGCGTATAAATACATAGGAAATTTTTAAATATATATATGTATATGTATATATATATATATATATATATATATATATATATATATATATATATATATATATATATATATATATATATATATATATATATATATATATATATATATATATATATATATATATATATATATATATATATATATATATATAATGCATTTGACGTGTCAAATTTATATTATTGTAAAATAAATGTACTAGAAACATACAGAACACAGATTCTATTTTATTTATTATTAAAATTATATTCTTATGTTAACATACTTATATTCGTCATTGTCTGGGCCGTGGCGACCGTACAAATGTGTTAAATCATCTTTTTTCATAATTTCTTCAATAAATGGTATATCTTCTTTTGCGACATTAGTAGTGACCTCTGAAGTTGAACCCCGGACCACATCCTTACGTAGAAAAGAATTTGGCAGCTGGCTTTGAAGGAATCTCAACAAAGCCGCAACATGGTCACCCATTTCCACTTGCCCTTGCACTTTGATTACGTATGAATTGGATAGACTCGGTAATACTGGAAATATTACATTTAAATATTAGTTACATTACGCTCGTATGTAATAACTTCTTCACAACTTTTTATTAATATATAATTCAATGTACGGATATAGGTATTATTATTTATAACTAACTATTATACAAAAATAGCACAAAAAATGTTGTGTTTTCCCTTTCCTGGTTAATACACTGTTCCGTTCCGTTTAAGACGTTTTACTGATTAGATCTCTGTGAAATCGCCTACAATCATATAATTTAACTTAAATATAACCAGAAAACATGTAATAATAAAAATAATTATTTACAAGTGTGAAAAACTCACAAAGTATTATAAAACACAGCATCTCCGTTATCGCGTCGCGCTCCTGTACGTTAAACAATTAAGTTTCTACTTAAAATACTAATCAATGTAAACTGAAAAAAAAATTATTGCCTGTCATTTAATTTCCGTATTAATTAGCACTTACATTTACAATTTTTTTAAAACTAACTCCTGATATACATGTAGGTATTACTATTATGTACGAGTGTTCCTATAATTTACGCATGTTGGATATGGTATATATAAAATAGTACCAGTATAAATTTTCCTCAAATATATATATATATATATATATATATATATATATATATATATATATATATATATATATATATATATATATATATATATATCCAAAATAAAATCCAAAAACAAATGTTTTAGACTTGCAGGCTTAAAAATCCTAAGTGTTAAATTTAATATCATTAATTGCGACTGTTTCTAGCTAGAATAACATCTGCTGGGCCCTCTTGTATAAAATACTTATTATAAATTTTCCCTAGCTAAAATTTCCAATGTACAAACATGGTCTTTGCCTAGAAATATCCTAAAAACTTCAAGTAGTTTTTTAATGTAGTAGTAATGATGGTAATGATTTCATTTGTAAGTAGGAGAAGTGAGGAGTAAAACATGTCAATATTTAAGGTTTTATTTTCACATAAACGAATGTACGTGTGCATGATGCAGATACATTATTCTACTATGGATATCTTATAAATGGAAAATTTTATATTCATTTTTTAATATATCACTAAGCGAAGCTTCATTTAGTTCATATAAAAATTTGAACGCAGCAGGATTAGTATCTATAAATATTAAAAACTTTCCAGGCCATCTAGCTTATAAGTTATACATAAATCCCGCCACGTCGAAGTTTTTATACGGCACAATAGTTTGTTGTTAAATATAAAATAAAATGTTATTATATTACAGAAGTATAATATTTAACTACATTAACATTTACATGTTACCTATCTGTATAGAAATATGTTTTAATTTAAAAGCATAAATAATTTATAGCTAACACTAAAATGTTAAAGGATCATTTATAGATACATTTATTTTCATACAGATATCTTATATGTATATATATCATATATATATATATATATATATATATATATATATATATATATATATATATATATATATATATATATATATATATATATATATATATATATATATATATATATATATATATATATATAATATATAACTATGATATTTTTCTAAGTCATTTTAAAGAAATAAATTAAAATTTGGCTACTACAAATACTGAATAGAGTTTTCAAAGTTTCAATATTAAAGGAATCAAATTAATATTGCTGTTTTACTCAAAAGGCTTATAATTAATAGTGTAAAGAAAGTGCAAATATAAAACACAAGGCTTAAACGGTATAAGGAGTGTGGCTCAGCGAATAAAGCGAGACCTATTCGACTGTGTGCCGTTTTTCAGCCTTACCCTTATAATTTTTTTTAATAAAAACTATAAAGGACCTACAGGGAAGAATGTGATAACATGCAATGAAAATATTTTTAAAACATAAACATCATATAATATCATATATACATACATACAAACACACATATATATATTTATATATATATATATATATATATATATATATATATATATATATATATATATATATATATATATATATATATATATATATATATATATATATATATATATATATATATATATATAAATATATATATATTTGATCATAGAGTGGAGACAGTAAACTTTGTTTATTTAGGCCCATAATTTGCTAAATACATTAAAAACAGTACATAGTAAAGAAATTTGTATAAACTGACTGAAAATCCTTAATGTAGCTCCTTAGATTGAACGAACTTTTCTAGCATTCTACGTAATTTTGTAATGAAATATGGAACTTAAATGATATACATTTATTATATTTACTAAATTGCGAGCTTTTATATTTTTAATTTACTCATGATAATGAGATCATTTTCATTTTAATTTAATTATCTTTACAACGTGTCTTGATATACTTTAAGTTTTTCCTTTTCTAAAATAAACAAGGCTAAATATTTTTATTTAAATTCATTTTTACAACAATGTATCACGGTCCAGTTGGCATGCGTCGGATTTAATGTAAAACTTAACCAAAAGCCATTCAGTTCGATAAAAAGCGGCATTGACTTTCACACTAAATTCATAATATCTCTAAAACGGAGAGCGGGTAAAGGAAAAGAAAAAAAAACAATATATTAACGAACTAAAATCTAATCATAGCTGTTTATGCCACATAATCACAGTTGTAAAATCGAAATGATCAAATTCAATGCAAACAGACAAATGGATGCTACGTAGATAAACGGTCATTACGCAATTCATTTAAATTATACACACGCAATTAAACATATACATATTATAATTTATTTAAAAATGTTTGATTGTACCGGAATATGAATTATCGCTTCTATAGTAATAAGTCGAACACTAAATTATAGGTGCTATACGAGATATATATATATATATATATATATATATATATATATATATATATATATATATATATATATATATATATATATATATATATATATATATATATATATATATATATATGTATATCTTTTTTGTATCCTACGTATATGAATTTGTTCAATAACAATAAGCCATTCTCATATGTGGGCTTGCCGCGAAAAGTGTAACGAGGAGAAAGACCTTCTTGTGCACTCCACTCTCTTTTATTTTCGTCTTACTTAATCCTTCTATTGTTGTTATTGCATTACATTTATTAAGCTATATACTATTTGTTTTGTAAATGCTAACATTTTCCTTAATGAAACGTGTCAAAATAACTAACTATTACTAGCTAATTTGCAAATTTATATATCTTTAGCATCAGTCGACATACTATTATGTGTATGGATAGTGATATGATATGAATTAAATGTATGGTATTTCCCAACAAAATAGCAATATCACGTGTATTTTGAATAATTATTTGAATGCACTTAAAATTTTGATTTGTATTTTAAATTTGTTTTAAAGTGGCACAAACTAGAGACAACAATATTTAAAACTTTTAGAATTTTGTACGTAGCGCGACTCTCCATTCAGACACCGTCCAAGGATCCCAACAATGGAGGACATCTTCATTTACCTATAGAACTGTAAACATACTAAAGTGAGACATCAACTTCATCACACTTGTGTTCAATTTTACTATCGACATCGTTGTATACATCACTCATCAAATATTATCGTGAAATTCTTATAATAATTACAGTACATTAACTGTTCTTTTTTTATATTTAAAACAAGCAAAATATTTATATTTGTCTTTATAACATAAAAAATTTCTATATATTTATTATTCTATATGTTCTTACTCATTTTGTTAATTTTTTTGCGCATAAATATATAGCTATAGCTATAACATATATGGATAATTAGTGGGATTGAAAGCCGCATCTATCAAATACCTAATAAATATTTCTATAAATAGAAAATTCAAAGATCTAAACACACATCGATGAAAAAAATGTTCGCTTTATACTTTGTAAAAAATCAAAGTAAATGAAATGGAAAATGGAACCACAACTTCCAAGTACTCCATAAATTGCTTACAAACAAGACCTAACGGTCTCATTACAATTTTTTTATATTTCTCAATGTAAGCATTTGTTTTTTGATATAACAGATAAATCATAAAAATATATGAAAATGAAATAAATGAGGTAAATGAACGACAAACAAAAACAAAACAAAAAAATAATATTTTTATTATAACGAAACTCGTTTAATAAAATCAACATACATATTTACAAACAAAACATAAATAGAAATTGTATTGTACAATGATTAAAATGTTTAAGTAGCAATTTCACTCGTGAAAGGACCAATACTTCACTAACTTAAAGTTAATAAAATAAAAATAAAGCATGTTATAAATTAAAAAAAGAAATATATATATATATATATATATATATATATATATATATATATATATATATATATATATATATATATATATATATATATATATATATATATATAAATATTTACATCACATGATGATTTTACTTTTTGAATTTGCATCAAATCCAAACGGCAAAAGCATTTTCTTCTTTTTCATTTTCTTTCATACAAATTAATAATATTTCAGTATGACGGTTTTTTGACGTCCGAGTCTTAAATTAGATTATTTAATTTCTAGAATAAGGTTTACTATACCAATAATGGATATTTTTGAGATTATTGGCAAATGAAATGTGTTAATCAGAAACTGAAATTCCTTCGCAATTTCCTGTCGATATGTTCATACAAAATAACATACAGTTAAATATAATTTTGATTAGTTAACAATTTAATAAATAAAAAGGACAAAATTTTAACATATACTTTATTTTCATTTTCATTTATGGCAACACTGTAAAGTTTCAAGTGTTGCAATGCTATGCGATTAAATCAAGTGTTGCCATCAAATATAAAATAGTAAGTTTTGCCATGTTTAAACGTGTACTTATATGTATGGAATATTTTGCGGTGCATCGTTTATATTATGTATCTTAGAAAATCGACTTAACCGCTACATTAAATCTAAATCGTACTAACATTGTTGTGTGACGTCATCAGTTAAAATATTGAACACTAATTTTGTTAAACATATAATAAAAACTATAATTTATTTTACCAATACGCTTAATATAATATTAAACGACTATATTTGAATTGCTTCAAATATGACAATGTAGGCAGAAATACCTAACCATAAGCTACTTACATTTCTCTAATTTACATATATATGTTATGTAGACAAGTGATATCAAAGGTCACTTTATAATTTATTAAATTAAAAAAATACATAAATGATAAATACAAATATTCCTTAAAATAAAAAATTTGCCCACAAAACCTTATATTTATAAGAATATTTTATCATATGACGTCACACGTTTCTATCCTATACAATCAAATATGAATAGGCATAAGTATGCTATCAGAGCTAAGGAAAAACCACGCCGTCTACTTTGAGCTAGTTTCCAATGCCTCAATAAGACTTTACGGACATCGAACCTGCACTTAGAATTCAAAGTTACTATTCAACTACAGTTTTATCAAGAACATACTGTTTTTAAGTCAAAAAAATATTTTTACAATTCCTTTATTAATCATGTATCTAGCTTATGTTATAATGCGTTTTATTTTATTTTTCTTTGCTAGTAGATAATTAGAAAGGCATTGATCCAAAATTACTCAGCCATCAAGACTCAACTGTCATATTTAATCTACATATTATAAAAAATTTGTACAACTTGCTAGAAATCCAATTACAAACAAATAACAAATAAAAAAACTTTTAACTTACAAATGGATTAAAATTTAATTTGAAAAAAGAACATGAATACTATACACCATTTAACACCAACGAGTATCATTATCAATATGTCAAATGACATAAGTAAAAAAAACAAATAACCCAAAAATCACAGACAATAAATATATTAAAGGCCACAGATAAAAAAACCAACATGTAGATTAAACATAACACTTACAAGACGGGCGTTGCACAAACAATAAATAATTTAGCGGAGATCTGGATTATCGTTGATTTGCTTCTTGATGCGAACCAAAATGGTGGTGTACCATTGGTCGAGGCGCGATATACTGTCGTAGGTCTTGACAGCTTCAGTGAAGGCATCTATATTCTGATCTTCAAGGTGTTCGATTAGTTCCTGTAATATAAAATATATATATATATATATATATATATATATATATATATATATATATATATATATATATATATATATATATATATATATATATATATATATATATATATATATATATATATATATATATATAGCTTTTATTATTTTCACTTCAATTCTTTACTCACTATTTTGAATTAAGATTTTCGAAATTATTGATAAATGATTTCAAAGTAATTTAATATATTAAAATCCATTTTACAAACAAAAAAAGCCACAACTAACCTTAACAAGCTTACACTCCCTTGTGTCGGCGAAGGCGGGGTACAGCCCGCAATACTTCTCGACCGCGTGTTGGGCGTTCAGTATGTCGACGCAGAGGTGGCAGAGTGCAGCGCGGAACATGTACTCCTTCGCACTGTATTTAAGAAGGCTATTGTCGAGCGAAGATTTGGCAATCTGGTGAGAAAATATACTAATTAGAAATATTACTATAGAAATTTTGATTTTTTATCAGATTTTTATCGAACTTAGTGTCTATAATCTAATTCAAACAACCAATAAAAAAGTAATAAGTTATAAGTTCATATTTAAAAAGTAATAAGTTCATATTTCATCCACAAAAGAATGAAACCCAACAATTTCAATTTCCACATATAATTTTGAATTTACCTAAACACAAAATATTTAAGATCATCATTCTCATCCATAACATCCAGATATCACTTACTTGCTCATAAATCTGTATAGCTTTATCGTAATGCTCCAACTGGGTGGCGTACTGAGCCAGCTTCAGCATACACTTGTTCGCTGAAGAAGTAGATTCTTCTCCGCGGAAATAATCCGCCGCTTGTTCATAGTGTTGCATCGCTCGAGCTAGATCCACGCATTCTGTTTCGTACAGCTCTGCTATATTCTTCATTAAGCGAAAATAGAAAAAACTATATACATATTTTATTATTTGTCAAAAATAAATTGTAATGATTAACGACCTTTCTTAAGTACAATAATACAAAAAGTTTAGATAAATACTAAATCCATGATTACACAGTACTGACAATATTGACATTTTATAATTTAAAAGTTTAATTAAAACCAAAATTTATTAAATAAAATTGGATACTAAAAAAATGTACAATACAGTATTTTAATTTTTAACTCAATATTTTGCATATCCAGCCAAAAAACTGGCATTTGTTGTAATAAACAAATTAGGCCATTTCTGCTTTTACTGAGTTTTATAGTCTACAAGTCCCATTCACTATATTTTAATATATTTTTAAGTAAGAAAATTCACATATTTAATTTTACTGTAATTTACCTAAATAATTTGTGAAAATTAATTTTGTTACATACTTGATGCTGTTTAGCAGCTACAGTAAACCGACCCATATCAGTGTAAATTTCAATCGCCTTCAGTAGACAAGAGACGGCCTCTGTAAAAAAAAGTACACCCCATACATTTGAATAAAAAATATATAAACGCACACTATATAACTGAGATAATGGACTAGAAACACACACGAGAAACAGTACACTGCACTAGAAACTTTAAAAATAGGCCATCTTGGCACGGAAATGTAAATCTAACATTTACTGTAAATGAGATTGTTGCAACATGTTCAAGACAAGTAGAATTTGGGGGTAAAGTGGAAAATGGGGTGCTCTATGCGGGGTTAAGTGCAAAAAGAAAGTACCTAAACAAACATTTTTTTAAAATGTCCTGTTTTTAATGACATTTTCACAAAATACATTTTGTTCCAGCTTCTATATAAACTGTTATAACAATTATTGCACGATGAACTAGGCACTAAGATTCGAATCCGTAATACGACAATGAGCTCTCGCCTGTTGTGTTATGCTTATATGATTTTTACTTGTTGTAATATAAGCGTCTATGTAAGATTTATTTTAAAGCTATATTATATTTTCCAAAGGCTGTATTCCATTACGATTGTAATTCAATCGACATAGCGACTGAATTAATCTAATTTGCGCGTTCTTGTATTATATTAATAAGTAATTGTAGTAGTACTTGTATTCTAGTATTATATTAGTAATTATATTTTTATAACAAAATAATACTATCATCATATGTATATATAATGAGACATTGAAATTCATGTTATGGTTTAATATTTAGCTAATCCTACTTTGGAGTTGTGCCTGAAAAAATTATTACTGTCATAACTGTACACAGTTAGTGTGTTCGTGAGGTAGATCTTCACATTAGTGCTAGTAGCTACATTAGTTATTTTAATTCCCATAACTAGATGAGACAAAGCGCGAAGTTTGGTTCCACTCAATAAATAATATTTAAAATATACACGCTAGGTTCACTTTGCCTATCCAGCTAAATGTTAAATTTAAAAAAGAAATTTGCATGTATGTATGTGTAAAAAAATATCTCCCAAAGGAAAGTACACAAAAACCAGCCTAATAATCTAAAGAAACAAGCCATTTATTGCAAAACATCGTTATCACAGATGCGATGACTTATATCACATGTGCCCTTGTACGGCTGTTTGCGAATTTTTCCTTACCAAATTGATGTAGGAAGTTAGTTAATCACAATACGTACAAGTCAAATTCAATATTTAAGCTTTTTCAATACTATTATATTCTCTTTATTTATATGTAAGAAAATTGTAAATGTATGTAAAAACATTGTGGAGGAGGAGTTCTGGGTTCGATCCTATTCGAGGAAATAAATTATTTTTAATTTCCCGCTCTGAAAACGAAGTGTCTTGATACTAGGTTCTATCTACCTAGCCTGCGGTGACAAAAATGTCGGATACTTCACAATAATCTACCAAAGAACTACTAGCGTACTTTATATTTGCGGTATAACTGTTGTTTACTAAAAATAGCTTAACGAATTTAAACTTAATTTGCATATTCACATTTCACAAACATATTCAAAGTACATGTAAATTATTAAGTCAACATTAGGACACTGAGCGAGACATTATTATTGTGCCAAATTTCGTAACCAAAGATTATATTAAATATTAATTAGCGCATAAGCAATAGATTTCATTAAAAACGTATAGAAATATGCTACCTCATCATAATTTATTAAAAAAAAACAGTAGTAATTTCGCACTATTTTCATCTCTCGTATATCTATTAATAAGAGAGAATATAATGTTAAATCACTCTGAGTTTACTATATAATCGTCTATTAACAACTAGTGTTCTTTGTAGCAAAATGAAGAATATATAAGGTACATAATGGGACGAACGAAAAGATTGCGCCTGCCAGAGTGCGCCACGACGGCGTGTCTAGCTAATAACGGCAAGTAGGTTATTGCCCTTATGACATATGACTTGAATTTTTGGATAGTTGCAATGGTTAATATAAAATCTTATTAACTGTCATTAATATGTATAGGAAATGTTGCTAGTCCAAATATTAATTGAGACTAGTTTTTTTTAATGTATCAAGCACTTTTCTTTGATATTCTATATTGCAGTGCTGTCTTGGGGCATGTCAGGATCCTTGGGCTAAAAAAGTATCTTTAGCATTGTGCATTATGTATATTTTTGCTGTCATGTAATAAGCTAACATGTGAAATACAGTCTCAAGAATTTCAATGAAATTGAAATTCAAGGATAGCAATTGTGTGGCAAATATCATTAAGTTCACACCAAAGTAGATGCGGGTGTCAAACACAAGCGGTGCTTTAAGCTGGTGCATTATTCAATATGTAACATTAAAAAGGGGAAGGTTTCCTTATTGCAATTATATGAATAAATTTAGGATCAATGCAATTATGTATATACTTAAAATTAGCTTATTAATTTATTTCAAATATTATTTAATGTATTTGTCCTAAGTTTTTACTTTACTGTATATAGTATTACTATTCTGTTTTTAAGAATCACAAATTTTTGATATAGCCAAGTAGACAGATGAAATCAATTTAGTTCACACACTTAATCATATTTTGACCCAATTTTGAGAAATTTCATCGCTTAATAGCATAACCCAAAAGTGTGAAATGATAATCAGTTAAATATCATTATCACAAGTGGTTATTGAACCCACAACCATCAAATTTACGTGATGCGTTATCACTAACCATTCAAAAACATTACTATTTAAAAACAAATACAAACCATTAGGATCACACTTCTTATAACAATTAGAAGCATCAACAAAGTTTGTTGCTGCATCATGACGGACTCCAGCCTTCAGATGCAGTTGCGCAGCATTACAGAAGGCCTGGCCAGCTTGAGGCCACTTTTTGGCCATCTTGAAGAGATTGGCTGCACGGAGATAGCAGTCCACAGCTTCTTCTACTTTTACTGACCCACTGATATATATATTTAAGAATTTATAATTTCAAACATAAAGCATTAAAGTTCTGATAAGAAAGATAGTTTTTCCTATTCACACTTTTGTTAAAACCTTAAAAAATTATATATAAAATAACTTTAAAAGGAATTATTATCAAAATACATATTTCACTGACTGTAACCATGTCACATTTAATTAAAAATAAAATTAAAAGATACAAATACAATAGAGGTATTATATTTTATCATTTTATGCAATTTAAACCAAAAATTTATAAATTGAAAGTTTTTATAGAAAATGTGAGAATATTTTATGTAATGATTCATAAGTTATCACATTGAGCAAGAGATGTCTTCTAGACATTTTTTTACAATCAAGAACTTTCTCAATGATATGACTATCCAATTGTTATTATTTTTTAAAGTAATAAATGTTAGTAAAACAAAGATAATTAGATATTTTTTAGAATAAGATTAATAAGTGTTCTTTCAACTTCTGTAATTTAAAAAAACTATTACAAATTGACAATAGTAACTCAAACTAAGGTGTTCAAATGATAATTAGGTTAATATTAACAAAATACTGACCAATCATTGTTCTTACCCGAACAGTGATCCTAGGAAGGTTTTCGAAGAATTCAGCTTTTTCTCCGCCTCCGCCATCAGCTGCATCGCTTTTTGCTCGTTGTCTGCCATTTTTGTGGCTTTATACACTAATTACAACAAAAATTTACCTACAAATTTAGGGAATATTAACAATTTATTGACAAAATGTCGTCACTCCTCCCGACTGAAAATTCCCGTCGCTGTCATCGATTTGTTGAAGGAATGTTACTAGTGCACAAAATGTAGGCCGTCAATGTGTGCACAATAACTTTTATGTAATAAATATGCTTTTATAATTTATTTCTTATATTGAATGAAAAATATTTTTACCAAATAATTATGTTTATTTTCATTTAAATAATCGATGTAATATTTTAAATATGACAAATGTAAATATAATATTTTATCGATAAATAAATAAATTTATAGTATTGCCAAATGCATGAAAAAATACAAATAGAATTTAAGTTAGAATTTTATTTGAGGACTACTAAATACTAGTAGTAGTATATCACGCTGAATAACTTTTTTAGGGTGTCATTTTCTTTTTCGTAGAGTTTTGCTAGACATTATGGTTCATCATGAGATGTTACAGATCTTAGATTTTCATGTCAATGAAAAATGCTCGTTACAACAACTTTTACTGAAGAGCCATTTTCTTATTTTTTATAGTTTAGCTGACCTATTGTAGTTATACATCAGGTCTTCCAGTTCTTTGATTTTAATGTCAATGGAAAGTACTTTTCATGGTCGATCATTTTATGATTGCTGAATTTCATTATTTATAAAACATATTAAATAAAACATTTCTTGAAACTCATATGCATATAATATGAAATAATGGGTATGCCAGTCTTCAAAATCTATTATAGCCTAAATCCTTTTTTTTATTACGCTGGGAAATGCATTTACGCAGACCGCCTGTGAAAAGGTGAATGGTGCCTTACGGGTGGTACTGTGGGACTAACCGGTAAGTCTGATCCTACCCACTAAAACCCAGCGGAAACCCTCTCCATCTACATAAGACGTCGCAGGATCGCTTGCGCATGTAACTACGACGCCTCGATGGAAGGCCCGCCTATCGCAGGCCACCGTCACTTTCAGGGTGCTCTAGGGCACCCACAGCCTTGATGATTTGCAGAAGGGCCAGAATGATCCTCCTGCAGTTCCTCTAAGGTTGGAGGAGTAGCGCGTAACGCATTCTCCAGCTTCTTGGTCTGTAGCGGTGAAAGGGGCCTGTATTTGTGGTGGACTCACGCACTCGCTCCGCGGTCTCTTTTAGTGAGATGATTGCCTGACAGACAGAAACATGACAACATGACATGACAGATACAGAGACAAGATGACAGCTAGAGACCATTGCAGACTAGTTCCTCTTTCTATCCAGCATGGCCTTTACTACACTGAATAAAGAGAGATCTCTACCTACCGCAGCCATCAAGGCATGGCGATATAGGGCCCAAGCGGGGCATTGAGCTAGAGTATGATGCGCCGAGTTGACGGAGGCGTCATACTCGTGGCAAACCGGTGACATCTCCCGACGCGCAATCTGATGCAAGTATTTGCCGAAGCAACCATACCCCGTCAGTACCTGCACCAGCCTGAACATCAGGATTCAAAATTCCCTTTTTACCCAGCGCTCTAGGTAGGGGCGGATTGCCTTCACTGTCGCTAGGCCTGCCACCGGGGACACAAGGTCCTCCCCCCATCGCCGGATCAGGGCTTCGTCCGCTCTCCTCTTGATCCGCGCGATATCCTCCAGCGATGGTCGTACACCTCGAAACCGTCTTCACTCGTCTCGCACGTAAAACGTGTAATTTAGCAAGCACATCCGCCTGTAATTCCCACGGTGGATCACCCGCCAATAGAGTTGCCGCTGTCGAGGACACTATACGGTATCCTCTAATTGCTCTCACCGCTATGACCCGTTGTGCTTTCCGCAATTAAGCCCTATCCACCCACACGGGGGCACCATACAGAACCATTGATTTCAACACAGCAACATAAAGCGCGGCATTGGAAATCTGGCCCTGCGATGTTTGGTAGCCTGCTCAGGGCTCCAGCGGCGATCAGTAGCTTTGGTGCAAGCCGAGCGAAGTGCGTCGACCATCGTCCATCTAGAATCAGACCCAGATACTTTATCTGGGGCCGTACCTCCACTTCCTACCCCTGAATGCGCACAGTAGCCCCAAGTGGGGGCCCCTACGCGGGACATGAAATAAGAGGACCTCAGTTTTGGACATAGAGACCCTCAGACCCAGCGCTTCGATACGGCCTATTATGATATTAGTGCCGAATTCGGGAAAGTGTGCGGCCTCCTCATATCTTAATCCCCAGGTGGTGACAAGAGTGTCATCAGCATAACAAATGACCGGAAGATGGCAACGAAGAAGCCAACCATACCCGATGTCCCACAACAACGGACCCAACTGACCCTTCGTCGACTAATCTGACCATCTCTTGCAATCCATATGACTACTCTATCCCGGAGGTAGTCATCCAACAGTCGCCGGAGATCGAGAGGTACCCTATGGTATGGAAGGGCCTCCCTTAATTTTATAAATTTAGTTTTGTTTTTTTTTTATAATATATCTATCCCTAAAACAGAAGTTTCGTTATATTGATTTGATGATTGAAGAACAAAGCAAAATTATAATTAAAAAAAAATTACATTTAAATTTTACACAAATAATGCGTTTCATTACACAATAGACAAATGTGCCTTATTGAGTAGGAATTGAATCCAATACTAAATACTAAAATTTTCACTCGAGGCTCTAACAACTGAATTTTATTTACATATTATTATTATATAATTTATTAGAAACCCAAACTCCATTTTTTCTATACAGACAATTAACTGTGCACTTCATTAAGCCTCCGATTTCTTACTAGAATTAAACTATGTTAATATGTTGAAATATAATACTATCTATAATAATATACAAAATAAAATAATATATATATATATATATATATATATATATATATATATATATATATATATATATATATATATATATATATATATATATATATATATATATATATATACATACATATATATATATATATATATATATATATATATATATATATATATATATATATATATATATATATATATATATATATATATAAAGATATTTATTTAATTGTAATAACTTATATATTTACAGTTCAGTCATTTTATGGATAGTATATCTATAAAATGACTGAACTGTCAATATATAAGTTATTACAATTAAATAAATATCTTTAAATATAATATTTTATTTTGCCATGGATTTAGGTGCATTTACGAATAAATATTTAACGTTCAATAAAACTTTAAATAGTACCTAGTACAATTTAAAAAAATATAATTTTGCCATTATTTCTTACAGAAACATGTGTACATGCGTCTGGTAGGCGCACCTGGCACCCCCCTCCACTCCCACTAACCCTTGTCTCTCTGCCAACGACACGGCACGCTAATATAACGCCAGGTAAAAAAAAACTACAGAACAACTTTAATTATCATTTATTATATTATACATATTCCGCTACTATTGCGGTTTAACAACACACGTACATTTCAAGCATTGATGGATTGCCTTCTACAAGGATTTCAATAGAAGACAATCCATGTTTAACAAAAATATATATTTCTATATAATATTGGGTACATTTGTCTTACAAATAAGTGGTTATATAGATATTTCCAGATACAACTGTATAACGTCTAAGTAGCTAGGTAAAAATTGCTTTAAACATCTAACTTACGCTCAAACCGTAAGGTGTTTTATTGGAAATTTCCCATGAATTAAAAATATGAATATTATTATATCTAACAGAAACACTACTAGCATTAGACATTTATTTAAGATTACACTTTACATTATTATATATTTCGACAATCTATCCTTAGTGTATTTGAAAGAATATTACGAGGTTTCATCAAAAATGACTATGATACTTATGTATGTACTAAATAGTGAACTTCGCTCTTCATGTGCGGTGTAACTTCTATTTTTGTCTCATTCCATTCCTGCAAGTGTATGTCTAGAAACCTTTTTAAATAGGTTAAAGTATTGTCATTGGCATAGATCATACATGTATAGAGTAATAATTATGATATATCTACTTACGATGACATATAGTTAAAAAAAGTATTAATGTATTCTGAAGGCTGGCGATGGACCCTGCGATGAAAAACAAAAAAAAAAAAGAAAGAAAAGCAATAAAAAAACAAAAATACAGTACTTAAATCATTTTATTTATTTCATAAATAAACTAAGTTGGGTGTCTAAAGGCACGACATCTAGCTAGAAATAGCGAGTGATATTTACATAAACAAAAAACATATTACATTGATTAAAATGATCAAAAGAAATATACAACTTAGCGATTTTTAGCGAGTTAAAATAAAAAAAAATAATAAATCTTAATATAATATAAAATCGCATCACACTACTTTAACCAGCAAGACCTCACCTAAAACGTATCAGTCGCATTCACTAAAGATCACAGTATAAATAAATATATAGTATCAGATATTCGATTGTTATCTTGGCTAACTAATAAATAATGGATATTTTCGTTAACTTCACTACATTAAGCACGATATTAAAGTAACTTTTGGAAAAAAATATATATTTATATTAAAAAATAAACACTATGTATATATACCTGTAGACGCGTCACAAAAAAAAATCTCTTACCAAAAACATATGCTAGCAAAGAAAAGATAGTTAACCAAATAAAAATCGATAATCTGCTACAAACTAAACAAAATGAATACCAACTGAATGTCTATTAGCGATAAATGGCAAGTCGATATAAAACGACGGAAACATTAGGGGACACAATTTTTATTGCACGATGACTACCAACAGATCTCATACAGCAAATGATATTATATACCATTAATTTATTATTTAAACAATATATTATTCATAAGTAAGTTTAATTTAATCATAAAAGTTCTTTTTTAGACTGAAAGAAATTATAACTCAAGATTAAAAATGTAATAATGACAATGTATTTGCCTGAAAATAGCATATTAAAAAAATATAACTTGAGCCTTAATGCCTTTCAAAAGCAGCGAAACAATTATTACACAACTACTATATATTATATACAATAATAAATGTTATTGAAGAGTTTACAATATTATGTACTATTATTAACATTGATTATAGTAAGCATCTACACATATATCGAAAGTGGTCCTAGAATCAATTAAGCATATACTAGGGATGCCATTTAAACAACACTTTTCTACCAAAAAAATTTACACCTACATCGTTATGGTAAATAATATAATAAAATTTAAATGGCAACATTTGAATATCAACAATATATTGGAAAGCACTCAAATGATTGTTGTTGTCTTTATATATAGCGTTCCGAGCGTGCCAGTGGAGCACAATTCACTTCGCCAATGTCACGTTGAATGGAGAACACACAAAAGAGAGTGTACGGTAAAAAAAGAGTTAATATTACACTATAGAAGAATGCATGTTTTAAAGAGATCCAGTGCACTCAAGTGAAGAGAACTGTTAATACTTTGACATTTGACAGTCTTATGGAAGCAATATCACACAAATAATATTTTCAAATTATTCAATTTCATAGAATATATACGAGCTATATATTATATGCTTCCTTTATTTTGGAACATCAGTAATAAAAATAATTATAAAAATCCAAATTAATGCATGTGTAAGATAATAAATAGAAATTTAAATGATGCCATTATTTGAAGAAAAAAAAACTATATTATTGAAGCAAATAAAAATGCGGCAACATTAAAAGCACCTAATCCAAATACGATATCCAGGTTTAAGGGTACACCCGTTCCAGTTAACAATATACTATTCATTTGCACTTTAAAAACATGTATGTAAAATAAAGAATTATGTACTGGAATTAATAAAACTATATAGATGGTTTTAATTGTATATACGGTATTTTTTGTTTCATATAGGTATGTTGAGAAAAAAACTTAAATATAAAAAAAAAGTTTTCAACTCGATCAGTTTTTAGCTCAACACTATTATACACGTACACGATAATGATAAGAATATATGATTATATGAGGAATACATGTTATATATTAAAAAAATCAATATTTATTATTCAATTCGAATCCATATACAATTCCGAATCAGAAATGCTGACTATGACAAAAGAAACTATTAATGAAAACTACGTTACGTAAAATATCGCCGCATGCCCAAGGGAGAAACTGGGGTTTAATCTCCATTTATTTGTGTTTTACTGTTATAATTATAAACTGCTGATATATTATGTCTAGAGTACGCGACAATTCCGTGTATGTTGGGCCAACTTGGCAAAATTCCGATTTTCTTTACTTTACTTAACTTGGCCAATATCGAGTTGGCTCAAAATGTAGAGACAGCACAAAAATGAAACTAGTCACACAAATTTTGTACATAAATGGAATGTGATATCGCACGTTAGTAAAAATGGCAAATAAAATAATAACTCGTATGCACCATTTCATAAGAATTTATAAAAAAAAGTATTAATCAATAATAAGATGGTTTGACTACAATTGTATAATTGCCTATTAAAATTAAGAAGGAAGTTAGAGGTAACTTAAATTTAATACGAAATTAATTGTATATAACTATTATTTGGGCCAGCCACGGGAGTTGTTTCAAACGTTATATTGTTGACATGATTTTAAAAATCTAAAAATTTCATCTATACGTTTCGACTAAGTGACCTGCCGGGTTCACGTCAGCGTGATGACGTGAACTTCCTATGTACATGCTATGTAGAACAACTTACTAATAAACGTGAGTGATATAACTTGGGAGATCTGTTCAATGTTAACCTCAGTTTAAACCACTGTTACAGCGTTCATTACTAAGATCGTACAAATCACTGGTTGCAATTAAGTATAAGGGCTATCGAGATCGGATTGATATATAAATTTGAGCAAAATACAAATTAATCACCAATATATATATATATATATATATATATATATATATATATATATATATATATATATATATATATATATATATATATATATATATATATATATTTCCAAAATTATATTACTAAAAAAATCAAGCGAACTTTGAATTAACAGTAAAATCAAATCAAGTCATTATTAGATTATATAAAAAAAACATGAAAATAAACGTTTAAAAGGAAATAAGGCTTTTAAAAAATCAGATACAGCTACCTTATAATACTGTAATTTTGAAAACTAGACATCTCATCATTTCCATAGAACAACATATCAACCCGATTTCAATACAACTAAACATACATTTTCCATACAATATACAACATTTAACTGAACTGATTAGTCGGCTGTGGTGGTACGGCC
This sequence comes from Dione juno, assembly GCA_037127375.1. NCBI lineage: Eukaryota > Metazoa > Arthropoda > Insecta > Lepidoptera > Nymphalidae > Dione > Dione juno. The sequence goes on along the minus strand of JAXRJS010000070.1, from coordinate 930,960 downwards.
GGCCGCATTGGCTGCATGGCACCCATTGGCATCATGGGACTGGGATTCATTCCCATTACCATGGGCGGCTGTTGCTGGAAATCGTTAAAAAAAACTTATAAATATAATTACAAAATAAATATAAATGTAATTTTTTATCTGTACCAATATATAGTTTAAAACATTTAATTAAGAGCATGAGTGGTTTGTTTATATATGTTTTAACTTTACAGTAAAAAAGAGATTCAATTTAGAAGGAAACTAAATTAAAGCCAATCATTCAAAAGAGTACACTCAAGCACAAAAGTTTTTATGAAAGAAAACCATTCGACGGAATTCGTTCAATTCATTCAGTCTTAAGTATTATTATGGGATGAGGATGATGTGGCCATGCAACACACACGTGCACGTACATGGCATTCAATATATGTACATTACCTCTCCAGAAGATTTACTCAGCATTTTCACTAAAATTAAGAGAATTTAAACAATATCGGTTTTTTTTCAGACTTCACTACATCACACAATTTTATATTTTGCTTACAAGGTGCTTACAAGGATACTCGCAACTTTTAGTCCCTAAATACATAATCTACATAGGAAGAGCAAACAAGGCCAAGGGCAAAAATAAAATGACAAAAAATAAATAGCAACTTACCAGTACAAAATGCGAGGGGTGATACGTATGGGGTAATGTATGGGGCATTGGTGGCAGAGTCATGCCGGGACCCTGGAAAACGCAAAATAAAAGGAAACCTGCATGCTATGGGGATAAAATAAAAAAAAGAAATAAAATACATCGAAAGCAACAGGATAGAAGTAGTGTTCGTAAGATAAGGAAAATTGTGGATGGGACAGAGTTTATGTAAGTAGCATAATTATAACTTTAACGTTAACATTTAAAGTTTCTAGTTAAGTTATTTGGTTATTTTTAATATTTACAACTATTTTAAGTAGACTTTTTAATTTAAAAAAATCGTATATTAATAGTTATAAATAAAACAACCCCATCTATAAAATTCAATATGGAAAAATATAATCCCCAAAAGGTGTAAAACTGCATATCTTTAATTAAAATGTTGTTAGGATCTTTCGGTTTCGAATTCACCTAGCCCAGAATATTACATATCCTTACTTCCCCTTAAAAAATCCATATTTTTTATTTACTTAACGTCAAAATCCCAATTTTCATAACTAACTAATCCCAATAAACCTTCATCATCGCTTGGGGACTCCATGTGGCTTACGGTTTTCTAGACCCAACCTTTTAAAATTTATTAACAAAAACTGCAAGCCCCATACTGTATACTTATACCTAACAAAATCTTAAGATCAAAAAGAAAAAAAAAATTTACTTGCTCAGATCTCTATATATATCTAACCTATCAAGCACCTAGTCGTCACTTCCTTACCGAGCTCCTTATTTCCATGCCTACTTAAACCCAAAACCCCCGATATCCCCACATCGCCTTACCATCGGTCGGTATCCGGCACCGGTGGTGGCTTGCATCGGTTGCGGACTCCACGCGGCCGGTTTCGGGTTCTTCGGCGAACTCCACTGCATCGGTCTAGCACGGGACAGGCATGCGTGCGATTCAGATGTTTTTTTTTCGTGGATATTTATATGTATTTCTAAGTATTTATATGTTTTACGTTCCAAAATATGTTTGTGTGCGTGGTGTTATTGTAGATCAAAATTATTTAGTTGCATGTGTATGTATAGGAATATCTTTCGAGAAATTGAAATGTTTTGTTAATATATCATTATTATTTTCGAATAGTCATTAATAAAACAGCTAATTTTCATTAAAATACATCTTTATACATTGGTGTTAGAAAAATGTGTAAAAGAAAAGAATTTTAAATATAGTTAATTATAATGCTGTTAATAAAAATCAAATTATCCAATTTTATATGCGATAGGATCCATAAAAACACGGAACTCCATTTAAAACAAATTTTGGAATTAATTAATAAGTAACATTTTTTTTCTCAATTATCTATCCACTTATAAAACATCTGAACAAACTAAAAAACACACACTCGTGAAAGCATCTACATATAGATATATGTATATATGAACGATTATCTCGATTTGCATCTACTTTGACGTCTACGCTTTACAATAGCACACGTGTCTACAAGTTTGATTCGTGTCACAAACGTGAAATGGCCATGATACTACGAAGACTACATTGATAATAAAAAATCATTTTTTTTTAAATATAACAATAATATAATGCCGATGCTTCCACCAAAAAGTGGTGATACAACTCTCATTATAAGAATTTAAAAGATAAATCTTTTGTGTGATGTCATCCAAACAAAATGGTTACGATGTAACGTCACTTGACAATGATTTAAAATTTTCAATAAAAAAAATCTATCTACTATATTATATATGTAAAAGTCAAATAATGTTCTGAGAACTAGTAAATATATATTAAATTAAGATTAACATATATATTTTATGTAATTTAGTAATATGAATGCAGTTATTATCAGTACTGAAAAGCTTCCTTGTGATGCCAAATTACATAGTATAAGTAAGAAGAAGTAAAACTCAGTTTATTTTAATTTAAGAATATATTAGTAACATGTTCAAAGAACATTACGAATTACGTTTGATTGCAAAATTAGCTCTATTCTACATAATATAAGGTGTTAGAAGAGCATTACTTACTTTTGAGCCGTGGCCGTCTTATTGATAGACAGATTGTTAGCAAGTTGAGCGAGAGATGAATCTAAATCGCCAGTAAGAACTTTGTTTGGCTGTTGTTGCTGAGGTTGTTGGCCTAGGATTTAAAAAAAAAACTATTAAAAAACTCAAATTTAATATTTCTAAACATCTACAGGTCTAGAGATGTAGTGAAAAAATACTCGTACATAAACAAGCACAGCTATGAATACACCATAAAATGGAGAGACACCAAAAACAAATATTAAAATAAAAAAAAGCACGACATCAGTTTAGCAAACGACGAGTCACAAATCATGCTTCACTTTCACAAATCCTATTACATTTGTACTAAATTTAAAACTAAAAAAACAGGCGTTGTAATCAATCCGTGGATAAATTATTATATGACCGCTAGCCATTTAAAAAAAAACCATAACAACTAAAACATACAAACAGTGTCATAGCGGTAATATATCTGACCAAATACACTGACCGTCGATTTGAATATCGCTTCTAAAATTATATTTATAATATAGCTAGTAGCATAGTCGCCCACAAAATGATGGGAAACTGACAAGCCATTGCCATATACAAAAAGGCTTAAAAAATATATAATTAGCACCGCTGAAACGACATTGGACATGAAAAAAAATCCACAGCAACGACTTGCAACATCTAAACTATAAACATAATATGTACAGAAAACATTAATGAAATAATGTTAATAATGGCGGTGACAGAACGCAGTGCAATTTATTAATTATGTATCTATGCTTTAATAATAACACTAAGCGCGTGCCCTGAAAACGATTCAAGCTTACTTAGGCCACAGACGAAACTGATTTTATGAAAAGGGACTAATATATTATAAATGAATACAATATAAATTCAATCATAATTTATTTATATTTTAATATATATAAAACATTTTTTTGTGGTTACAACAGTCATCACATATAAGTAAGCCCGTGACTGCAGCCTATGACCGTAAAGTATGCAAAAATATACCAAATTTGATGTACTGAATCTCATCGAAATTAATATATTAGTCCTGAACATAAAAAAAACACATCTAAACAAAAATAAGCACAAATCCAAAACACAAAATCGAACCCATTGCCATCATTGGTTGTCGAGCCGGCGAACCGAACATCATTGGTTGCACCGGCATCGACATGACGTCACCGAAAACCGACGACTGCGATTGGTTGCCACTCGGCTGAGACTGGTTAACCGGTGGTTTCGGTTGCGGTTGTTGGGTTATCGGTTGGTTTTTGGCGGGGGAACCGAGTGACATTCTCATTACATCCTCTAGATCGTCGAAGGCGGATTTCGGTTGGGCGGGGGGTGGGGGGCGAGCAGGAGAGGAGGTGACCGGTTCTCCCATACCCATGAATGGGTTTGCCGCAGCTTGCACAATAATTTTACATTGTAAATACGTACACTTATTGCTATATTTCAAGATAATAATATACAAATATACAATGGACCATCACCAGAAATTATTATTATTATTAATATAATAGGGCTGTCATGTGTAATGTAATAATAAACTATCAATAATCTTTCAATTTGCAATATGAGAAATAAAGATCGGAGTAAACATTCCTTTTTGCATGAAGCGAGAGTGAATCTCTTAAAATTACACATAATAACCCAAATGGTACTAAAAGTTAAGGCTCAAACAGTACAGACTGCTAAATAGTAGTTTAAAAAAAAATTTCTTAACTCAATTAAAACTTAAATTCCAGTAAACGGGGCTTAGCTTGGTAATCAAACCTATTCCTGTGAAGAGGACGTAGGCGAGGTCAATGCAAACCGATTTTATGATAGTGGATAATACTTTAGAATAAATAAAACATTACTCTCCTACTCATAGTAAGGCGACATCAACACGCATAAAAATATATGACAATTTTTTTTGTATGTATGTATAAAACATCACGTACACCGCCATCTTGATTCTTTTAAAAATTTCCAAATGAATATTAAATTACAAAAAAAAGTCACATCTAAAGCAGTCTGTACACTATCTACAACCATCTCACCTGCTGTGTCAGTATTGAATACGTTAGTGAAGCTTGCATCTGAGACGAACGAGTTCGGTTGCGACGGGAACGAGTTCGGTTGCGATGGGAACGTATTCTGTTGCGATGGGAACGAATTCGGTTGCGATGGGAACGATAGTCCATTGGTTTGGGTCGTCCATGCCGGTGCTGCGCTAGTAGGCGCGGGCTGTGGGGCCGCTAGAATACGTGTTTTATTTGAGATAACAGGTTCAAATCCGTCTTCGATTGTGTGATGTTGTTTTAATATACGTTACAAATTTAGTTGTTATATTTGTTAAGTTCTTTATTCTTAGGGATTAAGATATAAGAGAAAACTATAAAACAGGACCAAATAATGGGAAGGTCTACTTTACACTTTCATAACAGTAAATGAGATCCCATATAATATGGTTTGCTTCATTTGATGTAATTCAATAGTTCGTTCTATATATATAAACATGTGATCTGTGCATATATTTTACAGTGTATGTGCTCGAAAAAGCTGTAAAAATTAATACCATTTATCTATTAAAAAAAATCTTGTATAATTTAAACAGCCTAAGAAATTATCAATTTGTGAAGTTAATTCTAGAAATACTGAAAGAAAGACACTTATTATAAATACTAAAGTCACAAATATATACAAATACATACATATTATAAAAGATTTTATGCTAGCCACCAACTAAAATAACCCTTTAACTAACTAATAACTATACAAAAAGGTCCGCCTGTGGAAAAAAATTAAACATTTTTTTTATTGCACTCCGTCTCCCGCACATCGTTGAGTGGTGAACCTCCACGCCGTACATCTCAATAGAGCGGGAAAATAAAAATAATTTATTTCTTTGAGCGGGGACCACTGTGTTAATAATAATCTAATTTAAAAACACATGTTATATTGTTTGTCCATAAAGGAAGAATATCCATTATATTTATTACATATATTCTACTAATATATAGAAAAAAGTGTCAATGACTGTTTTAAATTAAAATATTAATGAAAATATTTTTAAAACATCAATCAATATAAAAAGATTACACGGAACACTACACAAAACTCGCCCACTTACCCCCAAACATGTCCGCGAAGGGGTTGCCGAGTGAGAGCAGGTCGTCCGACGCCTTGCTGCCGTTGTCGGCGGAGGCGGGCGCGGGCGCGGGCGCGGAGGCGGAGGCGGGGGCGGGTCCGAAGAGATCCACTATCGATTGGTTTTGAGCTGGCGGGGCCGACGACAGGAACGGGTTGTTCGCCGAGTTAGTCGGCGATTGCACTTTATTCTGTATATTAAAGTTTATTTTATGGAAAAATAACTAAACGTGTTATTAAAGTGGATAGTATATTGAAATTTCAATTTGTGGTATATCATACTTCAACTACTATATTCAACTTTAAAGTTCGATAGCGAAATTTCAATATATTATAAGCTTAAAAGCATAATATGAAGGTCACTTAATACAAAATTATATTAAAAAAAATAATAGCGTACAATGTTATTATGGAAGGCGATTTTAATGTGACATTTACATCAATGTAAAAAAAATGAATCATGAATCCCCATTTAGAAAGAGAATGCATTGTGCGATTTTATATACAATCTTCTTTGTAATACATAAATAGAATAATATTGCTAAGCTTAATTTAAATTGTGCCCCCATAGAAATCAATTCATATTTATACAGAAAGACAATTTGACAATTCATTATAAAATAATAAATTCTTTGATTTTCGCGAATTACACATTTTAAATGAAACTTTTCAATGGTATATATTTTACTTTTCAAATATACATTTAAAGAGTTCAATAAAAAAATATTATAAATATTATATAATGGCAACATTAAGCACCCAATTCCTCATGAAAATGATTCTGTATACACATAATTAATTTAAACATTTCTCCTAAAATGAGTATTATACACCACATGTGAATATTTATTTTATAGAAATGCTACACATTTATTTAACATGAAAAAGGAGTTTCTATAATAAAAATATATAGTTTGAAATTGCGAATATTTACATGCACAGATAATTTAATATAATATTATATTTTAATATTCTATACACAAAAAAGGTTTACCAAATTTTATTTATAAACGAACTAATTTTAAATATTGATAATTTGTCTAGAAATAAAATGGTTTCTTCTTAGCTTTTGCTGGATAAAAAATATATATATAGATATAATAGAACACTTAAACTCATCATCATAATGTAAATATTCGCAATTAGACAAAAACGACCATAGACAAAAACCCAGAGACGAATCAAAAGCTTTGTGAAATTATAAACAAAAGTAATCCCAATCCCAAAAAAACCCACAGATAAGGTAAGCTTTTAGTTCTTTATAAGATATAATCTTACGAATTTTTCGGATATATGAGTTACATCCTCGTCCCCAGTCAACTCTACGCCTTGGTATAATTGCACCTGAAATGCCCACTTTTTTATTGGTATACCAATCACATATAAAATTGAAGAAAGTATAAATAATTTATCATTTTCCATTGAAAAAATATGAATGCCATATCTAATTATTATAAATTTACTTATAAGTAATTTTTCATAAAATTATTTTTAATTGTTTTAAATAGTTATAAAATGTAAACATTTCAAATATTTTATCTTAATGTTTAATAATCTATTAGAATATAATAAAAAAAAAAACATCAGTTATCATTACTTTATAAAAAATAATTGAACTATAACATATATGTATGTATATTATGTAATATATGTAAAAAAAATAATAAAAATAAATACAAAGCCACGCCCGTCTCTGGTAACTAATCTAATCTACTACAACACAATCAAAGTCGGATCAGGGGTATTAGCAGTTAAAAGGTAACAGACAGACTTTTGCACTTTCAATATTATTAACACATTTCTTTACCGTAACTGTTGATATTCTAAAAATCATGTCGAAATATATGTAATATATTGCCTAAAATTAAAAAAGTTGTATGATAAATTAACATAAAAAAAATCATAAAAAAGACATCTCACAATCGATAAATAACACAAATAATTGAGTTGCGTTTTGTACTTCTTTAGTAATTATTAATAAATATTAATAATAGTTATTGTTATATTTGAAATGTTAGTACTAAGTTGGATTTTTTATACTTAAACTATTAGTTTAAGTTATATATATTTTATTAATATAAAGGGTTAGTTTAATATTTCCTAATATAAATTATTCCCGAAATGAGTTAGGTAAGTTTTTGTGTTTTGAGTGAAATAAAAGTAGATTTTTTACAATCCAGATATGAAAAATTTTATTACTTAGTTTACCATCTATAAGAAAACTAAATTAATGATTCATTTAACATTAAAATTAATTATAATTAAGCAAGTTTATATGCATTCAACAAAAATCCATCTCCTTTAAATATTCATCTAAACCAACCCAACAATATATAAAAAAAAACTAAAAAAATGTCCGCGCCTACAAACATAAAGTTAAATAAGAAAACAATAAAGACCATATCCCTACATCCAAACCAAAAAAAACCAAAACGTCAAAACGTCTGTATATCACCTTGTACTGGTTCATGGCCGCCTCCTCCTCAGCCAAGACCTGTTGCTTTAATGAATCATCAATGAATATTCCATTTGCCTGGTCATGGTTGTCCAGCCGCGTGGACGCGGCCGCGTTGCCGAACGACGACGACGTGGACGAGAGCGCACCCATCACGCTGGCGACGTTCTTCTGGGCACTGGGGGGTGCATTCATTCATGTTTTATTAAGGAGGCATTTCTTTAGTTCTTTTATCTAGTCTTCAATATGTCCTTCCCAGGCATTACATTTGTACCATAAAAAGCTCTATTCCGCCCGTTGTTTATAAGATGTGTACAAACATACATTCAGTTTTTATGGTTTAATATTGTATAGAAGAAGTTTGTCGCCAATTAGGCCATACTTCCTTATCGAGCTATGTCAAAATTCTTACACGTTTGTTACAACTATATGATAAGAACGTATGACTTAATTTGCTACAGCGCTCGTACTATTACCAAGAGGTGCAGATTCGATTTCTAAATAAAAATACTAATACTCATATATAGTTATAAATAAAAATACTCATATATTGAGATCAGATTTAGGGAAAATCCCAAAAAATTAGGGAAACGGCAGGAATTTTCCGCCAATTTTAGATACACCACAAAAATTTGCTATTTTAAAAAAAATCACTATCCAGACTTACAATCGAATCAACACGTGTGTAAAGCCGCCTCTGGTCTTTTAAATTGCCCAAAAAAGATTTTAAAAAATCATAAATAATTCACCTGGCAGTCTGTGTAGGAGTATTGGCCGCTGAACCTTTCTTCCCTTCCAAAGAAGCGAGGTGTCCCTCAAGGGCGTCGAGGAGGCTGCTGGGTGCTTTAGTCAGATCTGGGATATCACCTTTGTCTATGCCCACGTTTTCTGCTACCTGCGAGTACAAATTGTTGTTGTATTTAGCAATTTTTGAAGTATAACGACAAGAACATATCGTAAAAAGTCTAAAAGCCTTTTAAAATTAAAAAAGATCTGATAACTCAGTGCTGATAATAATTCCTCAAAATATTTAAACATACAATAAAATTTAATTAAAAAACAGACAAACCTTTAAAAACTCTCCAACTCTATCCATCCTAATAAGGAATTTCTTATAGAGGTCGAGAGCTTCGCGGCAGTTCTTCTTGTTCATATCGAAGTATTTCTCTAGAAGATTGATTATGCCGTCGTTGTAGCACGCGAAGAGCCTGAAAATGTAATAATTTAATGAAAATATTATACATACATATATAGCCAGCTACTACTTTAAAGTGACCAAGCAATGTAACTCATACATTTTGTCTTGCCAGAGCTGGAAAAAGTAAATTTCCCGAAAACAAAAATTATATTCTGTAAATCTGTGGTTTTTGGAAGCAATTTTATATAAAAATGAATAGTTAAATATAATGTTTAATTTACGAGGAACGACGAAAAATGTATATAGTTAGATTTCACGTCTACAAAACAAAAAAAAAATTACCTTATAAGATCCCTAAACAAAAGCATAAAGCACATATTAATAACGCCATTGGTCAAATCGTTGGCGGTACAGTCGAACTCCAGCAACGCGTCCAACTGAGCCTGCAGCACAGGGAGCGTTTTGAGGAGTTTCTCCGCGTTCATCATACGTAGTGATCCTTCTTCCTTGCTAGAATATAAAAAATGGGTAAATTTAATATTCCATATATCCATTCCTAATTAAATAAAAAATAAGGATTGCCGTGAGAATCCTATCGAAATCGGACCAGCAAAACAAACATGTTAAGACAAAACTCGAACAAAACTATTCTGTAAAGTAAAACAAAGTTGATATTTAACAATTTTTTTCAAATCAAAGAAATCATTAATCTTCTTAAATTTTAATTTATATACAGAACGTCCATGACAAAGGTGACAAGGTTAAACGGTTACTCAAGTAGTTAATAAAGTCAAATTTATTGTTAGTTAGTTTACTCACAATGTAACGCGTGAGATTGTTGAAATTACTCAACTGAGTTGGATAAACTTGAATGGCGTAGACATTCTAAAGCAGACACATTTTTGAAATGAAAAACGTGTCATTATTTAATTTCCACATACATTACAAATTATATTGTTAAATGAAATTATTTATCGTGTCGCAGTTGAGACACGTTGCTTGCAGATCATGGTAGTGGGTTCAAATACTATTCTAGAAACTTAAGGAGAAGATTAGCTTTGTTTATTCAGCTATAAATATTGCGGTACTTCTTTCCTGCTACTAATATTGCATTAAGTCAATCCTGTATTTAGTTACCAAAACACCTATCCAAGATAAATTCTATGAATATAACACTAATCGAAAACTTTTACTTAAATAAAATATTTCTCGTTATTAAATTAAAATTCGATTAGTACAACTCGACCTAACTTCGTATAGACGAAAAACCTGATAAAACACAAAATATTTATTACTCACCCCCTCTTTACTTTGCAGAAATCGAACGCAACAGTTCTGTAGGAGAGCGCCTTCTCATTCAGGTACTTGGCGTAACGCCGGATGAACGGTGACATGTCATAGCCTAAATTTATAACAAAATTAACACAATACTTACATAAAAAAAAAAAACTTAAATTTATGACATATTGTACTAAACATAAGTCTCATACAATATTTCATAAATAACATCATAAGTATTTTTATTAAGATATTGTTTATTCATATAGTTACAGACCGGTTGGTTTAGTTATTTAAGTCATTTATCTGATACAAAGTAAACATTAATATATAACTTTCATAAAAACAATTTGAATCAACATACCTATACAAATATACCTACAATAATTCACATTACAACATATACAACATCAATAATAATCTTCATATTCTAGTTTTTATTTCTAATACAAAAAGTGCATTCAAAAACGAAACAAAAGCGTGAAAGATAACATTTCAACGTGAAATATGTGCATTGTGTTCGTGCATATAAACATACACTATGATATATGTAAAAGTGCATAGCCTAGGTGCCGCTACGATCTATAAAGGCAAGGTTATGAGTCAACACTCAATTATCTATATACATAATAGCTTTATAGCTATAAATAATTGACCTTAGCAAATAATGAGCTAGGGGTGATTGTGCTGTATATACGGATATGTACATATACGGTATATTACGATAAACAATCAAATTCTAACCCCATTCATCGCTAGATGATTTTCTAGTCATCGTGTATCCTAGTATAACGGCAAGCAGGCATATGCCTAAATTTAATTTGAAAAAAAAAAAAAAAACTTATTAAAGAAAACTAAATAGAGCTAGGTCACTCTAAGCTAGAATTAAGCAAAAGGTTTTTATTTATGGAAAAAAAAGGACGAAAAAACAAAATGGTATAGTGCAAAACCAAACACATTTGCACCCACAATCCAAAGCGGTACACATACAAACTCACCGATTCGGGCCCCAGCCGCGCCTTGTGCGATGAAAAAGAAATTTTAAATTGAATTTTTCGCCTTATAGCGTTTTAATAGATGCCAAATTTATACTAATACTACACGTAATAATATATAATTTTTTGACAATAACTTAAGTGATACATTCCTGTATTTGTCCCTCGATTATAAACTGAGAATATAGTGACAAATCACTCTTTCCTATAACAAGATTAAAATCAATTTTACACAAACAAAAACGAAAGGAAAAAGTTCAAAGTCAGTATGTTCACAAAACAGGAGAGGGTACATCAATTGTTTGCTTTTTATTGGAATATAAAAATTTATTTACTAGTGCTTTATAAATAACTTTATATGAAGTGGATAGCTTTATTGTCTTAAATATCTTTAGCTTTAGATAGCTTTATTGTAAAATTAGCAAGTTTAAGATTGCAATATAATAAGTTTCCATTTCCTTGGACAATATCCAATAGGCACTGGTTCAAGCTTCACTAAGGTCCAATTTCATTTCATACTCAACATTTGTAAAAGTAAAGCCGTGTTATAGATGGGAAGTTACGTGTACAGTAATCGGAAGACATCCTCAATACAAGCACATGCATTTCTCCATCATATCTTTATTTAAATATACAAAATTACATACACAAATATTCGTTGTAATATTTTGTTATAAGATATTATAATATATTTTTACTAGCCGTGCTATTTTTGTAAAAATAATTTTATTTTAAGTAACATTTATATGTATAAACAAAAAATGATTATCCACTATAAGAGCTTTTAACCATATTTTTAAATTGTTCTCGCCACTTGTCCCTTCTATTTACAAACTAATGAATGTTGTGATCATTGCCCAGATTCCTAGACCTTTTCTCGTTGTTAAAGTTTAAGTCTTGCCCAGCAATAACGAAAATGGTATAAGTCTTAATTTATTATATTTTGAACTAACTTACTTTTTTTACTAAAGCCTAAAGTTATATTATATAACAACTTATAATGAAAAATAATACGACACGATAAATGCATTGTAACAAAAATGAGATCAATGAATCATTATCATGATTATTACAAGTTTAATTTTTATTAAATGCTGCAAATAAAAATTATCGTAACTATACAATTATACTAACTTGATATATATTTATATATTTTATAAATGGCGTAATTAAACGTAATGGAGTACACTTTGTAATTTTTGCAATTAATTTAAATTGATTAAAATAATCATGTACCTAAATTTTTACATACTACAAATAAAGTAATTTATAAGTGATTTGTTATAAGATATTTTTTGTCTGCTTCATGATTTTTTGCCCAAAATCAAAACGGAGATGATGGGACGAAATAGACCATAAGTGGTCTGCCTGGCGCACAATAGCACAGAATAGGCAAGAGTCGAAGACGAACTGGTGAGATGCCTTTGTCGAACAATGGGAGAGTACAGGCTAATATAATAATGATAATGATTTTTCCCGTAGAGAAGAGGAGAACAGAACCAAATGTGATGACAAATTAATTTATTAACTTTCTACAACTTGAGACATAGCTATGTAGCAAATTTCTATTGTGCACAGTTTTATTAAAAAAAGGAGAATTAAAAAAAATTAAATACTAATTGTATTTCTCTCCTAGAAAGCATATCAGCTCATAAAATCATTTGAATATCAAAATAAATCTTTATCAGGTATTTATCTTAGTATCTTTAACAATTACTAATACAGCAAAATGATTACATCTGACTTTGGCTTTGGCTATGTCCAAAAACGGATATACATATGTAACATATCCTTCGACATATACTTCTAAGATATATTAAAGAAAAATATTATCTATGTTTTCATTAATTTGCCCAACACATTTTACGATAATATAATATGAAACTTGAAAGTTTGTATAAACTAACCCCAACTCCTACATGTTGAAAGGTCAATTTTCTCAAAGTCTAAGGGTTACCCGCTATATTATTTTTATCTATATAAAAGCTTATTATAGTTAGAGGTTTCATTTCTCATCTCCTTGAATATTTGCAGATAAGATTATGTTAATAATGAATAATAAAATTAAAAAAATTATAATTATTAATAAATAGTCGTGGGCATCGTGAGACAGTCTCTGACTATCATCACGATGGTTATGGGTTTGATCTCGACTAAGAGTATGAATCATTTTCATTTCCCCGATCTAGTAGATAAAAGGGCGGCGTTGAGTCCAGCCATTTAACAGGCAATATACATACATATAGACAAATTATACTTAGATATATATATATATATATATATATATATATATATATATATATATATATATATATATATATATATATATATATATATATATATATATATATATATATATATATATATATATATATATATATATATGTGTGTGCGAAATTAAGATACAAATATTTTACATATAGATTCATATTCCAGAATCAACAATAATACTCTAAGCTTACGTCTCAAATACGTAAGATGAATCCGAAGGATTTATATTCAAACAATTTCGCTGTGAGGTAAAGCTGAAGAGCCGTCCTAAGCCCTTCATTATAACGCAGTTACGTCAAAGGTGTTACGAAACACTTGTTACTAGATCGAGACTCATATACTAGTGAAAAAAAATATATTTAACGACATATTACTTTTTGTAGGTTTTTTAGCTATATCCCATATCCTTCATAAAGCAGGGTAGGTACTGAGGACCTTGGAACACTTCATCGTCCACATTCCGTGTTGTGTAGCGAAGCTTAACGCCGCGCAATTGGAGTTTCCACAATTTAGAGATTGATCAATTTTCAATTATATCTGCATTTATAACCAAAAAAAAACCATACGGGAAACTAGTAAAGCAGCTGCCTACTTTTTAGACATGTCAAGATCTCCAGAACTGATATGTTTCTTACGATATCGTATGTAAGACCATATATTTACATATTTTTAGTTCTATAATTATTAAATCACCCTTTTTTGATCTTTGATCTCTATCTCATTGATCTCTCACTTTAAAGCTCTAAATCATAGCTTTAAATCACTTTTAAGCGTAGGCAAAGATAACCTACACTCATAACTTTATTCTTTCAATATCGACAGTCGCACGTATGTGTTTTGAATTTAATATGAAACTAAAGTATAGTATTCACGTTCTTACATAAATGTCCTATTAGGTTTTTAACCCGCAACCATCGGTTTTATTTTCATACTTCATCATAAAAATCAAATAGCCATACAAATTGCAAACACATATTAAATTTCCCATACTGATTACGAGCTAACAATCAAAATTGCTACTCTAAAATAAAAGGAAGGACACTGTGGGGTCATATCGAGCCAATGAACTTTAAGGTCGACTCAATATGTAATCATAGCATACAGAACTTATGGCGGCCGCCATTTGGCACAAAGCTCGGTCAGATGACGTGTATTGTTGAGTAAAAAGCTTTTATAAGTTAAATAATAAAACAGGCTTTGACCCTTATCACGTTTTTTTTTTGTTTCAATTATGTAAGAATTATTTTAATCTTACATTTGATCGTTTTATCCTACATATGTCTAAACACTGCAGACTCTTGGTCCGTACCCTTTCAAATTTACAATTATTTTATTTTCATTTCATCAATATTAATCATAGTATATGTTATAATATAAAATTAATACCGATCATAAGATAAGATCTCTATTTTTATTCTCTTACTTTTTTTAATAATTGTTACCTAAACCAGGGCTATATCTAAGCGAGTTTTTACACACTTAAAGTAAAGTGTTAGTTGTCAATGAATTTGCTTTATATATAAAAAAAAACTATGTCATATTGTTTAGTAGTACGTATATTTACATATTTATTATCAAATTTAAATTTGACTGCGACTTTATTTTACTGTAAATTAACAAAGAATTATAATATATATATATATATATATATATATATATATATATATATATATATATATATATATATATATATATATATATATATATATATATATATAAATATATATATATATATATATATATATATATATACATATATACATTTATATTTGTATATGAAGTAAAAACAACAAACAAAATACAAATTTTAAAAAAATATTACAAACATTTCTACCGTTTCAACAACCTTCAGAGCGGAGATCGACCACTATTGAAAGATAAAAGCGGATCTTACAAGTATGCTACTTAAGCTTACATAACAAAAAAATAGTCAGACGAGTTTCGTTTTTATTTCACAAGTTTATAATAACTCATAGAATTTCAGCAATGTTCACATATTTATGGAATGTTGGGTGATGTCTTCAAATTATTTGTATATGTCATCACCATATACTGTATATAATATATATGTATGTTCAGTTTCACGCATTATCCCGCATATAGCAGGATAGGCAGAGAGAACTAGCGTTAAGACACCACGTTCTCTGTTTGCCGCTTAAATTAGAGACATTGGCTGTCGAGACGGAACCCAACGCCGCGCTTTGTCTTGCCAGAGCGGGAAACAGAGGTAATTCATTATTCCCTTGAGTGGGAATCAAACCTGTAAGGCCACAACCACCGCGCACACAGTCAAAGACTGTCCAGCTTAATTAACTTTAAAAAAATATTTTAAATATTACATCTTTCGATCTAACTAATAGGTAATCTGACTAAACCCACTTAATACATATTAAGTTGTGATTTCCTGAGAACAATACAATATACATTAAATACGCAATTTACATAAGATAATTCACATAACACCCTACCAACATTCGCAAGAAGACGGCCGAATATGTCAATACCCCGGCGGTTACGGCTTTTAAATTTGACCCCTTAACCTAATTTGCGTGAGGTTGAACATAGAT
Source organism: Dione juno (assembly GCA_037127375.1). Classification (NCBI taxonomy): domain Eukaryota; kingdom Metazoa; phylum Arthropoda; class Insecta; order Lepidoptera; family Nymphalidae; genus Dione; species Dione juno. Next base: position 914,459 of record JAXRJS010000070.1, on the reverse strand, counting down.
CGTAATTTTATACTTGCCAAATGGAAAATAACAGGCTTTACAATTTCACTGTAAGTATGTCAGAATTTACGATATGAAACATTTTAATGGGAGACATGGGAGTGAACATTAAAGGAAATAATTGACTGGAAACAAATCAAATATTCTAATATATAGGTATGTCAATACCTAACCAGCCATTGAAAACAACTTGTCGCTCAGTTCAAAGTGTATATGATATAAATATTTATTGAAATTAGTTTAATTAAACGGAAAGTGGAGACACTCCACCCAGACGTTCCTCCATCGAGCGCAAGGTGTATACAGAGATGAAAAAAAATAACCAACATTTAGAAATAAAACCAATACACAGTGTATCTGACATCGTTGTGTACAGGAAGTATTATGAATTGTTATACAATATTGTTTGTCCTACATTATGGCGACTGCAGTTGTATAGTTTAGTTATAGACTTTGATATTACTATAGTTTTTTTGTAAAAGAGAGAAAAATTGAGAACAGAATAAAAAATTAAAATAATAGTTAAAGAATAAATGTATTTGTATAAGTTACAAGTTATTAACTTAAATTCAACATTCACCAGATATATAAATATTAAAAAAAATCAAGAATCTAGCGTGCGGCTCCTGAATTTCCGTGTACAAACGTCCTACCTATATTTTAACCCGGTTTTAACAAAATGTGCTCTAAACAAATTTAATTTACGACGCATAATGAGTGTAAATCATGAAAAAAGTTGTTTTAAAATGATTACAATCGTCCTTACTCCATAATTGTTAGGGTAATATATATATATATATATATATATATATATATATATATATATATATATATATATATATATATATATATATATATATATATATATATATATATATATATATATATATATATATATATATATATATATATATATATATATATATATGGAAGTAATTTTTTTAATTAATATAAAATAAAATATAAAGTAATATAAAAAAAATAATTCCGCGTAATAGTTTACAAATACGCGTAACACACTTTATTAAAAGTATTAAATGACATTATCGTGAGTAATATTTAGCTACTGCAAAAGTCAGGTGGCAAAATCTACACGTACGTACAACGCAAACACTTTTACAATGAGATAGAAATATGTTTAGTATGAAAAAATATCGATGTTCATGAAAAGCATTAAAAGAATAATAAAAAAAAAAACCAGTACGTTCTGTTTCCGATAAATATTGACAAACAACAATTGTCCTCATTATTCATGTTAGCTCTCTTCTACATTTGCCATACACTTAGAGACTAAGCGTACTCGTTAATGGATAACTAACTTGGACCAATGTAATAAAATAAACAAAAAATATTTTAAATATAAATCCCCCATAAAGATTTGAACCGTGGACTATACCTAATATGTTTTCAGTTACGCTCTCCGATCTCTTTCAATTCACCGCAATGACTTCAAAGTTCGTTTTTGACATCTTTTTAAATATTTACACTGAAAGGAACTGAAACAGGTTGAAAGCTCACTAGAACAAGCTTTGATGTATGTATATATAAATACTTTTAAGTATATTTCATCGCTTAGAACATTAATCGTAATTATCTTTAATAATAAAGTTCAATAAACATATAATAACTACAATAATATTTTATTTGCAGCATTTAAAACATAAATATATAGTGTTAAATTAATGATTGTATGACAATAGTACGTACCTTGCACTCCACTCTTATCTAGAAAATTACTTAGTTGAAATGTGGAATTACTCGACGCTAAGTATTGTGTGAACCTCTGGAAAGAAAACAAAAACAAAATAAGTAAAGGTTATTTTGTTAGCAATAAAAGGAACCAATTTTACATGCACGTAATAAGGCAAATTCTTCATAATTCAGGTTATTGCTGATGATAGAGCTATAGTCGATCTTATTATAGACTGACAAAAAATTTGTATAAACACAATTGAATTTAAATTCTGGTGAAAAAAAAAATCAATGAAGAGATGTCAATAACAGAAAGAATGATAAACGGTGCTGAAATTAATTGCACACGCATTTAATATGAACACATACGTAACATGTCTCTGTAATTGACAGATCGCTCAACAACTGTTATCAATATTAATTTGTGAAATCATAATTTTAAATTTAAAAGCTTTTATTTAAATTGCAATGTATATAACAATATTTGTTCTGGCAGAATATTTTCCGTCATTTTGAAGCTTATATGTTCAGTAGATTGAGATGAAATTCTATAAACAGGTTGATGTAGACGACACCGCATGGTTTGCTGTGTTGTTCTACATACAACATGGCGGAACACACCATATGGCGATACATACAAAATTTATATAATTTATCATTTATTTCATTCATTAGGTTTATTATTTATCTAAATTTTGAAAGGGTAAAATCTTGGTGTATTAAACATTACATTTCACTTGACGAATAATTTAAAAATTGACATCGTCAGTAACAAAATATATATAAGTATTTTATTTAACCGGGCCGATTAAACATTTACATGTACCTATAAAAAAGTAAATTTCTCTAGAGAGCGTTTTAAAGTTCAGAACAATCGCGTTCAATCAGGCAGATCCCAAACGCGCCACGATAGCATTAAATGTTATATAAAAAGAAAATGAACGTAATGATATATTTAATATTTTGTCAATTAAGAAACCAACTAATATACAATGTGTTTAATGAATCATTAAAGAGAAGAAATTAATGGCTCCATTACAAACAAATATTGCCGTTACATTTGCAACTACGTATACTATATAGATATTATGGTAAAATTTAACCATTTGGAACTATTAAAACGGCATTAGTAGCGTAGAGTAGCATAATATGGACACGCCTAGCTAAATAACATGGGCATAATTGTTCAATTTACAATAAAAAATTTCAGAAGAAGAAAGAATGAGATAGAATTTCCAGATTTTTTTTAGAGTATTATTAGTATTGTGAGCTGATCGATCTTCCGCCAGGTTTACCCTGCAGTATATTGAATGAAATATTATATATTTTTGATTCATCGACAGGAAAGGACTTGTTGAGTTCAACCACTCAACACACAATGTTCATAAAATAGGCGGAAAGTCGAGAACGGGGAGTTGGAAAACCTCCTCCTCCTCCTCTTTGACTACCCGCCAAATGCAGTAGATTCTTCCGGTTCGAAAATTAATATTAAAAAGTTTTTGAGAGACCTACCTATATGGAAAAAGACAAACAGCGTTGGGCGTATTTTCGATCTTAAAGGCCAAATGATGTCAGAGTAACCTAATACAATATATAAACGACCTAGATAACACGCAAATATAGATTAAGGTCCAGACAGGAATCCTATAGTTGGCGCGGAATAACTCGTTTATAGTCCACCCTCGGCAACCACCCCAGTTTGAGACACATAAATTTTCTCTTTAATATCTACAGCTACAATATTGCACAGCTAAATCGTTGACAGTATTCATTAAAATATTTATCTATATAAATATATATATTTTTATTCCAAGCATTTTTATATTTTGTAAGGTAAGCAATTCTCAAGTGGTATTTGTAATCAGAACAATCGCGTTCATCATCAGCGAGGCTGGCTACAGCACTGTCTAAACAATAAATTTATTCATAACTGATTACAAAATATGGTTTAAATATATATTAACATAAAAATTATATGTATCCATATAAAACCGTGGCGCAGCGTCGGACTATAAGCACGACAGTTGTGGGTTCGATCCTTGTTCGAAGAAATTTATTCTTTTCATTTCCTCGCTCGGCAAGACGACGTACCACACACCATCTACACAAAAGTCAAGCAATATTTTGACCTTAGAAAAAAATATGACTATAGGTTCTCCTTATATTACTCTATGCGTGATAACGTTTAAAGCTAACAAAATCCCATGCGTTTTCTTTTTTTATTATACTACTATTATATATCTTATATGAGATACAAATATTATTAAATATACTCAATTCAAAGTATTACGACATACAAACAAACAGGAAAACATCAATCATATTTACTCTGTAGACGTACCTATACATATTATGAATGTGTAAATCACACGGTAATCGAATCTATTCGTTAAAAAATAGCAGCACAGTCTTCAAAATGATACTTACACAGACATTCTTTATACATATATTCACATAGTCATTCATCTATATGTCTATAATCGCTAGGAGAACTTTGTCCAATTACTCTTTTCTTTCTTTTCTCCACTTTTTACTAAGGGAACAAACATACATACATACAAATATTACATACAATATGAAACAAAATATATTATTTTAAAATGTATTCTTATCAAACAGTAAATGAAGTGAAACCGCACGTAATGCAACGGCAATTAATTTCTGTATTTTATTAGAATTACGCATATATACGCTTGCCTCTAGCTATTTACTTCTAAAATGGCAGTTACTGACTGATAGCTGTAGCTAGTATCTTAATGATAACAAGTATTATTTTTAAATAATTTTGTGACTATTAAAATCTTTGCCGTCACTCAATCAGCTTTACTTAGCATACAATATTTTCACATAGTGATTAATATTAAAAACGACATAGGCCGTTTAAGCGCCACGTACAAGATTTTTATACCTAGTGTTAAGATATTTTACCTTACTTTCAGGCCAACTTTTGTGACATTGCATGTTGAGTGGCGGAACTCCTCGCGCTTTTGGTGACTAAAGCGGAAAAATTAAAAAAAAAACATACATGGGAATCGAACTCATAACCGTCGTGTTTACAATCGGCGGTTACACAGGTGGTTATATAATTATATCAAGCCTACCTAGATTATAACCTTTTAGTGTTTAGCCATTTCAGCGTCGCCTATTTATCTCATTATGAAACCGGTCCGTGTTATTTACCAATGTATTTAGAACTTATATGTACCTACTGCTGACATAATCATTAGTACCTGTAGCAACTGAATGTTACCATAATATACTCATACGCTAAATGCCTAAAATTCAAATATTCTTCAAAATATAAATCATATACTGGAAGTGATAATGTATATTGAACAATTTTATGTATTTTGTTTTGCTATATATGTATTAGTAAACTATACACAAACACGTAATAGAAGTGTTAGTATCTAAAGTGTAGTGAATTAGGTTACATAGCCAGTGATTTAATTGGTCTTGATTATTCCAGCGTAAGTAAGTATGAGTAATCGGCTGTGAACGGGACTATGTGCCATACAAAATTAGTAAATATATAACATTCTCAAGAACTGCACTACAACTGCCTGCGTATGGCGGGTCTTACTCCCACACTCATAGATATCAATTATCCTATAACTGGCATTAAATCAGTAGATATTACTAAATAAAATATGAAAATAATATAGGTTCCAAAAAATAGGCTTATCGCCAATTTGTTCGTACAAATTGCAGTGTTGGATGCCGCCATTCATTTGTAATTCTTAACAGATAAAATATAAACTGAGTATTGATGCCAATAAATTCTATGCCCAATAAAAAACAATCATTTAAAAAGTTGTCGTTAAACGAAATAAAAAAACACTTAGAGGCATTGTCATAATTTATTTCTCCTTATAAGGAGCGGTATTTATGTAAGTACCTACATACATACATGTGTCGTCAATGCAACCACTTGTATCAATAAACGCTTCGCTATTTAGCGGTGTCCAGGCAAAGTATTATATTACTATCGTAAATATATATCTATGTTATATATAGCATGGGCATCAGTTAGAGATTGTTATTAAGATCAGTTCCTATTACTTACAGAAATTCTTCATCATGGTGGACAGAAGAATATTTTTCGCTTAATTAGAAATAACGAGTAAGCGTGTTAGAAATACAAACTTCATTCAAGTGAGAATAGGCTCTCAGTGAATAAAATAAATTTAAAATATTATCTATAAAAATATTATCACAAGGTTGAAGTGGGCAAGTAGAGGTCAATTAAATACAATTCCATATTGGAAATGAATTAAAAAAAAAACATTTAACGCATTGTTCATTTAACGTACGAGATCGTTTCATTTCAAACTTAATTTATATAATATATTTGTGTGAGAGCAAACGGAGAGAGGTCATAGTGACAAATCACTCGGGAGTTTTAAATGTGATAGTTAAAATCTAAAAGACATTAAATTTTAGAATTAGAATTTAAAACCCGCAAATACTGCTTAACTAACGCCTTGAACTCCTAACACGTTTAATAGCTAACCAGTTCAACTTTTAGAATGGCTAGGTATATCTCAGAAATGGTAATTTTTACAAAACAAAAGTAACCAAATAATATTTATAGATATACCACTTTGTCTCGACTATATTAATTTTCATGTCACTTACCGTTTACTAGAATCATCATAAAACCAAAAACTTTCACCGGCGACCTTGAATAACTTTTTACATAGGTACATGGAAACGATGAGACTCGTGATATTTTATTTATTAAGGTGTACTCAAGGTCTCCTACGTGTCAAGTATCAAGTCTGCGCGATTTTTTTTTACTTGAAATATATTGGCCGGACTAATAAAGGAATCGTCATTTAAACAAATAAAAACGAAAAATGTATAATTTCCGTCAATTAAAACAATTAGGTAGTGTCAAAGCTAGAGCAAAAATGATGGTACGCACATTCTACATACTGGTTTGTATAATGAAAAAGTAAGATGATATTGTTACCAATATCATATTAATCATGTTCAAGTATAGATTATTATAGATTTCAGAACAGATTAAAACTAAAAAGTAAAAATCTTCTTCGAAATACATTATTTATCAGTTTACAATGTTTCGTCCATAATTTACCTATATTAAGATGTAAACTTATGGATGCCTCCTAAAACGCCAAATTGAGCCATTTATCCAGTGGTCATTTTGCATGGTTGGTAATTCTGCCTACATTTTTATATAGGAAGAAGGATAAAGGTGAGCTGAGAACTTTAAAACATATTCAATATTTTCCTACCTCATTTCCATATGCGAGTAGATGATGTACTGTTATCAGAGCTTTGTACACCACCACCCAATTTGTGTTCTGTGTGCGTTCCACCAGCAGGTTCGCCAGCTGCGGTATTGATACATTCGGCTCGTTTGTGCAGTGGACTAAATCTGTGAATAAAATATAATGTAATTATTGGTCCCATACGAAATAGTAGTAGATACAAATTGTATAACATGGACTGGTATTGTAATAGAACAATTGGATTAAAACATTAGAATGGTTTATTATATACGGACGGTGGTAGCTCAATCACAATCATATTGCTAAACACCGCCCGCCGTGATCAAATAGAAATAAGTACCTTTGTCTTGGACACTTTACCCATTCTAAGAGAGCGAGGTATCTCTCGACCACAGACACAGTGGGTCAGGTCGACACTATTAACGTGATGCATCAGGATAGTTACTGAGCTTAGTGTTTTCAATTACAAACTTAAAAGTTTAAAATATTCTTATATACTTGGACAAGAAGGATAACATATTTTGGATAGTTATGACACTTCTTATCCAAGTATATAACAATGCTTGATACTAGTAATCGATTATTACCATACATTTGTCGGTTTTCATTGTAAGTCAAAAAAGAAACCCATACATGTTTATATATATATATATATATATATATATATATATATATATATATATATATATATATATATATATATATATATATATATATATATATACCAACTTAGATAAATTTGACATAGGGTTTTTTACATGATTCAAACAGTCTGTAGCCTTAATTATAAGTATAATATAATATTAATATAATATTTGACGTCACGGGATCGGAAGACAAATATTCTTCAATAGTACAACAAATCGCTCTAAGCCACCGAGCTATACATTCACATTTTACCAAACAGAAATTGACACAGCTGTTACAAGAACTTTGCGTGTTTTTTTTTGAAACTTTTGAGAAAAATGTAATACATTTTGATATTTCCTCTTTTAGTTCAAAGTTCAAATAAAATTTCTTACGCACACATTCGTCATAACATATATTTTGGGTTTATATTATATTTGGCTGTTAGCATTTTATGAGTACCATCCCCTAATTATTACTTAATAAATTTAATTACTAGTTCAATAAATAGCACATAATTGTTTAAGTAGTTCTCCATATAATTAGTATTATCTGCAACAATCTAAAGACTAACTTTATTCTTAGTTGCAAAGTTAAACGAAGACTTGTTGTCAAAAGTTAAATTTTGACGCTGTTGCGAACGAAGACTTTCCTTGAAACACTAAAGCTTTTCATATTTCATTTCATGCACGCCACATAATTAACTTACTTTTAAAGTTAAATGTTTTAAACAGAATAAACTAAATCACATAAGCTAAATCATAATAATAAAGTATGAATATGTTTTGTATATATAAAATCAATTCAGCAATTTTGGCTCAAATTATTATCTATGGGTATTATATTATTTTTTAAGATTCTATTTGATTAAATAACGGAGTCCTAAATTTACTTTAATTACTTCTTAATGTCTGATATTAAGCATTATATCGATATATCGATTCGCTCCAAACTAAGATGATGCAACAGTTTTTTGGACACAGCCAAAGTTGAAACGGAGCCAACTTTTTATATGTTATTGCATTAGTCCTACTATATACGTTTAATGCATTAAGTGAATTGCATCAACGGACAGCTATATCGAAAGTGTCATAATTTTCACCTGATTATAAGTAAACTCTAAACATTTTATTCATATTTACAATCGCTTTTTCATGGGCGTAGGGTTAAGGGGAGGGTGGATAGTGCTTGCCCACCCCAGAATTTTTAGGAACATAAAATTAAAGCAGTTCATTTATCTATATTTTTACTAAATGGCACCTGTATACATGGTATATTTAAATTTCGCTTCACATTGTCACTTAACCCCATATGAACCACTAAAGGGCAGGCTCTCTCGTAAAAATATTTCTAGATAAGCGTAGTTTTTGGTGTAAATAAACAGAATATGGCAGCGATTACCAGACAATTTGGACTTTACAAGGTGGCGGCATTTTGTAATTTATACCTTCTTTTTTAAATGATTTCCTAATCATTAGTGATACTTAGTCCGTTAATTCTGTTTATAAGTCAACAAAATATATGAAATTCTTAGAAGGGTCCAAATATTTCTGGTTGCCTTCTTCTATCTTACTAAACCGTTATTTCTTTGTATTTTGTATTATATATCTATACATCAACAATTTATTTGCATTACTAACGCAGGATCATGAAAACAATGGAAATTACTATAACAAACCTTCAGCGGCTGGATTCGAACCCGCGTTTCTAGTGTAAATTTTCTTTACATATTTTTAAATTAAAATTTCTATTGTATATTTGAATAGAAATTTCCAACTGGTAAAATATACAACCTTTTACACGCTAATACTTTAAACGTTTTCACAAAATTTTAATCAAAAAACTTGTCGCTGAATAGGTTTCAGTCTAATGAGTACGTACCTCCGTGTAGAGTTCATTGTAATGCATCAGTGGACGAACGTTTGTTTTTTCGGTGTCAATGATATTTATATCGAAATGTGAATCTGTTATTTTTTTATAATTAAATTATTAGAATTAGATTTCAAAGATATTGAGTGTTTTAATTAAAAAAAATCTACTATAATAGGCGTCGTAGCGAACAGTTTTTTATATACTTGATACAGACAGACTCACTTTAGATGTATACATATTCGATATATATAGATAAACATAACCTAAAAAATTCTCAACTATAAACAATCACTAGGCTGGAATTTGAACCTTGTACTGACGTTAGATAAAATGCGTCATTTATATATTTGTGTTAGTTTATATTTTCCGTATTCACTATCGCATACCGAAACGAATGATGCTATCTATGTATATATGAGTGTATATACATCATTTTTTTTTTAATTTAAAACAATAATCACTAACTCACTTAACCTATGTTCCGCATAAAGAAGGGTAGATATAGACCCTAGTGCATCCAAAGGTTAATATAAAACATACAAACAACCTTTGTAAATTATTTTCATATACCTTCAATTATAAAAATCGTCAAAAACATTTTTAATAATTTTATGTAGGTCTAAAAATAAAATCTAGTGACGTTTTACTTTTTATATTAAAAATAAGTCTTTTTTCTTTAATGAAATAAGTAGATTCTTATATATTATTAAAAAAAACATACATTATTATAACAATCTAATATTATATAATAATGAGTCATGAAAATAAATTATAATTTTAATCATCGAATGCCATGAATAATAAATAAAATATAATTAATTTTTTTATTTTATTTTAGCTTCACGCTGTATCCCGCACGTAGCAGGGTAGGGGGAACCGTAGGCAGAAGGAACCTAGTGTTAAGGCATTACGTTCCCCACTTTCCGCCTTTTGAGGCATTGCGTGTTGAGTGGCGGAACTCAACCTCGCGCGTTTGCCTTGTTGCCAGAGCGAAGAAAATTAAAATAATTCACTCTCCCCGAGTGGGAATCGAACCCACAAACCATCGCTTGTACAGGCACACGCTATGCCTCTGCGCCACGACGGTCCTAAAATTATATATAATATATAAAGTCTATATATTACTATAATTTATAGTCTTTATAAAACTATAGTTGTATTATCATTCGTATTTGTTTAAGCTATTTTTTAAATAACATTATATTTATATATATTTCAAATTTATTACTTCATTTTAAAATTAAATGCATATCAGTTTAAAAATTGGCTCAGGCCTAATAAAGACATAAAAATTCAATTCCTAAAACTCGAATTCATTTCTAATATTTATATTGGAATATAAAATTAATTTTGGATTACACGGCGAGGTTATCACGTTTCTGGTTGGCTGAGAATGAGATACAGAGGTCAAATGGCAAGTGAGCAAAATTAAATCAAACCTGACCCACTTTACGTAAAATGGAAGTATACGTGTATAGGTAAATATTTTCATTTTTTTTTCTAATATAAATGAGTTTTTATGACATAACCCAAATCTAATTGCTTTTGAGAGTATTAATTTTTTTATTAATCTTAGTTTAATAGGGACAGAATTCGATTGCCAACTTTAAAATATATATATTTACGTATGGCAAATTGAGATTTCGTATAATTTTTAACTTTATGTTAAACACATTTTATTCTGTCTTTGACCCTTAATTGCGGATTAAGGGTATATCTGTATAGGTGTACACGGTGCAGGTGGAATGTTGATATAAAAATTAAAAATTTTAATACCTTCTTGCTATAACATAACACGTACTAGTATAATACAATAATATAAATCATCATAATTAATATAGATATATTGGAATAAATAATAAATTGGTTTTTAAAGTGTAAAATACTTAAAAAAAAGACCAATTAACACTATCCTATGTCTATGCCTATGTAAATACAATGAACATATAGGTCAAACACGCATTGACTTTATATTATATGCTACCAGGTATTACTGATATATCATACATTTACCAGCTAATTGGAACGACCAAAGGTCATAAAGCCATCAAGCGTGAGGTCGGTAGGAACTGACAAAGTCATTGTACATTCGCACTTGACCCAATAATACGTCAATTTACTGTCTATCATGAATCTGAATTTAATTATACTCGACAATGAATTCATTTTGATGACTTACTATATTTTACTTTACTTTTCTATCGTTTTCCATTTACCTATTTTTATTAATAATTTAAATTAGCATACGTATATGGTAATAAATAGATTACGACTCAAAATGATTAAGATTAAGAGATACTATAGTGACAAATCACTCTGTTATTCAATGTTTAAAAAAAAATTCTAAATGACGGAACTAAGTGCTAGAGGCAGGATCACTATTTGTATAAATAATAAATATCTATTATAATATTATCATTTAAATAAAAGCTATATATTTTAAAAATTAGTTTCATATTAGTTCAGATCACATACTGTTTGTGCCTAGAAATCTGTAAATCCCACGAGACAGAAAATGAGTAGATGATAAAAATCAATGTTATCAATATTCATTCCAGATATTTAAATATTACCTAATAATATATATTTTTCTTTACAGATTAAATAATCTCGGGTTCATAAAAAACCATACCGTATTATACATATTATTATTATTATTATTAAACATGCAATATTAACCGACGTTTAAGCAAAAGCACGTTTAAGCAGTTTTTAGCATGGTTCCTACAAGGAATAAGTAGTATAAGAGTTCCCATAAGGCAGATATAGATATGCTTTCGATATATAGATATTATTTCGATAGATAGATATATAAATAGAAACTTAAAATGCACTAGCACGTTAGACGAAAAGTATTATTGATTTTACTCCCCCTTTACTAGAATATCGCACGATATACCTGTTATAGAATTCAAAATGGCACGGTTTATATTGTTCAAATGTGTGTAAATAGTTACTACGGTCACAGGTTCAAATCTTATGTAGGGAAACTTTATATTTAAAATATATGTTAGAGGTTAAATGAGGTTTACTATATATCTATCATTCAGTCACTGAACGAAACAAAAGCAGACTGATCGAAAAGAAATGACTTGACTATATTATATATATATATATATATATATATATATATATATATATATATATATATATATATATATAAAACGTACGAAGTGATAAATAATACGTAAAAAATATAAAAATAAAATATTTGTGCGATGACTAACTGCTTCAGTTTATTTTCAGTATTTTAAAGTGATCAAGATCTATTTCATTATTTGAAAAACTTGATATACGTTGTTGTAATTTACGCACTTGCACGTATAGTTTTAACATATCATTACAAGACATACGGAGAGTGGAGAACAGTGAGTTATACTTGCTTTGCTTACTTTGGCTAATGTTAAATTAAAATATTTAATTGGAATATGTTTTAAATATATTAACTTATCGCGGCAGAATATAAAGCTTCAAATACTTTTGGTATTTTTAATGTTACATTTTCAGAAGGTTTTTTTAATGGCTTTTTTTAATGGCGTCTGTCGTATCGTATAGACGCATTAAAAAAGATTAGAATATATGAAAAATCGAAATGAAAAAATCGAAAGATCGAAAATCTCTTGCGTTGAGAGTTGACACGCTCTGTGTCTATAAAGCATCCGCATAGTGGGTCACCCGCCGAAATTTCGCGTCTATACAACAGAATTTTATGTTGTAACAGATTTGGACGTTTTTAATTTGTTTTTTTTTTTAAAAAGCCTTAGCACCGTTCTCTAACAGGCTCGTAACTTTACCACTCTTTAAAACGAATTCTTCGTTAAATCGTAACAATGCAGTAAATTGCAATCAAGAGTCCTCTCTGGCTGGAGCTTTCAAAATGAGATCATAACCGATTTTTTATATGCATCGTCCTGTAATTGCTGGGATAAAAATTGGTCTACGCTATTAGGTATTATAAAATTGTATTTAGCGAATTGTATTATTTTACCAATATAATATAATAACTTTAAAAAATTATTATTATATTTTCTTCAAATGTTCTATTTCCAGGAAGTATCTAGTCGACCCTATATGTTGTCAAAATCATGTTACTATGGAAATATCCGGTTTTCCCGCATTTGACAAAAGGGGTGACATACGCCAAGTATTATTCAACATTCCCATCCCCATCATCTGCAGTCTAATTGCCTCGTGTGTTACGCCTAAGTTACAGTATACGCTGCCAAGTTTTTAACGATTGAACTTTCCCGTCCTTTTTTTTTCTTACATTTCCAGACTAATCTTACATTTCCAGACTAAAGAAATATTTCGCCTGTGTTAGTTAGTTATGGTAAGTAGTTAAGGACTTACGTGATGCTCACAGATTCGATTTCATTTAAGTGTGAAAGTGAATAATAATTATAGATATTTGCCTTGGTTGGACGATCAAGCAAGCGTAAAACGGAAGCGTTGTGTGGTCAATTTTAAAACGAGCGATACATTATAAACAAACACATGATATACTATAAAGATGCAAATTCTTATACTTCATTAGTACATTAAAACGTAGCATACTTTTGAATGTTCTTTTAAAATTTAAAATGAAAGTATGAATAAGAAATCCAGCAATTTGGGCAAAAAGAACGGTCAATACACTGTTTTCAGAATTATGTTGAATGTCGAAGTTCAACGCTGCACCGTCGTGTCGTCAAAGCTGGGAAATGAAAATAACACATTCCCGCAAGTGAGAATTGAAACCACAATTTTCGCACTTAGTCAGACGTTGTACTACTGCGACACAGTGGGTTTACTTGTTATTTTGCAAAATAAAAAAAAATATATATGAAACAAAAAACAAGGGAAACACCAAATCAAACAGTAATGAAGCCATGACCTTTGTCTAAGAAGGAAAAACTTACCGACAAAAAAAACACAGATGCTTGATTATTCGTTTCAAATTAAGAAACAATTACGTATTATAATTATTTAAGATTTATAAAAATAAAACAAAATATGCATACATATTTAATAAAATTTTGTTTAGTAAGAACTATTTCTTCTGCTAGTACAATACAGTTTCGCATTACATTGCGGCTAAGTGTTTAAAATCCGAAGAGTATAGAGAATATTAAAATTACCTAAAGCCAACTTTTGAGTTCGAATTCTAGTTCACTTTATTTGAACAAACATTCTTATTCTTGATGTTACAGTATTTTCAAATTAAGTTCCATGATTAATGCTTTAAATTTATAAGAAAAAGGGTGCAATCTTTTCTTTTTAATTAAGTTATATTATTAATACAAATTGAAAATATTAATTAATTACTAACAATAGATTTACAGAGATCAGAATAATGCGCCACTAATTTTGCCACCATTCAAGCTCATAGGTAAAAAAGAAGAAAACTTAAATTTATATTTATTAAAGAATCATAGAAACATAAGCTTTTAAGTGAAATTGTCGGTCTGTTTTGTTTATTATTATAAAAACAAAGTTGATAACACAGGAAGCTACATTGTCCGCCCTTTATCATATTTCACTGCAATCAGTACTCAGATTGAATATAGTTGTCAACCAGACTTGCATATTATATATCTGTAACACATGGCCGGGAATGCAAAACTGGTCTTGAATATTTGACAAAAATTATATGTGATACTGTTTTGTGTATAATATTTTTCAAATATTATCAATATATAATAAAAATGTAATTGATCATAGTCTGCACATGGAAGATACGTTAAAAAAGTTATATGAGAGGCTTTTATCAATGGAATGAAACCCAAAACAATGATTTCATTTTTTTTGTCTGTGTGTCTGTGCACACAAATCTCAACAACAGTTTTTACCATTGGATTATGGTAAACTAAATAATAAAATTCTTTATATGAATATATAAAAAAGTTATATCGATTTAAAGTATTTTATATTTGTAATGTAGTTCTCTGCATGAAAAAAATTATAATTCAAGAGAAACAAGAACATTTAAAAAAAATTTTACATTAATATTTTTAAGCAGGCTTCACATATATATAAACAATAAACTGTTGTTACCCCTAGATTTTCCAGCCTGTTATAAACAGACAAGATTATTACTACTTTAAATAATATCCATAGAATAATATGCAAATAACTAAATAACAATGAAATCAAATTTCCTGCATAATGAGGAAAAACAGGAAGGAAATAAATAAAAAAATTATAATATGTAATTATTAGTATAAATACAAAATCCAATTAATTATTACTTCTCAAACAAGCATAATAAGTAACAGTTTATGTTTATTCGATAAAAATCATTTAACATAAGTTAATTTCTCAATAAATCAATTATATATAATTAATTGCCGAGTATATTTTACAGTCAAATTTGTTTATTGTGAATTTTGTTTGATAAGAATAAATCTTAATATATCTGTGTTTATGTATATTATAAACTAAAGATATTTTAAAGTACCCACTAATCTCAATCAGATATGGTACATTTGTATTAAAATGTTATATAAATTCTTATAAGTAGGTAGCCAGTGTTTTCTTGGACATCGTCTTGTTAAAGCTGTTTCCAGTCTATTCAATATAATAGTAGGTAACATGACATAATAGAGAATGTGTGTCAGATCTAATATCGTGGGACAAAATTATATAAAATGTTTTACTATAGGCTCGTCATACATTTCACATAACAAAATAGCGGCGGAATGTGCCGTAAAAGATTTGACATCGTCAAGTAGTCGGGATGTAAAACTTATCGACCAGAATGATTCTGCCAATGTCACGAACATCGCATTAAGAAATGTACATTAACGTGACGTAATTGATAAGGTGTTATAATCGAAAGGAATACTTACAATCTAAATGTTTCTTTTTGGGTGCGATCATTTCTTCAGTTGTAGCTTTACATACTGATTTTGCTAATCCCTGCCCCGCGATACTATGACGAGCGGCAAGAAGCCTATCGTTTATCGTTTGACCCGCCATCATCACGTTCAGTCCAGACATAAAATGAATTAATACACTTTTAAACACCGATTTTCGCGTTTTATCAGGTTCACAAAATTATGTAGGACGATGACGGGTAAAATATGTCACCGCCCCCCCGACTGGCACAATACTAAATTCAAGATGGCTGACTATATTATTTCAGATGTCGCCATAACTTAAAAATATTTTACAAAATTTCTTTTATGGCAGCACCAATAAATTGCAAAAACATAATGCAGAATTTATTCCCGTACTACTACTGAAATAGAAAATCTTTAATTAAATACTAAAAGATCTTCTATTTAAAAATATGCCATTTAATTAGCTACTTTAATTCTTTAATGTTTAATCATAAAAGCAAAATCCTTCTCGGTGCCCGGTGGTTACTGGTTATCAATTATCATAGATAATAGGCAAATTAGTGTTTCTTATTCTAGATTTCTCTTTCGAATATTTTGATAATTTTGTAAAAAATAATATTTATGAATCGTTGAATAATTAAAACATTTATTATAATGTATTTTTATTTCAAAGTTAATTAAAGTTTAACTTGTGTATAGTGTATTCAAATCAAAGTCAACATGGCTGATTTGTAGTACTAGGTGCTAAGTGTGAATAAGTGATCTTTATGTTCTAATTTGATTGAACTTTTACAATGGGTAAAAGAAGATTTGTTAAAAAAAACAATGCAAAAAAGACTGTGGATAAAGCCCCTAACATTTCAGAAAAAATAAACAATGAAGTGATTGCCGAAGCTCTAAGTTCCGTAAATCAACCTGTTTTTCTGAAACTCTGCAGACTATGTGAATCGAAAGATGGACCTTTCCTTAATATATTTGATCCTGACATGATAACTGCTAAAAAGATAGAAGCTCTTATGCCATTTGTGGTAAATATTTATTTATTTTTTATTTATATATATTTAGCGGAAACATTTTCTAACATTGGCTATGTAAAATTATCAATAGTAGCTTTCATTATTTATTTATATATATATATATATATATATATATATATATATATATATATATATATATATATATATATATATATATATATATATATATATATATATATATATATATATATATATATATATATATATATATATATATATATATATATATATATATATATATATATATATATTATATATATATATATATATATATATTTTGTTATACTAATCAGTAAACTTGGGTTGACTAAACCCTCCCCTTATTATTATTAACTTATTGTTAACGTAAAATTTTTAAAGTTCTGTTGAATTTTTTAACATTATTATAACTATCTGTACATAACATTGCATAACTAAAGTATATAAATATTATTTAAATCTTAGAAGCTAATGCAAAAACATGTTGTACTAATTATTTAGTAAAATGTGCTAATTAAATTACTAGATTGAATTCATTTGTACTAAGAGCCATGATTTTATAGACTGAAACCCAGCCGAATATGTCATTTGTAATAAACAAACAAAAAATTAAATTGTTTTGATCTGCAAAATATAAATTTCTCTATGTTTTGTATTTATTAATATTTATTTAGTTACTTGTACATACACATTACTTCTTGTCATCCGTTAGATTTGTTATTTTTCTATTTGTATTAGTGAAGACTAGGCATATTTGATACATATTCATATTCTATGCATTCCTTTACAGGTTTTTGTGTTTTATATAATTTTTTAAAATTTTATGATAAGGATTTATGTGTTTTTTTAATTATATTAGTAATCTTTTACAATTATCATACTTTAATATAATGTGGATGTTTAATTATAAAAAAAATCTTGCTTAATATCACATTAATTCTATAACTTCTACAGTTAGTATATTTATAATTTTATAACTATTGTTATTATTTGTGTGTTTGATATAGAATGAACGTTAACTGTACTCTTTTTCTAGCATGCTTGAAACAACTTCAGTTTGTAATATAAGTATTGATATAAATTGGAATTGAAGTAATATTTATTTTGCAAGTGCTTCTTTATTGTACACATTCTAAACACATTAATACAATATAAAATATATAGGTTATATGACAATAGTGTTAATTTTATCCGTTTATTACTTTCAGATAACAGAAAATGATGATCTGCCTCACAAAATTTGTTTCCGGTGTTCAGCTAAAGTTGAAGAGCTACATGAATTTATACAGAAATGTAATCAAGCTCAATATAATTTACGCAAAACACTCAGTAGCAGGGCACCCTTAGTCACTAAAACTAAACATCGGGACATTTGGGAGGAGAAACTTAATCAGTCTAACATATCTAATGATGATATATGTGACGCTCTTATTAAGAAAGCTATGGAAGGTATCAAGGATATACCACTTAAACCGTTTAAGCCCTTAGATGATCTCATAACAAAGAAAACAGTTAAGAAGGCTTCTGAAAAACTTGAACCATCTAAGGATTTGCCAGCGAATGATGATACCTCTGATGAGATGTCATTAAAAAATGTTAAATTGCAACTTACTAAAGTCGATATTGTCTCGGATAAAAAGAATTTTCGTTCTAAATCAGATAATAAAAAGGTAACGGAACAAAAAGTACGTAAAGAAGTGGAACTAATTAAACCTATACCTACACCTGAAAAAGAAATTGATGAAATTAATAAAGCACTAGCCCTCGTTGAACCTGACACTGAGACTGATAAACCGGTTGAAAGTCCCCCACCTACTACTAATACGTTTAGCTTAAGTGAAAGTACACCACAGGAACCGCCACCATTCAATATTATGGATCATGTTAGCATGATAAAAGTAAATGGCGTAGGCGTTTTATTCCAATGCAAACTTTGCAACAGAAATTTCCTTAAAAAGGAAGTTGTAATGTCTCACGCGTGTGCTAAGAACGGTCCATCCAAATTAGCACCCAAGACACAGGTTGCACCAGAACCACCAAAAGTATCCTTAGTCAAATATATTAATACTAGAATAAATACTGAAAGTATGAAAGTTGTAAATGATAAGCCTATAGCAATAGATGACGACGATGATGATGATGATAAACCACTGTGTTCAAAGAAATCCAAACCTAAAATAGGACCAGCAAGTAAAGTCAAAAGAAATAATTCCATTGAACATTTAAATGTATGTGCAAGTAATACTACCCAAGTACATGTTACATGTGTTGCAAATTCGAATGTTCAAACACCGACTGTTCAATTTCCTTCAATGCCTAGCTTAAATAGCCGATATAAATTGATGCCTGGACCTAACAATACATTCACGTTGGTTGAGGAGAAAGCTAATGAAAATCAAGTAGAAGCTCCGGAAAAAATTGAAATATCTGTTCCGCCACTAGAACCTATTAAAGCCCGTCCATTAATAGGTCCCAAACGAATAGTCAATGCATTTAAAAAGCAAGCAGAAACTGACAACACGCATGTATCTATAAATCAGCCATATCCTGTTGGATTATTTAAAACATTACCCACATCTAGTGCTGTAAATGCATCAATAAGTGCGCCGCCATTGGTGCCAGTTACAAAAAAACAATCTTATACAGTTGTCCAAACCGGGAATCCCAGCAAATTGTTGATATCTACTAAACCACAAGCTCAGGAATTGCCCAAGAAAAGGCAAAGAAAAGTAAGACATGAGATAAGGAAAGAAGAACAGGAACCATATTCTGTCACATTAGAAGATGAAGCGCCTCCAAGAAATACTGAATTCTTCACTTTTATTAATGTTGATCCGTTACTGCAGCCATCTTATGTTCTACCAACCAACAATATTATCCAAGAATCACAAATTTCAACGTCAACTAGTATACAGAAAAAAGAAAGTGAAAGTAAGGAATTGAAATATACATGTAATATGTGTGATGAGAAGTTTACTAGGGAAAAGAAATTGTTAAGTCATATACAGTCTCATTATAAGAAGCTGGACGAGGAGGACAAGATGAGGAAACACAATCCTAGAAAGCGTAAGAAGTGAATTCGTTTTTTTAAGTTTTTATTTTAGTTAACAGATAGCTAAGTATATCTTAGTACAGAAATATATATGATTTATTACAAATTAAGCTGTTATTCTTTATTTCTATATTCTGAATGGAATTGTCGAAAAGTGAGTCTTTGAGCTTGTTGGTGGTTGTACCAAGTTCAATTTGTGTTTACTTTTAAAATTTTCAGTTTATCTCTGTTCTACTTAGTAAATCTACACTGTGCTGAAATGTGATTTTTTTTTTACTAATATTTCTCATTTTTTAGCTTAAATTGTAGTTTAAAATATTTTTAGAACATTCTTAATTTTGAAAATAATATAAATTCACGTCAATCACACAAATTTCAGCTATTTATGTGAAATTATCATTTCACAAAGATTTTTAAGAATAAAAATGAATAGCCGTAAATAAAGATTTATGTTTCACATTAAATTCCAGTGCAAATATAGCACTATAAAATGTATTAAACACTTCTGTTATTTTAACAAGCAGTAAACGTGACTATGACATCAAAGTAAAAGCCTGTGACGTTTCTCTTTTTTTTAATTTTTTTGTTAAATTTAGTTTTATTATTTAATCACAAATTTTTACATACAAAGAAAAATGTTTTGGAGGCTTCCACAAGTTTCCGTTCCTAGATTATCCGCCTCCATTACTTTTTGTGAAAATATTTTACTAGCAACAACACTATAGTAAAATATTTTGTATCGATCCGGGAAATTATATCTATATCCGGGAAACATGTATTCTGTAGGATGATTCCAATAAAATCCAGGAGTGGGTCTCAAGTCCCCTTTGCGTATCCAGAACTGTAATGGGTAATTTAAGTACATTACCGAATATAATAATTTTGACATATTATATTATTGATTATTTGACATATATATATATATATATATATTGAATATAATAATTTATATTTTTTTAATAGACATTTTTACGTTATTGATTCTATTGTTAAGACCACAATTATAATATACTGACATATATTAATGATGTTCTTTTAACATTTTAACAGTTTTTATTATGTGTTACTTAGATTCTACACTCAGGCCCTTTGAACTGAACAAGGCTAATTATGGCCTGTAAACAATTATATTATTTAATATTTTGATTATTATTTTCTTATTGAGCCCCTAATTCGTGAGTGCCCAAGGGCCCTGTTCTAAGCTGCTTACATTCCACTTTAAGTTATATAACCGATATGTGTAAAATTGGATCTTAACAAAAACAAAATTAACCGTAAAATTTAAAAAATTCTGAATATTTCTATATTTTTTCGCGCACTATCTAGTATTTATTTCTCTTTGTTTATCTCGTAATCCTTAATTACCATTACTTTCCCATAATTTATGACTGTTCAAAAGTTTCCGATATTGAACTTAAAAAAATATTAAAATATATGTAAATACAATTGTAGATAACTTGTGATTTTTATGTTTTATAATAATAATATATTTGTTATTTGATGATATAATAAAATTGGATTTATTCTATAGTAAATTTCAAATTATCATTTACATTAAATGCGTACCAGTGAATAGGTTTGTAAGTCGATTTGCATATAATATTATTGTATTTAACATAATAAGGTCTTATGTGTATATATATATATATATATATATATATATATATATATATATATATATATATATATATATATATATATGTATATGTATATGTATATGTATATGTATATGTATATGTATATGTATATGTATATGTATATGTATATGTATATGTATATGTATATGTATATGTATATGTATATGTATATGTATATGTATATGTATATGTATATGTATATGTATATGTATATGTATATGTATATGTATATGTATATGTATATGTATATGTATATGTATATGTATATGTATATGTATATGTATATGTATATGTATATGTATATGTATATATTATATATATATATATATATATATATATATATATGTATATATATATATATATATATATATATATATATATATATATATATATATATATATATATATATATATATATATATATATATATATATATATATACATATATATATATATATATATATATATATATATATATATATATATATATATATATATATATATATATATATAATAATGTATAGTATAATGAGGGCATTATGCCGAGATTTAGTTTTTTAAACTTTTTTGACTGAATTAGGTATAATAATATGCAATTGAAGTCGGGTAGCTATATAGTAATATAAAATATTATAATATTGTGTTATTGTATCATTCTTTTGTGTAAAGAAAACGATAAAAATATTATTTTTTTGTTGGTTTATGTCAGAATCTCTATTGTTTAGAGTATATTTTTTTCTCATTTATTTATTATGTGAGAAGGATTTTTTTCTATATTTCGTTGTATTTTTTTTTCCTTTTTTTTATTATTGTTTTCATTAATTAAGTAAAACTATATATTTATGAATGTGATGCATTCAGTGCAAGAATATGACCTAGATGGTTGAGTAGAATATATAGTTTTGTTTAAAAGTTGTATGGTGTAATTTTTTCTTTTTTATGTGTATACACGGAACGTGTATGATATAATATTATTATAAAAATGCTTTCGACCTTCTGCCCATTAACACATTATTTGTTAACTCAAAGCCTCTTTTTGTCTAGCCATATGTGAAATGAAAATAAATTGAAATATATAATTTTAACTTCATAGTGTAAGAACACCTTGTTTATTTAGTTAAGTACCTAACTAATATATTATCTGTGACAGTAGAAGTGCCGTGTACATAAATAATTGAATAATAAATATATAAATTTTTAATTTTGATATCTTGTATTTTTTATAATTTCCTCTTTATATTTGGTATTGATTACAATCCTTGCATATTAATTTTTACTTCGTCTCTTTTTGTGGGGTTGGTCTCGCTTGTTTGGAGTTGCTTGTGGCTTATGATGCTTAAAAAGTAGCAATCAACCAACCAAGGGACGGTTAGTTTAATAAGTTTAGGGAAAAGTGAAATTAGGTAAATATAAATATTGCTAAATGAGATGACGATGTCAATCGGCGTTGGGCTTCCATTTCCATCACTCATAACGTAGTATCTTGGGTGTTGAAACTGGATCCTGTGTGCCTTATACGAAAAAAAAAACGGAGTCTATGACTTAAATACTATTTTTTTTTATTTTACTAGTAATTTTACGTGTGACTGTGACTTAAATTACGATGACGATAAAGGAAGGCGTGGGTTAAAATAAAATACCAATTCAAGATGATTCATTTATTTATCTTTATAGAATAGATAAGCCATATACATAGATCAAAACACATTAACTAATAGATTTTAAAGATTCAAAGACAACACAGTCCTTACAACTATATATAGATATCTGACGCAAGTTAAATATATTTATTACCCTTATTATTCTACATCGTTTTGCATTAGCTACGAAATATTCCTACGTGACTCTAAGGTAGGTAAATAGGGTAGATTGATGGGTAACTTCTGACAAATACAGGCTTTCCCGCGTATTTGACGTTTTATATTGATGTTTTGTTGTCATAGACTATATTTTTGTATATAATATATTTATTTTTAGATCTGTTTTCCGGATTGTTACCTACCTTCGTAAGATATTTCCGCCTCAATAAATTTTATATTTTTACTTAAGTTTTTTATTTTTTATCTATTCACTTAAGTAGTTTAACTTAATTTGAACAGCATTCGTTGTCACCGTAGCCCGCATTGCCAAAAGTTTTAAAAAACGACAAACGTCAATAAGAAATTTAAACGACCAATAGCCATAGAAATGGAAAATTTATGCTCTACTTAATAAATACTACTTATTAGATAACATCTAACGTTTAATCACATAATTTTGATATGTACGTGTCAAAAGCACCGTAATGCTTGATATGTATCGAATTCTAATACTAAAAGGATCTAAAAATGTTTCATAAACACTACAATACCGATATTAAAATAATTGTATTTTATCCACTACAGGTTGTAACTATATAATTATATTCTAAATTATGATATGTTCTCGTGGTCCTACTTTGGATTTTTCCAAAAGCCAGATACAAAGCGCATGCATTCTTTACTTCTTCTTTATTCTTTACTTAACAATTAAAATATACTGTACGTTTAGCTTCATATCGTGCTTAATATGGACACGTATCCGTGGAGTCGCCTCTGATATCGTCTTTAGGGAGAGCTCAAAATTTCTTAATAGGGCGACATTCATACACTCAATCGTATCCGTAATTAAATTATGAACTGGGTCATAATGGCAATAATGTTATAAATTTTTCCCAAAACGTACCTAAAGGTAATTTTCTACTTACGTTTTTATGAATAACTTGGCGTTACACAATCTTACTCACTCAGCAAGTATTTATAACTAAAGCCATCATGATATAGACGCGAGAATATTCCCAGCTCATAACTTACCCAGTTTTAGAAACTGGCCAAAATAAGTAAGTTTAAAAGCTTCATAAGAATAAATAATATACCTAATTAACCTACGAATATTCAAAAATCAGTTGCATGATATGTTTATAAATGGCAATTTATACCGTATTTATTCGAGTTGAAATAATATGACGAGACAGTCATTCGTTTCGGACCGAGTCCACGTGGCCGGTTGTAGAAGTCGATTCCGATTACGAACAAGCGCCTCTTGCGACAGAAACTTCAAACACACATCATTCTTACGAGGGAGGCTAGAGAAATTTCAGTTTCTCTTATATTTAAAAGAGTCATACGGAAGGTAGCTGTAAAATGAAGAACTGATAGGACCGAATTGGACGACGTGGTAGTAATCAGAGGCTGACTCCGGCGCTATTCAGTCAAGGAAACCAGTGTTGACAAGCTTCTCCAGGAAAAACTTGACATCGCCAAGCTCACTGTCCTTAATGCCCAAGGATTTTAGCATACCGAGGTCGCCATTTTCAACTGCCATGAATACAGAGCGAAGATGTTCCAAATCAGACCTCATCAAGTGAAGAGCAGCACCGAAGTCTTCAATAGTTTGTGATTCTGTGAAAAACAATATAAAAGAATATAAGTATATATTTAAAAAAAAATATATATGTATACTTATATATATTTTGGTCAATATTATTTTAAGTAGGTACTGTATAAAAGTAATCTTGTAAGAAATTGAGAAATGTAAATTTATTAAAGAATTGTCTAAGAAAGTTTAAATTAATTCAGTAAATAAGGTTATTCAAAAGGTTTAATAAAATTTTCAGCTAAATTAGAATTTTGTATAATATTTTAATCAAGATCTTGTTGAATATTCACAAAAAAAGATACCAGATAGGGCAATAGCGACTTTCTCTACTCCACCGAGTGGTTCCAGAGCATCTCTGGCCTTGCTCCCGAACAACTTCTCCAAGTAATTAGGTCCATGCGAAGCAATTAGTGATTGTAGGAAGGAAGCGGTTTCTTCTACTGGTGGACGTTTAGCTGGAAAGTTTATATTATACTTTGATTATTTCAATTTGATATCTGTCATTGAGGTATACCTTGTTATTGCTTGTAGCAAATTCGGACTCATTATCGTCGAGTTTATTAAGATAAACTCGACGATAATGAGTCCGAATTTGACCAAATTAATATTGAATGTACAGTATTAGAGCGTTTTCTCGGTCTTGCAAACCAAATGCACCATTGAATTTAGTATTTAAGTTGTTTGCAATCATAATTTAAATACGTAGAAAAAACGTGATGTGATAATATATAACCTACGACTCTGGCTTAAGAGTCAAAATCATTACTTATCGTATAAAAGCTACTCTGCAGTTTACCTAACAATGCTTTTGTAGAATTCTAATAAAAGAAACTGACCCATTTACTACGTGTACTTAGGCGTATTATTCAGGTTGTAAAACCTTCACAGTCTGATGAAGTGTTAATCAAATAAAACCGAGTTAATGAGAGATTTGTGATGATTATTCGAGTAGCAACTTGAGTAATTACCTCTGGAATAAATTGTATACTGTTTTTACAAATATATGAATTGTCCTTCATTTCTAAATTCATCAAATATTTATTATTTATATCAATATATTTTATTTTAATAATTATTTATGTTGGTCTTCCACTGATCTGGAGTAATATTGTCCTTCGATGAGGCATCCTAGTTTACCAAAGTGTATACGCTCGGCAGAATAGTAAAACATGTGAGAATATATGCAGGTAATATACACCTATGAGCAATTGCTGCAGAAATTTTAGTGGAACGAACCTAATAAAAACTGAGTATGTGTTGGTATACATTACACAACTGAGGTATTTTTGAGGCTACAAATTTCTATACTGGAATTGTTATTCTACGTGAAATATCAAATAAAAAAAACAAGGGCAATAGCAAAAATTATTACTCAAAGTTCACAATTTCTTGGAAGCTAATACGAAAATTGCTTTGAAAAGAAAGATTCTCCCGGATGTATTTACCGTCTACGGTCCGTTATTTAGGTGCTTGAAGAATTTCAAATACATTGCAAATGAGCTCTATCCTCACTCTTGACATTGAAGTTTGTGTCATATGAATATTTTATACGAAAGTCGGTTATTGCTTGTAGCAAATTGTATTTTAACAGCGGTTGCATTTCCATTTACAATAATGAAATTGGAATAAGTTAAATTGGTTGTGAACGCTCGTTGTTCATATAAAACCTCGTACGCTTAAGCTTTTGTAGGTATAACGTATTAATAATGTATAGGTACCTATTGGGTATTATGCAAAAGAAAAAGTCGAACCGAAATCTAAAAAGGCTTTTTTATAAGGCATTTAAGGTAAAATATTTTGAGCTATGTCTAAATAAATGTAAACGTTTTTTATTTATTTATATTAGTAATTATGATAATATAAAAAAATATCTAATAACTTAGAAGAAAACATTGAATTAAATATGATCTTGACTACTTTCGTATTTAAATGAAAGTGCTTTTGGGATCTTTTTGACTCATTCGTACCATAAAGTCCTGCGTAAGTTGACTGATTGTCGCTCGATTAATAAAATATTAATATACCTACCTATAGGTATATATGTATATATATATATATATATTATATATATATATATATATATATATATATATATATATATATATATATATATATATATATATATATATATATAATTATTTCATTATTGGTTGGTTGACTGACTGACAGCTATCTGTCAACTGCTGAAAGACTATAAGCGAAATGTTACATTTCATAGTTTACGAAAATGAAATCGACGCTACAACTTGTTACGAATAAAATTATTTATTTTAATTTTATTCGAACCTACACCCATATGACCTGTTACTATGACGAATATCGTTGTACTCTGTAGTATTTTAAATACAAACAGGCTAGGAGTCTTGTTAATAATTAAAGAATAATATGTTTACTGTTAAAATATAAAAATAATTGAAGGTAAATTTACATTATAAGAATATTCATTTAAATTATAAAAAAGCTCGCTCAAGTAGCTACTTGATAATATTAACAAATATTATCACTTCATACCGTTATATCGGTTTAGCCCCGTTCTATAGTAATTCTATAACGGGGTTTGCTTAAGAATTTAGAGGTGACGAGGGTACATTTAACAAAGGCAAATACTGTGGCGTAGGCGGTGGGCTCTACAAATTTTTATGTAAAAGAAGCGTAGTCAGTGTTTTTTAGCGTTCGTCGGATAGAGATCTATCTTAATCTCAATGGGAGTGAAATTTTAAATAATTTTCACGTATTTTTTACACACACTACAGAAGACACATTTTTGGCGTTCGTGTTAAATGCTTTGTTCTTTGAATCAAAATCAGTATAGTTATTTTTATCAGTTTTACACTATATACCGCATATAGCAAGGTATTTATAGAGAGCATAGTGTCAAGACACCGTTTTATACTACCCGTCATGACTACAAATAATGAACATGACTAAAAAAAATGAAGCATGTATCTTCTTATTTTGAATAAAACCTTTTTTAAATTTAAAAAAAAAAAATACTTTTATTTTGAACTCAAGGGTGGAAAGTGACCATAATACATTCGCCTGAGTGGACATCGAACTAACATCCGTCGCGATCACATTCTAACATTGTCCCACTGAGCAATAAGAATCTTTTGGATTTCATTTCAAACGAATAAAAATATAACTCGCGTCTAATCTTAGAACATTTTGCTACTTAAATACCAGCTTAAGATCATGCGATAAGCCCAGCGTCGCTTTAATCGAGGTAAACTGTACTAATATAGAGAGTTGGGTCGGCTAGTCTTCAGACTGTTGCGTCACTATAGGGCTTACCTTTAATGGTATGATTCTTAAGTAGATTTTGTTTTAAGTAACAATTAATAAACTCTAACGTAAAGATAAAGATAATAAATCTAATATAATTAATACTTAATGATGATAAGAGAACAAAATAATTATAATTAAAAAAGGTATAGACCAAGTATCTGTAGTGTCATAATATTATGTAAATTAGTGTAAAGAAAATGAGGTTTACAGTGTGTACATTCACACACGCACATTCACTCAAATCTCGCCACTTCAAGCTTATTGCAAGTGAACACTAAACAACAAGCTTACCTGCTGTACACAATTTGGAATCTTCATCGTAGCCATCGATGCAATCCGGAGCACCGTCACACAAGTATTGTATGGAGATGCAATGCCCATCCACTGGACACTTGAATGGCTCATACGGATGACAGTATTCTGTAATTATAAAAATATATAATATTTTAATACTCGCTCTAAATACATTAAGATATTTTAAAAAATTAGGTAAACTAATTTCAATTGACTTATTTAAATTATAAAAGTCATATAATAAATTAGGGTTAATGTAAATTCAACAATGTTATAACAAAAATAATAATATAGAAGTATAACAAAACAAATAATACTTTGTACAAAGTTTATATCAAGACGTAGAAAGTTATACACATGTCAGAGACACCTGCCGTGCCGTCAACGTAATCGTTTTGTTGAGTCAACTAACATACATACAGTATGTCAGGAATATATATAATATATATATATATATATATATATATATATATATATATATATATATATAATATATATATATATATATATATATATATATATATATATATATATATATATATATATATATATGTATGTGTGTATGTCAGTAGATGGAAAGTATATAAAATAACATACATTATATTTAAGCATGTGTATGTGTATGTTTGTCGCCCTAATCTTGCATAAGGGTGGGACCGATTTGAATGAAATTTTGTGTGTAGATTTCAATGAATTGGTTTTGATAATATACGAGTAATTGGACTCCGATGGTTTGGTGGTTTTATACAAATAAAATATATTTTCACAATATGATAACTTAATATATCATTAATTCAAATTTTTTTCCATAATGATTTTCCTAAGCTAAGGTGTTTTTTTTAATAATTTCAATAAAAAAATGCAATTTCCTTAAGGTGTCGATTATATATTGGTGTCAGAAGAGAAGTTGTTGTAACGGTTGGATATTACAATGAAATTTTTCTTAAGATCTAACATCCACTTTTATAAGACACTTGAGGCCACTCGATTCCGTCTGTTACTTCTATTTTTTTTCAATCATCAAAGCACAATAGGACTGTGACTGTAAACTTGTTGATTGGCGGTTCAATCTACTCCGGGGGATTAATCATTTCTCCGCAGATAAAGCACAACGTGGACTTCCGCCACTAAATACACAATGTCTGCTGTATGTTAGATAAAGTCTAAAGCTGTAAAACTTTAATTTCCCATAGTAACCGAGATTGAAGCTTAGTTGAAGCTTACATCCAAGTAATAACTTAAACCTTTGACTCTTATACTATAGCATAATTTAAACGAAGTCTTTGGGTTTTGAGATTAAGCTCTAAAACTTTTAACTACCTTTCAGTGTACAAAGTGTTTCGCTTTTCAGTGCAAATAATGTAAAATGTATAAAGCGACAACTTAAAACTTAGTTTGTAAAGTGCACTTTAACTATATATTGTATATCAGCTTATTTTCTATGTCAATTAGTGCAAGTTCTTCTATGTTAATTAGTTCATGTTGGATATACTACATTGAAACCGTATAATAGTATAGCCGAAATAAATGAAATAATTCGTAAGAGCTCATAAATAAAATGAATAATTATTTCTTTACTCGTAAAGCCATTAAATCGGAAAATATCATGCGCCATGAATCTCTTCGCAGCATCGATCACAATATCTACACCTGAGTAAGCACTGCCTGGGCCTAGTGGTGGGAGGTCACTGGTCTGGTCTGCTACCGCAAAAGCTCGAGGGCATATACAAGACGATCTGACAACGTTATTTCACAGGAGTTTCACGACAGTTTTCATAACGTAGTGGATAAGCTCCAAGATCTTAAAAGCTCATATGGTAACACACGCCGGGATTAATGGCAGGAACAAGAACAAGAACAATAATGGATCACGATAGTTTAGGGTTATATAACTACTTGGCAAATTAAATGATTAATTAAATTAAGTGGCTTGCATCATGCTCTCTCTGCTTACCATGTTTAAGGGTAAAAATGTGAACCAAACAAGTCTGAATCGAAACTAAAATATCGCGTCAACAGTTATAGATAACTACGGCATAATGGCATTTAAATATGTACAAATTGGATACTGAAAAATTCATTGGATTTCAAATAGACACTTAATAAAAACATATCTGTTCATAATATTTTAAATTCGAAACTAAATTAAGAGAAAAATTATGATAATTTAGAACAGATTTTATGAAGCCATCGTGGCGCAGTGGGACAGAGTTTGAAGATGGTTGTAGATTTGATGCCCATTCGGTGAGTTGAAGCGTTGAGTTTCGCCACATAAAGTGCGGAATAAAATATGAAACTAAACAAAGATGTATAAATATCTATTGATTCTTCTTCTGCTCTGCACATGTGTCCATCAACTGTCACATGTCTAAGAAACAGCCAAGATCTTATATTATTTTGTACATGAATTTTCTGTGATGCCTCTGTAATATTTACATATGAACAATTCTTGAACGTGTTTTGCTTAGTTTATTTATTTTTTCGTTGTATTTCTTAAATAAACTTTTTTACTGCTATCTTGGCTATGCGTTTGTTTATATATATATATATATATATATATATATATATATATATATATATATATATATATATATATATAATATATATACTCCCAAATCAATTTATAAAGTTATAGATAACTTGGAAATAAACTGATGATTCAATTATCATAAACGATATATCGATTGATGAAATAAGTGCTAACAAACAGCGCGTTTCCGTTTTAATTGGCAACGGTTGATTGCAGCTTTCATTAACACTTTGAAAGGTTTGCTCAATTATATTGTTTGGTTTTTATAGTAAATATTTTATATATTATAATAAAATATATAGTGTTATATTATGTATTATATAATTTATTACGTTATTTATTTATATTAAATAATAAAGTTGTTTATATAATAGTAGTTATTTCTTAAAAATTGTACTGAAATTAATGAACTATATTAGAAAACAGCAAAATATTGTACTATAAAATATTCCTATTTTATTCCGATTCCGGTTTTCGAAGGAATAAGAAAAAATTAAAGTTAAGTGCTTCCTTACACTCCCCAAGGAAGCTCCCCAAGTTTCAGCTTTCAATCAGTTACTAGGTTAGCAACAGATATTGTATGATATTATATTATATATAGGATGCATATAGAGGATAAGCTTTACACATTATTCTGTTTCAGAAGCCAGAGTATCGCTTTGAACGACTGCGCCATTAACCACAATTGAGATGCCGATGCACCTGAGAGAATGACGTGGTAATAGTTTCAGTTCTATCAATTTTCAATGTTATGGGCAATTTGTAGCGTTGGGTTCTACCAACCAGAAAATAATATCTATTTAGACATATTGTCTTTTGGATGAACGAGAATGGAGACTCTACTCATATAAACAGAGTGGTTTATTACTTGGTTGTATAGATGGATACTCAGCAAAATTAAAAAGCAAATGCGACATGTTTGAAGATGCATAATATTATATTTGAATATACATTTTTATTCCGAAAACCTTTAATTTTTCAGTATAAACTAAATTTTACTAGGCTTAAGACTATATCCGACTAATTTATTAAATCAGAGAGCTTTATTACCAGCTTTTAAGAACTTAGGGCATTAACGTCAAAGGGAAAGCAACTTGTTTAATAAAATTAAGGTAATGGCAGCCAAAAGAGATAAGAAAGTGCTTCACGAGATTTGGAGTACTAGAGCACTGAAGCTGTCTTTCATCTAATTAGGAACTAAGTGGCATTTCTAAATTTTTATAATAGATATAAGTCTAGAGCTTGGAATTTGAATGGTTTTGTATGAAAATTTTTGATTAAAATCATTGTCTATTGTACAGAAAACTCTCCTCCTCTACTTTATACTTAGTTAAAGATATTATATATTAAAAAGTGCAAATGGTCCTTACGAAATTGATGTTCTTCTATTAAGAGAAAAAAAAATTATACGGTTTTTTGTCCACTGTGAGTTGCAGGGAGCGAGCGAGCGTGCTCGGAGCAGTGCTTTGGATCTATGGCCAAGGTGTAAGGCATTAGGGGTCGTTAAAACTTGTGTCGAACCTATTTTGGAAAACATACAAGATCTAGACACTAAAATTTTCAAAACAAAATAATTGACTTGCTAATCTTTATTAAGGAACCAAATAATAAGTAAATAATCCAGTACAAGCAGGAAGTGTACTTGTACAGGCTAACTTCACTGCCATAGAAGCTCTTTGTAGGTAACGCGGCGTAATATATAACAGGTACTGGATAAGTAAATGCCTACTTATTTAGTACCGAATTCAACTAGCTAGCGACGGGACAGCAAGTATTTATTCGTCTCTATATATCACTCATCACCATTTTCTACAGTATAAACTCGAGAATATAATATAGCTTTAACATAAAAAAGAAATCGAATCGACTCTTGAGCTTCAATTACATCCCGAGTGAACACAGAACATGGCACCCGTATACATCTCGATTCCTTTGTCAGTGAAGTCTAGAACAACGCATATAGAACTTGGCTCTCATTTAATATTTATGTTTAGAATATCAATTTCCCATATGTGATCGGGTACATATACAATTTTGATGTAGCCAATCCAAATGTGATTTACAACTAAAAAAAAATTGTGATTCAAATCATATATTGTACCTAAGTAAATACATATACATTTATATGCATATTGATAGAAAAAAATATTTATGTCATAAAAGTAATTTTAAGTTACTTCAGCAATTTTACTTCGAGATACATATAACATATATTAATATATTAAAAACCTATTGTTTCAAATATTAAATTGCTTAACTTTAAAAAAAAACACACTATATCTTTATATGATATATTTCATAAACTGGGAAACAATTAAAAAAATAAAATAAAAATCTTTATTATCTTTCAATCAAAACTTAAACTACACCCACTGACACCCACACTAGGATTCCCTGTAATGTGAGTAATCAGCCTCTTCTCTTACGGTATCTTAAAAATTATAGTAGGTGAGTAGCGATTTACATTAACTAAGCATAATGCTTAGACTATATACTAAAATTAACTTTAACATTAATTTGCAAGCGTATGTGTGTTAGTATGTGTGTGTTTATATCATGTGTATGTGTATGTGTGTGTTTATATGATGTGTATGTGTGTGTGTGTGTGTGTGTGTGTGTGTGTGTGTGTGTGTGTGTGTGTGTGTGTGTGTGTGTGTGTTTGTGTTTAGGTGCGTTTATCCATTATCAATATTGAGCCTGATTGTGAAGAACATTCAGAATAACGTTTGTGTTATATAAAATGAGTGCTTCGAAAAATATTTAAATAGTATATTACATTAGAGAAGTAAATAATTATATTACATTAGAGTCAGACTCATCAACATTGGTATTGAGTTTAAGCTCCATACTATAATTTTTCAAATATTGTTTTTCTGCGTCAATTACACGGCGACACGTATTTACTCACATTGTTCTATATATCACTTCAATTACTTCCATTATAAGATTGATTAAATAATTCAAGATCTGTAATTATTTTCATATATTTTCTAGCTGATCGTACTTTTTGCCGCCAAAATGATGACAACTTTGCGTCAACCTATGTGTGTCTGATCATATAATTTGTATGTATTTGTGATCATATTTGCGTTCATTTTAAGTCTAGATGATCTTTACTTATATTTTATTCTATCTCAATGTTTGTTATTTACTATTATTACCTTGTTAGGTCAGAAACGATTGGATTTGAGAATCTTTTTACATATTGTCAATAATGGCAACACTGTACATTATGTATATAAGAAAATAAACTGTAAAAATTGCGTTATTTGAATAGACTATATTTGCATAGCCATATATGACCAGCCATAGTGAAGGCTAGTATTTATGCACAGTGAAGCGGCCCCTGAATACATACATGCGTCGAAAGTCCACAAACTACTCCGAGATTATAAGTAAAAATATTAGTTCGTAGAAGAAAGAAAAAAAATTGTGCAATAGAGATGCAATCTTCACGCAGTCAGTTTACTAGAGCGAATTTCCATATTTAATATATAAGTACTTATAATGGCAGGTACTAGCGAGAATGTCACAGTAAACACCAAGGTGATTTTGGCACGTCGACTCAAGAAGAGCTAATTCGTAGCCACGCCGTAAAGCCGTAAAGTTCGTAGATTTAAATAGAACTCGAAATGAGGTATAAATATATGACATCATCATATGTCACGCAAATCCACCGCTGATCGTACTACACAAGTAATAATAAAAATTATCAAATTCTAAATACATTAACACATTAATCTTATAATCAAAATATTAACACATAAATCCGTAAAGGGAAATATCGTCTTAATCTTAAGCTTTTAACACAAAACATCTTAAGCTCGGTAAAACCACTAATTACAGTATTATTGAGATCGTTCAGTCGCCCGCTACATTACGTAAATGATCGTAACTTAAGATCGTTATGAGGCTATAAAAGTTCAGTTGGATCAACTAAGCTAAGTTTAAAGTAAGCTTAAAGCGTTGCTCCTTTATACATAGTATAAATTGCATATTTTTTTATTTCATATCCTTAAAATATTTTAATGTATAAATGAATGATTTGTCACTTCATTCTCTATTATTTCGATTATATATAGTGAGTGTAATGTGGTGAAACCTAGAACTGTATTTTTTCTAATCGATACTTTTAAATGAAATTCTCAACCATTACTGCAGACAACCATTACGGTAGATACTTCTCGAATGCGTCGTATTCGTACTTGATGAGTTCAAGGAAAATTTATCATTTTGTTACTCGCTGTGGCAGCAAGACATTGATTGGAGAACGTAGTGTCTTGACGCTAAGTTACCTTGGCCTAGTGTAGGCAGAGTATAGCAGTATACTACTGCTTTACACTGCCTACGCTGCAGCGCAGCAGCAGCAGGGTAGCAGATACAGTAGGCCTACGTGAAACGTAAAGCTAAAAAATGAAACACTCACCAGATCGTTTAGTGTGATGTCCGTACAGACGGTTGAGATCGAGCGAGAGGACGCCCGGCGCGACGCTCGCTGCCACCAGCGCCATGAGGCACGCTGCCACCCGACACGGTGACATGTTGTACTGGAAAACAATCAACTCATAGTTTAAAAACAAAAAGTACACGTCGAAATATGCTGTTATATGTCGTTATCCCGGTAATCCAGGCATTTATAAAATGTAATAGTTTGTACGCCTAGAATCTCAAATCGGTTTTGATACAAGAAAAATCTGACGCCGATGCGCTTGGAATAATTTAAGAAAACCAAAACTCTATATTACACGGTAAAAAGGATTTTGTTAGAAATATTTGACTACGAATCGAGGGCCGACCTGTGGAAGTGTTGGGACCTACCCATTTAACTGAACTACGCAAATTTGAATTTCCAATAAGGAAGTTCATGAATTTTATATGAATAGAACTTTAACTATAAAAATAATAGGAAGAGACATTATTGTAGCGTATAGTATATAATAGTCACCTTGGCATAATTGTAAGGTATTGGTTTACAAGAGACCGAATAAATGGATATCTAATTGAATAACTGTTTTCCGTAGTAACTTAAATGTCCGGTAAGTTTAAGCTTTAGACATAATGATATTTATTTTACTTTATTTATTCATGACGCAAAAATATTATGATATTCTTTGCCTATAATGTAGTCACAATTATAGGCGCTGACGACACCCATATCTACACACCACACCTATAACCACAGAGGAAAAATCGGTCGAAAATTATAATTAATAGATATTAATTCCGTCATCCAACATGGGAAGACCCCGGAATCGTGGAGCAAGAGTGACGTGGTACTGTTCTTCAAGAAGGGAGATCGAACTCTATTGAAGAACTACAGACCGATCTCACTATTGAGCCACGTGTACAAACTGTTCTCCAGAGTTCTGACGAACCGTCTCGCCAGAAGACTTGATGAATTCCAGCCGCCAGAACAAGCCGGTTTTCGATCAGGCTAAGCACCGTAGACCACATCCATACTGTTCGACAGATTATACAGAAAACAGAGGAATACAATCGACCGCCGTGTTTGGCTTTTGTGGACTACGAGAAAGCCTTCGACTCAATTGAAACCTGGGCAGTTCTGGACGCACTGCAGCGATGCCATATCGATTGGAGATACATTGAGGTGCTAAGATGTCTATATGTCGCTGCTACAATGACTGTTCAAATCCAGAAATGCAAAACAAAAGCGATCCAACTTCGCAGGGGAGTAAGGCAGGGGGATGTTATATCCCCAAAATTGTTCACCAATGCATTGGAAGATGTCTTCAAAACCCTGGATTGGACCGGCTTTGGAGTCAATATAAACGGCGAGTACATAACGCACCTCAGATTCGCTGACGATATTATCATCATGGCAGAGTCCCTGGAACAGCTAGCCGAGATGTTGAAAAGCCTGGATGAATCTTCGCGGCGTGTCGGTCTCGGTATGAATTCGAGCAAGACTAAGGTCATGTTGTATATATATATATATATATATATATATATATATATATATATATATATATATATATATATATATATATATATATATATATATTCATATGCTTGTAGTAAAAATGTTATTTTAACAGACACAAACAGACACTCCAATTTCATTTATTAGTACAAATAATAATTTTTAATTTACATGTGTAATTTAATCTAGAAATAAGTAGTACATTTTATATAGACAACAAAATTACAGAACTTGTTAAGTAATTCTATATTAAATTAAAGGACGTAAAAGATCAATATTTTCCAAATACACAAGCCCTTTCGTTCCTTAGCGATGAAATCGTCTAAGCTTATTGAATTGTAGGCAAAAGCTCTTGGCACATTAAATGAAAATACAGAATTTCTACTGATCAAAGTGAGTAAATACTCGTAACTTAAAATATACCGACATCATGGCGTAATTATTAAACGTCCGAATGAACATTCGATAGTTGTGGTGGGTTTAAGTACTATTCAAAATAGTGTTTATATATATATATATATATATATATATATATATATATATATATATATATATATATATATATATATATATATATATATATATATATATATATATATATATATATATATATATATATATTAGCGTAGGTAGAAGGAACCTAGTGTTAATACACTCCGTTCTCCACGTCCCGCCTTTCGAGGCATTGCGTGTTGTGTGGTGGAACTCAACGCCGCGCGGCGCGTTGTTTTATTACGAGAGCGGAGAGAGTGAAAATAATTCATTCTCCCCGAGTGGGAATCGCACCTACAGACCGTCACGTATACAGACAGATGCGGTGCCGCTACGTCACAACGGTCCCCACTAGCTTATACGTAATCTCTCTTAAATAGATAGGAGAATAATGTACTTAAATGCTCTCTCTACCAACTCCGCATATTGTGAAGACACTTTAATAAATAAAAAAAAGCAAAAGCTTATTTAACTTCTACGAGAGCGCTTGCGTTTGATAAAAAGCAATTACTTGGAGAGGGTTTAGTGGTTACTTAAGATAATTCACAGGAATATTGTTAACTGATCGTAAACCTACGCTTGTGTTGCTGACGCTACTTAGTATGACGTAAAGAGTAATTGCTTTGCAATGTAAGATGTATGCTTAGGAATAATTAGTTAAGTGCCTTTTTTCACTCAATACCTCATAACGGGTAGTTAGAACGTTCGTTAGAGTTCCAAGCGCTACGGTCCCTGCCTCTATACCTCTTTCTGCATTCTTCTGAATAAAATTTGTTGGAACTTGATTTTGTTTAGTTGAGTATTATTTTAAGAACCTTTACCCAACCACTTTACTATTATATATATATACATACATATATATATATATATATATATATATATATATATATATATATATATATATATATATATATATATATATATATATATATATATATATATATATATATATATATATATACGACGCTTCGACGGGTTCCATGAGGCGCGGCTTCAAACCCCGCTGTGTAAAAATTTTTACATGTTTTTTTTTACGTATTTTTTTTTATATATCAATAATACATCAAACCCTTTTGTTACTAAGTGACTCCCATGGGAACGGGAAATATCATGCTTGACTTATACATAATTAATAGTCATTTTTCAAATATTCATTATAAATATCTTTCGGCCATTTCTAAACAGAATTTAATTAAGAAATCAAACTTTACCTCAAAATTATAATAAGCTAATTATTAAGTAATTTACTGTAACTTATAAAATATTACAATATTTTTGATCGCCAAGTTAATTACAGCTGTGGTCGACGTGCCCATTACGCTGTAGTACAAAGTATATCTTTGTACTACAGCGTAATTTTGATTTTAAAAATGTTATTATTTTTACTTTAAGAAATGCTAATTTTGTTAATTAAGGCTAATTCTTATTAAAGTATATACAATTTTATAGATTTAATATTTTAATTGATAAAATATGCTTTACATGAATGTAGAGGGCATCGTGGCCCAATAGCTCAGCGTCTGACTGTTAACTTAAAGGATGTAGGTACCATTCTCTCTCGTGGGAACGAATTATATTCATATTCCGCTCCAGAAAGACAAAGAGCGACTTAGAGTCCCTCCACTCAATAAATGATTTGAATTTGAGCGGAAAGTAGAGAACGGAACGTCTTGAGACTTTAATGGGTTACGCCATATTCCATTGTTTGAAATTTAAATTATTATAATTATTAATTTATATATTATTTAATATATACTATATATAATATTTTATATAATAACCAACAGTTATCTTTTCAGTCAGAAATCGAAATTAATAAGTATCTGATAACAAATTAAAAAAAAAATGAAGAGTGAGTGATCGATTCATCGATCGAAAAGTGAGAGAGCAGTGTCTTGACTGCTAGATTCTCTCTGCCCTGTTCTGCTACTATTTTCAATTTCAAATTAAGAATAGTGACAATTCTTTTTTTTTTATAAACAACATACGGTTTTCAATTCAAGGCTTGGTTAGATATTAGCTTTCATCCCGCTTTAACAATTCAGTACATCACAAAGTCTCCCTTCATCTGTGAACGAGCATTTATTATCTAAATGAGATGAAATTTAACACCTGTACTGTCTGTCCTTGTATAACGTATTTTATTCTATGAGTATCAGCAAAATAATAGTTATATATATATATATATATATATATATATATATATATATATATATATATATATATATATATATATATATATATATATATATATATACTTAATGGAAAATATTAATTGATATGATATTTTTATTATTTGTCTTCTGATGTCTTAAAGTTTGGGCGGAAAGTGTATATATTACTGTATGTTAATTATTGCTATGTGCGGGAAAATCTGTGAAGCTTTTTTTATTTATCATATATAGAGGGATAAGTAAAAGACCCCATTTCTTTCATAATAGTTAGACAGCATACAGACTAAGGAAATTTAAACAAATTATTTGAAATGAGTGAAATACGTACTACAGCCATTTGGTATGCAACCTTGTCAGCTTGCGGGCGCACCGCTATAGTACGTAGGTACTATAATTACATACGTAATTATTATTATTTTTTTTATATAAATAAAACTATAAAGCAACCTACATAGCCAGACATCAATGCACAAACCAAACCGCTGAATCTAGAAACTTTACAAATAGGTTCTTTACGTCATAAGTAAATACTAAAAAGGAATATTGGAAAATTCACTCCTGAAGATGTAAAATAGGGGTTAAAATTTTGTATGAAATATCACAGCCTTAAAAGGTTTAATATTAAATTTAAACTCTTAGTTAGTAAACGAAAATATATAAGAATAAAAAATATTTGGTATTTTTTTGGGATTGTAGTCTACTTTTTACTGCGAGAAAACATTTTGTGGCAGAATTGAAAAATCACGACAAAAGCGATGTGTGGATTGAAATATTTAGATGTCCTTAGTACTAATTGGACAAGGCTCGATTCCGCCCGCCCCAGATAGCATGAAAGGTGAAGAACTACAAAAAATAAGTGTCATAAGAGTTCCACCTACGTACTAGACGGAAATATACAAAAATATAAGTAACATAGAGGACACGTAGAGGACCGTCATGGCGCAGAGGCGTAGCATCTGTCTGTAAACGTGACGGTTCCCGACGACGATCCCCATGAAGAGAGAATGAATTATTTTTATTTTCTTCGCTCTGATAATAAGGTAAAGTGCGGCGTTGAGTTCCGCCACTCAACACACAATGCCCAAAAAGGCGGAAAGCGGAGAACGGAGTGTCTTAACACTAGGTTCCTACGGTTCCCTTATATTATATGTATGTAACATACATTTACAATCCCGAAATGATATAAATGTTCAGAAGTCCACATTAAATCCATCGATTCAAACGAATCGATTGTTAGCTCCATCCGGTCTAGTGATCTTCTTCCGTTTTATTTTTCAGTGCAATCAGGTCAATTTGCTAATTGACGAGACGATTAATACGTTAAGGGCATTCGAAGTTAAATTAACCGGAGCTTTTTGAATCGAGTGTTATTATAGCTTAGATATGGTACGCTCGGTATGTGGTGAAATTACTTCATAATTTTAAGTGGTATACATATATGAAATTAATGTGTGTCAGTGTACTAGCCGTTGGTTCCATCGTCGGTCGTGAAAGAATTATTCTCATTGCCCTGCTCCATCTAGCAAGGCAGAGCGGTGTTGCATACCACTACTTAATGTAAGTTGTTCGAGGCCTTAAGGTGGAGAATGGAGTGTTTTGACACTGGATTATCTTGATACTGGAGTAATTTTTCTGTTTAATACAAAAAAAATATTTTCAAAACATCTAAAGTTTGGAACGTTGCGGGATATGAACCCGCGTCTCTTGGAAGCTGTCCAAGCGCTTTGACTACTAAGCTAAATGTCATCACATCAATTGCTAGTATGTAATAACACTATAAATATAATAAATTACTGTAAATGGACTTATTTATCATAGAGATTTACATCCAGGCCCAAGTCTATCTTCTTCTTCTTCTTGGCATTAGTCCCGGCTTTTGCCAGGGTCTGCCTTCCGACTGAGCCTACTCCACTTTGCACGGTCTTTAACATCCTCAGTGGACAATTTATTGGCTCTCATGTCTTGTGTCACGACATCCAGCCATCGCTTCCTTGGGCGTCCGGGTGGTCTAACTCCAGGGACAGACATGTCAAGGCACTTCCTTCCGACATAGTTCTCAGATCGGCGCATAACATGGCCATACCATCTCAGGCGACGCTCTTGGAGGTTATCCGCTACGTCACGGACCCCAAGACTACCTCGAATGAATGTGTTGCGTATGCGGTCGGACCGCGTAACGCCACACACACACATCCATCTCAGCATCTTCATCTCCGTGACGTGAAGCTCCTGAGTGTGCCGAGATGTTGGCCAACATTCGCTGCCGTATAAAAGAACCGGTCGGATAATGCTCTTGTATATCAGTCCCTTGAGCTTGGGCGGTATTCTGCTATCACAGACTACACCAGTGACCTCCCGCCATTTGGCCCAGGCAGCGTTTATACGGGCATGGATGTCGTGGTCGATGCCTCCAGACTCATGCATAACGGCTCCAAGGTACCTGAACTTCTCCGACTTAACGGCTGGCTCAGGCCCGATATGGATGGTGCTCGAGTCCGGGTTCCCGCAAGCCATGTACTCGGTCTTCGACACATTCAGTTTGAGACCACCGTTCTCAAGCGCACCCTTCCAGGCGTTCACTTTACGCTCCAGCATCAGTCGAAGTTCTCGTCGATGAGTACTATGTCATCAGCATACATCATCAGCCACGGGGGCTGGCATTGGATGTGAGCCGAGACAGTATCCAGCACTACATTGAATAAGAACGGACTAAGAGCTGAGCCCTGGTGAACCCCTACTGTAATCGGGAAGGGCTTGGTGTCGCCAACAGCGGTCCTAACCACTGAAGCAGAGTCGTTGTACATATCTCTGATAACCTCAATATAGGCTTCAGGGATCCCCTTGGATCGCAATGCCCACCAGATACACTGACGTGGCACACAGTCAAAGGCCTTCTGCAAGTCCAAAAAGGCCACATGCAGAGCTCTCCTTTTTTCCCTGTAAGCCTCCATCAAAGTTCTGAGGGCAAAAATGGCGTCCATAGTGCCTGATCCTGGTTGAAACCCATACTGAGACTCAGAGACAGTACATTCTTGGCGGAGCCTAAGGCCGATCATGCGCTCGAAGAGCTTCATGGTGTGGCTCATAATCTTAATGCCCCTATAACTACCGCAATCTTGAACACTGCCCCAGGCCCAAGTCTATATTGAATATAATTTGTATTAACTTGACACTAATTTAATTTTACTATCTCATTATAAATTTACATCAATTTTATGAAGTGAGGTTTTATACTTTAAAATTTAAATTTACATACAAAATATCAATATCAAAATTTGATTTTCAAAATTAAATTGCAATTATAGACAGAAATACAGATATACATATATTGATGTAAATTAATTCGACACATCCGCAATTTGTATTCCAATGTTATCATTTAATCCTGAAAGCTTCAGATTTGGGAAATTTACATACGTATGTATGAATAATATTTATATTCGATTACGTTAAAGTGCTTTCACGCGTCTCACATTGTTTATATTAAGTTGATCGAATTTTAACATCACGTAGTGTGTTCTGTACTTTAGTACTATACCTACATTTAGTACTATAAGGTAAACGCCAAGATTCATGCCAGGCAGCCAATTACATTCATTTACATATTGCGAATATAGATAGTTTCGATTCTCACTTAGGGTATTAAACTATTATCAATATCTATTCTTTGAAGCGTTGGGATTCGTCACTTAAAAGGTAACATATCGAATTCGGACGGAAAGCAAAGAGTGTAGTGTTAAAACACTACGTTTCTAAACTGCTACGCGCTACATACCGTGGTCAACATATATTTTCCATAAATATATTGATTTATGGCCTTCTTTCTTACAGTTAGAGATTTATGATTTTTATGTCACAGAGAAATGATCATCATGCAACAGCTTTTATAAAAGAGCTCTTTCCTCATTAACTTATAATTAAGCTATTCTTTAATTTTTTTACATCAGATATTCTAGTCTTCAAAATAGATAGTTTTATAGCCAACATCTTAAGCTTCATAGATATAAAACTATTAAAATTTAATTGAAATCTTATCTCTCTTTAATGTGCATCTACAAACATTCACTTCGTATTATTTTATAATATAATAGATAGATTATAGATTCGTTATCTATACAAGTCATATTCAGTTACATATTTTCACATACTCTCTATTTATTATGTATTTTAAAAAAAAAAAGAATGGAGTAATGCCACACCTATTTCTATTGTGATTTTCTTTCATATGTACGTTACATATATAATAAGCAATAGCGGAGTAATACTATTATATATATATATATATATATATATATATATATATATATATATATATATATATATATATATATATATATATATATATATATATATATATATATATATATATATATATATATATATATATCAAAT
The DNA here is from genome assembly GCA_037127375.1 of Dione juno. Classification (NCBI taxonomy): domain Eukaryota; kingdom Metazoa; phylum Arthropoda; class Insecta; order Lepidoptera; family Nymphalidae; genus Dione; species Dione juno. The sequence continues at coordinate 869,981 of JAXRJS010000070.1, read as the reverse complement.
AAGGAAACGTTTTCATAATTAATTAATTATATCAGCAAATCTCTTTGTGTTTTTTGTTAATTTGAAAACAATTTGTTTTGATATCGTGGAGCTGTTATTAAATTATAAATTAAATTACATACTGTGCAAGATAGATATGTAATATATATATATATATATATATATATATATATATATATATATATATATATATATATATATATATAATATATATATATATATATATATATATATATATATATATATATATATATATATATATATATATATTACCATTGACTAAAAACAGTAATTTTAATATATGTTAAATCAATTTGGTGCGAGTCAAATTCACACATCATTTCATTTCATAATTCTAAATCACCGGGAAGCACTAATTTATACGTATGCATTTATTTGTATGAAATTAAGTATAAAGAAAATGTTAGTTTTTTTGTACAGTAATATTTCATTACTTGCCATTGAACTAGATTTCCTTGCACGCGCCAAAATGTAAACGGAGCACAAAACGCTTTATCTTTTGATTGTGTTTACTTAGAAGTATGATTTATGCTTTGAGTATTTCATTAATAGCAACTTGATACCTCCTTGATACGGGAACCCGTTCCTGAGGAAAAGGGTCATGACAGAATGAAAGATGGAAAGACAGATGGTCAGCTACGTGATCCCATCGGTGGTTAGTTAGGTCACTTTTAAAGTATGGAACTCTTAAGATGTAAACTTAAAACTATGGACGAAGCTTTCTTCGGCAGCCGTATCCATAAACATAGCATAAAATTCAAAAAAAAAAAACTAAAACTTAATCTATGGTATTTACATTACAAAGATAAGAAGCAAAAGCTTTGACTTAAGAAAATATCACAATTAGTAATACCTGTACATTACAGTGTCGACTACAGTTTAAGTTTTATCTCGTAGGCGTTGTGGAGCATTATCTATGCGACAACTACTTTTATTGTAAAAGTTAGTTATATATTAATAAAATACGATTGTAAGTTCCCTTAGAGATAGAGAAATAATAATAAAGCTAAGTTTTAATATATTTGATATTTTAAATAAATCTAATTGATATTAATTATATTTAATTATTGGTTTACATAAGCGCACATAGCAGGTAAAGGAAATAGTGTTAAGACACTCCTTATACCACTTTTCATTAACTTTTAAGTAATTGCGCATTTTCTTCACTTTGTTAAAACGAAAACTGAGACTCAATTTTATATACACTGCATGTTATTAAATCAAAAATACGGTATACGTAAATAGCCCACATTGCAGAATTCACATAACGATTCAATTCTGTTGAATATTTTTGCCATTCTCGTACCGAATGTTAGACATATCTATTTGTTTTTGTTATAAAGGGAAAAGTTTTTAATAATTTAAAGTTGTTTGGTACATCCAATTCTAGTGGGAACTATAGTTTTAATTTATTTTTAAAATCCAAGTTATAAATATGTATAGAAAATACAACTATCGGTACGGTAGACGTTAGCCTGTTAATTTAATTTAACTTAATGACTTCATTTATCCCCTAGTGCCTAAACTCTCTGCCTATCTAAATATATAATAAGTAAAATGCATAAAGTTATACACATTTACTCATTGAACAAGTATTTTACAAGATCCAAAAGTAAACGGCGCTGTTGAAAATCAATAGTTGGCAATCAAATGCAGAAGCTTGAAGATATACTCGTACATACTGTAGGTATATGCCGTCTAGCTTGCCATTTCCGAGTGGCTCTAAATAAATTGCTAGCTATCTTTAATATTTTAAATCTGAGATAGATATTGGAAATATTATGTGCCCTACAAAAGTAGGAATTAATTAATTTAATGTATGTTTGTTTATATTCTCATATCTCCTGTATATTGTGAGGTTGTTAAAGATAAGGTCACTTTATCGAGAGATAAGGTGGAGAGAGAGATCACTTTATTGTTTATTTACGTTGAACTAATACAGACATTTTATTTTTGAACATATGGTTTGGTTTGAGCATGAATATTTAATGTATTTATTAATAACATTCTATATAATCAGATACGTGCTCACTGCACTACTACAATTCTTGATTAAGATTAGCTTTTGAGCGTTAAACGCTCACACGTAATCTGTACTACTAAAAATTTGTTTATTTGGCCTCACAAATCTCTGGAACTCGAGGAAGGGTTCGAAATTAGCCATTATTTGTATTGGATAGTTCATACCTTATCGAAGAAGGCTATAGGCTATATTAAATTACTTTATACATATGTTTCAATTTAGCCTGTACACTGTACGTGCTTCGGAGTCAGTCAATCAAAGTGAGAAAGAGTGACTTAACTCTATAACAAAGAAATTGTCATCCTAGAAATGGTTTATTTTATACTAACGAGATACATCACTTCAGTAAAAAAAAGTATAATGTATATTTGATTTCACAAACCACCACTTAGCGATAAATTCCAAATTCCATGAGTATAGACATAGTATAGCAAGCTTTATATCCCTTTAAAAAGATGTGTGAATTCTGGTATAATAATTACTTTTGTTAAAATTGCCTTTTACAATATGCGATGTTATATTTCAGTGAATTACACAAATGAATAATTTAAACTTTGGTTTATATGTACATACTAGCGACCCGCCCGCGGCTTCGCCCGCTTATGTTAGCTAGATCGCGTTCGTTTTAAAATTTTATACCATAACATAATAATGCAATCATTCGATTTTTTCGTCCTCTTTGTTGAATCACTCTTGTCCATTATTAATACTCTCGATCAATATACATGTATATGTAATTAGTATATAATCTATAAGCAAATTCTATTCTAGCTTTTCTATTTATAGCGTAAAGAACAGAATACATTAAAACGTGATATCTTAACACTAGCTTCTCTATAACTATCCTGCTATACGGGAAAATATGTGAAGCTGTTTTTTTTTATTGTTTGTGTTTTTTTCTATTTGCTACTAAATAAAAAGTAAAGTGTAAAGCTGAAAAAGTGTATACTAAAAGTGTAATGTACACAGTGGTCACATTTGTTGAAAAGATATTGGTTGCCTAAAATCCATGTATAGCTGATACCAATTCAGTATAGAACATAACATTTTGTAGATCGAGACGAAAATATCCAAATATAGAAGAGTAAATTTTGTTTGGTTTAATTAGTTATGCCTTAATTATACTGAAAACGTTAGTAAAAAAATCATCAACGTCATCAAGTTAAAGATAAAGTTAACAGCAAAAATAACTACTTATATTCTATCTAAGACAAATATCGTAAGTAACAAATATCAATTTGTAATATATTTCAGGAACTCTATTAATATCAAATAAAGCAATCCCTTGAGAAATTTCTCTAACTAAAACTAAAGTAAATATTAGACAAATTGGTAGAGTCTCGTGGGAGCGACTGGTTGTTAGCGTTCGAGTAGTTAAGATGTGACGTCTTTCAATAATCGATATGTGAAACAATAATGTGGAATAGAAACAAGAGATAGAATGATTACAGTTAGTATTTTTATATTAAACGTAAAGAAATATATAATATATCTACTGTACATTATTATTCATTTAAAAAGTCATGATAGGCTGAAGGCTAATGTGAAATGATAATTTAATATATACCGTCACTTTGTATAACATATATATACATAACAAACATATATACATATATATATATATATATATATATATATATATATATATATATATATATATATATATATATATATATATATATATATATATACATATATATAAATCGTAAGCTATATAGGTTGTAGCAATAGCTACACATGGCCAGTATGAGATATAAAAGTTTTTAGGTTAGGTTGGTTAACATAGTGCTATGTACCATTTACAGATACCAGAAGTAATATGAGTGTATTTAACTAACTAAAATATCCATAAAAAAAGCTTTTTAGTCCAAGGTCATTTCTTCATAGCAAGCTTTCAGATTTAGAGCCAATACTGAGTTCAGATTCATGTATATTGTATAATAACTATTGTTATCGAAACAAGTCAAGTTATGTCGACTTAATATAACTTCCAAGTATTGTTCCAACATATAAATACTGCAAGTGCAACACAAAAAGGGGCACGCCAAGACGAGCCAAAAGCACAATGGCAATTTCAGACTGACTACTTACAATATAATGATTCTGTTTTCGTCTTGTTCTTGACCCTAATATTAAGTCATGACCTATTGTAGAGTTTATCAAGTATCTTTGTTTTAAGTTTTTAAGTTATAATTAACATTACTGTACAGTGGTGATTATAGATTTGACTAAAATACTTTCCATCTTTAGCTTACGGTCATGGCACTTATTCTACATATGAGCAAATTTTATAGTAAAAAAACAGATTTTCAGAGTAAGGTAGAGAACATAACATAAAGACATCTTAAACACTTATTTATAACATAAATATAAATTTTAATATTATGCGTGAGCATATTGTTTAAACACTTAGGAGGTTGTTTCAAAAATAGGAGCAAGTTAGCCAAGTTACAAGTGTATAAATATACACTTTTTATGTATTCCTGGCGCGTTTTCAAATATATGGACCAGAAATATTATGAAAGATATGAAAAATGAAGAGTTTTAATCAGCTTGATAAATTCGAAATCCCTTGGTATTTAAATATATATTACTATTTAGTCTAATATTTATTAATTATCATTGCCTCATACCTAGGATAGAGAGCATCTAGCGTTAAAATGTACCGTTCTCCACTTTCCACCGAATTTTGAAATATTTCGTGTCGAGTGGAGAAACTCACCGACACGCATTGCTATGTAGATGGCAGCACAGACAGATCAAACAGACGATGCATTAGTGTAGTAATGTGTAAAATACCGACTCCACTTACCGAGAGCCATGCAGTATCAATTATCAACACTTGATTCAACAAGTGCGTACATGATGCATCTTCATTCTCGAGACCTGCACTGCATCCGTAGTTGCCCGAGTTTGTAGATGTCTATAGTTGAGGGTCTACTTAACGTCCATTGATTTCTTTGTTGAATGCTCAATGATAACGTGCTATTGTTAAACAATAACCCAAATGACGTCAAAAGTCTAAATTATGCAAAGTGCTCGAATGTAAGGTAGACAAATACAACTACGTACATATGTTATGCAAGTTTTATTACCAGATGAATTCTTAAAAACTTGACGTCACAGTTATATTTCTAAATGCCTATTTCATTATTATCATACCTCCTTTCCCTCTGAATCCCACAACGAGCTTAATATTTTTCACAAAGGCTTTTATTACACAAAGGTTTTTTAAATATTCAATGAAAGCTACAATGAGATACGGCCAGCTTCAACAAAATAGTTTTTACAAAGAATTATTCCAGTTTCATTAAATATCATATTACACAATAAAATGATATTGTGCTTCAAATTTCTGTTTGCTCAATATTCTTTTAGGTAATGATTGAATAGAGTGAAAGGTCCCCTCTGTAGGTAGAACTAATGTTAAGACACTCCGCTCTCCACTTTCCACCTTTTAAGGCAATGCGTGTTGGAACTTGTGGCGGAACTTAACGCCGCGCTTTGCCTTGTTACCAGAGCGATAAAAATGAAAATAATTCATTCTCCCTGAATGGGAATCGAACCCACAAACCTTTGCGTTCACAGTGTTAATCCACACTAAGGGTAGAAAAATACTTAAAACATACTTAAAGAAAACTGCTTAGTGGTCAGAGCGCTTGAGCAAACCTTCCATGAGGCGCGGGTTCAAATCCCGCTGCGTTCAAAATTTGTTTAAGTTTTATATTTTAAGTTTTATTTCGATCATTGTTATAGTACATTGATATTCCTATGGACTAAAATGCATTGTTTTCGGGCTAAATATAGTGCTAATTAGTTCTCAGGCTTAATTAGTACAATACGCGGCATTAGATGCAACTATGTCACAGTATATTCTAGGCTCAGGCGTAGGCTCTTTGACAAAGCCAAATAGCGTTATCTATTTATATTGGACAGACTAAAAAGTAATTGAAAGCTTAATAGTTTTTCAATATAAAATAAAATTAAATGACATAAAAATAAAGGGAATAAGGAATTAATTTTACTTTTACATATATACTTCACGCTGTATACTGCAAATAGCAGGGCAGGCAGATGGAACCCACGGTTATGATACTCCGTTCCGATCTTGCTACCAGAGAGAGAGGAAAATGAAAATATTTATTATCTCCGACTGGAAATTGAACCCACAACCCTCGCGTCTACAGTCAGCCTTAACATGTAAATATATGTACATGTAAATACATGTACATGTAGTATATATAAATTAATGCGTGAATATAGACCACATGATATAATCAAGCAAAATATAGATTAAGTAGTCATGTGAAGAAATAAAGGAAAAAAATATAACAATAAAATTTCCTCCCAAAAATAATAGATATTGCTAAGTTATTTGCTTAACATTTCAATTGCGAAATATAAATTACATAGAAATGGCACGAAAGCAATTAATTTAACGAGACCGGGCGCAAACGAACGGTTTGTTTCTTAGAAATGCCTACTCGTAATATAAAAATATGTCATTAGGTCTGTCCTTGCGTAGGAGGGAAGGTCACGTGGTATGAGTCGTTCTTAGTGTATATAATCCAGTTAATGCTTCAATACATTACGATGAAATATTATACATACGTGTATATATATAGCTTAATGACACTGATCAGGGGATCAACTAACTAATTAAGGATTATTTTCTAGATATATTCATTTAAAAAGATATTACAACAAAGAAGAATGTGCTTAGATAAATCGGGCACGTTGATATAAGAAGTGATAAAAAAATGTAAAAAGATTTATGCAACAAGAGTCACCGGTAAGAAGGGGAGTTCATAGTTAACTGACGAAAGACGGGGGGTATTTCCTCCAGGAGGCCAGACCAGGCAAAAGAGGTATGTAGTCGGGTTAGTTAGAATAGAGCGCCGTAGCGCTTGATGCCCCGTTCTCTCTGTAATTCTATGAGATGAGGTATCACAACCTCTTGCTTTATCCCGCTAAGCGGTATCTATATCTAACAAATCCTAGTTTCAACATCGCTTTATTACAAAATATTAGAGCGTTGTGTTTAAAATTTACATAATTTATGATATCTTAAAATTGTTTTTGCTATATTTTTTTTCAGCTTCACCTTGTAACCCGCGTATACCTGAATATACAGAAAGTTAGTAGACGTTACTAGCGCTTCATCCTACCAGAGCTTGGAAACGAAAATGATACATGTTTCAGTAGACTTTAGATATGTAGGTACTAATAAAAGATTTCAAATCAATAAAGTTAACAAAAAATGATTTTTTAAAAATGAAAACCCAAGCCTAATTAACAAGCCAGTAATACAAAGTACAAACTATTATTAGATTTAGAGGAAATGTAACACTTCATGAAGCAATAAGTCAATCAAACATGTTGTCATAGACTAATTGGGTTCTCTATTGAGTGTCAACATGGCATATATATATATATATATATATATATATATATATATATATATATATATATATATATATATATATATATATATATATATATATATATATATATATATATATATATATGTAGCTGGCGGGCTTTGTCTTATTACTAAAGCCAAGAAATGAAAATTATTCTTTCCCCCGAGTGGGATCGCCACAATGGTGAAGAACATATATTAATGGAGAATATTTTTTTGTCTTCTGTGGCCAGCCAGTCTTTGTCTTCTCTCCCTGCCGCAATATTCCAAAGAAAACTATTGCGATAAAAACTCTTCTATTAAAATATGATTCGATCTTTTTATGTAAAACTGATCTATATCATATTCACCCCAACATATATTCAAAGTGTATGATAATTTGAGGAGCAATTCGATAATGTGGGTTTGCCATAAATTCGCCATAAAATAACTTCTTGGGATAAGCTTGAGGGCCACGAATCATTTTATACTTACAAGGAATGAAACATTTCAGCAAACTCTTATTCAATATATTATGAACAAGAGGAAAGTCTACTAAATAACGATGAATATTACAAGGAAGAGCAACTAAGTAAAGTAATAAGATTTTTGTTTCAAATAGATCTATCTATTCGGAGCAACTAATGTAGGGTTGGCGGTCATTTGATATAATTATCTGTCAACCGACGGACGAGTGTCATCACGTGTCAGTCTAACCGTGACCGCACTACTGTAATTAGCACGCTCCGATCCGCGATAATTAAAGGACTGAGCTGAACTGTACTGGAACTATGTTGAATTAATGAACGAATGAGTTGTTTGAAGAGTTTATCGTTTCACAATGCTAATTCAATGATTGCACAACAGCTGATGACAAACAAAAGTCCACACTCGAAGGATCAAAGAAAGAAAATATGCCAATGTAGCAATAGTAATGTATATTTAAATGCTTTGTTAAAAGTGTACATTATGAGTCACCAGCAGGGTCACTGATTGAATTCTGTAACTGATAACTTGGTATGGGTCTAGGTTGTTATCAAGATTTCTTAGTACAACTTCTCATTAAAGTAGTTAAGAAATCGAGTAAGTAAGTAAAAATTCAAATAACTTAAGTTGAAATATAAAAATGGAATTATGTACATTAATTCAATATAAATTCTAATAACGAACAGACTCGGAAAAGTTTTGACGAAGTAGTTTTGTTAAACTTATAATAATAATTCAAAGTAAAATAATACTTGGATAAGAAATTTGAAATAATATGTATTTATGTTCCCAGAATATTTCATTTGTTTACCAAGTTCAATTAATAATAGATTTTTTTTGGGTTACCGTGGCACAGTGGGGCAGCATGTGACTGTTAGTGACATGGTTGAGGGTTCCTTCCCAACTCGTAGCAATAAATATTACCATTTTCCCGCATGGGAAAATCAAAAAATGCAATTATTTATAAATATTTTTTAGTGAATATAATTAAAAACAAAAAAAATCAATTATCAATTTCTTTGCAGCTTCACTGTTAAAGTGTCCAGACACTCCATTACCCACTTTCCACTTAATTCGAGATATCGCGTGTTGAGTGGCGGAAGTCAACACCACGTGTTGTTTTACTAGAGCGTACAATTTCAAGTACATTATTCTTTCATCCATCATATGTACGGTCAGACGCTGTCATTGCGCAATGATGGCTTCATTTAAGTAAATTTTTAACTAACGACTCGCTTGAGAACTCGACTAACGACTCGCTTGAGGACTCGACTAACGACTCGCTTGAGGACTCGACTAACGACTCGCTTGAGGACTCGACTAACGACTAGCTTGTATATTGTACATTTGATATGCCTTTTAATTATAAACCAAACACTAAATGTGAAAGAAAGCTTACTAAAATAACACTAAACAAAACTGTATTAAAATACGTTTCTGAGACACAGACAGAAATTTTTGTTTTGGCTTCTATCATATTGATAAATGCCCCATATAAAAGATTTATACGATATAGAGAGAGATAGAAGATATATATATTTCTTGACCGAGCCCATAAAGTTTTTATGTTCTACATTTTTTTTTTATTTTCACGGTTTTTTCTTCATAAAGAAATGAAAGTCAAATCATAGTCAAGTGTTAAGACACTCCGTTCACCATTTTCCGCCCAATTTTCGAGATATTGCGTATTGACGGAACGTAACGGTTATATATATATCATATAAAACAGAAGAAATAGCAAATTTTAGGGATCGGTTAAACGAAAGATAAGTTATAAGTACATTTTCACATGAATAAAATCCTCACGTCCTTCGTTCTTTTTTACTGCCGTGTTAATGAAAGCTTATAGGCGGGTTCTCTCAATATACTCGTAAGTATGAATATATATATATATATATATATATATATATATATATATATATATATATATATATATATATATAATTCAACGGCACGGTGTCCTTTACGATATAAAGAAATAAAAATAGTCCCCTCAGAGGTAATCGAACCACAACCTTTACGTTCCCAGTCAGACACTTCGCTACAATCATAATAACTTTTAACTTTAAGTCAAGAAAAGTGTACAAAGGATTCGAACTCACAATACAAAAACAACTTTTATGGCTTATACAAACTTCTCCAGACATTTCACAATGAGAAATTGTTTTGAATATATCTTTTGTCGAAATTCAGGGTCGAATTTCTTAGCTCTGTAGAAACAAAAAGCTTCACAAATTAGATAATTTGTACTAATGTCGGGGACAAGCTTCGTAATATTTCATTTTAACGGGACAATTGATAATGTATATAAAATATAATATTAACCTCTGCTCTTTATTGTCATTATAGTCAACCAATGGTAATACAATTTCCTAAGTTACCTTGTGTATGCATTGGATGGACCTAATGTATGCATTGGATCAGCGTCTAAATGTGGCGACATGGTTGTGGGATCGAACCAAAATCAGGGGAATTTTGCTCTCCTGACAAGAAATAGCGTATAATATATATATATATATATATATATATATATATATATATATATATATATATATATATATATATATATATATATATATATATATATATATATTGGATTTTTTTATATAGAACCTTTAAACGAACAAAATAATTTGCTATAATGATACCATTTTTAAATGAGGCTAAAAACTCGTTTCCGTAATTATGTGAAATTGCATCCTAATTAACATTTTATTGTTTTAATTCGCCTTTATGTGTTGTAATTTGACATAAAATTGGACTTTTTATTAATTATATTAAAAGCGAACCTTTTGCTATTTATACTAAAATAAAAGAAATGAAAAAAAAACGTGTCTGTACATCGAATATTTTTACGAAAGAAATATGCATGGCGATGTAAAAACACTAGTAGAATTATTGATTCTATAATTATAATTTTTAATAATTACATATGAAAATCAAGAATATGGAAAATCTGACCTAATTATTTTTAAAGTGGGCATCAACATGTAAAATTCCATATATTTTATGACTAGTAAAAGTTCCAAAAAGATATATTTCTTCGGTTATTTAAGAGTGTGTAATTATCACTACAACTTTTCAGGCGCTTTTATGAAATCCCATAATGAGCATGATACCATTTTATATTTAACTATGCATTGTTTGGGAAGACTCTATAGAATATATATGTATAGAATATACATATAAATTCATGAATTTAAAGCTAGCTTTAAGTAAAACGTATGCTGAATTTAAAACGTTTTAGCCTCGCCATAAATTTCGATCAAACTAGGGCACTACAAAACAACGCGCAAGCCGGCGATTTACATTCTGTACACACCCTTATATCGACTACAATTTATATACCGCTATATACCCGCCTTATGCGCAGTTAATGATTTTTAAACTAATATACCGCCTTTTGCGTTACAAAAAAATATACATTTTCTCTTTTTATATATAAATAAATAAATATATATGTGATGGATCTACGTCTTTGAATATTCTATCAAGCGCTAATCTATCTAACAGTCATCCGGTTCAGTCATGAAAAGAATTGTTAGTTTAATTTAATCTATGTATCTTTGATGATCTGTCCAACAGTAATATAGAATAATAACTTTTTCCAGCCTTTCAATATTTTGTGGGGTTGGCAGATCTAGAGGCCACCGTTTTTCAGCTATTACAGTTAGTATACTCATCTATATTTAATATTATAAAGCTCTAAATGTATCTCTATAAATCTAATCTCAGGAAGTACTGGATTCAATTTAAAAATAACTGGATAGTCTATCGAACACAAAATATGACATTAACAAGAGTATCATCTATATTTTTTAGCATAGGCAAAGTTTCTGATCATAGGAGTTTCTACAAAATTGGTTACATAAGTTTATTTATAAGACTTATTTATTTTCTTGATAAGCTTATATCAAATCTCGTTAATAATTTCGATGTAACCCACTATATGTTGTCAGAGATAGCTTGGAAACAGAATGTATCATGTGTCATCATACTCAGCCATAATTTCCATTTGAATTGAAAACGCGGGCGAAGCCGCATGTAGAACTACGTTAAGATACAATAGTGCTAAACATATATATTGGTTTTATTTAAATCTATAACTCAAAACGGGAGAAGTGCGTAAAGACAAATATATGCGTATGTACTCGTATGTAAAAATCAAGCCTCTATTTATAACTTTCTAATTTGAACGTATAATATGAATCGTATAACAATACCACTGGGTACATACACCCTATTATATATATATGAATTTTCTCATATAAGCTCATATATTTGGCAAGAGCTTTTTTTTACAGGGATGTTATTACTTCATAACGCTGTAGCTAAGGGCAAGGATAGACTAAAATTATATATATATATATATATATATATATATATATATATATATATATATATATATATATATATATATATATATATATATATATATATATATATATATATATATATATATATATATATATATATATATATATATATAAGGGCCATCGTGGCGCACAAGCACAGCGTCTGCTTATAAAAGCGACAGTTTGTGGGTTCGGTGCCCACTCTGGTAAAAAGGCTGCAGCGTTGAACTCCGCCACTCAACACGCAATGCTCGATGGCTGAACGGAGTGTCTTAACACTATTGCAGGATACAGCGTGAAGCTCTTATATATATGTATATATATATATATATATATATATATATATATATATATATATATATATATATATATATATATATATATATATATATTTGTATACGAATATAATAATAAACATATTTGTATATAAATAGTATGCCATGTACATACATACGTTTAATGTTTCAATGACCATGGCAAATGTTATGGCCATGATGGAACATTGCTAATAAAAAGAAACCTTACAAAAATAAATGTATAACAAAGCGTGTGATACATTCAAATATGAAAAAAAGAAATTAAAACACTTGTTCATCTTACGGAATTTGAATAATTTAATAGGATATTTGAATATATTAATAGAACATTGAGCAAAATTTTAGAATCTTCGTGAATATTAATCAAACTTTATTAATAATAATCGAAAATTTAATGAAATTTTTTAATTTAATGAAAAATTTTTTTTATGAAAAAAAAAATTAAATTTTATTTTCAACAAACTCGTACTGACAAATAACATACAGTTGACCTATATTCCTTATATTGTAAATGGTGATCCATAGAATTTATATTTATTTTTATTTATATAATTAATTTATGATCTTAATAGCAATATTTATACGAATACGAATATTTATACCATATCGCCTTGTCATGTACTAATAAGGCAATCAATTAGCCCTGTGTGCGAGTTGTGACAATTTGCACAACAAGATACGTATATCACATCAATATCTAATATTAAACCAATTAATTCGGTTCTAGAAACTCAATTGTATCGCCGTTTCAAGCCATAATTCTACTTACTGAGTACTATGTAATAATGTTAGTATCTATGTTTTCAACTTCTGAGTCTTTTCAAGTCTAATAGAAATCACGAGACGTACGTGAACGTATTTGTAAATATCAACTTGATTCTAACTTGACGTATGTTGTTAGTTACTTGTAGTTCATTTTTTTTCGAGGTTATCGGAAACGTAGAGTCGACTTTCGCTTTTGATTATATTATTTTTTTTTTACATAAATATAAGGATATTATATGAAAAAAAAAAACTAACAGTAAGGACGTCTGCAAATACCTTTATATGATAACACGTATTCTTCATATTGTGTGCCAATCCTCGTTACAGGCATTGCCTGTTCCGTACATAAATCTATATGTTTTGAACCTTTAATCTTATGAAGACAATGTTTACTATGGCAGCATATTACTTTCATAATATATATATATATATATATATATATATATATATATATATATATATATATATATATATATATATATATATATATATATATATATATATATATATATATATATATATATATATATTGCGTACGAGAATTTGTAGTGCGGCTTTAGTTCCACTCTTTAATACGCGATACCTAGTTTTTGGGCGGTAAACGGAGAGCAGAGAGTAGAGATATAGCCTGTGTATCAATAACTATAGATTTTAAAAAGTATAAAACACTAGGTAGAACGTATTACTTTGAATTAAGCAGAGAAAATGTTAAAATTTAATACACTAAAAGCCAAACGGCTCATTTCACATAGTCGGTGCTTTCAGTATCCAACCTTAAAGAATATATATTTAAGTAATATATGATATATGATATATCTCACAAACACTATTATAAATTCATATTAATAATATTTACACTTGACAAATAAGCACGATGGTTGGGAGTGCAATTTCAAAACGAGGATTAAATATTTTAAAGTGTTTTCATTTTCTTGTTCAGAGAATTTGTAGTGCGGCTTTAGTTCCGCTCTTCAACACGCGTTGCCTCGTTTTTAGGCGGAAAACGGAGAGCAGAGAGTTTCTGCGCTTTACATTAGATTTTCTCTGCCAAATCTGTTATAAAGAATAAAACGTGAAGCTATAAATATGAATCTACACATTGGCCACAGATCAAAAATACACAACTAAATTGTATGAATAACACATTATCGCGTGTGAAATCATCGTTCGCAAAAGTAAATTTTGATATTGAACGTCGACTCTATTTAATATCGCAAAAGCTTTACTGAACGAACTGTACAAAATATGTTATACGCTACGAAGTGCTACGAGACGCTACATTGTGCTACGTACGTACTACTACGTAGTTTTTATATTAAGTTTAGCTTAGAAATAGATTGTGTAGTTTTGTAAAATAAAAGTAAACTAAAACCTAAACGTATTTCATCGTTTCATCGTGAATTTATTTTCGTGAAAATGCATGACATAATATATCTATTTCGCAATAAGAGGCTCTCGTGAAAAAAATTATAAATACCATCTCGATTTTCATTAGAGAGACTGCATATTACGTGAAATTAATAAAATTGCTGTCGGATCTCAATTCCTTACACGCCTTGGAGTCTCAGTTGTTGGCCGCAACGGCATCTCAATTATAATAATCATTATAAAATTTAAACAATCAAACAAAAGTGTATATGACTACGAAGATGTCTTATATATTTCTTCTGTTCTTTAGAAGGAAACTTTTCTAACAATATATAATTTAGATATTGAAATATAATGACCCGGCATGATTGTTACAGTTCAAAGTAATACTTAATAATTTTTATTTAGTGCTCATAAAATATTTAATATAAAGAGAAAAAAGATAATACTAATAATGATGATGATGGTTACTTAAAAAAATATATAAGCCTTGGAAATTACATTCAATTGGTCCAATTTGTCGTAAGTCCCACTCAAGGTAATTTATTATTTAAATTTTCTCGCTTTTCCTTTTTTCCTATTTCATTTTTAAAAAAGACTAAGAACAGCATTTTGTTCCGCCACTCAACGCGCAAAGTTTAAAAAAATTGGAAGAAAAAAGTGGGATGTAGTGTCATAACACTCTGAAATAATACACATAGCTAATATATCAAGGTACAATTTCATGACGTAAGCCTACGCTTTGCTACAGACTGCTACGAATATTCATGAGTTAAGATGTTTCCGATTCAGCTAGCATTTGTGATGCAACTTTTAGCTTGCTGTTTATATGAGGTAAAACAGAACAGGAATGACTAGTTTGCTTATTAATGTAAATCAGTTTTTTACTTTATAATATTTTAGTGTTTCTTAGTTGTAACCTGTTTTTTTTTGAGTAGATGATGGTAATATCTAATTTTGAAACGTCATATATAAAGATAAGAAGAAGATAGTAATATCTAATTCTGAAAAATCCTATCTCATTGTTCCCCTACATTATTTCGAGAGCATAATGATTACTTCCAGCTTACTACTCTGTGCAGCTTCATACTTGCCTGGTTGGAGTACAAGTTCCTTGTTGTCACACTTTTACACAAGTTGTTACACTAAGTACAAGTAAGTAAGTTCTGTGCATTTGTATTAAGCCGAAAACTTTTATATTTATATTAATGTAATAAGAATTTCTAGCTTAAAATATTTTGTATCGGACTTGCTCAAGGTTTTTATAGCGTATATTAGTTGAATTGTTAATTTACTGTGAAAACACTTGTCTGGCAAAAACGAAATTGTAAAGTTTAATTAAATATTCTACTAACATGGGAAAAATATATTTATATAATTGCTGTATTTTTGAGTGTTATTGGAAAATTTCAGAGACAAATTCCGTCGTTCAATAAGCCGTGTTAATAAAAGTCGGGAATGGTCATAGCTTATCATGATTCACACTATGTAGAGACTATTATTACAGTCTCTATATACATCCGTAAAAAAATTAATAATTTATTGTTCAGAAAAAAGATGTGAGAACTATATTATAATGCAAGTAAGTACAGTATAACTGATAGATGCGCAATACCAAGAATATATTAGATTAAGTGATGAAATACGGCGTTTTATGAATCATAGGCTATCTGTAAATAGGATTATAAAGACAATTGACATAGACTTCTGGCTTGTGTAAAGTTTGACGAGAGCTTATTTGAAATACAATTTGTGAACGACCTTCGATCCAATCAACACTCTAAAATAGCAAATCTGGTAAACATGAACTTTCTAAACTAGTTGTTGGAAGACCCTAAAACTTTTGGCCAACATTCCTTTAGTATTAGTACATAATATAATTTATTAGTCGCGTCGTTCTTTTTATAACTTGAATTAGTTTTTAATATATCTTGAGTGCTATAACATGATTATGAAAGCAATGTTCAATTTAATTTCAATTTAGTTAAAAGCTTTATATAATTACAAGTTAATTATTATTGAAATAGTAATTGTAGAGTATTTTATACCAATTATCAAAATTTTATTTGGGAGTGTTAGTAGTTTTTGTTTTTTAAAATCTATACAGAATTTTTAGGCACAAATTGAACGCAGTTTTCATATTTCGAAATTGGTCTAAAATAAAATAATTAAAAAGCTCAACTATGGTGAAGCTTGTCTATTAAAAAGTTAAAAACTAGTTTAAAATTAAAACTCGCGAACAATTTGGCAGTAGAACTATGTTAATAGAATTTCAAAATGGTTTAGCGTAGATGCAACATCGGTTTCTAAAATAAACACTATATTTTTATAACAAAATAAACGTTTAAAGCTTTCAAAGTGCATTTTCTGTGCAAGACTTGTTATGCTAGTATAATATGTTTGAGGAACGGAAGTGAAACAGATAAATAGTATCGACAAAGTAATAATAAAGTAATTTTTTGTACTTTACAAATAATAGCTATATAGCTATAATAGCTATATAGCTATAATAGCTATATATAGTAGAAAGGGACGTAGAACTTCGTACGTAGAACAGCTTTTTATGTTCTACGTAATATTGTGTCAAATTCAACATATTACTTTTATTAACTTTTGTATATTTGAATGAATTTAATATATTTACTTAAAAAGTCCCTAAATAAAACATATATACATATATATATATATATGTATATATATATATATATATATATATATATATATATATATATATATATATATATATATATATATATATATATATATATAATATATATATATATATATATATATATATATATATATATATATATATATATATATATATATATATATATATATATATATATATATATTGGCACCTATCACATATGCAATTTATATCATTTTATTTCTTCACTTTATGCTTTAAATATTCCTAAACAGAGCAACAAGCTTTACTAATTAACATTGTTTTCACAGTTATATGTGATTTCTGTAAATTTGGAAGCAATACCATTCAAAAGAATAGGTACACGCTGTATATAAATACAATTACAAGAAGGTTCAAATTTGACATACGAGTATATCTATGGCGGTGTCATTTATCAAGATGTAAAATTTTACGTTTCATAGACAAACGAACTTTGTATTTTATATTCTTTAGAGATTAGACAATACGATGTAAATTATAAAATGATTTTCGTAATTACAAAGCTTATGTAAAATATGACATTGTTCCCGTACTGTACAGATGTGTTATATAGAAAAGTATTTATTCCTCATCCAATGACTCAAAGACCATAAAAAAAACATACCACAGTCAAAATATAATTTTGAAATGTTTAATATAAATATATTTCTTTCATATAGAATTTCAGGCATGTTCCTAGTAATAGCCTTTCTTAATTTTTTTTAATTGCTTCAAAGAGTATTCCATAAATAAAATTACACGAAATAAGAGTAAAAAGAATCGTCTTGAGAGCGCTTTAACAAACTTTTTTGATCATTAATTTGGAAATAATCTTATTTATGGTTACGGTTTAATTAATTTACTTAGCTGAATACAAACTAATATGACTCTTAGGTACTTGTGAATAGAGTTAATTATAAATTGTATTAAAATAAGGGTCGAATAGATAATAGTCGCCATGGGGAAGAACTTCTAGCAAAATGGTTTCACTCAGCGCTCACTCAAGTTGAGATGTGCTTGCGCTAAGAACATGAGGATCATTTTGAAAGTACGTTGTGACAATTAGTGTCGACATAGTACTTTAAGTTTCATGAGGTCGTGGGTTGGAATCCAGGTCATATCTGCGTGCTTTTATTATTCTGAATGAGAAAGACTAAGTCGTGATGCGTGATGATATTTGTAACTTTTTTTCAAATAACTGTTGAGGAAGCAGAAACAACATAATGCATTATGAAAACTGAATGCTTTCTTGAGACCGTCGTGGTGCAGTGGCATAGCGTCTGACTGTAACCGCAACGGTTGAGGGCTTGATTCCCACTCGGGAAGAATTAATTTTGTCATTTTCTCGCTCTGGTCACAAGCTCGGCGTTGGGCTACGAAAAATATTTATTTAACTATATATTTCAGACTATGAATACACGATCAAATTTTTGATCAATATTACTATTAATTAACAACAAACAACTGTTACATGAGACACAAATGTAAAAAAAGCTTGTTTAGTAACCATATCTTGTTAAAAATAATGGTCGCATAGTAGTTTACAAGTCGCTTCGAAATGTGATATTGTTTCAGAAGTTATATTTGGTGAAATTTAACCTTTTACTTACTATATATTTCATGTTAAAAATACAGATCGAATGATCAAATAAAAGTCTGTAATAAATACAATATAAATTTATGTTATTTAAAATTCAATGAAAAATTTCAAAAAATATTTGTGTATTTATAATTTACAATATTAAAAAAATACTGGAAAGATAAAGCTCGCCTTTTGGCATATAAGTAAAAGCTTTCATTGCGACTTGGATCACGATAGTAAATGCCTGGTGGCTTGCTTGGCTTGGTAAATGCATCTACAATTTGCGAGTTATCTCGATCGATCTAGTGTAATCATTCAAATTTGTATGGCGAATAATATTTATATATGTATATATAAAATTTTAGCAACAGTATTTAAAGCCAAAACATTTCATTATGTAGACTTTTAAAACTGACAGCTAGTAATATAGAATAAGTCTGCAGATAAAAGCCACAAATAAATATTCATTATTATATAAAAGGGTTAAATACTTTAGACGCGTCACAATGTCGTCGCGAGCTTTAACAGAGCTTTGGATATACATATTACATCTGACGGTTACAATCCTCGCCCCAGTACATAAAGGGTATTCATATGAATATGTTTATGCATATGAATACCCTTTATGTACTAGGAGACAAATGCAGAAATATTTTCTAACGGTTTTTGGGTAAGTAGTAGATATTTTTTTTTATATTTATAGCTTCACCATATTTCCTGCAAAGAGCAGTAGAGAAAAGTTTGATAGAGAGAAACTAGTTATACTCCATTCCTCATTTTCCGCCCAATGTTTGGGACATTGCGTGTTGAGTATGTATATAATACAATAAAAAATCTTTAGATTATTTTTTGGAAATCTCAATATTGGATTAATTTTAAGCTTTATGATAATGATGATTTAATTACCTTTAATGTAACATTGATAATGAGATTTTCAAAAGGAAGGAAATTTTCATGAAAATGTAACTTCCGTCACGTCCTATTCTACACGACATTAGCTAAGTAAGCCTCATTTGCATTAGGTGTGTCTGTGAAACAGCTTTTAGGTCAAATCTGTTTTTTGTGTTGTATATGTAATTTTTTTCTAGAATAATACGATTTACAAAATATATATAATTTCCAATAATTGTTAAAGTTAATTAATTAACTTTTACTAGTTTTTAATTAGATAGTAATTTTAAGTTAGTTATGTAGAAAAAATATCGGTCACGTGCAAGTTATACTCGCTTACCGAGTGTTCCGTACCAGTTTCATACACATATGGATATTCAATAGTACTTTCAGTTTGATATCTTCACGTGCTCTTGAGAAAAATTGTATTAACAGACAAATGGACGACAAAATGATTCTAGAAGGGCTCTATTTTTTCCTTCTGAGGTACGGAACCCTAAAAGTATATAATCATTGTAAGTATAGTAAGAATGGACTTTTTGTGGACGTTTCTCTTTACTACCTTTCTTTACTAATGTAAAGAAAGGAAGTACTTTATTCTGATTGAAATTGATTTAAATTTTTTTGGCATGTTGAGTAGCGGAACTCAACGCCGCGCTTTATCTTGTTTCCAAGAGCGACAAAAATGAAAATTATTCATTCACGAAACAAAGCCAAGCAATATGTTTGGTTTTGTTTAGTTACCAGAGCGAAGAAAATGAAAACAATTCATTCTCTCTCGAGTGGTAATCGAACCCGCTACCGTCGCATTACATTACCCCTGGGGCAGGACGGCCCCAACGGTTCGTGTTAAAACCATTTAATTTGTATCTCTCTCATCCTTTGACGATCACACGACAGACATCAAGCAAAATATATACTCATAATTTATGGTAATGAAGTTTCTAATTTACATTTATTTTCGTTTGAAGTGAGAAGGTCGTATATTTTCATTGATCTGATACTCTAGTATGGTGATAAAAAATGCCCTACTCTTATATCAGAGTGGTTCGTTTCAAATAGGTTCTTATTTTACATACATTTAGTTTCGTTTTTCTAACTCATGGAGTGGACACTGGACGATGGACGATGGAAGGCTTGCACGTTAATGTGACGAGAACTAGTGCTCGACTCGCTCACTGAACTCAATAGCTAAGTTGAATATATAAAAATATGTGAATTAAAAAAAAGAAACCGGATGTTGTTGCAACATTTATTTATTGTGTAAAGTGTTAATTATTTGACCTTAAAATTAATAAATATATGAAAGTAAAATCAATATTCATCATTTTATTATTTATATGTTAGTATATACAGATAACTGGGAGTTTATCATACTTTATGATTATGGAAAGCTTATTTTTTAAGAAAACGCCAGTACAGTTTTCTAGGGGCGTTGGTTCAAATCTTGCTGCGTTAAAATTTTTATATTTTATTCAAATAAATTCCATTCTTAGTGTACAATACGCTTGAAATGTCATAAAATATGAAAAGGGTTTTAAATGAAACAATTAAAACGGATTAGTATATTAGATTTGACATTTTGTTTTATTTAACATGTGTAAAAACCGCGTATTTGAAAAGCCTGTTTGAAAAGCTGTAAATATTTGCTATTTATTAGAACAACAACTGTCTGGATGTCTTCTCGAAAAATAAATATAGCTATTATGAAGCTATCTAGCTAAGTAATTTGTGGATAAAAAGTCATCCAAATAACCTAAATTTCAATCACAAATAAAAAAAGCCATATATTTATGTTAATTTTACCACTATAATAATATAATAAGGTGATAGTCTTACATTTTCTGTAGAACAATAAACAAAATGACTTTCTTTCTTGCTAATTCTGGTTTAGTTGGTATTCAACACGTACCACAGTACGTGTTTGGACTTAGCTGTTTGTTAGGTTATTTCTTTGAGACGAAATTACTTCACATATACTTATGTAATTAAGATATAGTTAATAAGTTATTATTCAAATTGTTATATTTAATGTATTTGGTAAAACAAAGCGCGGCGTTCAGTTCCGCCACTCAGCCTGCAGTGTCTCGAATCTCCTGGAAACGGAGTATTTTGACACTGGGCTCAACATTTTACTCTCTCTAAAAAATAGGAAAAAATAGCGAGAGGGTGTTTCTGGTGTGATAAATCTTAGTCAGTATTGACAATGCTCTATATCTCATGTTCGACCTAGTTAAAAATCGAAACCGTGCGTTTTCCGAATTTAGTTCAATCTGAGGATTTCTACCAGTCACTTGAAGTTTGAGCATCGTTTGAGCCCCACTAGTATTTTACAGGAAACTAGGGCGTATATTTATATACACACGTCTATAATCTGTACTATAATATAATATACAAACGAAACGAAAAGTTTGAAATTTTTACGTAATATTTTTTATATATATATATATATATATATATATATATATATATATATATATATATATATATATATATATATATATATATATATATATATATATATATATATATATATATATATATATATATATATATATATATACCACTTTTAGCTAGTCCAAACAAATAGCCCCATCTTCTCATATTTGTAATTATGGCTCCACCAAGACGACCTTAGTAAGCGCAAGGGCTCGAAATGCTTTGGCCATTTTTGGATTTACATTATACCAGATTTAAATTTTTTTATGAATATGATAATGTTAGACGATTTAATAAATATATTAATTAAATTATTGTTTCTTTACAGAGTTCTATAGTTATATCTAAAAATCCTAGATGTCATCACTTCCTAAAGTACTAGAAAAGTGAAATTTGGTATGTAAACCAGTATTAGTACACTAACTACAAAATAAATAGGACAGGTTTATATTAATTTTAATGCTAGAGAATCGAAAATTGATATATAATTCTCCTTTTTTACAAGAATTTCCTTTCCGCTCACTTTGGGCCAATTGCTGATCAGATCATATACAATAATAGAAATACACATGTATGTATGGAATATCTTTTTTGAACTTTAATGCCTAGTCTTTCTTTTTCTATCTACTTATTTTTTTTAAACAAAAATCGTTTAAATCGTGTTTCCGTTAAAAAAGACTCTATATGGATCGAATAGATAACTTTGACCTCCTTTTAGTGTTATTTGTCAGATAATACGAGTTCAACGAAGGAACCTTACGTCACAATGTTCTGTAAATGTTCAAATGATGAAATAAAATTATTGATAGCGGCGTTGAGTCCCGCCACTAACACGCAATGTGTCGAATTCGAACAGAAATCGAAATATAAAGTTTCTAGACACTTCTCTGTCTACTTTACTATACAACATAAAGCGTGAAGCTATAAAAAGCCAAAATATTTGTAGATATATATGAAACACGGAAATTACAACTTAATAAAAACACTTATTTGTTTTTTTACTTATACATATATCTAAGAATGATATGAAACAGAATTACCTTTTATATTTTTATTTCTCATTCAAAATAGAACCAAATAACCACACACACATATATATATATATATATATATATATATATATATATATATATATATATATATATATATATATTTATATATATATGTGTTCTTTCTCCCAACTTCGTTTGCGTGGGCTTTACGACCTTCTCATTTTATTTTAGATTCTACTGTAAAGTGTAAAAACTCGTTATTTCCTGTTCCCGTGGGAATGTTAGAAAAGCTTTCCGAGTGCTCGCTCCACTATACTTCCTAAATAATAAACTAAATAATTGTTCCTTTGTAAATAAGCACATTGAAGATATTCCCTCTGATTATAGAGTATCATTAACTTTAGTGAACTGATGGAAGAAATGGAAGCTCAAAAAATAAGTTTATATTCTTATTCTGAATAACATTGTTTGTCCAATGGCTTTTGCTTTGGCCGTAAATTTACTAGAGGGCCCAGGAGACGGAATAATAAGCACACCTGTAATCATGACATACATAGCTAAAAAAAATAAACTCTAATCAATTAAGCCATTACAACCATTTTTAAATTATCAGTGTCAGTCCTATGGGAAGCTACAACCAGAAAGACGACAGGTTCTGCTGGGAAGAGACGGCGGTGAAAATTGCAGAGCATCTAATTTAATTGAAATATTAAAAAAAATATATACACGCAAAATTATATCGGAATCAGTCCAAGAGCCCTGAGAATAAGTGACAAACATACATACACAATAATTTGAAATATATAACATACAGATACAGTTATTATATACACACGAAAAATATTATTTAAATTCTAAAGCAAAATCATAGTAAGCAGCTTGTTAAATCAAATGAAACACAGTAATATATTCATCTCAATTACATCCATTGTTCTCTTGATTACACTGTTACCGTGTCCGTGTTCTGTTGGCTGAGGCGGCCCTTTGTTTGAGATTCATGACTTTATTACTTGTTAACCTTTGCTAGGCTGGTTATATATAGGATCATAATCGAAATTGTATTTACTTATAGATTTATTACGTATATATATATATATATATATATATATATATATATATATATATATATATATATATATATATATATATATATATATATATATATATATATATATATATATATATATATATATTTATATATATATATATATATATATATATATATATTTTAATCTTTATACAGATTCTAATTGAAAACATATTTTCGTATGCCATAGCCCTTTTATCGAGAAAGTCTATAAATGGGTAAATAAATGAAGAATGATGAATGGATGGTTATTACAACGTTAATAATTTTAAATTTTAATGTATCCCACTGTACTTGCGGTCAGAGTTACCTACTACTATGAATATATCAGTCAATTGATTGTTATATATTATACTATGTTATACATATATAGTACATAATAATATGTACATCGGTATTGTATTTTTTTGTCATCATACCAATCAATTTCTAGGAACGTCATTTTTTTTATATTTAGCCTTAATTAGAGAAACGTATTTTTTTTTTATTATAGTGAGAATTTTTTTATTATATATGAAGTTTTATATTTTTAAATATAAATTAAAAAATATAAAAAAATTTAGAAGGAGAAGGAAATGGAGAAGGGTTCAGGTAATCTGTGGTTAGGGATCCCGAGAGAGCTGACTTGCTATCATTATAATTATAATGTTTAGTAGGTTCCATGGTCAATAGCATATTATATGATTATGTCGACATAGTTTCTATGATGGTGTGTAGGAAATGAAAGAAAATTATATTTAAATGTTCTTTCGACTGGAATCGAATCCAAAATTGACATTATACGAGTATCAGTGAGCCATGATAGACTCTTAGAAGAAATAAATAAAAAGTATATTAATTATTAAATTTTCCTTTAAACTACGTAGAATTTTCTCGAGTAGGTATTCGCGTCACGTATATATGTATATATGATATGTACTCGCAAAAAATAAACCTCGAAACAAAAAACATACAAGTACTATAAAAGCTAATTTAATGAATACGGCCTCTATAAGATATTTTATTGCCTGACGCCTAACACTGTATAAAGTGGGGTCGTAAAGTTGTGACGAGCTTAGTGCCTGTATTATGTACTGTAGTCTTTGAACGAGGGATGGGGGTTCAAATTTAATATTTATAGGTATCTGCAATATCAGGTATGATTTAGTATTTGTTTAGTATTCTACACATTATAAAGAATTTGTGGTAAGAGAGGTAGGGGGAGACCTCGATTGACCTTCGAGAACACATTGTTGAAGATACTGGAGGAAGGTCATCAAAAGTATGAAGACCTTCATTCAATACAAGGGGTATACTAGGGTTCTCTAAGGTTAATGACAGTGGACGAGGCGAAAAAAGTATATGGGGACCGTAGCGTTTCTACGGATACCCCGCTAGCTAGCGTAATGCGTATGTATTCATATAAATGTATAATATATATCTTTTTTTCTTTGTTCTCCTTCGTTTGTGAATACCACAACATTTTAAACGCAATGATGACAACGCAAAAATATTTAATAAATAGCATTCTCTCTTGTCAGCAATTCCTTAGGAATAATATTCTTAAGGCAATAAAATATTGTCAAAATCACGCTATAGTAAAAGATGTCGATGAAAATAAGCTGTGAAAAGATTATAAGAATTTCTACCAAGTTCGATAAGAGCGTATGGCCCAATTGACAAGAGAGATTGGACAGTTTGTACCTAAGCAGCGCCGGTTGGAATGCTCTTCAACGTTTTTACTAAATACAAAATAAATTTGTCGTCACAGAATAGACTGAACGGTCCGTATATATATATATATATATATATATATATATATATATATATATATATATATATATATATATATATATATATATATCATACTTTTGCTTTTTCAATTAATTTTATATATTAAAGAAAACCTGGACGGATTTATATGAAACTCTGCAGTAATATAGCTAATGCATGCGAATAACATATATAAATATAGCATTTAACGATAAACAAATGCAATCCACTTTACTAGTAAAAATAATAACAGTGCAGTTAGTTAATATAAGACGCTAGTTATGTAAGAATTAACATAAATTCAATTAAAATATTTATATATTTTGTTATTAAAATATTTTATTTAAAATATTTCTATTTTCTAAATTGAGGAGTGTCCTAACACTAAGTTATCTCTACGTACCGTGCTAAAAGGTTTTTATATTTATATCAATAAAATCTTAGTATTTTGTAAGAAGCTTTATTAAAAGACCTCATAAAATATTCACTACTTCGTCGACGTTAACTTGTTTGCACCACTTTCAGAAATTGGGTAACTATTGTGAACGCTAGCGTTCGTCGAGATTAATAACAATTTACTTAGAGAGTTTTATAAAAAATAATATACAAAGTACTACTTCATATTTATCTTAAGTATGGTGGCACAGTGGGACATCATGTGGGAAGCACGATTGTTGTAGGTTCGAGCTTCTCTAGGGGCCTTCAACCAATATGTAAATTTAGGCCTTTTACGATTAGCTGCAAGCAGATTGAACCTAGGCATTTATCAAGACTTCTCTCTTCTAAGTTGGTAAAAATTATTTTTTTAGTGATTCCATTTTTATCTTATCTCTAATACAAAGATATTTGTTATACTTGTATAAGATATAGACGGATTTTAATTAGCAAAATTATTGTACTACTTAACAAGTATAGACCGATTCCGATGATTTTTAACTTAATACTAATAACTTTACTGACTTTAAACTTAAACTTTAGCTTTACTACTAGCGAAAGGTATCAAGTTACGCCAAGTTCTAATTAAGCAATCCCAAATCAGAAGCTGTAAGCTGAAGTAAGTGCGAAATGTAAAGAAACAAAGTTTTAATTAAAATTTAAACAATTTTACTACGGTGTAATTTTTTTTAATTATTAGTTATTCAAGTTAATCAAGACTAAAGGTTTGTGGTTAACAAGTTGTTTTGTTGATGGATAATTGGCTTAATTTGACGCTACTGGGGTTGAATTAGAGTCGGTGGAGTCTCATTGTATAATTTACTATGGGTTCAGTATCTATTTGGGATATTGAGAGAAAGGAGTACTGGAAGATATTATCTAATAATTCTACCATTTAACAAGTAGTGTCTCGCAATCGAATAAAGGAGGGTGGAGTGTCTTAACACTAGGTCCCTAAGATGAGGTGAAATCTTAAAATATATTTTTTGTCTGTCTGTAGGTAAATATTTTATTTTTGTAGCATTTATTTAAAATTATAACATGTTTATCATACCTGCTATGTTTTAGACTGGACTCAACAGCGTATCTGAAAAAGAAAATATTCTAATAAATGATCTATTACAATAATGTACACATACTTACATAGTATTTATATGAAGAGTTTTGAAAAAAAAATCAATATTCCCATAATGTGTATAGAAAAATTTCAAACAAAAGTGTAACATTTCAAATATATCGGAACTTGAACCATTGCTATTGGCTAGCAGTTATTACGTAAAATTTTTATACATTATCTAAATTATTGTTTTAAGCCACATTAAGTAAGTTAATATCACTTAAAAATAATTAAAATGTTTCGACTTCATTTACATGCTTGGTATAGAGTACTCGTTAACATACGTTGTTTGTGTTATACAGTATAGTAAAGCGTTAATTAAAATTTTCACGAAATCGCTTGGTATTTGTATTAAAGCAAAATAATTTTTACTTAAATAAACAATATACATAGATTATTAGATACATTCTTTCTGTATTTACCATAGGTATTAATATTTTGAATACTAAATAGTTTATTTGCTAGTAAGCTTTTTTGTTGAAATAAGCTTTTTGTATTGTATAGCTTATATTACGAGTATATCAAGCTTTTCGATATAACCCACTATATATGCGGTCAAAGTTGCCTCGAGCACTTAGAATGACTCTTAATTATTATTTTTTATTAAGTTATTAATTGAAGCATAGTGTAGTGAGAATAAGTTTAAGTGTATGTAGTTTTGCGAACAGGGTTCAAATGTAGAACAATTTGTTTGAGCTTTACGGTATGCTTATAGCAGAATAACCAGAGCGTATATACTGCCGAGATACATAAATTTCCGATGGAGTATGATATTTCTCAGAAAATGAAGAAACTTGACAGTTAATATAAAAAAAAGCTATTAAAGCGTTCAAAAATGAGAACTGTCTAGGTAATCACTGACAATTTCACTTTGTTCAAAGATAAAAAAGTAAACTAAAATAGCCTTCCAGCTATATGGAATGAGAACAACCTCCTAGTATTTACCTTGTCTAGCCTATTACTGAGTTAATTTATTTTTTCCATTAACACAAAGCTGCCCACTTAGTAGTGGATGTTTAATTAAACTACTAATTACTTTAATTATTAATTATTAATTAATTTAATTATTACTAATTACTTTAATTATTTCACACCGTTAACTCTTTTAATGAAGGCACAACTAAGATATCCTATATTTTAAAATATTTATACTTTTTTATTTTTTTTTATTTGTTTTGGCTTTTATTTTTTTTATCTGTTTGTAAGATTTTAATTTATTAATGAAGTAAAGAATCTATATATCTTTCTATTTATATATTATTCAGCGTAGGCGCTCTAATAAATTCAAAAACGCGACAAAAATATTCTCTTCCATAGAAATCGTGGGAGCATCAGGGTTGTGCCCTGAATATATTAGGTTTGTTTGCGGTATATTATTTTGGGATGTTTCTAAACGAACTGATTGTTAGGGTTCCGTTGAAGTTCCTAAAAACGTATATAGTCAAAAGAGATTTGGTGAATTGGTAAATTCGTCACATTTTTCTTCATATCTTTATTAGAAAGAAGAATCTATTATTTTTTATCTTAAATTCTTTGGCTTATCATGGATATTCTATAGAAAGATAACAATATGATCAAGTTAATTTTAATTAATAAATTTTGCAGTGAAATAACAGATAAAACGCGGACGCGCGGACGCGGCGCAACTAAGTTCCGCCAACTGCCGCTGCAACACGTTGAAATGTCTTAACACTAGGTTACTTTGCTTATATGCGGGACAACAATAACATGACGTGACGGTATGTGGGTTCAATTCAAAGTGCGGCTTTGAGTTCCGCCACTCAACACACTATGCCTTGATAGGTGGAAAGCATGGAACGGAGTGTCTTAACACTAGGTTTCTTCCGCCTACGGTTCCCTCTGCCTACCTTGTAACGTGCGGGATACAGCGTGAAGTTAATTAAAAAAAAGCAATTATCACAACATCTAAAAATTAACTTAAATCTTTCAGCAAGTTTCATATTAAAAGTTTGGCAACGTTCAGAACACGTCGCGTAACAAAGCGGCGCAGCGTTCCTATAACAAACAGCGGGCGGGCGACGCGCTTCGTTTCATAGAAATATTCACTTCATCAATATTTTCGTCACCTAGTCAATTCTTTTTGGTATTATTTTATTTATACTTTATTGCTCACACATAAAATAAGAAATAGAAATAAAGAAAGTATGCAAATTCGGTCTTATATATAATATAATATATATATATATATATATATATATATATATATATATATATATATATATATTATATATATATATATATATATATATATATTATATATATATTATATATATATATATATATTATATATATATTATATATATATATATATATATATATATATATATATATATACAATAACAAAGTATAGTATTATGTAATAAGTTACATAAAATTTTTACCAACAAGTCTGTTCGAATTTTTCAGTTTGCTCATATCACTCACTCTAATGTACGCAACTAAAATGTGTGGAGCACGTGGGTAAAGCAGCAGCTAAAAGCTAGTTAAATATAAACTTTGCCTCGGGTGAATATCGTGTAGTGCAATGTATCGTAGCTACATCATGCAATTAGCACTACCACCGCCTCTACAACGTAATGTGTTTTAATATAAAAATGAAATGAAAACTTTATATATATATATATATATATATATATATATATATATATATATATATATATATATATATATATATATATATATATATATATATATATATATATATATATATATATATATATATATATATATATATATTTATATATATATATATATATATATATATATATATATATATATATATATATATATATATATATATATATATATATACATATACCCGCTATCCGCTCTCTTTAAATTTGAATTCGGACAATCTTGTTAATGTCTAAAAAACTTCCTTTAAGAAGTATTTTCAAGGTAAAATCGTGACGAGGTGCTCTATATATCATCACTTGAAATTAATTATGCCATTCACCCCAATTTATGTGACAGGCGAACATTCCAAACGAATAACACTTATTTTTCCTGTTACAATAAATTTGGTAAAATATGGAAAAATATTCTTGAAACATAAAGTTTTATATGAAAGTTTATTTCATGCTTTCTGCATCTTGCTAAGCTTGGGTTAAGCTTTTCCTTCTAAGCGGCACCGAAATAAGATTATAATGTATACTTGTAGTTGTTTAAAATATTTTTATTATATCAAGAGCTTTTTTATCGTCACATTCTTTAAGTAAAACCAAATAAGCTTTCAATTTCAACCATTTTTTACAACTCAAACGCATTTTTGCTAACACCGTGCTATGTTCTGTCACCATATGTGTCAATCTCTGGGATTTTTATCGTGCTGTTCTTTAAGTAAACGGAAATAAAAAAAAATGCTTAAAATTACAAAAAATCTCTCTATTAAATATATATTAGGCGACACCCTTGTAATCTAATACAGTGACTTTACGACAAGTGCGGGTCAGGCCCTTTGGGCGGGCGTTTAAAGTATACCGACAGCTGAAATAGGTCAACTGTATTGAATTTACTGGACATATTTTCTTTTAACTAAATGAATATTGTGTACGTATTGGCGCAGTGGGCATGTAATTGCGATTGATGAGTGTGCATTCGAAGACTATTTGCATTTTTAGTGTTCCATACCTCAGCGTGATAAAAACGAAACCCTAGAAAAGTTTCATTTTTATTATTGATTAAAAAAGTGAATTAGATATTCACTATAAGGGGTTCATTTTTTTAATTTTACCACCTCAATTAATTCTTTTTTGTTTTAATAAATTTACTTATTTAAATAAAAGAAAAAGATTACTTAAATATTTGACAACATTTAATGGAATTTTTAATAAGCTGAGGGCAAGTAAATGTAGGTACGGTATACGGCACTGCTCCGGCTCATGACCCAGCAACATGATTGATCTTGCGCCTACTCCGAGGGTCCACGGAGAGAGTGTTGATGCTGATGAGGGCTCTCTCCTCTTATGGTAAGACAATTCTTATTACATATCTATGTTAAATTGCGTGACTCATTGTAAATAAAGTACATGATTAATTCTCCATGCCCGGAACCACGTCTTGGTACCTCCTGAGCGCCAAACACATAAAACTCTTTAATGATAAGTGATAAACGAAGCACAGCCAAAATTATATAGGTACCGAAAATTTTAAATATAGGGTCCATAGTGAAGTGGAGCTGGAGCTAGGGGTAGATCCTCTAACGGAAACAAGAAAAAGCTCTAATTTTACGTTATTGAGTTCCACCTAAATTGCGGGTTTTGCTAAGACATATCAAATTGACTATCGATTTGTAATCATTATTTTACTTCAATTAACAATGATAAACAGTTGATTGGAATATACAACAAAAATAGATAAAATTAAATTACAACAAATAATGAAAATTCTCTCGTGAAAGTTACATCTAACAATTTTGATATTCATTCACATCAGCACTCTCTAAAGTTTTCTCGTCTACAAAATCTATGTAGCTTTTTATTAAAAAAAGTTTTAATAAAGCTTTTGGCACGCATTGGCCGATATTTTTATCGTATTTCACATAGTTTCGAATTTATTTCAGAGTTAATAAATGTACTTGGGTTATAGGTTTTTGGAATGTATAAAGTTGTTTCCTCTTATTTTCATTATATATAATAGAAGTGATAAAAGAATGATAAAAAAGGTATACAATGCAAGAATCGCTGTTATGAAAGGTAGGGGAGTTGTCAGTTGACTTTAAGAATACAATGTCAATGACACTGGAGGAAGGTCACTTAAAAAGCTTGAGAACCGCCCAAAGGACATGCATGAAGAGGTTGAAGGTAGTGGAGGAGGTGGAAGAGATATCCAGCGATAGTCTGCCCTCTGGTCACCCCGCTAGGATTTGATCAACTAATTCCACCATTTCAACATTTCTAAAACAATATTTATAAAAATTTCGAACAAACATATTAAAATCATTCATGTATTCTAAATATTTTGCCGTTTTTTTCTTTTGTTAAAATGCCACACTTTGAATTTAAATTGTGCCACTTAAGTGGCACAATTTAAATTGTTATGCGTCCCTTGTCTCACCCTCTATTCCTAGGAGTTATGAAATTCAACATCAAACATGGCTGTTTGAAGTTAAGGCTGTACAATTTATCCATAAAATAATTTATTGATATTTATTGTAATATCTACAGATTTTGGATGCTGAGAAAAATAAGATGAAATTGCTTGTCTATTAGCATATATATAACTTATAAGCGCTATGTGCTATGTGTATTTGTATTTCAATGAAAAATTCTATGGGTCCCATTAAATCTGTTTGTCTATACAATATGGTATATCACCCATAAACTGAGCATGAGAATAAAATTTTATTTTACGTAAAATTAAAAAAACAGAATAATAACTTTTGAGCTTAATTCAAAGGATATATTGTAAAGGTACACAAGCTTAATATTGTATAGTAATTAGGGGACAAATTGGAAGCTTTTAAGCAGGTTACATCAATCTTTAAACGGCCTTGGCCCAATTATTTTATTGATGACATGTTGAAATATATATATATATATATATATATATATATATATATATATATATATATATATATATATATATATATATATATATTATATATATATAAATTTAAATATTATTTATGTTTCCCACGTTTAAATTGATTTATATTAATAATATTTATTGTAAAAAGAAAAAAATATTTACTTCAATAGGTCAATTAATATGGAATTATAACTTATTAAATTAAACTTTTTAAGTGAATAATCGCGTATATAGGATTATTATATTTTTCGAAACCTAAAGCTTTAAACACTGCCGATAAATACGAACGTATTGTCTTAAGACAAGTTCTCCGTTTTCAACTTAATTATAGAGATTTGGGTTTTATATAATAGTGGTTAAACATTTTTTTCTAAAATTTATTATATAACTTTTTATATAACTTTTTTTTATTAATAAGTACACTTTAAACATAAGCGATGATTTTAGGTTAGATTCTCAGTCAGGGGAATGAATTATCATTAAACACGTAATGTCATCTGGTAAAACACTAGGCTTAATCTGCCTACCTTATTATATGCGTGATAGAGCGTGAAACTAAAATGAATAAATACTCTGAATCTAATTATTATAAATAAAGTAAAAGCGAACGATGAAGACAAGTCATAAAAGTCAAAAATTTATCGGTCAATTATTTCTCTAGTATGTGTAAATAAAATATTAAACAGTATTGTATTGAATTATTAATTTTAGAAGACTATACCCATTTTGTATTCAGGTCGCTAGCTAGCTACGTATAATCTAAGACTTGATACAAAAATATGTTATCGATCAGTCTGGCATAATGTTATTGTAAGCTTAAAGCTTATCCTATCATCTGTACGAAGAGTAATATTAAAACTTAAAAATTAGGTATCTTAGTCGTATAACAAGTGTTATAAATAAAGCGGAGAACGGAGTGTCTTGACAGTACTTCAGCCTACGGTTCCCTCCCCTGTCTACCCTGCTATGTGCGTGTGTATATACAGCGTGAAGCTAAATAAAAAATACAAATATATTTTGAATTTCAAAATATTTTAGTCACGGCTAACAATCAGTCAACTTAAGTGGGCCTTTAGGGCACAAAGGAGTCGATGAGATCCCAAAAGGAAGTTCATTTACATACAAAAGTAGTCAAGGTTATATTTAAATCTACGTTTTCATCCAAAATGTTGCAAACTCCTTACTTATGATAATATAACAGGTGATTTAATCAATGATACAATTTTGGAAATGATCAAAGTAGTCATGGGTTCCAATCTCATTATCATTTTAGACATTTTTAAAACGTTCTTATACCTTCACTTATATATATTTATCTATATTTTTGTTAGGAATATCTTGATAAAATAACAAGCCTATATGGCAATAACAAGCCTTAATTTAAAGCTTGTGAAGAGTGAAGACATTCCGTTTTACGATTTCTAACTTCAAGACATTACAAGTTAAATGGCCGAACGACAAGCGAAAGAATTGAAATAATTTAAATATGATAATTCTTACTCAGCACGCAATTTCGCGAAAGGTGAAAAGCGAGGAACGGAGTGTCTTAACACTATGTTCCCTCTGCCTACCCTGTTATGTGCGGGATACAGGATGAAGTACAGAAAACAGTCTTTACAACCCTTACTTTACAAGCCTTAGGCAAAAGCTACCCACGACTCACGACTGAGCCTTAAGTTGTTCTTATATAGAACAAATGAATGTGCAATTTTGAACGTATATAGCGCACTGTAAACGTAATATATTCCAGTGTAAACATTTCTATCCTCTCTATAACAGAGTTTGCACGAGCCACCTGCGCTGTACAAACAAACGTGATGTACACTCGATGTTTTAGTTAATTTATACCATACATAGCTAAAACCGTATAGTCTTTCTTGTTATTTTTAAAGAAATTCTCATTTTGCAATGTAAGCTTTAAGCATCGCGTATATTTTAATATTGTACGCTGTTTGGAAATTCGACGTCCGATTAAACCTGTAAAAATTTTATATAAAATATGTAAAAATCGTGATCATCTAAGATCTTACTACTTAGATGATCTTACTATTATCAACTACCTCAGTTGAAATTACTTTACTACTGGTATGGTTTATGAAAGTTTCATATTGAATATTGAGCCTTTGTATTTTTTTCGACGAACTTACGACAAGAGGAAACTATATCCCATTATTGTTATAAGCAAGCTTAACAAGAACAATGTCCTAAAATACGATTACGTGTGTTATTTCACATAAACTTAAAATTACTATACTTCATTAAATAAGTATTCTCTTCTCTCTCTATTTCATATAGCAGAGTTGTCTCCTGCACCTAGTGTTAAGACACTCCGTTCACGTGTCGCCCAACTTTCAAGACATTACGAGTTGAGTCGAGTTGGAAAATGAAATTAATTATTTCCCAGACTGGGAATCGAAACCATAACCATCGAGATTACCATCAGTCGTACCACTGCGCCCCACGACGGTACAAACGGAATTATAAACTTAATTATTGCAATTACTTTATACTGTGTATTGAATGATAGAAGCAAAAGTCGAACTAGAATGTTACAAATCAGATTAGCCGAACAAATATCTAACTGAAATCTCTACATAATCTTCTTCTAACAAGGGTATGACATGGAGGTCGATGGACAAGTTGACCTGATAGTACCATATATATTAAAAAGTTTGACAACATTGGGTTTGTGTAAAGTATTTATATTTTTTATTTAGTCTTTAACTAGGTGTAAAATCACTACTTTCTCCTATTTTCGACTATTGGAGGTATTTTGTTGTATACAGTTATACACTATGTGAGGGCTTGCGGAAATAAAATAAAATATATGAAATGAATAGTTATGGGTTCAAATACTTATTATAATTCTAGGGTGCCAAGGTCACATAATGTACATTATTAAAAAAACTAAAATAAATGAATTATACTAATTTTAATGGAAACAAACAAAAATACAAATATTAATTAAACTGTTCAAGCTGCTACACAGTAGCTTCAAATGTAGCTTTTAAAAATAATAATTAATATGAAGCTTTTGCTGCTATAAACAATAAATAGTCAAGTGCATATGTAATAAAGCCTTATCTTTTCCGCTTTGTGTGATACTTAGCGTATATTGAAATATGTGAAATATTTTAATGTTATAAAATTGAAAATTTTACCTATTTGTAATTAATAGGTTTTTTAGGCTTACTTTGTAATTTTTTTTAGCTACACATCAGGCATAGATCCTAGTGTCAAGAAACACCATTTTTCACTTACCAATGGAATTCGAAACATCGTTTGGCAGAAATTAACGCCGCGTTATTTAACCAAAGCCTGCAGATATAAATATTATATTATTTTATATTATATCCTAAAAAAACAGCAAAATTCGTGAGCAAATAATAAATATATAATTGGCATCGTATACATACATTGTATTGTTAACTTATCCACGAAATAACATAATCCCTAGTGAGGACTATTTTTAGTTTGTTTTTTTTTATTATATTTTTTTATTTCCTTCATATAATAAAATGTATCTCACGGAATATAGGTGCTTATACTTTTTGATACGGTAATTTGTTTTATGTTTTGTGACTTTTACAGATAAGGCAGAAAGCTCGTTGTGATTTACACAATTCGTCCTATAGAAACATTTGGCAGAAGAGTCTATCCTCTAGTTATATGTTTTTATTTATGTACAGTTGTGTAGCTATATATATGAAAATTAAATTATTTTTCAAAATTTAGTTTTGGATAATTATTGACGAAAGCTTTTTTTATTGAGCTTTAACTTTTTGTTTGGCACAATTCTTGGGCACCAAGCCATTCTGGGGTGGGCACAGTGAGATGATACAGTCGTAGTATAAATTACTTATAATCGTAGCTTACACTAATCACACTGAAATGTCGTATTTTTTTATGTTCAAAAATCTGTCTGTAGTAATGAAATAAATCATAAATGAATATAAATTTATTTTATTTGTTATTAGTTTTTAATTTACTCTTTATTCTACATATAGCAGGGAAGTCGGAGAAGACCTAGTGTCAAGGCACTCCTTTCTCTACTTTCTGCCTAAATTTAAAACGGCAAATGAGGTGGCAGAAATCGACACGAAAAGAAAATAATTATTTTTCTCGAGTGAGAATCGAACCCACAGCCTAGGGTTAGCTAACTGACACACAGTCCCACTGCGCTACGAGGGCTTCCATAATTATTAGTAATTAATCGATTTATTTGACTATTCAAAGTTAATAATAACTAAAACGAAGCTGTATGCAAATTTTCCTAATTGACATATTCTGTTGTAGAGTACGTCACTCGTATTTATGACTCTACAGCGCCATTGAACGAACATATTGAGACGCTTTGAATACTAATCGCTCTATTGATCCTTTGAAATTGAATTGCTGACAAATATAGAGCATTTGTTGAACATTTTCTGATGCTCGATTTATCTCATTCAAATATTTCGAAGTACTCATTTAAATAAAATTCATATTATACATATTATATATTATATTGTTTGAGGATATATATATGTATATATGTATATATTCACATTAGATATATAATATGGTCCAGTCCCATTAAAATCAAATTAAGAAGATCAAATTTTTTTTAAATTAAAGCTACATATCATATGTAAGCTTTTTTTTAAATAAATAATAGGTATAATAACAATGAATTTTCTGATACTTTGAGACCTTATCCTACATACCTACATATTATCTACATTGTAGATGCTACTATTTACTTTGTTTCAAACAAAGAATTCCCATTTATATTATTCTATAGAATTCTAAATGTGAGCTTAGATCTTAACGAACCTATTTCGTGATACAAAACGGAACGGATTTATGAAAAAGTAGAATGAACAAAGAAATCGATAGCTGGACATGCTATGAATTTCAAAGGTAGCTCTACGAAACGTTTTTCATTTTTTAGCTTTTATCATGGATATAGTAGGGTAGGCAATTAGATAGACTTAAGGTGTTAAGTGACGAACTTAACGTCGAGCTTTTTCTTGCCATACCTAATAATGACGTGAATTATATTAATTTCCCCTAGTGGTGATTGAACTCATAACCTTCGCGTTTACTGCCATATGAAATCCCACTGGGTCACGGTGTCCTTAATAAATATAATATAATATTCTTCCATTTAAATATACATGTTTCTATATATATATATTTTAGACCTAACGTGATATTGGATTCATCTACCAAGCACGTAACGTCTATCGAATTTCTTGCCAAGTTGAAGTGGGAAGCAGAAAATCTAGATTGGCTTGACACTAGATTCTATTAGACGATGCTATGACTGTGCTAAGAATATGTAAAAAATCTAGTGATTACTACTATAGTGTCGAAATAATTTTAACACATACTAACAGTCCATATATTATGCTTTTTATATAAAGGTATATTAAATTTTTCCATTACTGAGTAATTGAAACACAGCACACAGGTGAATTATCTGGAATTTAGTATATAGGCTAAAGGTACTATGAGAGGACTTCTCAAAATTTTGACCGCATTGCAGCTCGAAGCTCGCTCGAAAAAGCAGGCTACAGCTCGTTATTTTATAGTCGTATCGCGAAATGTAACATTGAGATTATACTATAGTGAAAATCAAATGTACTAAGTTTTATAAAACAAGATTGGGCAGGAAGCGAAACGAAAGGGGTAATATTAAATGCTCTATGCTTTACTACTAGCGAGCTACAGCTTTTTTTAGCTCCGCGCTAAAAAACTGTTTACATAAAAAAAACTCAAAAAAGAACCAAAAAATCACTCAATCGCTTAATAACAGCCTATTAAACATTAGGTCACGAACTATTCCTACAAGCCCTTTCCCTCGCCGACATGATTTATTGGTGCATGGAGGATTCAAAAATATATATATAAAACTAAGTAAGATTATTTAATATTTATTTAACTTCAATGAAACGTTGAATTTTTAATTTTAATTTTATTTTATTACCATCTTGGTGTATTTGGTACGTGGATTAACTATCGCGGCAGTTAAAAGTTCGTATCCAATTCGAAATAATTTGTTTTCATTAAAGTGGTAAGTTAAAATAGACGTTATTTTTGTATATGGTATATAAAGGCAATGTCTATGGCTTCCTCTTGGGTGATTTAGTACAAAGTCTTTAGTCGAAGTGTTCTATTTATCCAAAACCAGTGATATAGGGTACAAAATTAGAAAAAGTGATTGTCGAGTAAGCGTTGTAGGGAGATCTGGTCTAGGTGACGTCTCTGAGCGGAAGTAGCCGTGGCACCTCCAGCTCATAATTTGCTCGTTGAAGCCCGGCGAAAGATAATTAAGTAAGACAGTCCTATTATTACAGTTATAATTGTTCTATTATGTGACTGATGTGATTTTTTTAATTTTAACAGCCTTTTTTAAGATAAAGGTATACAAAATTCTCCTATAATTAGCCACTTGTTTTGCATTTCTAAGCCCATCGCGGGCACCTTATACTTTACTATTTTGTTCTCAGTTTGCCGAACAAAAGATGTTATTATTTCTATGTGTTGAACTTTCCTATTCAATACTAGCTCTACTCGATTTTGCTTCTATTATATTTTGTTTATGGAATTGAAGACTTGACTCAACTTTGGGGTACTTCTGTCTTTTGGAAGTGAGGTAACAATATCATCATGTGATTTTTACAGAATATGTGTTTTGCGGACTCTTAGATTTGTGTAAAGCTCAACTCAATATGTTTGTCCCTAAACAGGGTTGACGTGTCCGCCGAATGCGCTAGTCCTAGCCAAAACTTCAATATTTTAATTCCACTGGCATCTTCATCAACTTCTTTAGGTTAGATACCGCCACGTAGCGAGCTAGCGCACAGTTT
Organism: Dione juno; assembly: GCA_037127375.1. Classification (NCBI taxonomy): domain Eukaryota; kingdom Metazoa; phylum Arthropoda; class Insecta; order Lepidoptera; family Nymphalidae; genus Dione; species Dione juno. The sequence continues at coordinate 829,875 of JAXRJS010000070.1, read as the reverse complement.
TTGCCCGTAGGTGACCCAGTGTATATAAGGCGGTAACCCTGCCCGATGTTACGAGACTTATTTCCCTTCCAGCGAGTTTCCTGAAGGAAAGCATACTGGACCCAACGTCTCATGAGTACATCTGCGAGTTCTCTGCATCGTCCGGTTAGAGAGCCAATATTCCATGTTGCAAAGCGGAGTTTCCGTCTGGGTACTGACGTCGCTAGCCGTGCCCGTACTTTACACCGTAGCCCTTGCCCACTTATTGCAGGTGTAGGGCGATGTGCCTGCGCGTCGTTTAGCGGCGACGCCCTAGCCATACCCAGCTTTTTGTCAAATCGGTCCATATGAGTGGCGAAGTGGTTTTTAGTGGAGCGATTGCCATCTGACCTCCAAACCCATTACTTGGAGAAACCAAGAAAGGAAAGGGAATAAGAGGCAGAAAGACTTGGAATATAGGGGAGGGACACCACTTACATGGATTGGATCGGGTTATGAAAGTGGTGGCTCGAGGTCCCGGGGTCGCGTACCCGTATGCCGAAAACCAAATATCGGACAGATAATTGGCTAGACACCCTCTGAGGCTGGCTAGACTGTATTTTATAGTTATTTGAGTAAAACTTAAGTCTACCTATAATTTATTAGGCCTCGAGTTCTGTCACATATCATGCAATGTTAATGAGCAGAAATTGTAAAAAAAAAACACAAAATGGCTAATGAAATATGCCACACAAAACTTTTATTTTGTTTAAGTTTAACACTTTATCTCTAGTGGGATAGCCAGAGAAGGCAGACCGCCAAACGCATCTAGATTTCTTTCTGAATTTTATTAGCTTCACATACGTTGATATTATTTTCATTTGCTGATCCATACATTTATTTGGATTAAATGCCTATATATGTGTAGAATAATCTATTAATTATATTAAATGATTTATTATTCGCATAACAGTCTAGATAAAGGCCGGCGATGAGCTCCGCCACTCAATGTCCAATGTCTCAAAAAATATGCAGCCGATTTTGAATGTCATATCTATACTTAGGTATATTTTATTATCTTTACACTACGCTATTAAGAAATATGGTTTAGCCTAAAATGCTGAGCATTGCAAGGTCAAAACTCATAACCTTTGAATAAAGCTTTTGACATCCAGTTCAATAGTCCACTAATATTGCCCGCGCATTTATCGAGTACTTCGTGCTATATTTAAGCTGTAAAGCTTTTGGCCGTCGTTGAATGACCTAATTTTAGCTTTTAAAATATAGGAAATTATTTTGATATTGTAGACCGGTGTAGCGTTGCAGCACGGAGTCTTATTTAAAATGCAACAGTTGCGGGTTTGATTCCCACTCAGGGGAAATAAGGATTTTTATTTCCTGGTTCTGGTAACAAGACAAAACGTGGCGTTTAGTACCGCCATTAATCAAACACTTGATTCAAGAATCGATATCACGAATTCCGGTAACTTTCGGCCGTATGGGGATTGAATTTACCAACTATCGCTATTTATATAAAAACAATATTAAATGTATGTTTCTTGTAATCTAGTTTTTATGTTCGTTACTCATTAAAGCACAAAACATCTAAAATTTATATAAGAATTGCTTACATTGTATAGAAATAAATATTTATTATTTTATAACATTGGGACTGTTCCTATATAGACAAAGTAACGTGCATAATGTAGTATAATATTTTAAAACGTAACACCTAGATTTTATGGAAATTTTCAATTAGTAAAAAAAAATGAATACGTCACCTTTCCATCGTCCAACGAACGCAATGACAGCTTAATCAATTTCATTGGTATTGGCAGATTCCAATTTCGCTAACGTAATTGAGCAATGAGCAATCATGAAAGTGTTTCTATTTTTTTAAATACTCTACGACTTTTCATTTTTTTTTCTTGTCGTCAATATTACTTATATGAAAATTTAAGTATAGAATTAATACAAAATAAATTTTGAAATAACAAAATTTTAATATGACAAGACTTATAGTATAGTGAAATTAGCTTTCTTTCCTTAAAAATAATTAGAATATGTGGAAATACTTCAAAACATACATATGTTAAAATATGTGATTTTTTCATATGTTATGAAGACAGAAGAATAAACGTATTCTTCTGTTTTCACTTTTAGTTTATGGACCTATGAAAAAAAGAATATCGTCGAAATAATTAATAATACCCGATTATTTAAAAAAGTACTGGTAGGTATATAATATCAACGATTCTGAATTACTCGTGCCAAGGCAGATCCTACATATTTCATTCAATCAATATTGAAAATATGAATTCAGTTATTTTAGGAACATTCACTATGTATGGAATATTTTTTATGTACGTTTCGCTTTTATTAATAAGCTACTTGGCTTTATATGTGGGTTAGACCTATTATAAAGTGCAGTTCATGGATTAAAATTTCAAGGATCTAAATATTAATGCATTTTCAATATTATATAGGAATTGAGGCCGTCGAACCGTACGTAAGACACGTAGTAGTACGTAGGTTCGATTCTCATACGAATAAAATGATTATTTTCATTTCCTCGGTCTGGTAAGAAGAAAAAGCGCAGCGTTGAAATCCGTTACTCAACATATAAAGTGTCTCAAGTGAGGAACGGAGTGTCTCAACACTAAGTATCCTCTGTCTACCCTGCTGAGGCAGAAAAAAAAGTTAAAATTTAAACGTACTACAAATGGGAAATAAACTTTTTTAAAAACAAACGCTAACTAGCTGCACTTAAAACTAAAATTTACTCCATTTAACGAATTCATAATTAATATTGAAACATAATCAGAAACTGTGGAATAATTACTTGTAGTAAGAGCTTTTACCTCAACTATTGAATATTTGAATGAGCTTACACTTTGAAATATCGCTTTTGAATATGTATAGGAAAATTCCTAGGTCATTTTGAAATATGAAATGTAGGTAGGTGGGTCGATCTCGAGAAGCAAGCTTAAAACATGTTCTTTTTTGTTTATAAATCGGAAATTCGTTGAGTACAACACTGTATCACAACTGTACGAGACAAACAGATAAGATATGTGACAATAAATAATACGAAAGAGTCCACGACAGAAACACAGCACCTATCTCATTGAAGCGTGATTAGCGACAAGGGGATATAATATCCCCAAACCTATTTACCGCTGCACTGGAAGACGTGTTTAATGGACGTGCTTATGGAATGGAACGAACTTGGTATAAACATCAATGGTGAACACCTCATACATCTTTGATTTGCCAATGACAGAGTCCCTGGAAGAAGAAGAGAAGCTAGGGGATCTTCATAGCGCCTCACAACGGGTTGGTAAAGGGTAAAGATGAACGTGGACAAGACAAAAATTACGTCGAACGTCTATCCACCATATCGGTCGTTGTTAGAGGCGTTATTCTGGAAAATGTTGACGAGTATATACCTGCACAAGTGATTCAAATGGGTAAGCCCAACTTTCAGAGAAAGGTCACTTGTAGACCGGCCGGCTGGGCAGCGTTCAGGAAACTTCAAAATATATTCTCGTCCAGTATACCTCAGTGCCTAAGTCGAAAGTTTTCGAGCAATGTGGAGCACCACATAACTAGCCTTTTCCTCAGGCTCAGCGTCGCTCAGCGAGCAACGGAGAAAGCTATGCTTAGTATTTGTCTATGTGACAGAATGAGAAACGATGAAATCCGTAGACGAACGAAAGTTTTTGAAATAGCTCTCAAGTCTGCAAGTTGACGTTGTAGTGGGCAGGCCATATCGTTGGTAGAACTGGCAATAGTTGGAAAAGTAAGGTCCTTGAATATCGACCGCATCACGGTAAAAGGAGCACCGTAAGAGGTCACCCTGCAACTAGATGGACTGACGACCTGAAGAAGACGGGAAGCCACTGGATTTAAAGGGCGAAGGACTACTATAGTCTATTATAGCCTTCCTAAAAGAATGAACTATTCATCATAAAAAATATTCAATTCGACCCAATACTTCCGGAGGTTAGCACGAACAAGCGAACTAATTATCCAGCATTATTAAAATTATTTAAAAAAATTACAGACATCTATGTATATTACTTATTATTACTCTATTTATTATTACTGTAATAATACATAATTATAATATACCAACATTATTATTTACAAACAAATATTTACATGCAGAGGGGTGTTCTGTTTGCATTATTTTAATTGTATTACATATCAAATGGAACTAGAAATAGCAGCGGCTGATGAAGCTATTATTTTAGCCCAATTTTACTTCAATTACTAAATGAAATTTTCATATTAATGTTATTTTAATAGATTTGCTTTTGTATTTCGATCACTCAGGTTCACGTTGTATCCCGCATATAGCAGGATAGAGATAGAAGATATATGTTCTCTGCTTTCCGCTCAAATTTGAGCTGACTTTGAATATTGACTGGCAGTACTTAACGCCGCGCTTTGTTTTACCAGTGTATGGAAATATTAAAAACAATTTCCCTCTACGACTTAATTAAGTAAGCCAAAATATAATATTTTGTTCTTGAATAAAATACAATTTTCAAAGGATTCAACTTGAAACTAAGCAACTTCTGTTGCAGCAGACAGTCTCTGTTGAAGACAAACGAGACTGTACATTGTGAACTAATGGCCTGTTAAGCTGAGTCGACTAGTTTTTACAATTACATAATAAAAGATAAGAATAATTTATGTATTTAACACTTTACTTAAATAGTTTCTATTCTTTTCGTGGAAATAAATTTGTATTATTATTGTAGATTCCCATTATAGATTTAAATATAGTCACAAGTGATTTTTTTATATTTACTTTCCGGTTTAATTGCTTGAATCCAAGATGCAATTTGAATATATATATATATATATATATATATATATATATATATCTATATATATATATAATATATATATATATATATATATATATATATATATATATATATATATATATATATATATATATATATGAAAAAAAGAGTTTATTCTGATGACGTTCTCTCATAGTAAGTAATATGCAAATATATGCATATGTCTGTTCCTGTCACTTTCTTATATATCCGAATAACGAATAAATGATTAATTTTTTCTATTAGGTATTACTATACCTAATATACAGTTAATAAAGAGAATAATATTACTGCTTTCATATATAATATATAATAATATATATATGATAACCTTCATTTCACCTTTCTTATTAACTAGTTTATCGTTTGTAAGAAATATGGTAAACTTGTTCACTTGAGTGTACTCGCAAGTTAACGCTTTTGAAATAATTTCTATGTATAAAAATATTGCTGACATTTTAACTAGAGCTATTGAAGATATATAGAGTGTTACAAACTTACGTACGTATGAAACAGACTATCTATAAACACGACAGTTGTGGGTTCGTTTCCGAATTGAGGAGATAATGTTTCAGTTTTACTTGTTCTAGGCCGACGAGGACATAGACAGACAGACAGTCACTCCGTGTGTAAATGTAAATGTAAATACTAAGTTGTTTTTGCATATAAAATAAAACTAGAACTTTTGATGTCTTCAAAAACTGTTACAAACTTAAACGGTGAACCTCTTCAAAGCTACACAAAGTTTCGCGGCTGAATAAACCTTATACTTTGCCGAGTCAAAGTTTATAAGATAACCGCATCTGATTGATATTACTTTTTTCACAATGTTGTTGTATGTATGTACACAAGTATGAATTTAAAATATACATTTTTTATTGAAATATTCTTACGTAGTGTCGTTGTGGTGCAAAAGAACAGTATCTGACAGTACGCGTGATGCCTGATGATGGTCTGATAAGTTGTGTAACGTTGAGTTTAGTTACTTATAGTGAATGCTCTATTCAGAAAATTTATAAAAAGTAACAAATAATATTTTCTAATGTATTTTTATGGTAGCTAAATGGCAAAAACGGAACCTGTGTCTGTCCATACCAGTTGCTTGCTGCTACGACGACTGACTGACCGACTGACTCGTACTTATTTTACTAGTTTGATCCAAATATTAAACAAATTCTACTACTTCCAGTAGGCCTAGTACGAAACACCATTTATCCTATATAGAAACTAAAATAATATTTTAACAAAAATATAAAATAGCAAAGATTTCAAAATTGACTAATAATACAATTAGTGAGATGGTTTCTTCTGTTTCAGTTTATTTTATTTTACTTTGTAGCAAAAAAATATTTTTATATTAAAGAAAACTTACCATTTTTTATATAAAACATCCTCTCTATATGTTTTTCTCAAGGTCTGTTATACAATTTTAAAATTAAAGTTGTTATATATTTCATTTTAATTACAATTGATGTTGTGAGTAGTTTCTGCGTGATGTCTAAATACAACACGCGATAGTGGTCAGTTCAAGTAACAAATTAAAGTATACATTTAAAATTTAAGGTTTTGACATTTAAATCCACAGCAAAATGTTTTTTTTTATCAAAATTTTATATAGTCCATTATAGAGCGAGCGAGAGCGTCTTGCCAAAAGCCATGAATTTGATGTAATTTTTTATATCTGCATATAATCTTAGTTTATATATATATGTAATTAATAGAAAATTTGATGCTGAAATGTTAAATTATTAAGAGTTAAAATTAAATATGATACAAGAGAAAGCAGTGAGAGTGAGGCCCATGTTGACCTTGGAGGACACAGTGTCTACAGTGCTGAGGAAAGGTCACATATATACCGTGAATCCGCTTCAGAGGACGAAATAAGCATACGAAAATCCATTATCGATGAAGTCAAACGAAACGAAAATTTAGTCGGGTTAATTTTCCACTCAGCAGAATATTCATATTTAGAGCTTTCTTCCCTCACCTCAAAAAAAGTTAGGCATAAATTTACACAGCCTGACACCCGTTACTTACCGTTAGGCACTTGTGGTATAATTTCTTATTTCTAGGTACAAAGAACCTTTTTACCAACAAATTATTTAATCTAAGAACTCCACCTATAGCAGCTGTTAACCCAACATGGCTATATATCTAATATAATAATAGAAAATCGTCCATGGGTATGCAGATTCACATATACAAGAACTCTACATTATATTTCAAGCTGCATTCAGACGATGCATCAAAGCGCTCTCATGTTAACATGTTAGCTTTGATCTCGCGAGTACTGTATTTTATAGCGTTGTAGCGGAAAATGTGGTATATGTAGAATTTACTATATATATATATATATATATATATATATATATATATATATATATATATATATATATATATATATATATATATATATATATATATATATATGCTCAGTTAATACAAAACGCGGCGTTGTGTTCCGCTAGCCTAATATACAATATCTCGAATTCAGATTATCGCAATTAGAAATATTTCAATTAAAATGTTTAAATTTAGTGTTTTCCTAGCCCTAGAAAAAGGCAATTAATGTAAATTATTTAGTACTCTGCCAAGTGGAGGTAGTAGAATTAATTTAATATCTGGATCAAAAAAGACTTAAGAAAGTTTTATTTATTACGTTTTATAAATTTTTTGCATACAGCAAATTAGGAAGATCGCACTAAGTCTTAACACCCAACGTTACCGTGAGAAGCACTATAAGTTACTAAACTCAACCATGCACGTTTCATCAGACCTTATCAGGTATCACGCGTACTGTCAGTTACTGTCCTATAATATTGAAGATATATAAAATATTTTAATATCAATATTATATTTTTACTTCATCCTTCCCTGCAATTTTATAGCCATAACAACAACGCTGTGAAAAAAGTTACATCAATCAGATGCGGTTATCTTATAAACTTTGACTCGGCAAAGTATAAGGTTTATTCAGCCGCGAAAATTTGTGTAGCTTTGAAGAGGTTCACCGTTTAAGTTTGTAACAGTCTTTGAAGACTTCAAAAGTTCTAGTTTTATTTTATAGGCAAGAGTAACTTAGTATTTACATTTACATTTACACACGGAGTGTCTGTCTGTTTGTGTCTCCGTTGTCCCAGAACGGGTAAATCGGAATCATTCTCTCCTCAATTGGGAATCGAACCTACAACTGTCGCGTTTATAGTTACTCTGCTTCATACGTACGTAAGTTTAAATGTCTATAGTTAAAACGTCAGCAATATTTTCATACATAGAAATTACATAGAAAGCGTTAACTTGCGAGTACACTCAAGTGAACGAGTTTACCATATTCATGTATTTAGTTCAAAGTGTGTATGCGGAATAACTTTCCAAACGATAAACTTTATGGTTGATACTCAGCCACACGCCAAGGTGGAGTTGAAGGTTAACCTAGCTATATTATATATTATTATATATTTTATATGAAAGCAGTAATATTATTCGGATATATAAGAAAGTGACAGGAACAGACATATGCATATATTTGCATATTACTTGCTATGAGAGAACTTCATCTCGACATATATATATATATATATATATATATATATATATATATATATATATATATATATATATATATATATATATATATATATATATATATATATATATATATATATATATATATATATATATTCAAATCATCTTGGATTCAAGCAATCAAACCGGAAAGTATATTTGATAAATTCACGTATGACTAAACTTAAATCTATAATTGGAATTTACAATAATAATACAAATTTATTTGCCCGAAAGGAATAGAAACTATTTAAGTAAAGTGTTAAATATATAAATTATTCTTATCTTTTATTATGTAATTGTAAAAACCAGTAGACTCAGCTTAACAGGCCATTAGTTCACAATGTACAGTCTCGTTTGTCTTCAACAGAGACTGTCTGCTGCAACAGAAGTTGCTTAGTTTCAAGTTGAATCCTTTGAAAATTCTGTTCTATTCAAGAATAAAATTTTATATTTTAGCTTACTTAATTAAGTCGTAGAGGGGATTTATATATATCTTCACAAAGATTCCATTTTAAAAATAGCTTAAAGTAGAGCCTATATAAATAAAGTTGTTAAGTAAATAAGTCTGATTTATTAAGCTTAACGGAGATGAAAGTGTAAATATTATCTGAGTTTTAAAATTAGATTAGAACATTTTTTATAGAGTAACAGGTTGAGTTGGATTTCAAATGAACTCTAATATCCTAAAGGGTATTGAAATTGAGTTTTTTAATAGCATTACGTATTTTTGCGTGGACCATTATAGCGGTCGAAAACACTAAATTTAAATTATTTTTAATAAGTAAATAAATTTTTAATAGTAATATATATATATATATATATATATATATATATATATATATATATATATATATATATATATATATATATATATATATATATATATATAGAGTAAATGTGCAAAAGAAAATCTTTTGCACATCTATAAACATAAAATATGTTTAAAGTGCCGTTTTAGGACAATAATCTGAATGTAAACGTGTTATGTTTGGGTTTGATTCCGCTAGGATTCGGATTAACTCGATTAGGAATATTTCGATTAAAAATATTTAAATTTCGTGTTTTCCTAGCCCTCGAAAGGCAATTAATATAATTTTTTTGCACTATGCCCAGTGCAGGTAGTGCAATTAATTTAATATCTTATTAAAAAAAGACATTTACACACACATTATGTAGTCTACCTACCATATACCACATTTTCCGCTACAACGTTATAAAATACAGTACTCGCGAGATAACATGTTAACATGAGAGCGCTTTGATGCATCGTCTGAATTCAGCTTTAAATGTAATATAGAGTTCTTGTATATATATATATATATATATATATATATATATATATATATATATATATATATATATATATATATATATATATATATATATATATATATATATATATATATATATATATATATATATATAAGAAGCATACCCATGAACGATTACATGATAATAAATTATACCACAAGTGCCTAGGAACCTAGCTTGTCTGTTCTGATCGCTTTCTTTGTAGAGACATTTCATATCCGGCTGTGAAATTTATGCCTTACTTTCTTCGAGGCCAGGAAAAAGATCTCTAAATATGAATATTCTGTTGAGTAAATTAACCTAATGCCTAATGGTTTAGTCACAGTGATCAGCTTCATTCTGGGAGCGGCCACAAGCTATGGTCTTTCGTTGTTCATGTCGTCCTCTGAAGCGGATTCACGGCTTATATGTGACCTTTCCTCAGTACTAGACACTGTGGTCCCAAAGGTCAACCGGGGGGATTTTAACATGAAATTTTCTATTAATAGCACATATATGTATATGTATACTCATAATATATGCAGCTATAAAAAATATATCAAATTCAATACTTTTAGCAAGACGCTCTCACTATTTGTTGGACTATTTGAAATTTTATTAAAAAATAACATTTTGGGGTAGATTTAAATCTCAGAACCATGGTGCAGAGTCAATCGTAGCACTGAGCCACAAGTGCCTTAAATTTTAAATTTATACTTCAATTTGTTTCTTGAACTGACCACTATCGCGTGTTGTATTTAGACATCACGCAGAAACTACTCACAACATCAATTGTAATTAAAATGAAATTTATTACTACTTTAATTTTAAAATTATATAACAGACCTTGAGAAAAACATATGGAGCGGATACAGTATTATATAAAACATGGCAAGTTTTCCTTAATATACAAACAGCTTTTGCTACAAAGTAAAATAATATAAATTGAAACAGAAGAAACCATCTCATTGATGATATAACATTCTTTTTTCATGGTGTGTATATTTGTAGAGTTATAAGGTAATTTCAAGATCTATATTATATTTAATATTTTTCTTAAAATATTATTTTAGTAATAAGATCTTTGATTTTTGCGTTATTTACACATATTAAATAAAACAATTTAACCGGCTTAATCGCGTATATTGATTTTTTTTTGGAAATCCGGCGTTCCGAACGCTTTGCAGTAGTCCGTGGTATTTTTAAATGGATTTTTTGTAAAAATATTTCATTATTAAAATTTCATACAAATATTTTAGTTCAACAGACGGCTCTGAAATGTTATTTAAATTCCGCCTTGCAATTTGTTTATGAGAGTTACCTAGAGGTATGTCACTTTATTCTACATTATTTGTGAAGTGTAAATTTAAAAAAATAGAGCGTCGTGGTGTAGTGGCCAGCATCTAGTCAGATGAAACATCCTCAGTGGAGGGGATTCATAATTTTCATATCTTCGCTCTGGTAACAAGACAAAGCGCAGCGTTGAGTTCCATCAATCAACACGTAATGAATTAGTAATAATTATGTTATTTGAAATGGATGATTAGAGCAGAGAACAACAAAAATGGACTAACAACATTAAATAAAAATAATGAAAACGGGTAGTTTCACAAATATGTCGTATTTAATGAAGAAATTTCTAAGGAATTTATTATCCTAAGATAATTTTCTAAAAGACCTAGTACTCTTGCCAAACATATATAAGAACTATCGCAAGAAAACTAGCTTTCGAATGAAGAAAACCATATCAAGATCGGACCATACGTTTGAGAGCTACAAACATCGACGTGAAAGCTATATAGTACCATTAAAGTACCGTGTTTAAAAAAGCAAGATTTGCCAAAGAAATAACAGTCGTTAAACGTTGTCAGATACAAAGTAGAAATGATTTCCTTAATAAAAGTTATATGTTATAGTCAAATATTATGTTACATGCGATAATCTCATCATATCAACATTATATACTCATATTACAGGTCTTTTGTCCCTGTCTTTTCCAACATCTATGTCTATATGTAGAGGTAACCACTTTGCTCTATTTACAGACCGGAATAGATATGAGATAAGATTCTTAGCATTCATTGGTGTCACTGTGCTGGTGCACGGGTTCATCGTGATGCATGGATAGGAGCTCGCAATAATGCTCAGGACTTGAAGCATAACTCTATGTTTAAGAGGACCCTTTGAAATGTGCATTATTGTTTGCCTCCAGTGCGCCGACCGAGTTTCTCTCAACACGAATTCCACTGAGAAAAAAGCCTCACTGTACGATATATGTATTTATAATTATAAAAAAATAAATTTAGTGTTACTATGAAGCCATCGTAGCGTAGTAGTTACGATCCCTACGAGGGGATAGAGTTTCATTTTATTTTCACCGCTATAGAAGACATTTATTCATTAAGCATATTCAGATAACACAGCTACTACGTTGGCAGTTCTTTTTCCTCTTCATGTCTTTTTGTATTAAAGTATCACATAACTTAACTTGAAACAGAATATCTTATAAAGCTTATCAAGACTTTCAGACATTGAAGAAGGGCACAGTTTGATTATATCTTGTGTTTCGTTAGACTTGTACAATAATTTATATAAAAAAAACATAAAACAATCCAGCGAGTATATGTAGGGAAATATATGTACTTTTTACAAATAAATTAAAAATATTAGATTACTTACATGTACTAAAAAAATATTTTTTTTATATTTGTATGTTTAACTGGAAGTAAAAGTTTCTTTTTTTTTATTTATTTTATTTGTATTTAATTTTGTTTTATCCCGCTTTATTCCGCATAGCACGTTGCTATAAAACACTAAGTTCTCCATATATTTGAATCCATTGCGTGTCGTGTGCCGAAACTCTACGACACACTGTATCAGTATCAGTTTTTTCTAATTATATATGTATATGACTAACATATAATATATAACTGGAAAATGTTTAACTTTACAGTTATATTCATAGATTTAAAAGTAAGTACACTTCCTTTATAACTTGCCACTTACGTCACACTTAGTTTCACGAGATTTTCTCCAGCCAGTTTTATAATTGTACTGACAAAAGTAGACACAGAGGAAACAAAAACAGATTTGGCAAGAAATAATATTATTATATATTTAGAATTTGTATGGTTGATCATTTTGTTGGCATTCATTGGTTCAATAAGTCATTTAGCGGCTAAAGCTTCGTTAGCAACGTATACTGTAATATTAATTATCCATAAAATCCATCACCTGGTCACATGAGACCTTCATATATTAATATAAACGCTATACAGTGGAAAATGTTCAATACTATAGTCGTATCACGGTGCTTTATATAAGGCGTTGAGTTCCGTCACCCAACACGCTATATATAATAAATTAAGGCGGAAATTGACTTGACAGTATATTTTCTCTGCCTATCCTGCTATAGGAAGGAGAATAAATAATCTGAAAGCTATTTTGATTGCTTAAGTGAAAGTTCTTTTAAAGGCTATATATTTTTTCAACAACGAGACGAAATTTAATTGTAGCTTTACTGAAATTTTATTGAACAATAGAAACTCAATTAGCCATCAATATATTTATATGTGGTCAGAAAGATAAAAGCACTATGGCGGCGCTGTAGGACAAACATCTGACGGTAAATGATGGTTGCGGGTTCGATTTCAACTCGGAGCAACGAATTACTATTAACTAAATACATATTTCATGTATACTTATGTTTATATAATATTTAATGCGCCGCCCAGCTTTATACCACTCCAACATCACGTTCCAACGTAGAATTAAATTTATTTCTCAAACACACTCGCAAACACACACACACACACACACGCACACACACACGCACACTCACGCACACACACGCACACACACGCACACACAAACAGAGTTGATTTACGCCACTTAATAAACACAAACTTGAAATTGGATGTAAAACAGAGAACGTAGTGTCATAGCACTATGCTATTTCTAAAGTTCTTACTAAATACTAGATAGAAAATATGCATTGCAATCAAAATAAGGTAAAATATATTTGGTATATGATTAGATAAATTTCTTTAGATTTTTCAACGTGGTCTCTGCTATACTCAAACATACATATAATGTATAACTATAATACAACCCAAGGCGCAATCTAGGTTCAAAGTAATATGCACTAACACAATAACTTACGACTACACGAGAATATTCTAGAATATCCAGACCATCTAGGTCTCGTACAGCTCATTTCAGCGTATTGAAAGCTTAATAAGCTTTGGAATTAGTTCCGTAAGTAATTACATGAGTGTTATTGGTATGAAATTTTCTCTTCTACAGTAAATATAAAAATTTAAGTGATTTAATACTCTGATTTTTAGGGTTTCGTACATCCAAAGTTTCCTTTGGAATCTCGATATAGATATTTTGAAAAAAGATCTTAAGTAACCTTGGTTTCCTTAAGATCTTTTTTCAAAATATCTAATTTTATAGTCAAATCAAATTTAAAAGTAAACGTGATGAAAAGAATATGTATGCCACGTATCATATATATATATATATATATATATATATATATATATATATATATATATATATATATATATATATATATATATATATATATATATATATAAATATTCCCGTACTAGTCACCTAGCTATGCGTTACCTATCAGTTATTAGTTAACAATATCTGCCAGTCGATACATAAAGCACAGTCGAAACTACTAAGCACAGAAAGCTGTAATTTAACATGTAAGTCCTTCGGGAGGCCTAAGGTAACATGATCCGTTAATTAATATTCATAAGATAATTGATGTCGTAGTGGCGGTATGGGACAGTAGCTGTTTCTAAACGTAGTGGGCGGGGGTTCTGACTTTACTATGACAAAATGTTGGTAAGAAGCTGTTCGTAATGACACTCAAAATTTTCTTTGTTCAAATAGCTTTTTGCGAGCACTTTTGAATCGTTGAATGAAGTTAAAGCTGCCACTGGTTAGGAAGGCAGTACTTCTGAGAAAATTTGGAAAAACTATACATTTGCTCTATTCAATATCAATATAAAAATATTATAATTTTTTAATATAAATCCAAATGACAAAATAAAACGCTATATACAAAAAATCTTTAAACTCAGAACTTTGATAAATTTTTTTGAAATTTCTATAGTCTTCCTCTTTATTAATTTTAAACATTTTTTTATATATATTTATTAAACTTAGCGCTTAAATGAAATAAAAGGTTTTTTCTCACGACGCGATGGCACAGTGTATAAGAGTTCGATTCCCACTCACGGAAATTAATTATTGTTATTTCCTCGTTTTGGTAATTTTAGTTTTGGTAATTAAGTTAAAGCGCAGAGTTGAGTTCCGCCAGTCATGATGCTGATATCTCGAAAATTGATTGGAAAGCAGGAAACGAAGTGTCTCTGACCACCATATTATATGCAGGATACAGCGTGAATCTAAAAAAATAGAATAATCTCATAGTTTTTAATGTATATGTCCTATTCATGGAGCATGGAGCTGGAGAACATGAGTAACGAACTCCAACAGACAACTAGACATCGCGTCGATAGTTATCTACCGCTTCGTTAAGTTCGTCCTTATAGACAAGAATAAGGAAAATAGTTAGACGAGAAGCTTTCTGAACACATCTTAAAAGTTATACTACTCATGTAAAAAAAAGAAGCTTATCTACAATAAGATGCTGCACCACCGCTCCAACATGTTATATTTTTAATTAAAATGATTAATTCAACTATAAGTTCAAACAGTTGTAACTAAAAAGCTCGTGAAAAGCGCTCGTTATTAAAACGTTTTCATATACGTGTTAAGCTGTAATTGCTGTCAAATGTATATCCTATTTCACTCATATAATCACCTTTATAGTTCTTATAATATTTTCTTATAAAATTATAATTTTTCTTTTAAAATATTTAGAAAACGTATTGAAATTTGAACGGCTGGCGTCGAACTTCTACCTTTTGGGAAATCCAAAAAGCGTGAGTTTTAAAATATATTTCTTAGCTTAGTGTAAAATAAATAGAAATCTTGTCTAAGCTTGTACGTAGTGAGATCCTGGTGATAAGTCACTTTCTGTATAGAAACAACATGTGTAGAGAACAGTCTTATTACTCTATGAGTAGGTCCTCTACTATAGCTAAAAAAGAAGAAATACAGGGATGTATAGCCAATAGGTTTTATATTTCCAGTACTTTTTGTGTTGCAATTATATCTGGAACCATAACTACACTTTATAATAGAATGGCAAGGTTAGTAAAATCGTTACATATTTATATATTAAGGTCCTTCCAGTAGTTAATGTTGACAGACAGACAGACAGGATGCTTTTATGATAAAGCTCTGATATAATAATTAGATCAACTGATTTATTTTAAAATAATTAATATATCATAGTTCCATGTCTTTATTGTTATTAAATATATAATATTATATTAATTATGACAAGATTCCATTTTAAAGTCATATTTATATTGTTAAAGCAAATAATCTTCATTTCTCCAACAACATATAAGTATCGTAAAAAAAGATAATTAAAAAAGGGTTCATTTAAAAATATCTCTTTTAACATATAAATCTAATTTTCATTTAAATTTCGTTGCTAAATATGTAAAATTGTTCTAAATTTTAGCACAAAATATTAAACTCACATCACACAGTATTATGACCTTTTTTAATATCACCTAACCTTTAAAGTTCAGTGGCTTGAAACTAATTCGACGAAATATAAGTTTAGTTTAGGTATATACATACTATGCTTGTTGTGTTTCACATTGCACTATAGCTTTTCACTTTACAGCTTATATTTATACAGAGAACTTAATCTAGACACTGTTCTCCACATTCCGCCCAAATTTGAAATATAGCGTGTTGAGAGGCATCACGCTAGAAAGCTTTACGATTATTCCGCAGGGAGCAGGTTACCCTAATTTTCTAGAAATCGCGTGTTTAAATTAGGAAAACAACGCTAAGGTTTGTCTAAATGGGCGAGATATAAAAATAATTTAAATATCAACCATTCCCCCGAGCCGAGTCGAACCCATGACCCTGCACAGACGTTGCTCTATCGCACTACGATGTCCACATGATATAAAGTTATAGCAAATATATAAGTATAGTGAATATGAAAAAAGTAATAAAAATATCGATAGTTATAATATATAATATGATAGTAATTACACCCCATTTTCTTCCATATCGCAGTATAAATATAAGATACGTTTATATTCACATTTCAAGAGAGCACTTTGTGTAACGATGCGATCCTCATATGATGTAAGATGAGGTCATTTGTCTTCTGTTCTTTCATTAAAAATATACTTGCACTGTGTCAGTGGAGACGCTTTTGGCTTTTTAGCATATAATACACTGGCTTTATGAGCTTCTTTTTTTAATATTTATTTATTTTAGTTTAGGAGCTTTTTGGAGTAATGCCTTAAAATACGACTGTTGATTCACATGCGATTTTGTATTTATATGTATAAGGTTCGCGGCCCGGAATCGTTATTTATATTTTGTATTTACAAAATATGATTAAGTTTGTATAGACTTTAAAACGAAAAATCTTGTTTTATTCCGTTCCCGTAACGATTTCTAATCCAAATTGAAATATCAGCCTACTACAATTGTCCGCCACTCACTTAGTGAGTAACTCAGTAACGAGTAATTATATATATATATATATATATATATATATATATATATATATATATATATATTTATATATATATATATGTCGGAACTCAACGCCACACTTTGCTTTGTTGCGAGAGCTAAGAAAATTGAAATAATTTGCTATCCCCTCATGGGAATCAAACCCACAAACCGTCGCGTTTACAGGCAGACGCTGTGTCTGTCCGACCGTCAGACACAGCGTCTGCCTGATTCGACGAAGAACACGACGGTCCTCAAAAATTATGATTTTAACAAACGGAAACACCGTCTGTCAAGATCATTTTATCAAAAGCACGGGGAGCTATCAAGTTGAACTTAATGTGAATTATCAAAGTCTATGATCCCTTGGAAAACAGAGAAAGCCAAACTTTTAACTCAATGTAATCAAAAGATATGAGCTTTTATGTATTAAATAAATTTAAATTATATCCAACACGGTGGAAATCCATAATTATTTTAGAGGACTAATTAACTTAATTACACTCCGCCTACTGAACGAAGTCACAATTAAAAAATATGAACGCGACAGTATTTTGTTTCATCTATATGTAGTTAGCAAATATCAAAAGCTAACATTAACATAAACTATTTAGTTTATTTTATTTTGATTTAGCTATTTAATACTTTAAAAGTCCACAAAGGTATCCTGTTTTCTAGATATTATCTAAAATATATACATACATACATACATACATATGTATATAGCAATATGTTGATAGTGAAACATGAACAGGCGTTATAAGCACGCAACGTGGAACACGCGAAGTAACTTATTTATAATCATGTATTAGCCTGTTATAATACGCCAAAGCCTACAGAGGTTTTAGTATTAATATGCATACACATACATACATACATACATACTCTCCTCTCTAAAGATGAATCTCTTAACTTCGCAATCCGTCGCAATTTTTTTATATTACTTTCAAGTTAACTAATAATTCAATTATGGTTAAAAATCGATTTAAATTATCGATTTTTAAAAACTCTAATTGGTAGACACGTACCAATTGTACTAGATTTTATCTGTGGCTTTACCTCTCTGGCCATATTATAAATAACTACGAGCTGATAAATCGGGTTTAAAATATTAAAAAAATATTTCTACCAGTAGTTATCTTAATATATAAATTTTTTGATACTAGGATTATATGACATATTAATCCAAAAATCTTAATTTATTATTTTCCCAATTTATTAGAAAAAGCTTGGAATTGAGTTTCATGGCTAAACATATATATTTAATCTTATATATAGTATTCTAAAAATGAAAAATATGGAAAATAGAATTATTATTTTACGCCAAAAATAGTAGAAACTAAAGTAGTGCCGTTAACTTTTACTTTCAACCTACATTTCTTTAATAAAATATCATTAATTAATAGAAGAGGAAGCGATATGACAGTTAGAAGGAGTGGTTCCATTAAAGCTAATATAGCCCCATAAGACGCGCCGCTAGTGTACTTTCAAGGGTATTTTTAAAATAAACCTAGCTACAGTGTGGCGTGTTATTTTTTTTATTTTTGTACATTTCTTTGTTTTTGATTAAATAAATACTAATACTAGTTAAATTAAAGAATTGCTTTAACATTTTTAAGTATATTTTTAAATCATATCTGAAATTCGAGTGGAGAGCAGAGAGCGGAGTGTTTCGACACTAGGTTATGTTTACTAAATATCTTGTATGCGGGATACAGCGTGAAGCTAAAAAAATGATATACGTCATTGGTGGTATTGCAAGAATTTTCTAACTAGGCCGACAATTATTTGGGTAAATTATAAAGATTTTGAATCCCATACAATAACGATACCTGGCAATTGTCACTAATTTGAATTTAAATTCTTGATTTTTTTCATATTATTATAAATGAAATTTACTACCTAGATGCGTATATTCTATTATTAGAAAATATCTTTTAGAATCCACACGTATCGAACACTTTACAATAGTAACCTGTTATAAGTAGACTGTGTACGTATTATTGAATACTATAATATACGTAATTAATCTGGATAAATTGTTGCATTGTACGTATGACCCATTGTATGTATGCCTATATAATACTCCTTATTTTTTTTAAATATAGTAATAAAGCTCAGTCCCATATATATTGTATGTGTTTTGTTATTTAGTAAATTCAATTATTAAAAGCTATATAAGGATTATTGTAATTTTAACTTTTTTAAGGACACTAGGACCAGTAAATTAGTAGACCGTAGGCGTAGACCTACGTAGACCTACCTATCAAAAGATATAAATTTGAAGCCGCTTTTAGATATAAAATATTAAATAACATGAAAATAGTTAAGGTTGTATATCTTCATACTGCCTTTATCGTCGAATTTAGAAACTACGAAAAATAGAGGTAAGAGCAATATTGTAAGTAAAAAATTACCCGACTGAGAATCGAACCCAAGACCACACCACACCACCACAGTAAACGCCACAGTGGTGTCAAAAATATCATTTCTTAGCGTTATTTCCTACAAATTATATGAAAATGGAGGAAACTTTTAAAATCATTACATTGTATTTATTTTTAAAGCCCAAGAGAGGACATTTTATAATCCTTAAGCTTATTTAAAGTGAAAAATGTTCTACTTGTTGATACACGTGCGCAACAGTTGACGTTCTTTGTTCGGCAACGGCCTATTACAAATAGAACCTTATTAGAAAATTAAAAAAAAAATTCAAAAATACTCCCAAACAATTATTATAGGTAATAATTATTTAAAAAACTTACCAATAGATGAGGATCGAATTAATTAAGTCTCTATATAAACATACAACGCTATGACGCGTCTTATCTCCACGGCTGTCGGAGCCACACTGAAATTTTGTACCTTTACCTGTTACAGGAAGAACTGGGCGGGGGTAGTTTATAATGGCGGTGCCACACATGATGCTGAAACTAAAAGAGATAGATATATCCATTCTTATGTGTAAAAAAGCGAGACAAACGATAGAATAACAAAGAGAATTTCTGTTTGCAGGATTTTCACTTCTCGTATAGATGGTGTGGAGATCCTTTTATTTAGTGACGCCACAGTTTTTATATTCGATTGCTGATGTTATTTATTATGGTCATAGTATTTAATTATATTTACGTTTTTTTATATTAAACATTACTTTAATTTGATTTCAAGGACAGAATTTTTTTTTTAAATAAAATAAATGCATTGGTTCATTAAAAGTCAATTTGATATGAGATTAAGGCACCATATCGTAGAATAAAGTTTGATATTAAGTAATTTTTACAACATTATATTTATTTATAGCATTGATATTATTGATGGAATATCAAGATATTTTAAGAAATAATATTAAAAAAAGCTTTCCAAAATAGTTTATATGCTATTTCAATGAATTGTTGATGTAGATTATACCACTTTATATTTTATAGCTCATATAGAGCTGTATAATACATAATATAACAATTAGCACTTCTTTATTTTATTATCTTTGATAAAACCATATTTCACGTCACACTTCCCCACGGCTTTCTCTATCCCTGTCACACATACACATATTGAAGTTATTATACAATAAGAGTGAAAGAGACAAACATATTTCAAAAAGCTATGAATGAAAATGTGGTTTTATTTCTTTGTTTTCTTTACAGCTTGAAAAGTACACTGTACACAGAATAACTTGGAAATGGTATCAATCTTAAACTTAACCATAATCTAGAACAACGACTCACACCTTGTATCGCATGCTACGTAAAGAGGACCTAATGTCAAAACGCTACAATATCTGCAATAATTCAAGCAATCCTTAGGTTTTGGAACTCAACGCCGCGTTTTTTCTTACTAAAAGGAGAAAATGATAATAATTTGAATTATTGGCAGTTGTATTTTTTAATAAGATAATTAATAAGAAATATTTAATAAGAACATATAATTAATAAGAATTTTAAATTCAAAACAGTGAGTTGAAGGAATTATTGTTATGAACTCATTGCACCACCAGGTTTAAGGGTGTACATATCTGAAAATCAAATATTGCATATAGAATTAGCTTAATTAGACCTTTTGTCATAATTTTAAGTTTCTAATATGTATATATGTCTTTTTGGTAGCTTTTTATGGTATTACACGTTTTATTTATTTAAAAAGAAGAAGAGAAACAGCAAGTAAAGCTTTTCATTTCATTTCTAAACGTGCCGTGTGTTTGTACCGAACTGTAGTACGGCGTTACTATACCACTACAATATTATATATTTGATTATATTCCAAACTAATTTGTGTTCGGACTAAGATCGAAACGGATGCAGATAGCAGTGTATGAAAATCATTTAATTTTTTTTTCTATTAAATAATAATCACAAAATGTTTAAGCTTAAGCTTTTTTTATTTCATCAAACAAAATGTTACATTACATAAAGCTTTAAAAAAGTTTTTTTTAAATTGTATGTAATATAGAAGTACATACAGCTTTCACTGTGCAAATAAGTTCAGACACATCTACTTGTAACCTTTTTTGTTCTATGAACATGCACCCATAAATCGTACGACAGCGCAATAACAGCCTACTCGGAAATAACTCACACTGTTTTTGCAATAAAATTATGTAAATAAGGTATATTATGACGTCATCATCGTCATGGTACAATCCTGTCTACAGTATCCAGATAATTTCAAGTTGCATGTTAATTGGCGGAACCTAACGCCGCGGTTTGTATTGTCAGAGCTGAAAAGGACTTCCTTATAGATAGTCGCTACCCCGAAAATGAATATACCCTCATCGTTTCTCATCTACCTATATATCTTTGCTACCTAAACACACTATGCCAGGCAATGAGAAACGTCAAAGTATGGATTTGTTTTATCAATTATCATAAAGAATTCATTTCCAGACGTGACCTTATAAAAAATCTAACAACCAAATTACAATAATGATAAGCGTGACTAAAATGTTGCATACAAAAGTGTTCATTAATAAATATTTAATGTACAGAAACATTATACATGTAGATAGAATAGGAATTCGATGAAATATTCATAAATGATTTAATTCTAGTTCTAAGTAATGTAGATTAAATTGAGAAAATAAATAAAAAAAAATTATATTGAGCTGGTAAAAGCTGAAGTTAGTCCATATATAGAGGAAGGCTATAAGTTTTTTTAATCCTTAATTATATACTAGCGACCCGTTCGCGGCTTCGCTCAAGCCTTTTATACCAACATAACAATGCAATTCTTCGATTTTCTCGCCGTCTTTTTCGAATGACTCTTATCTATTATTAAAATTAATGTACCCGTATATTTCCGTACCTCAAAAGAAAAAAAAGAAACCCTTATAGGATCACTCTGTTATCCGTCTGTCTGTATGTCTGTCTGTCTGTCAAGACCATTTTCTCCAAATTACTTGGAAGAATCAACCTGTTGAGGCACAGTAAATATCAAGCTTCTAAGTCAACGCAATCAAAAGATAAGAACGTTTATGCCTAATTTATTTGCATTTTGTATGAAAATCGTCGCGTGATGAAAACCTACAGGGTAGAGCTTATAAACAAAGGAAAAAGACGAAAAAAATTAAATTTATAGATATATCCCAGAATAAGGCCATTGTCAATCTATATTTGTAGTTAATTTCATATAAAATGAGTGGATGCGACTGCAAATTTAAGTTTGTCAATTTCTATAGGTAGTGTTTTCCTCATCGGAATACTTATAATTTTGAAATAGGTACGGAACCCTCGGTGCGCGAGTACTACTTGCACTTGACCGATATTTCTTTTCTAAATACACCCTTCTTTGGCGTTCTTTATTCTAGTCCTGACAAATTTACTACTAATATATTTTATTTTTAACATTGTTAATTTTTTTTTAAATATTAATATTATTATTAAGAATTTATTTGACAAAATCTATTATATAATTTAGCTTCACTTGCTAGTAATTGATGTAATTAAAATATGTCCAAGTTTTTTTTTCGGAAACCTCGTTGAACTCCAGGAACTATTCTATATATTGATTTAAGTTTTAAGCTATTATAGCGTCAAAACTTAGTCATTCTTTAATATTTTTCAAGACAAACATACCGACAAAAAAGCAACTTTTTTTGGTTTATTTTTACAATAATGATAGCTTCATTATATGTACCGACCGACCCATTAATACATTTTTAAATCTTTCATTAATATATAATTGCCTTTTTTATAGTTTATTACGTGTGCAAAAAAATTATTTGTATGAATAACGACATCTGTTCACAGATATAATAAAATATTTGTATACATTTTTAAAGACAATATTGATTTTCGAAAATGATTTTAAGTTACCTATCAATAGATGGCATTCTATCAAAAACTACTAAATTACATTCTGATCGCTTAATGTAACTACAAATCAAATGATTTGTCACTATTATGGTGACATCTAGAGCTAGACTTTGGAAATAATTTTCAAATGGTTTTATATATTAAATTTTAAATTAAACCAATCTTTACCATTTGCTATGGTTACTAAG
This sequence comes from Dione juno, assembly GCA_037127375.1. Classification (NCBI taxonomy): domain Eukaryota; kingdom Metazoa; phylum Arthropoda; class Insecta; order Lepidoptera; family Nymphalidae; genus Dione; species Dione juno. The sequence continues at coordinate 806,067 of JAXRJS010000070.1, read as the reverse complement.
TGATAATGGAAAAAAAACAACCTTTAGTTGCAAGTAAGCGAGGTAATTTAACCATCTGTGTTCGTATTTTACGTTCGGTGTTTGCATTGCACATCAGAATAAAAAAATAATATATATATATATATATATATATATATATATATATATATATATATATATATATATATATATATATATATATATATATATATATATATATATATATATATATATATATATAATTAAATATATTAAAATTATTGTTTAAGGCTAAGTACTGTTAGCATGCCAAATCTCAATCAATTATTTTCAGTAATTTAAATAATTTTATTACTTTTTCATTTATTTTCCGGGAACAGCATGGAATACCGGGATAAAAATTAAAATTTATGAGGGTCGGGACTGTAAGCTACTACTATACAAAAATTCATTTATTTCTGTCCAGTAGTTTTTGCGTGATTGTAGGTCAAATATAAAGACAGAGAGACAGAAAGACAGACAGACAGACAGACAAAAATTCTGCTGAGTGGATTTTTAGCTTCTATTATCGATATATTAACCAACCCAATCAATCTTTTTTTTAAATATTTAATGTACAGAATTGACTTTTCTATCCTTTTATTATATATATATATATATATATATATATATATATATATATATATATATATATATATATATATATATATATATATATATATATATATATATATATATATATATATATATATATATATATATATATATATATATATTTATATATATATTAAGATTAGCCACACCAAGCCGTAATATTTCGATTTATTTTATTAGTTTTACCAGATTATCATTATGAGGTATAGCATTGTCAACAATGACCGTACGTCTTTAAGCTCTAGGTGCACACAACAACATATGTAGCTATCAATAATAATAGACCCCGACCGTAACAATAGAAACCTATTGTATCTATTCACAAAGCTATATCGAAGAGCAAGTTGCTGGCGTGTTGTCATGACTACCAGATATCGTCTATGTCAGTACTCATTATTAGTAAAATAACAGCAATCAACGGAGTCCCTCTGGACGATGAGATCGACAGATGTTGACAATGACATCTTTCATAATGGGTATGTATTTGATAGTTAATCTTCTTCATCGTTCAGATTCTTCTTCATCTTTATAACTGGGTCCTTAATTGCGTCAAAATGCTTTGGTTTTTCCAAAATTATGACCACGTCCAGAACTATTAAGGTTCCACGTTATTCACTATTCAACCCCTTGTTCTTCCACATAAATACTATAGATCTACGCTAGTTCTTGCCCAAGGAAACACACCCTTGTGCATATCTTTATATATTTTGAAAAAACACTCTCTGACTACCCCGCTAGGGATAAAGCGTGAAGATATCTATGTATGTATGTATGTATGTATGTATGTAAAAAAACACTTTAAGATTATAAACCTCGTGGTTATGGAGATTCCTGACATTCAAAAATCTACAGTACAAACTGTACACAGATGCGGTATACAGTCTCATTAAAATAAGCGGTTGTGCATTCGGTATTTCGTCAACAATTCGCGTATTGACAACATCAATATTGTTATTAGATTTATCACACTTTCATGACACGTATATCTCTTTTATCATTCCTTTATCACTCATCTCTGATTTTTTTTCCACCCACGGAGACATGGGTAATAATATATTTGGTATTTGTTTTATATTCCTACAACAATTTATGCACACTTTATATTCTGAGCTTTCTTAATTCTTTTCTAAAACGTTTTTTTTTTAGTTACAATCTAATTTTGCCTTAGACTCTTATAATTCATATACATATGTATATAATAGTCTAGTAAATCTGCTCTTGCAGAGTGACTGGCATACAATGCATAGCCGGAACTATTGGGCGTAAAAAACTGGAATTTGGTATGAAGTTTCCTTGGGGAATTTACGATGAGAATACAATGGACTTCTCGAGATATCTATGGGGACGAAGTAAAACGGTATTTAGAGTTCTATAGCCCGCGCAAACCAAGTTGCGGTTACAAATATGATATAAATTAAGATAAGTAAATAACAATTAAAATATATTTAAGCACCGATAATAAGCTTGCTTTATAGTAATATCATATGTTATGCTATCATAAGAGATAAGTTACCGAAATAAGTCCAGAGCTAACTCTTCACAATATATCTCAATTATTTTAATCAAGTCTGCATTGCATTTTAAGCAAATTTAAATATTTAATTATACAGTGTGAAATTTAAAATTTATTGCGCAGTAAAAATTTAAGAGCTTCATAATAAAAGAGCTTAAATTAAAATTTAAAATGTTCTCATTCTCGCGTAAAGTACTGCTGGAATAAAACTATCTATCCCGAGAGTGCATAGTTAGTTGCATAATATGTATGCGTAAATTGATTTTGCCTACGATGGGTTCAGTACAGGTGATTCTATCTATCTATATTTTATAAGGACTTATCTTTAAACCGTCGTCATGGTACTGGAAGTCATGTATGACAGTAAGACGATCATTGGCGTACCTAAAAGATGAAATATTTATTAAATTTTATAAACATTATTCCGGAAAGCGGAGAACGGAGTGTTTTAACACTAGCCCCACTCAGCTTACTCTGCTATATATGCACATACATACATACATTTTCGATCACTTGATTTAATCAAAATATCCCCGGAGTGTGATTCGAAGCTACGACCGTCGACTATAAAATAAATAATTTCAATCTAGGACTTGATAGTGAAAATTTATAATAAACGATATAATTATTGTTAATTACAGAATGTGAAACAGAATACTTTGGATGCTTTAATCACCGTAAATTATCTGAGGGTAACTAATTACATCCAGACCCGTTATTCACGCTCACACATTATTTTGACCTTTAAAATGTAAGGTAATGCTTAATACCCTAGAAGCTAAGCTGAGCTGGAGGATTTAATTGGTTGAACGGGCTTATCTCAGGAACTAATTAATCAAATTGTTCTCTTATGACTATAGACTATAGTCTAGCCGCTACAGTCTCACTATAATCACTGTACATAGAGAGTAGTGATTTATCACTATGTTGTGTATCCTATATGTGGCGTTGAGTAGAGTTCGCCCTCTGTGGGCATGATTTGCCCTCTGTGGGCTATTAAAGAAGAAGAAATGTTATCTATTGGTGCAAGTAAAACATACATATATATGTGACTAGTAAAGATGTTGCTATTAAAAATAATCAGGCGTCCCACTTGAGCGAGGCGTTAAATAGACAAACGAATATATAAATAAAATGTTACGAGAAATCGTTGTCATAATTAAAATAGAAAAAAATATACAATTTTTTTTAACTAAATTAAATATATAAAGTCAAAGGAGTTTGTTCAGATATTTTATATATGTATATTCTATATACACGATATGACCAAGATAAGGAGGTCAGATGGCAATCGCTCCACAAAAAACCACTTCGCCACTCATATGGACCGATTGGTCTTAGTCGGAAGGCAGACCCTGGCAAAAAGCCGGGACTAATGCCAGGAAGAAGAAGACACGATATGACCAAGCGTCCATGACGATAAATAAACGTCGACGGTTCAATGATATAGTCTACTTTAGTTGGTAATTTCATGAAATGCGACCAGTTCACGAAATGAAGAAAATTATGACGTGGTCATACACACACACACACACACACATATATATATATATATATATATATATATATATATATATATATATATATATATATATATATATATATATATATATATATATATATATATATATATATATATATATATATATATATATATATATATGTATGTGTATTTCAATTTGAATAACACTCTTTTAATAAGAAGAAAATGAAAAGTTACAAATTTATATAATTTTAAATTTATATAACATATAGTAAAAGCCTCAGGTTTTGGGATGGAGTTTTTAAATTTAATATATGTAATAACTTTAGTTACGCTTTAATACGCTGTGATAATGGGACGAGCTTTGGTTTTTATTAAGGATAGCTAATAGTTTTCATCTGAAAATTTTACCTAGGCTTATAGCTAAGACCCTTTCTCAGTTGTGTGAATTGAAGCAATAAAAATTAAATTAATATCGGTTTATCAGTACTATATAGCTGCTAAATAAAGATAAAACTTCCTTCTTTTCTATCTTTTTTTTAAGCTTCACGCTGTCTCCCGCACATGGCAGGGTAGGCAGAGAGAACCGTAGGAGCTGTAGGAACCTAGTGTTAAAACACTCCGTTGCGCGCTTTCCACCTTTCGAGGCATTGCGTGTTGAGTGGCGGAACTCAGCGCCACACTTTGCCGTGTTGCCAAAGCGTAGAAAATGAAAAGAACTCATTCTCCCCGAGTGGGAATCGAACCCACAAACCGTCGCGTTTAAAGACAGACGCTGTGCCTCTGCGCTACGACGGTCCACTTATCTTATCTTTATTTTTAATGAATCAGCTATAAATATAAGTAAATGAAAGTTTAAAATTTAAAACATTTCACATTTACATACTTACAGTGTCTTCACTAACTTTATACGAGTAGGAACACAGTAACCATTTACAAACAACTCGCTACTGAAGTGATGACAACTAGGACAAACTCGTAGAAGTAATTTTACCACATTTAAAGGAAACTTTCATATTTAACTAGCTTAAATCAAACTAACAATATTATTAATTAAAAATGAAAGTATATAAATATCTCCGTCTCTGTCTCCTTGTATGGAGAGCTTATGTATTTAATATTACAATAATAATATTTTTCCTTAAAACGGCTAGATGATAAGTTGTTTACTTAGTAGGCTAATATTGATGACAATTGACAATCGATTTTTTTTGGTCTACTAGTATACTGGTAGACCAGATAAAAGACGTCTTTAGCTATATATATATATATATATATATATATATATATATATATATATATATATATATATATATATATATATATATATATATATATATATATATATATATATATATATATATATATATATATATATATATATATATATATATATATATATATATAATCAGTCGAGGAGCTACAAATAAATAATACACGTAATTACCAAGTCAAGTCGTAACAAACTTTCTTCAGAATTCATTATAAGTTTAAAATATACAAAAGTTTTCGTTTGTCGTACTTAGATATTATATATCTTTTTATTTTATACAAAGCCGAGTGTATTTTTATTATTCTTTTTTTATGTGGTGGTACCAGAAAGTGGAACTGACAATAAGCTACCTTCAGACGCATTTTCTGACGTCTCATTGTTCTACGAAGGCCAATTTTACTATTTATTTATTTAATGTCAAGTAAACTGAAAGGAGCAATCGCAACTTTCATAAGTGAACGTCTACAGTGTTTCAGCAAGAGTAAGCAAAAGCTACCTAAGCTTCATGTGCAATGGTGGAAGTCAACGCCGGCCACACGTCATTTAATTTTATACATTGTTTATAACATGGACATGTGATTACATTTCCATGTTATAAATGTGCAAATGTGCATGCATGTGTAAATGTGCATGTGCATGTTCAACATTCGATTTGATTAAATGCGTTGAACATGCAGTAGTATGAAAACGTCACAGTTCATACCCAACTAAATTGATATTTGTGGCTGTGACGCCTGTTTTTGATTGTAATATTAATTATAATTGTCTTGCGAGTACATGCTGTGATGTTATACGGTATATGGATAATAGAGGACAAAATAAAGAGAGATGAGTGTTTTATGGAGGATAGTCAGTTGAACTGTCCGAAGCGTTATGAATGAAATTAACTAAGATAACCAGATTATATCTGGTAATAGCGAGGATGTGACAATAAATTAATTAATAAATAGGTTCTAGGTAGTAAAAAGCATGAGGACACCCCGGAGAGCGTTATGAAGAAGTTTATGATGTGAACGACTGAATGAGGTACTCGTATGTACGGACCGTAGCGTTTGGCGCTCCATACTGTCTGACTACTTAGATAAGGATAAAGTGTGACTCTTAAGATCGTCGTGGTGAAATAGGACTGTGAGCGGGATGGTTGTGGGTTCGACTCACTCACTCGTGGTGCCGATTACATATTTTTTTTTAATTTCTCCTTTTTTTAATTTTAATTATTTAGCATTAGTGAAACTCTCACATCACTCTCTATAATAAAATAAACACTAAAATTGAGTGTTTGTAATTACTAGACAGAATTATATTCGAATTTTTTTATAAGCCAAATACGTAAATAAAGTATAAATGATTTTAAAAACTAGAACACCAGATGTAAAACAAATCAGTCCAGTTAAACTAAGAAAAATAGAGAAACTCCTCAACAAAAGTAGTTCAGCGTCATGAACATTTTCCCATGACATATAAAAATCCAAGGTCAGAAACTGTTGACTGGGAATTCCAAGAGACGACCTAAACTATAAAAATAAAGAATAATGTGTAGATATTTAACGGGTGTCTGGTATAGAAATCTAGTGGGCTAGATAAGGTCATATGTAGATCATGAATTGTATGACCGTAAGGTAATATCTATGAGAACGAAGTTACGGGCACATCCCAGTATCTAAATAATATATGTATAAGTTTAGTGTGATATACATACAGTGTATGCGATTAGACAGGGAACCTAGTGTTAAGACACTCCGTTCCCCATCTTCATCCAATTTTCGAGACAATACCTGTCGAGTGGTAGAACTCAACGCGAAAATTAAGTAATTAATTCTCCCCGACTGAGAATCGAACCCACAACCGTCGCATTAGGAGATGTTTTTAATTTTCTCATAAACTTGCATTTAGTCTATATAGCCAGCCAACATCAAACATAGAACTTGAGTGCAATTCAGCAAATTGAAACTTATAACTTGTGAATACGTACATGTTATAACTGCGGCACAAGTTACTCTATTTATATACAACTTAATGAAAATTTAAGTTTTGATTTGAATTTCAATGCGACTCAATTTAATTGAAAAAATTAAATATGATGGCCACAGCGCGGCGGCTTCGCGGCCAACTTCACTTGAAAGTGGTATTTCGAATAATTAAAGATTTAGAATTACGTCCTTTAATTTTAGAAATGTATAGTAAAAAAATAAAAATATTTTTGTGCTAAAAAAGTTTGGAATTAGTTTTTTTAGATACTTTTTAAGATACAAATTTGTCAATCGGGAATCGTATCTCATAGTATGAGATGTACCATCGGTAGGATTAAGACACTACATCCTAACCTAGGATTAAGACACTCCGTTACCAACTTCCCGCCCAATTTTGAGACACTGCATGTTGAGTAGCGGGACTCAACGCCGCTCAAGATAACAATCTTGATACCAGAGCGAGGAAATGAAAATGATTCACTCCCTCAAATGGGAATCGAACCCACGACCGTCGTGTTTATGTTCAGGCGTATATACCGCTGAGACGGCCTCAAACCATGCAACAATGGTATGTTTCAATTTATTAAAAAAAAAAAAAAACAACTAAAAGCCGGCTGTCAGCGCTCACACGCTATGGAAAATAATTATTTCAGAGGTTTTCAATTTATTTTAATTAGAACTTCTGAGAATGGATATTTATATTTACCATCGGCTTTATATCTAGATTGTTTTTTTTATAATCGTTTCTTTGTTATATAACAAGTACCTATATAAGGTAAAGTAGAATTAATTATATAATTTAAAACAAATATATTTAATCTCAAAGTAAAATGATTTTATTCTGTTTATATTTCATTTTGTAATAATAACTAACCAAGTACTTTTACTTTTATTGTTCATTATGTTATTACATACATATATGTATGTTAGTATGTTGAATTAAAATAGAAGTAATTTATATTGAACGCTTAGAATGCAAATATTAACATATTATTGATAATTTCTTGCATAAAATTACACAAAACAATAAATATAGGGTGTTAAATAATACACAAAACACAATTATTAGAGAAACTGATCAAATTTATTGGCATTAAACATTTCTAGCCACAGTTTGGCCATAGCTATGAGTACTCCACATACGTATTATATCTGCCTCTCTCATATAACAGTACGTGTGCGAGAGAATGAGAAAGAAGTCAATAAAATTAAACTTAGAACTACAGATTAAAATTCAATTTACAGTTCTGTATGAGTTGAAGGGAATTTCTTTAAAACTGCATGGTACAAGTTATAGAAGGCGTAGACTGATACACTCAAGATGACGACTAGGGAACCCCCGAAGACGAAGCTGAGGAAGTTGCCATCGATCATGGTGGTTCCTTGAAGACTCCTCGCGTGACCTTGGAACAGGTCCTTGGTACCTGATCCAGCTGCTTTCCTCTCCTCCATCATACGTTTCATTGAGGAGAGTCTTTCTTTTAACTCATCTATTGACTCCAACACGTCCTCTGATTCTGTAAATCAATAAAGTGTAAATATTGGCAGAGAAATAACATTTATATTTTGAATAAAATACAAATAATATGGTTTATAAATGTTTTAAATTAAGTTTTAAATTTAAATAGTATTTTTTTATTATTGGCAAAATGGCAAAATTATCACTTGCACTTATAAGATACTAAATACAGATTAGGCTACTAAAGGGAATAAATGACGGCCAAAAATAAAAAAAAACTAATTTTTATCACAAACGTTAGCGCACAATTTTTTTACCCCAAAACATAAAATAATGACATAGACTCACAATAACCTATATATTCTAACACACACAAGCTATAATTATTTAAAAACACATAAGAACAATAAAAATACCTTGAGCGTGTCTTTCAGGACTCATTTTTAACAATATTTACACTTTGTTTTCAATTCGGTCGCTGTTTTTCACTAATGGCCGCCACGCATGCGCACAACTATTCTATATCGGGGTCTATTGATCGGGCCCCGGGACACAGTCTAGATGCTCCCTCTACTTAGGAATTATTTTTGTATTATTAAGCTTAAAATATGTTTAGGTAGCTCAATTTAAATATGTCAAATTGTATATAATAATAATAAATACATAGTTTATATGTCAATTGTAATATACGCGGCGTTGAGTTCCGCCACTAAGCACATAGCTCGAAAATGAGATGCCAAGTGGAGACATGAGTGTCTTGACATCAGGTCCTCTCTGCTTTCCTTGTTATGTGCTGGGAAATTGTGAATTTGTAGAGAAAAATCTCATATTTTTATTTTTATATTCTCCAATGGAATATGGAGAAAACGATCGTATGGACAATATTCTTGTACAAGCTCAATTAAAATGGATTCTAGCTTGCCATATTGCTTTAAGTAAAAAGGAAATGAAGAATGTAGTGACTTATTCTTATTATTATTACTTTATTTGTATACCACATTACAAAATTTTACACAGATATAAGTTACACAATTAACGAAAAAATAAATAGAACGAACAAAAAACGATGGCTGAGTACTCATCTCTTCCAAATAACCTTCAAGGCGAGAAGAATCAATAAAAAATTGTTATTATTAGCCAATTTAAACTTTTTGATCACAAAGAAATATTATTGTATATTATACTTTAGCTCAGTTTTCGAACGAAAAGATATATTAGAAGTATAAGTTATATTTAAAAAAAAAACTATTAATAGCACAAATTAAAGTGTGCGTTTGATTCAACACTCTATCCTCAAGAGATAATATTTTAAACTTAACAAATATTTTGATCTTGAATAGTCTATTTATACAGAAAAGCTATAGGCTGTATTATATCACGTTAATCGATGGAACCCACTGTACTGCGTGTCATATACAATTCGTAATTGTATTGCTTTAACAATACAAGTGATGGCGCTGGTAAGGTAGTGTAAGCATATCTTGAAAAAAGTACTTTAAGTTAATCATTTGAAAAATGAACATCTTGCTGGTGGGGATCAACCAGAAATAACCCCATCACCACGCTCGTACGATTTTATGTCCCTTAAGAGAGTAATACAAACAAACATTGAATATTGAATGTTCTATTTATTGACCTTTAGTATTCATGTTGAATTCCCGAATCTTCTATAGAGCTCTCGTAAATTTGAAGTTTTACTGAGAATTTTCGACTAAATCAATTTATAGTAGAATAGCTAGAAAAATTGTATTTTAGATATTTTTAAGGATCTACATTTTACATGTTCTATATTGTATATTACTTAAATTAATACCATGCCTTTTATAATTTTGTTATTTTCTATTGTTTTATTCTATATTAAATTTAAATATACAAGCATTATAACATGCTGCGGAACAGCGTCTGACTGCAAATGTAACGGCTGTGGGTTTGATTCCCACTCAGATAGAATTAATAATTTTTATATTTTATTGATTTTTAAAAAGTTAATTCACACTAAGGATAGAAAAAATACTTAAAGAAAATATATAAAAATTTAAGCGGAAATTTGTAAAAACTCCTTACAGAGACAACGTAATAAGTTGTATAAAGCATATAAGAATTTCGATACAACGTGAAGAAGAACGCATGGCTTAGTGGTCAGAGCGCTTTCCATGAGGCGCAGGTTCAAATCCCGCTGTGTTAAAATTTGTATATGTTTTCTTTAAGTTATTTTCATTTTCTTTGCTCTGGTTTGCCCCGGACGTAAGTTAACCCGCGTTTAGTGACGCCATTCAACACAAAATGTCTTGAAAGGTGAAAAACAGTTTACTAGGTTCCCTCTACTTACCCTGCTATATGCGGGATATATCGTGAAAAAAAAACACATTCACGTGACCACAGACTATTGTAAAAAAACAATGTAGTACGTTTATTTATACTAGATTCTTAACTTTGGTACAATGTCATAATATCACGGTATGATTTAATAAAACACAAAAACGTCTATAACAATTTAATTGCTTAAGCTCCTGGAAAAAAAATGTAGTCCCGAGTGGGATTTTTTGAAGTTACATCCACCACGCCCGAACTCCAAAACCTAAATATGAAGAAATATAAAAATTTTCTATCATAGTATTATTTGAATACTTAGGGTATTGCATTCACATTACAGCAAACGTTGAAAAGCTCAGATCTCTATATCTACCGCCACCTAGCGGATCTTTGATATAACTAAAAATCATTTAGCTGTAAAATTAAAAAAAAAAACAAAATATGCAAAATTGACGCCGGCGCAATACGGTGGGTCAGCATATAACTGTAAACATAACGGTCGTGGGTTCGATTCCCACTCGAGGGAATGATCAAAATTTAAATAGTATTATTTTTTCATAATGTATACAAAGCGCAACGTTGAATTCAATTTAAACGGGGTATTTTATTGACGGAGAGAAAGAAAGGTCTACACACGGTTATCACTAAGTCTAATCAACACCACTTTATAAGTACGTGTAATATAAACGTATACACACACAGCGAAACACGATGATTAAACACAATATAGCTGGTACAAAGTCAACCACAGACATATGATATAAAATATAACACTATAATTAATAAACAAAGGAAATAATAGCAAAGAGACAAGGAGCGCATCGAACGGCAAGCATCGACTGTTAGTTAAACATTTTATTATCTGAACTAGGGGGTAGATGCTGACGCGCAACTCCGTTACGGCTCAGTCGACAGCTTACTATGACAGATAAACTCAATATATATATATATATATATTATATATAATATATATATATATATATATATATATATATATATATATATATATATATATTATATAACAAATACCTACATAACAATATTATATATTTTGTGTTAAGTATTCGTATTTACTTAACACAAAATATATAAATATTGTTATGTAGGTATTTGTTATATATATACATATATAATATATATATATATATATATATATATATATATATATATATATATATATATATATATATATATATATATATATATATATATGTAAATAATCAAATATATATTTATTTGTGTCAAAATTAAATAATTTTATTGAAATTCAAAGTACACTGCCATCTATTACTGATAGTACTTAACCAGGTGGAGCCAACTTGGAACATTGTACTTCGATGATTACTAAGCAGATATCGTTTTATAGATAAGATTAATTAAAATAAAATATTTCTGTATAGATTTTAAATGAAATAAAAAATAATAAATAAATAGTTTTGTGTCTTTTGTAAATATATCAAATTATATATATATATATATATATATATATATATATATATATATATATATATATATATATATATATATATATATATATATATATATATATATATATATATATATATATATATATATATATACATATGTACAGAGAAATTGCAATATGATTGTTCAGTGGATGTTTATGTCTATTCAGTGGATATGTCTGACTGTAACCGTATCAGGGATTCGAATCGCACTCCCTAGTTCCGCCATTCAATGCGTAACCAGTATAGCGTATCATTTTTATTTTGCGAAAATTATCTGTTTATACAAAGATTAAAAAGTTTGGTCTTGATAAGCTCAAAAAGCTTATTTTAACCTCTTGAAAACCGTACAACGACTATGACGCTGAGACCACAATTTTAAAATGTTTATACGTATCGAATTTTTGTATGTTATTAAGTAGTACTTATTGATATAATATGATAAAAAATATTATTCTTATAGATATGGTTATCTTCTTGTAAAACACTACTAAAAACATAAATAAAAAAGATATAGATTAAATTGAAATATTTATTTATTTGTGATATTTGACTTGTACGAATATATTTGACAAATTATAATTATAATTAAATTACTGCAAAGAAATCTAAATCAAAGATAGTCGTAATTTTGTTAAATACTGTACCAACAGAATTGAGCTTCTTGCAAGTAACAATATATAAATAATGTCTTAAGAAAACTTTGTACTAAATAGTCAAGTAGGGCAATATTGTATGTAGTATAAACGGCTGAATCTCTTGATTACATCGATTTAAATGTTTGAGATTGGCTCTCTAGCACCAAGAGATTGCAGCGTGCCACGCGTTCCTGAGAAAAATGGTCTTGGCAGACGGACAGACGTACAAACAACGGCTGTTCCATTGATGTACGTAATCCTAAATATTCTAACAAAATTATTATTTTAATAAAATATGACAAGCGGCGTACAAAAAAATAATTTCTAATATATTCCAAATTAGTATATCAAAGTTCAATTAATTGAGATATACTTAATATATATATATATATATATATATATATATATATATATATATATATATATATATATATATATATATATATATATATATATATATATATATATATATATATATATATATATATATATATATATATATTATACAGCAGTTTGCAAAATCCAATTGGTATAAGACGCGACAGCAGTACTGACACTCGGCCAGGTAGGGTTGCCACATTCATATCCTGCAGATATTATCCCAACCACCACTTGGTTGAAATACATGGGACCACCCGAGTCATCATGGCAGGCGTCTTTGCCCCCAATGTCTAGGACTCCAGCACAGATCATGTTTTCGGTGATCGTTAACGGAATTGATAGATTTAGATAACGTTGTGTACAGAGCTCGTGGTTGACTGTGGATACTTGGACGTGGCGAAGAATGTCAGAATGAGGGCCTCCTGACTGAATGAAAGATATTATATATTATTAATGTAAAATATAATAATCATAATGTAAAATATAGTAATTCATTTTAAATTAAAGTTATTGGTTTGTTTATTTTATAAACTAATTTCAACTTTTTTTTTAATATTGTGTCTTTACGTTTGATGTAACAGTTCTAGAAAAATTACTAACAGAAATAACCACCAAAAAGTTACTAAAATCGCTTTTGGGTAAATCTTTACACTTATTCCAAAACGCAAAGAATAACATACGATTTTCATCTATTATAATATAACTAAAAGTCCAATACTTACGAAAATCCTGCCCCAACCAGCGAAAATAACTGGCAAGTGATCAGGTAGCACAGATCCGTGGAGAACTATGGTTGCCTGTTGAATATTTGGCTTGAGAACCATCCGGGTAGCTAATCTTATCACACTGATGTCGCCGTCCAGACCATTAGGACCGTAACTTGGATGGTTGAATGATACATCCACGTAGAATATTTCACCACCAACGTGACGGTAGCTGGAACCTGCTCTGATTCGACGGAAGGGAGCTTCGGAGTTCCTGTAAATGGAAATGAGTCGAAGTACTTAAAATTTTTATTTTAGTCGATTATTATAAATTGAAATCAATTATTATTATCATAGTTGAAATTTCATGAAAAAAATATAAATACGTATGGATGTCATGAATGATCTGTGATAATATCTCACGTGGAAGTTTGTTAAACCTATTATTGGAAGATGGAAACGATGGAAACCAATAAGATGGAAAATGTTCTACTATATAATTTGTTTCTCAGGTTCCATTTCACACTATTACCAACTACTCAACTATTTCCAATACTAATACACTATATAATAATAGCGACATTATTCCACATTCAGAGGTAAGCTCCCTTAAACTTTTATTAAAAGTTATCCAAGACACACAAAGCTTTTGGATACACAATACATACCATCCAGAAAAGCACTGTGCAGCGGACAACACGTATATAGAATTCAACACACTTCCAGCGCAATTTTGCGTCCATATGTCAGAGACCTGACTGAGAAATTCCACTTGTACAACGAATGGATATTCCTGTATAGAAGTCGGCTCCCCGCCCATAATGCGATTTGCTGTACACGATGCTGAAAAGATTACATATATGTATATATACATATATTTAACATAGTAACATATATTTAGTTTAATATAATCTTACACTTTTATTGATTTTATAGGCTATTTATAGGCTAATTGACGTCTGTGAGTGCGGCTAATGTATAATACAATTAAGCTGTAGTTATTATTATTAAAAGTACAGCTAACTACAAATTAAATTGAAAAAAAGGAGAATGAAAAATGTTCCGCGGAGTTCTTGCATCGTGTCTTCTCAGGTCTGAGACATTAAATTTAGTGAAACGGTCGCAGTGTTTTTGACATTAAAAAAAATAAATCATGTATTCTTATTTTGAATAAAAATATTTTTATTTATTTTTATATATATTTATATTTATTTTATTTTTTTTGCGAGCAGAGCGTGCCTAGTGTTAAGGCTCTCCGTTCCCCGTTCGAGACATTGCATGTTGAGTGGCGTAACTTAACGTCGCAATTTGTATTGTTACCAAAGCGAGGAAAAGAAAAATAATAAATTCTCTCCAAGTGGGAATCGAACCCACTATCTCTGCGACACGAGGGCCCCTTAATAAATAAATATATATATTATAATAATATAAACAATACCTGTACAAAGTAAAAATGTAAAACTCCACGACCACGTCATCTTCCAGTAGATTATACACAATGAATGTACATTTAAATTATTATATTATTAGTATTGAGGCTATAAATGAAGATATAGGTACACCTATATTTCATTCGTGCTATGAACAATGATTACAAAGTTAATTTCTCATTAAATTCAAAATTAATGTAATTTTAATGCATTTAATAATAATTCAAAATTTCCATAATCGGTCAAGTGTGAGTCACACTCGGGCGTAGGGCCTTGTATCTGAAAGTTCGCAAATATAAAACTTGACTACTCTCCCTGACTATCCCGCTAGGGATAAAGCGTGAAGCTATGAATGATTGAAAAAATATGCATATTGATTGCGTATACATATATAATTTTGTATGAAATATACTATAGCTGAAATAAAACATATTTTAATGGTTTCTCTGTGATGTATCTATATTTCCACTGTACTTTTATTTCTACTGTAAGCTCTAACTCTAGGTCGAAATCTAGATACAGTACTTCTATCTAGGTTCAGATTACGCAACGAATTTCATAGAAAATGCGCCAAACACGAAACATAATCGAGAGCAAAATACAAGCGTATCTTTTTAATGCGTTGATTTAGTCGTTAATTTTTTTCTCTAATGGATAATAGATTTGTTTTGTAGCTCTACGCAACCTTAAGGTAAATGGATTTGACAGACGAACAGCCAGACAGACAGACATATGGACAAAAGAAGGGAGGTTATTATGAAGTGCTATGTCGTTTTTTTTCTTTTGGGATACGGAACACAAAAAATTTCATAATGTGACATTCCTAACTTACGAGTACATAAGTTGATGTATTGCCAAACAAGAAATATAAATATCACCTCAATAATGATGGTAAAAAGGAATAGCTTTGTATGAAACAAATAACATCCCACCAAGTCACTGCTCTTTCGTTCTAAGTTTTAGTAATACATAGGCTTTAGATAACAAATGTATATAAGAAGATCGAATATGCCTGACTGACACAGAAGCAGCGATGACAATTTAGTCTATCAGTTATGAGGAAATGTCCAATAGCATGTCTTTGTATAATTTAACACTAACTTTCCTGTTAATGGTAAAATGTAAGGTTTCATCTGAGTGTTACCTTCCCGCAAAGCAGAGAGAACGTAGTGCTAGGACTCTTCGTTTCCCAATTTTGGGAATATAACGTGTGGAGTGGCGGAACTCAACGCCGCGCTTTCTTTACCAGAACGGAGAAATGAAAATAATGTAAATATTTAAATGGCATTAACAGTTATTTACAAACGGAAGCATTGATTGTACGCGTTTAATCTGGGCTTACCACAGATTAATAATTTAAAATTTATCACAATTTAAATTTTATCAAAAGATATCACAGTTAATATATATGTAGTGGTACAGATGTCACAATCAGTTCAAGTAGTTCAAGTAATAGCAACAATGGCAGTATCAGCTGTGTTGAGTCTCAGTTTATTTTTGGTTGGTACGTGGTTCATATCTACTTTTCCTCAACAAATATATACCATACCATTAAAAAAAATATTAAAAGATATACCATTAAAAAAAATATTAAATAATATTTTTATTAGTACTATAATTATGTTATTTTAGTATATATTTTTCTTTTTTCTTAGGTGTATCCTCTTCTCAAGTTTTGGAGAGGTTTCCGTCGGTAGTACAAGTGGAGTCCTTAACCTCGGAAGTATGGAGTCAGGACTGTAGTGCCAGTATTATTAACAATTTATACGTATTGTCAGCTGCCAGTTGCTTTTCTGGGGCGTGAGTTTAAATTTTTTCATAGCACATATATCTATTTAAAAAATGACTAATGTCCCAAAATTCTTTCAAAATATTTAAAAATGATACGACTTTTGATAACACATATATCTATAATATTTTTTTAATGTACAACGATATGAGCCGATTAATCCTGAGATATATAAAATCTTAATCTTATAAAGTTTTACATTATGTCATAAAGATATTGTTGAAACTATTTTCTTTTATAAACAAACAACCGTGTGACATATTCTTCTGTTCTGCATTTTTATAAATATACAATTTTTTCTCTCCAGAGACTACAGCCCAGAGCTTCGTCGTGTCCGCGCTGGTTCAGCGTTGCGTGGACAGGGAGGCCTAGTATACTATGTCCAGAAAGAGCTCAATCACCCAGAATTTGTTGTGGGTGCTGTTGATAACGACATATCTGTGGTGAGATTGGCAAGTTTCCTGCAGTTCAGCTCGGTTATCTCTAGTAGCCCGATCGCAGGACCTACCACTTCCCTGCCTCTTGGATTCCCCGTCATACAAGCCGGCTGGGGTAGCGCTGGTGTAAGTAATCCTTGAACTTTGTTTCTTATGATTTACCCTAATATGGATAAGAGTTTTCGTTCCCTCGCTCTGGTAATGGTAACTATTTACCCTGCTATATGCGCGATACAGCGTAAAGTTATTTATTTATTACTTAAAATATAAAGTACAAGTCACCTTGATCGTAGTTACACCTTCTGTACACTACTATAGGTAATTGGTGGTACAATTCGTAAATGGGTTCAGAATTTATACAAAAAAAAAAACTATATCCAAACGTACAATCCTACAAATTACAGAAAAAAACGATTTTACATATATTTTATTTTCAGATACAAACGAATCTATCTATCTATGGTATATTTATGCTGAATAGCAGCCAATGCAACTTGAGCTCTCTCCAGCAAGTGCTCTGTGGTGAGAGGTACAACCGAGCCAGCTACAACCAGGATGTTGGGTCCCCCTGGTATGTCAACAATGTCATCAGCGCCGTCGTGTCATCGACTGTAGGGCGTAACGTCATGGCAACACCCGTCGGTCCGTACGCTCAATGGATTGTCGAAAACGCTGTCTAATCCGGAGAGATAAAAGATATTAAATTTAAGTATAATTTCGATAATAAAATTCCGTTTATAAGAGGATTTTGCTATCTATTATGGTTTTATTTTTTTATTTTGTTGCTCGAACCTGAACCTGTTTATATATATATATATATATATATATATATATATATATATATATATATATATATATATATATATATATATATATATATATATATATATATATATATATATATATATATATATATATATTATATATATATATATATATATATATATATATATATATATATATATATATATATATATATATATATATATATATATATATATATTTATATATATATATATATATATATATATATATATATATATATATATATATATATATATATATTCTCCCCGAGTGGGATCGAACCCACAAACCGTCGCGTATACAGGCAGACGTTTGCTTCTGCGACTATATATATATATATATATATGTACAATGAATATTGTATATTTAAAAAAAAATACTGCTATTTAGTAATGTTATAATGATATCAGAAAATGCACTGAGGAGTCTGCACGAAAAGTTCGATCAGATTGTGTAAAAAAAATATTGTTCACTTTAATACAGCTATGAATTAGTTAAGCTACCCAGCTCTTGATGGCTAGACAAAGCTTTAAGCTCTAGCTGGCTTTGTCTGGATGAAGCGCCGTTGAGTTCCACCACTATACACACAGTATTTCGAAATCGGGCCGAAGTCGGAGAATGGAGTGTCTAAACACTAGGTTCTCTCTACGTAATCTGCTAAGCGGGAGAAATTTTTAAGCCGTTTGGTACATAATTTATTATTATCAGATCCACGGCGTGTGCATTTTGTCAAGCTGAAGAAAGATAAAATAAGATTTTTAAATAAAGTGAAAATGAAGCTGACACTAGAAATAAGACTAACTATGTAAGCAACAAAGCATTCTATTCCGAGAAGAAACTATAAATTAATTACAGTTTATATACGAGTAACATATAATATTAGAGTACTCAATAAAAATACAATAAAGCCACTTGCTAGAAATATTATGTGCTTAAGTTATTTTATTTATTTCATACTATTTAAAATTTTTGAAACTTTTTTTTGCGCATTTTCATGCTTAAATTACTTATGATATTTTTCATAAAGAAATATACGAACAATTTTACAAATCGACGTGATTTGTTTAAAGAAAACTAACTAAAAAAATAAAACAATTGAAGGATTAAATTAAATAAAATTAATTTTATTTATGTAATAAAAAATTTATTTGTAAAAAAATCATAAATTAAGCCGTTACAGATACAATCCAATCGCTGTATGACGCTACTGCAGTACTTATAGCGGGATAGGTATTGTTGCCACATCCCAATCCAGAGGACACAACACCAATCACAACATCCTGATAGTACATAGGACCTCCTGTGTCCCCTCCACAGGCATCCACGCTAGGAAGACCAGCACAGATCATGTTGTCGGTTATTTCAACCTTCTCAGGGAGCAAGCCGTAGTTAAAAGAGCAAATGATGTTATCGATGGTGAAAACTGAAGCGTCGAGAAGAACACTTGATGAACTACCGCCTGGCTGAAAGATTAGATGTCGAAGATTAATTTATATGAAAATATTGGATAATTGCTGCACACTTTACACTCAATTTGATTTAAAAAGTTATTTATAAGAGTGGAATAAAGTATATTAACAGATCTTGAAAAATAAGTAATACACCTATATATAAAGATATATAAGATATATATATATATATATATATAAAAATATAGTTACCGAAGTCAATCCCCATCCAGCATAATTGACGAGCAAGAAGGGTGGGATCTTCACCCCTTGCATCACAATATTAGCTGGCTGAACCACGGGAGTATAGACTAATGACGTAGCTAGCCTTACTACGCTTATGTCCCCATCGCTACCGAGAGAGCCGTAGGAGGGATGGTTGTAGACACCGTCAACGTAGGCGATGACTCCACCAACGTTGCGGAGGCTGGAGCCAGCACGAATACGACGTAAGTAGATGTTGAAATTACTATAAGAAAGTATGATATATGTTATTATTAATATCTAGAAACTTTTTGAGTTTAAAATAATACTAGTATATTAGAAAATTTGATTTTTTACAAAAAACTAAGAAACTTTTCAAGGCCATTTATTTATATTGAATAGTATGAATAGGAATGAAAAATCTGTTCTGCATCAATCTTAACCACAGCGTCACGCAACAGTATAGTCAGATGGAATCTGATTTTCATTTATTAATTAATTTCAAAATACGTATACGGTATATAATTAAATCATACCTTCCCGAAAAGCAGGAAGCAGCAGACATGACATAACGAGATGTCAGTATACTTCCGCCGCAAGATTGTGACCATATCTGGGAGAAGATATTCTGGAATTCAACTTGCACTAAGGACGGGTAGTCCTCTATCCTAGCGACATTGCCTCCTACGATACGACTGGAGGACGACACTGAATGAGCTCCTGTAAAGATGGCTAATAAAAAACAAGAGTCTAAAGAAGATAGTAATAGCTAACTTTATTAAAAGTTTGCACAAGCACATATGAGGAAATTGAAAATCTCCTGTACATGTACATACGCGCATGTACGTATACACACACACACGCGCTCAATTTGCAACTGTATTAAATATAATAATTAAATATTAAACGTAATTGGAAATAAATTTTGATTTTCAGTGCTTTATTGACTGACAACACAATTGTTAAGTAAAAAAGCGTCAATATGTAATTCTAATGAAGTAGAAGAAGCTAATGGCTTCATCAAATTTAATATGATAAATCTGATTAATTAAACCGAAATAAAAAATATATCTGTAATACTAATAAAATTGAATCTTGTTGATGTTCATACTTGTATTATAAAAGTGAACATTAGTTATATAATTTATGGGAAGTAAAAATACCTGCAAATATTGCCAACGCCAAAAACCAAAGGGAAGCCATCTTGTCACTAGCACCTGCGGAACGACAAGAAAATATATTTTTGTATAATTCTTAAATACAGCTTAATCTTTATGAATGTTATAAAATTTGTAATCTTAATACTTTTTATTCAGTAACAGGAGGTTCATTATTATGTATAATATAGTCATAAATTTATTGATAATAGATAAATATGATAATAATTTTAAATATATATTATAATGTTTTAACTGTGACAGACAAAAATGGCATTTGATTCTGGCATTCAATGAACGTATTTAAAATTTACGTCAAGTGAACAACTCTTCCATGATATTTTGTAAGAGAAGAACCAACCTAGCATTCCATGGTTACACCGTGGAGGAGTGCTCAGAGCAGTGGAGAGATGATAAAATTTAATAATAAATATATATATATATATATATATATATATATATATATATATATATATATATATATATATATATATATATATATATATTGGCCTTCAATATACATTTATATTTTATATACATATACATGTTCCAGTTTTTAAATACCTAAATTGTTTTTACAGAAGCAAGAAGATTTTTTTTTTTCAACACAAAAAATCCATACGCCAATTTGCCTTCTTATCAATAAAAATATTGACGTTTAATTAGTTTTAATCATTACACATATGTAGATTGTAAAAAAAAATTCTATGGTATTTAATTAATTGTAAATAAACAAAAAATTAATTGTCTTGCTTTGATCAATTTCTAATAACGATTTTTATTTTATAATATGATAAATGTCGCTTACTTTTGTATGTGTATTTATCTATTTTTAAGTAAAGGAAGTTTTAAGAGAGATTAGAAATTCATATTCTGCAAGAAGCTCAGCGAAACTTTTTTTTCTTTTTTAATATACAACAATTATTCTATTCTAATATTTTTTAACGTCACACTCCATCCTGAGGCAGAAGAGGATGGGCAGAGTGACCCAAGTTTCAGGAGACTGTTCTCCATATTTAAATATATAAGATATTTCGTGTCAAGTGGCAGATCTAAGCGCCGCACTTTGTCGCACACCAGAGTCGGGAAAACGAAAAAAAATTAAATATTATTTTTATATTATTTTGAAGAAATTTAATATTAAAGAAGTAATTAGCTTATATATAAAAATACACGTAGATATATATATATATATATATATATATATATATATATATATATATATATATATATATATATATATATATATATATATATATCGATAGCTGATTCCGTGGTTATTCATACACTGACTGATTCACGTCTCACAATAGATGCGCGTACGCATCGGGCGCATGCCATTTTTAGTGTCAACATATTATGCGTTGCAAATAGAATGAGTTTAATGAGCTGTTGTGTAATTATTATATATATATATATATATATATATATATATATATATATATATATATATATATATATATATATATATATATATATATATATATATATATATATATATATATATATATATATATATATATATATATAAATTCAATGCCTAGAGCATTGAATTTATATATATATTTTAATTTTAGAACGGCTCTTTTTTCTAAATAAGCAGCTTTCGTCTTCTCTATTATATATAGCAGTACTTTCTTTTCTTCTGTTCTCTGTACCGAAAAGATCCTAGTTTACAATAAAGTTTAAGTTTATACTGATAACAGTTATTATATATAGTATATATAGTATATATTATATATAGTATATATTATATATAGTATATATAGTGTACTAGATACTTGTGAAGGCATTATCGAATCAATAATAGCGTATATTTTGTAATTAGAAATTAGAAATTACACTTCTCTAATTTCTAAGGAGAGTTTAATAAGAAATACCATTATTTTTCTTTTGATATTGTATGTAGGTATATATACTACACTTTTATAATCAGATGAATAGAATAAAAAATAAATATGTGAAATATTTCAAAGAAATGACAGAAATTTGGACTGATAAGAAATACCCTGTCAGTGTTTAAACAGAGGAAGCAACGCTTAGTCATTTAAAGATTTTTGTTTTTGATTTTTATTTTTACATTTATTATTAGACTTTGATATTATACGATAATATGGATTATTTAGATTAAGACGTATCATTTCCGTTGATTATAATTTTCCAGATAATATATATATATATATATATATATATATATATATATATATATATATATATATATATATTATATATATATATATATATATATATATATATATATATATATATATATATATATATATATATATATATCCCTTTGATATCTAAGTATAATAAAGTAAAATAACTTTTTCAAATGTATATATATTTTTTTAGTATTTTGTGAGAATTTTTTTTTTAATTCCTTCACGATATATCCTGCATATAACACTCAACTACCTATTTTACGCCCAATATCGAGATATTGCTTGTTGAAACACAACGCGGCGCCTTGTCCTGCTAACGGAGCGATGCAATTATATAATTCACTTCTCCACGCGGGAATCGAACCCACGACAGTCACGTCCGTCACCATTAACAAAACACAAAAGTATCACAAAAAAGGTATCTATAATCTAAAACGATGGCGAGCACCAAAATAAAAAGAACAGAACAACGACATTTGATGCACTAATTACATCACATACTTCCAATCTATATGTTTATATGTTGGTGTAAGACAGGTGTGGGCGTCGCTCCCGACTCCCGACTCCCGACTCCCGGTATGCGAACTGAATCCACGGATCAAACGTGATGGATGATTACACGAGTTATTTCATACTGAATGGTAAAAGGTGAACTAGGTTAGTCATGTTAAATCTAGATCTATATATATATATATATATATATATATATATATATATATATATATATATATATATATATATATATATATATATATATATATATATATATATATATATGTGTGTGTATATGTGGTTTGATATGATGATAATATTTTATTGGTTAGATTTGATGGTGTATCCCGCAGTATATGGTCTAGCGGGCTAGGCAGAGGGAACCTAGTGTTAAGACACTCTGTTTCCGCTTTTCGACATTCGAGACATTGCGAGTTCCCGAGTGGGAATCGAACCCACAACCACGTGTTGCATTTACAGTCAGACGCTGTGCGGGGCAATGCTTATATGTACACAAGGAGAAAGATGGAATACAATTTTATTACTTGGTTTGAAAGTTTCTTGCTTTATATGGCTATTTACCCCTATGTGTTATAGGGACATATTCACATCATTTAATTTTTTTTTGTAATTAGTCCAAATTAATATGAATTATGAACATATCTTGTACTTAATTTTAAATTTGAACCTGTATACACCTCTTAATAGAAAATTAAGCACGTTGATATCCAGTTTTAAATATATTTTTATGTTCACTCGTCTTTAGCATAATGCAAGAAGGTTGTGGGCTTTATATAAGAATAAAGATCCTAATCTAGCTCTCCGTCAAATATCAAGGCATTGCTGGGTGGAGCTAAACGCCGCGCTTTGTATTCTATAGGTATATAATTTATATATCATTCTTTACCCCGACTAGATTTCGAGCTCACAATTATCGTGTTTATAGTCACAGTTTACTTGACTCGTAGTAGTACTTTTAATACATCGTTTTTTTTTTTTTTATTTTATCCTGTATCCCGGCAAAGAGAGTATGAGTTGAGACACTCCGTTCGCTGCTTTCCAACTTTCGAGACATTGCGTGATGAGTGAATGGGGCGGAACGTAACTGAATTTGTCTTTCCCCTAGTGGGAATTGAAACTACAACCGTCGTTGTCAGTCAGGCTTTGGGAACCTGCGCTACGATGGCGTATTTATATTACATTATAGATAAAGAATAATAATAATATATATATTTAATATTTCTATTATAATTTATATTTTAAAGGAACACGACATCGCGTTGTCACTAAAGCTAAGTTTTGAGATCTCTTTCAAAATAGATTGCACTCGACGGCCGGCACGCTGCTCTGTCAGCTCTGTCAGAGTACACGCCCAGTACAGGGATAGGAGCAAGCGTTCACATTACTCATATACAGGGCTGTTCAAATACTCACCTGTGCCTGATGTGATATAATATTATTAATTGGCGCAGTTGTGGTTTCTTCATACACATATATATTCAATTCCCATTTAACGCAATATTTATGTAAATAGATTTTTTCTTTTAAATCATATCAATATATCTAGTATCTTAGCACTAAGGTAAGCTCTATAAAATTGCAAAAAATTTAAATTATTCATTATTTACCAGCACCACCGGCTTGGAAGACACTTCAGGTGAGAACAACCAGCAAAAAACGTATAATGTAATAGTTAGGACTACTACTTTTGGAGATAGAAATCTGCAGTTGAACAGCGTGTTAAGGAGGTTGTCAGTTCGATTATATTATTTCTAACTTACCTATTAATATTTAGTAAGTCACTGAAGTTACTTTAAGCTTAAAAATTAGGCAAAATTCCAATAAGATTTTTTGCTCTAATATATTTAAAGGCATTTTCAAAAAGTCCATAGATTAATTCCATATTAAATGGTATATATAAACTGGTTTAGTAGTTTTATTTTTAGAAGAACTTTTAGAAGAAGTTGAACTTTTAGAGAAACTTTTAGGCTTTTCAAGTAAAGCAAATTGATTAGAATTTGTTATTAGCAGGGTAGAGTGTTAAAACATTCCGTTCCTTCCGCCTTTGAAGGCATTGCATTGAATGCAATCAAACCCACAAACCGTCGCGTTTACAGACGACAGACGATTTTTGCCTTTCGACAGAACAGACGATGCGCCTATGTGCCACGACGGTCCTCAAATTACATTATTATTAGGTACTATTTACATTACCCTGTCTATAAAATATATGAAAACAATAATATTTGGTAGCCCTTATATTCGCAGGTAGAAGCTATGCGTGGCGCCATCTATTCCGAGCAGCATTAGTCAAGAGAATGCACGATTTATTAAGATCTGACGACGCGGGGTATGCGCGATGTTCTGTTACACGACAAATAGGAATTTGTATGGTTATTTTGAATAAAACTACATTACCAACGGATATTATTATAGTTGCTTAATCCTTCTCCAGTATATTATATATAATATAGATTGTTTTGCTGGTTCATAGTTTTGACAGAGAGATAAACTAAGGAGAAACAAATTGTCTTTAAAGCTTCGCTGTCGACCGTCTGAAAGCTTATTTTTTTGCAAAACTATCTAATTAAAGCTTCGGCTTATTCTTGAGGCTAATTAACATTTACTAGGAGCTACGAGTACTATGATGTCTGTAAATAAGAAAAAATCACCAACGTCTCTCTAAATGGCAGTAACTCAGTAGGCCAACCATATAAAACCTCTGTGGAACAAGTACCATACAATAACGGAATCACAAAGTAACATATAGCAAAGCTCACGACGGCACCTGCCCGCCGTGGCAAGTGGCCGCCGTTTGATAAAAAGCGCGAGACGGCGCCGCGTATGCGATTACCTACTAAATGTATGGAAGTACACTTGTGTACTCAATAATCATATAATCAATTATATAATATCATTGATAAAGTTGGGTACAAATTTATGCAATATCTCAAACGTTGAGGAGAACGAAGTAACTTCATTTTCTTCGCTTTGGTCGCTTTATTTATAATGTCACAAAGTGACGTTGAGTTTCGCTACTCACAGGCATTATCTTGAAAGGTGGAAAGCAGGGTACGGAGTGTATTAACACTAGGTTCCCTCCGGCTACCCTTCTATATTACATTTATTATTTAGATACAAAAATAAAGGAAATATTTTTTTTTCCATTGCAGCATTGCCAGAAGGCAATCAACAGAAAATTTGGACAAAATTCGAACCCGCGACGCAGCGTGGTGGAGAACACGTGACTTTGTGGTCAGAACGCTTGGACGGATTAAGTGAGGCGCGGGTTCAAATCCCGCTGCTTTAAATTTGTTATATCTTTATATGTTTTCTTTAAGTATTTCTATATCCTTAGCGTGGATTAACACTTAAAAAAAAATGAAAATATTAATGTTTGCCGCCTGCTAGTTTAGAACGTTTATAACGAATGCATTATGAACGATATACACATTATATACGTATATCCCCCGTTCTCATTAAAATAGATTTAAATTTGCTAAACAAATAGTTCCAGAGATTAGCGTATACAAACAAACTCATAAGCTTTATTATATAAAATTATATTTAAAAAAAATTAAACCGAATTCAAAATTGTACGATGTACAAACTTAATCACTCAATACTTTAGTTACTTCAGAATAAATTAAATTAAAAATTAATAAATTATATTTCAGATACGATTTGGGTATTTTTTTAATTAATTTTATTGTCTTTGGTTCGATGTACTTAGTACGTAGTAATTATCTACGAAATTTATTTTTGCATTGGCTCTTCCTTTTTGGAAATCGATGACTACAAGATATATACCTACAATATTTCTTATATATACCTACATTCTATATTACTAAGGCAATGTTCTCCTGGACAGTACATTCAGTTTAGCCGCCACACAGCGATGCGTACAGCATAGCTGCTTAATTGTTATAGGCTCTTGAAACCGCGAGACGCCGACTTGCCCTTTATTTATAAATCTCAAATTAATGCACATCAAATGTTCTTATACGAGTATAAGTAAATCTTTCCTTGTTACTGCAGATTGTATCTTTGTATATAAATTTAGTATTGGTACTTTGCGCTACCGTGACGCAGTTGGATTTATACACTGTAAAAGGTGAATTCCAACTCGAGAAATATTTACAGCTATTTTTTTTTTAATTATATTCCACACTTAGGAGAGGAATACTTTTTTGGGAAACGTATAAAATGTTAACGTAGCGGGATTTGAACCCGCACCTCTTACCTCTTATAGACAGTCCAAGAGGCGCGTGTGTATTTTGGAAAAAAAAAATTTTTGTCCCGTCCGATTCGATCCGTTTTTATCTTATATATATCTATATATAATATATATATATATATATATATATATTATATATATATATCTATATATATATATTATATTATATATATATATATATATATCTATATATATATCTATATATATATATATATATATATATATATATATATATATATATATATATATATATAAATAAATTATCTCAGAGGGTGTCTAAGCCAATTATCTGTCCGATATTTGGTTTCCGGCATACGGGTACGCGACCCCGGGACCTCGAGCCACCACTTTCATAACCCGATCCAATCCATGTAAGTGGTGTCCCTCCCCTATATTCCAAGTCTTTCTGCCTCTTATTCCCTTTCCTTTCTTGGTTTCTCCCAGTAATGGGTTTGGAGGTCAGATGGCAATCGCTCCACAAAAACCACTTCGCCACTCATATGGACCGATTGGTCTTAGTCGGAAGGCAGACCCTGGCAAAAGCCTATATATATATATATATATATATATATATATTATATAATATATATATATATATATATATATATATATATATATATATTATATATATATATATATATATATATAGAGCCAAGAAATAATTTTGTGTAAATATAATTGGGAAAAGCCTAAATAATCTTTTCACTATGTACGTGAACTTTTCATAGCACTTTTGAAAAGTCGAAAGAATATAAACCTATCATTTACACGGGAGGCTAAGCTAACCAGCTTATATAAGATATGTCGTAAAAATAAAAGAATCCACATTTTTTATAAAGAAGCAATCAATTATAAGAATGCAATTGAATTTTATATTTAAAATACATTAATAATCTCTACTATATTTAATGCTAGCGACCCGCCCGCGGCTTCGCCCACTTGAACTACAGTGTTACCTATTTATTTGATAGTAAAGTGAATTGCATCCGTTTATCTTAAATTGTAGCCCTAAAATATGGGCTCTTTTTCTGATGAAAAAGTTGTATTACTGCAAAATTTCATCTAAATACGTTCAGTTGTTTTTGAGTGAAATCGGAGCACACTCTCACATTAATAATATTAGTCGGAGATATATAATTCTAAAGTAAGTATATCCCGTGTATTCCGTTCCCGTGGGATAAAAAGTAGCCTATGTGTTATTCCCGACCAAAATCTACCCCTGTTCCAATTTTCATACCGATTCCTCCAGCCGTTTTGACGTGATTGAGTAACAAACATACATACAACCACACAACACTCACAGATTTATTTATTAGTAAGATTGTCTTTGGCTAAAACTGAAAAAATAACTTCCTATACCATGTGGGAGAAACATACGGTATAAGAAATATGCCAGTATTTATTCTTGTAATTAATTGACGTAGGAGCTCCTGAGTTTAGGTTGTTGTTAGCGTTAATAGAAGGAAAATCCTGAAGATACTTGTTCAAAACTTTCCGACCAAAACAAAAAAGTCCTAGATTGGCATTTTCTGTACTCAAACTTATTTTATATTATTTTCCTCAGGTCCAAATGTAAAATTTATTTCGTTTTCTAAAAGAAAGATCTCTCCGCATTTTGCAGGAGAGATACCATACACCTAAAAATGAATTAATCAGTATATCAAATCGATATCAGCAGAATGTCACATAGTGTGTGTGTTCCAGACCAGATTATATTTTAACTTCTTCACCTATGTATGTAATATATATCTCTAGCATCTTGAAAAATCTTGTAATATATGTATATTTTAGCTTAAAATCTCTAGTATATAGTTTAATATGCAGGAGATCTAGCATTATACTTTCCTTAAGTTTCAACTTACCCATAATTATTACATAAACAAAATGTTCCAGACTATACAACCGTTCCAGACTACATTTTCTTTGTTTTAATTCCAGATAAATTACACGCTTGTAAATACCAGTGACCTAGGTAGTAGGTGCACAGACGCTAATGCCTTGGAACGCGAATGAGCAAGAACGCGGATGTCGGGACCAGTCGTATGACAAACTTCATAATTTAAGCATAACATTATTTTAACAATTCTTTATATGGATAATAGAATTTATTTAAATGATAGATTTAGAGGTACAGTGTCGACGGCTGATTCCATAGGGCTACGGCCGTATGTTCGATATTTACTCGGAGAATTGATTATATTTAAAAAAATCATTCTTTTCCGCAGCCTGATTAGACAAAATGCGGCGTTGAGTTCCGCAATATATTAAGTTTTAAGGAGTTACAGCTCTCGGTTCGTTTTCACTTTGAATGAATGCATACAAAAATATATAAATTTATTTTACTGATGTAGTTCATTCAGCCAGCATTATAACTAACTATTTTTATAACATAACAAGTTATGATAACACACGTTATCTTAGAAAAATCTAAAGAAATTTACCGCATCGTGGTAATCACGAATTTGCGTCACCTTAAGCAAACAAGACAATATGTGAATACACTAAGACCGACAAGAAACATCTTATCGTCAAAGACAATTAAAATAAAAAAAATGTTAAATACAATTTAACTTAACAAATATTACTTAAAATGTATATAGAGGCTTTCGTAGCGCAGTAGCATAGCGTCTGACTGTAAACGCGCCGGTTGCAGGTTTGATTCCCATTCGGGGTAAATTAATCATTATTTCCTCGCTGAGGAGACAAGGCAAAACGCGCCAATGTCTCGAAAAGAAGTAAGTGGAGTGTCTCAACCCTTGTCCCTGCTTTAAGCGGGATACAGCGTGAAGCTAAATAATATAAAAAAAGGAATTAGAACGTACATAGAGTTACAACATATAGGAAATTATATTATATATTTCTTTGATTGTGGAAAATCAAATCAAAATAACAGTTTATGTTGCTTTATTTAAAAAAAAATACCCTGACAACGAATATCACAATCTCACCCAAATGGATATTAATGTTCGTAAAAAGTTTATAATGAAATTTAAAAACATTTCGCTTAGCGATTTTTAAAAAATTTACAGCTCTATATTAAGATATATACATTATTATATTTGTATATATATTTCTGGTCACAATATATATATATATATATATATATATATATATATATATATATATATATATAATATATATATATATATATATATATATATAATATATATATATATATATATATATATATATATATGTGTGTTATTTTGGTGAAATATCAGTAATATTATTATTTGGAAAAATTATCGGTGATTCCACTGTGTACTGAGAATAAGAGGATCTGTCGAGCACTTTCAATAAATTCTGCAACAGATGAGTTTGCTCCAACAACAAGTTGTTCAAATGCTTCATTTCTTGATCTATCTTTTTCAAATTGAACGTCGTGTGATCAATTTTCTCTTGCATACCTCTTATTTCTATGTTAAAATTTTGATCGTTCGATGGATTCTCGTTCTTATATTTCGATGCATATTTGTTTTTATATATCATTTCCTTAACAGATCTACCGGACTTCAACTTGTTAATTTGTGCTAGCTCGTACGCAGCCATCATTATATCGGTAGGCAATCTCTTCTCGTGTGGATTCAACGGTTTCACACTCAATATAACTTTGCCAGCTTCGGGAGACACTAGCGCAGTTCTATATATAAATTTTTGTAAGCACTTAGGCAGCCAAGTATTAAACATACCAACTTCAACAAATAAGATAAGCTTTGTTTGACGAACGAGCTTTGAGAGTCCAGCTGTTTTTCTAAGTCCTTGAATGTCGTGAACAGCAATACCTACTAGTAGATTCATTAATATAATCGTCACAAACATAAGGAAAAGAATAAAAATCAATTGGCACGATAATTCTGATATAAGCGGTGGATCATCTAGAATGGGATCGTTTATTAATATATTCAAGTTAAGTTCGCCCACCATCATAGATAAGGTGCTGATGAAGCCCATCAGGGGATTGGAAAACATCTCTTCATTGGGGAATACAACACAAAAACATATTGTGAAACCAAGCAATAAACAAATGTATGCCAGTAATAATTTAAGAAATTCAGTCAATACTTTCTGATACATGGCCACGTAATCACCAAACATGGGGAGTTGTCCCATCATTAACATTAAATTCGTCCACGCGCCGAGCACTGCGTATCCGCCCACATGATTCTGCCATCCATATTCTTTTTGTATATTGTACAATGAAAACACAGAAAGGAGGACGAACCATTCCATTAAATTTTCAAAACTCGTAAAATACTGGTACATACTCGAGTAGCCAGTTATGCCAGCTAGTTTTCGAACAATTTCAAATGCGGTTATGCCTATTAAGACCCATCTTTCAAATTCAATGGGATTGTCTTCTAATATATCACCCAACAAAGACTGTTTCTGACATAGTTCATTTGGTACGCCATATTTCTTTGAATTTACTCCGTCACAGGTTTTTACTACAGCTGTCAGCACATAAATAGATAAGAACGATACGAACAGAAAACAAAAGATTAAACGCGCTAAGTAAAACTTTCGTATCTTACGCCATTTCATAAAAAGAAATGCTGAGCATAGCGGATGTTGTAAAATATCTTTTTGGCCTTCATCTATCAAACTGTTTAAATATGTGATCTCACGTGGATAAGAATATTTCAAAAGTTTACCAAAATCAAATTCAATTTGTACTTCCTCGTTGCCTTCCGTAGACCGACTTAACGATATACCGCTATCTAAGTTGTTCCTCAATATTGTTAAAGACTTTGGCGTCTTTCTCACAATGACATTAAGAGCAGAGTGACCCTTCTTTGATTTTGATGTAACATCTGCACCTAAAATAATTAAAGTTTCCACACATTGCGTTAAGCCGTCCATAGCGGCTAGATGTAAAGGAGAATAACCGTATTCATCTTTCTTATTAGACTGAGCTCCCCAACTCACAAGCATTTCAATAATGTCACAAGCACGATCGGAATTACATATAGCGGCATGTAGAGGTGTCCTTTTATCGTGGTCTTCAGCGTTAGGGTCAGCGCTACCATCACGCAACAGTACTTCAACACATTCTAAGCTAGAGCATCTGGCAGCAAGATGTAAAGCCGTAAATCCTCGATAATTTCTTACATTAGCTTGAGCACCTTCTGATAATAAAAGTTCAACGCATTCAGCATAACCTCTCGAAGCAGCCAAATGTAAGGCTGTGCACTCTTTATCTCTAAGTTTTGTTGATCCTTTCACACTTAATTTGGTCTCTTTTAATAAGAAAGCGAGACACCTCAAAGCACCAATCTCTGCTGCTAAGTGTAACGCGTTAAGTCCTTCTGAGGTAGCATAACTTGGGTCCACTCCCTTTTCTATAAATAATTCCATACATTCTAATGCATCATTTCTAACAGCACAATGCACAAGATTGTCTTCGCATCCAGCTCGCTGGACCACTGCGTGCAAGGAAGCGCCATTCGCAATAAGCAATTCTGCTACTTCTAAAGAATTTCCAAAGGCGGCACAATGTAGTGGGGCAAAATATTTAGGAGCGTAATCAACATCAGCTCCAATTGACAACAAGTATGCCACGGATCTGCTCGCGCCACTAAAAGCGGATAAATGTAAGGCTGTCAGTCCAGCCGGTTCTGAATAATGTATATCGGCACCTGCTTCCACGACAGGCGGTAGTAATTCATCACGCGTAAGAAATGCTGCCCATAATAAAGTCAAATTGACGACGACGTCTGGAGCAGAGGAAATATGCTCTTCTATGTTATCAGAAGTGATAAGGCCACATTCTACATCATCAAAGAATCTTGCGGCTCCTAAAGTAAATGCTTTTTCACACAACGACTTCCTTATCATATCTTCGGTTAGCCTGGCTTCAGGGTCAGGTGCCATGATATCAAAACTGTGGTACATATTTGATCCATCTTCAGCAGGTGGTGAGGGACCAACAAACAAATATTCTTTAGCTTTTCCATGTTCAGACGCTGATTCCAATAAGTCGATATTTCGTACATGTTTGAAGAAACCTTTCAGTGGAAATTCCTCTGGTTCCTTTGAGCTCCGGGAACTATAGGTTCTTGTTAGTCGAGCCCTATTTGTAGAAGGCGTAGGGGTTTGAAGGGGTGCCGGCCACCCCATTTCACGGTAACCGAAGTTGTCCATAGTTGGACGTCGACTGAGTGACTGTAGGCTTTATCTTATCACATTTCACGAGACAGCGAGATCTTGTTTGACATTGTGATTTATTGCGCTATTTTTAATGCGCGTAATTAACTAAGTATATTTTGGATGTAATAAAATATTATGTATTATGCAAGTTTCTTTGTTACATATCTCTTATATAACTTCCTTACACAATTTTACTCGAATAAAATATTTAAAATCAACCCGTAAACTTCTTATAGGGACTATATAAAAAATAGTAATGAACTCTTAAAGTAATCAACGATCCTAATTAAGTAATTTTATACGGTATTTCTTATCATTTCTTATCAATAACGAAATTTCTTTATAACTTCACGGCCTCGTGGCATGGATTTATAAACAAACAATACAAACTTTGTATATGTAAAGATAGACATATATACAATTGTGTGGCATTAACTCACTATTCATTACGTACCTGTGGCGTAGCTAAGAATTTAAATATTTTAAAGTTACATAAAAACTTTTACTATTGTTTTTCTCAAGACAATTATATTGTTTATGTTCATTTGTTTTTAAATTGGAAGTTATTTGAGATTTTTTTTAATATATATATATATATATATATATATATATATATATATATATATATATATATAATATATATATATATATATATATATATATATATATATATATATATATATATATATATATATAATCTATTTATGATATTGAAAGAATTGTGTTTTTTAGTGTATATTTGTATTTACACGATATAAAAACATAAACGATTTATATATCGTCGTATATACTACATTGTTTGGTATTTCCCAATTATAAATGACGCTTGTGTCTGTTCGTACAGTAACTTAAAAAATTAACATACACTCGCTACCTGTCTTTACTTAATTACTTCATTACCATAATAATACTTTATCATTCTATTTCACGAATAACATCAATAACCCTCGGTTTCCAAGAAATGCATCATTTATTCTGTAATTTAACTGGAAATATGTTTTGTGGCGCTCCACACTGACTGCGGTTATGCTCGGTTTTAGTTGAATTTTGAAATTTAGTTATAGTGTGAAAGGCAGAGAGAACCTAATTATGACTTATCATTCTCTACTTTTTTCCCAAATTCGAGATTGCATGATGAGTGAGGAAATTTAATTTCATCAGTTTGTTTCAAACCAATCAGTTTGTTAATTAATTTTCATATTTTGTGATTATCACTGTGCAGTTAGATATAGCTGATGCAAATGACCTTTGTTTGTTCAAAACAGATTCAACATAATTTCTTCGTCATAATTTTTTATTGGTATATAAGGCCTAATTCTTAGTAAATCTTCATTTTATTAGAAATATAAATAATGTACTTCTGAATTTTTTCAAGAAAAGTACAACAAATCATTTATCTATTTAATGATAAATAGTAATATATAATAAATAACACTTAACTTAATTCATAAATAAAACGTTGCAACTGCCATCCGTGTGGTAACACACATAACATTACCGTTCATCGCACTGACAGTGTGTCAACCCATTTACAATGAGAGGGTAAACATAAATATTTGCATCATATAATACCATTGTAGAGATGACAGTTTGTTTGTCACGTCAAACATACAGACCGAGGGCCTTGACCCCCCTCTATACGTATTTATACATGGTATATCAAACAAACGCAGCACGGAGAGAAGGAGAGTGTAATACTCTTCTTCTTCTTCTCTTTTTACACTTATACTATGTCATGTCGCTGGAAGGAACTTTTGACGTCACGTATTTTTGACACGCTTTTATTAGCTTGGTATGTATCTATGTAACGGAATTTTTTACGTGATTGTGACACGTGAGATTGCTTTGATTTTTGCTTACACATCAAGTATCGATGACAATACAATATTAAAAAATAATATGTAAAAAAAAAAGTATTATTTTATTTTATTATTCATAAAATGTAATGCAATGGGGGCTTTCAAGTAACCTATTAATACAAAAATTATTTGTTACTTTAGTTAATTTCTCTACAAACGCGTATTTTTTTTATTTCAACAAAACTATACCGTCTGTCTATTACGAAGGTACTGTAACGGTGTATGACCGCGGGTAGCACATTCAATTTCCAACCAAGACAGAACCAACATAGCCTATATATTATATCTTTATTGAAATTACTGTCTTGAACTCTAGCTGTATTATAAAATAATAATCATTATGTAAATAAAGCCACTCTATATAGCAATAGGTACGCATTAATTAATATACGTACTAATATAACGGTTGGTGGTCTGCCAATATCATTCGAGGGTTTGACGATCAAATAAACTATCCATTTAAACTAAATGTAGCGGAAAACTAAGTACATTACACGGACTATTAATACTCTTAATGTTAGTACTAAGATTTTTGTTGGTTAAATATGTTAATTGTATCTAATTATATGTAAATTGTGAAATATTAGGTTATTTTGTTCTTGGCTACTACTTTCTTAATATATCTTGTCATGTGAATAAGGTTTTAAGAGGCCTCTAGCCTCTAGAACCTTATTAAGGTCTGATATGATAGAAAATGATGGATAAGCGTAAGTAATTAAAAAATCTATTTAATATACTAATATATTTGTAATTACTATATGGGAATATACTGTGAGAATAGTGATTAGAATATATCAGAAGCGGTGAACCAAGTAGTGCAAATATGAGAACGTAACGGAACTACTGCTCTGGAAAAAATTATTAAGATTATTTGCTCAAATCAATGTAAATTATGAGTTCAAATATGCTGATGATGGTGGTACAGTAAAATTTAAAATACTTCTAAATTTCAAACTTGAAAGATATGTCAATTTTTTATATTTAAAATAAAAAAGTTAAAGCATGTTGTAATTTTTGCGGCGATGAGTTCCGCCACTCACACCACAATATCTCGAAAGGCGAAAAGTGGGTGGAGGGTCTTAAGACAGTATGTGTCTTGTTTTCAACAATAAGCTCTCTCTGTCCCACCCCGCATTATACGGTATACAGAGTGTAGCTAAAAAAAAGTACTACACCATCTAGTTTGCGTCTGAATATAAAGGGCTATTTTTTACTATTAATCTCAAAATGACAAAAAAATCCAAAAGTGAAATGGTTTAAAATATCACCTCACGATTTACAAATAAAAAAAAACACATTTCTATTACCGCAATCGTTACGTTATACGAGTATATAAACGAGCTTCTTGAAATAAAGACAGATTGTGACCGGTGTAATAATATGAAAGGCTTTATAATGGCCAAGAAACGTGTCACATCTAATTATGGTGTTCGCCCGTGGTATAATTTTCCTTGTAAAAGTTCACTCTCTCGCCGTGTCGGAGATAACTAACGGGACTGACCGACCGCGACATCGAATTGACGACCGTGGCCTGATCAGCCATGTAGGCAAATAACCTCACATAGCTACCTAGTACCTATACTTTAGTATGTTTTACTATTTGCTTCTGAAGACTTCACATCTGTGTTCATCAAGTGATGAATAACATTCATTCTTCATCATCAGACATCATCTTCATTCTTTATTGACTGGAATTTTCTATAAAAAAAATTATGTATTTCCATATCGTAACTTAATTCAAATTCTTTTTCAGATATATACTTTAGACTTTTATAGGCTTGATCAAAAATCTTCGACTTCCGGCGACGTGGACTAGAAGTAATCAATATTTTAAGTTTAACTTAGTAAGTAATTAAAATATACACTATTATACAATATTTAAAAGGCCATCATGGCGTAATAGCTGAGCTTCTGATAGCGATCGTGACGATTGTGAATTCGATTTCCACGTAGGGGAAAAAATATTTCATTATCTCGCTCTAAAAGGCAATGCGCGGCGTTTACTTCCGCTACTCAACACGCAGTGCCTTGAAAATAGGGTAAAAGGTGTTTTAGCTTTACATTCCCTCATTCTATCTCGCTATATGCGGGATACAGGGTGAAGCTATTTATTTATATAAAATATACACCACATGCTCACTTTAACATTATTTAAAATGTATGAGTTTATAATAATTTGATTATTAACATTAAACGAAAAACTGCTTCCAATAATATTTACAGAAGTCAAGTTTGAAATGTAACAGAAGGTCAATAAAACAAAGCCCAAGAAAGCCAATAAATCAATCTATTTATAACTTCACTTTCATGTCTTCTCCGTACATCAGCTTCAGGAATTCCTGAAATATATTTTTCAGTATGAAAACAATCGTCCGATGAATTCAACAAAGGAGGTTGGTCATAAAATGTTAATGGCATTCTAATTTGTGGTTCACTTTTATAATATATAGTCGTTTTAATTATTTTTTTGTGGATTTTTTATTTAAATTAACTTAAGAATTGGGTTAATTGGAACTCATTCAATAATAATGAGGCTACCATGGCGCAGTGGGGCTGCTCTGACTGCAAGTGCGGTCATTATGGGTTCGATGTCATTCTCGAAAGATTAAAATATTTCCGTTATTGCAGCGTTGAATTCTGCTACTTAACACGCAGTATCTCAAGTTTAAGCGGAAAGTTTAGAGAAGTTTAAGAGAAGGAATATTATAGTAGCGGGTTTAAATCGGGTTTTTTTTATCAAATACCTACAATATTCTTTCCGTCACATGCATGTACATGTGATGTACTATATAAAATAATTATATATATATATATATATATATATATATATATATATGTACATGTGTGTGTGTGTGTGTATATACACAACCATATATTGATATAATTATATCGTTATATATAATGTTATTTATTTTAGCTAGTTGTCAATTACATCGAGAATTCCTTTAAGTTTGATATTTCAAATGAAAGTGTCTTAATTTCAATATATAGAAGCTATTAGAACGATAATAACAACCGTTTCATAGAAATCTAAATAATTCTGTATTAGGTCTATATAAATTAGGATTTGTACACACTATTATATGAAATTACTTAAAAAATAATAAATTGCAGTTTTAAGATATTATTGTAGATGATTATTAGGATGAGAGACTTTAATTAATGATAAATCATTAAAAACGTAATAAATTACTAAATATTTAAAGAATATTAAGTTTATTTATTTGCATCGTCTGTAGCGATAACGATATGTTACGCCTATAATAGCTTTTGACTCGAATGGCAATCGAACTTACATCATCGAATAGTATACACCAAACACGGATAATCTGCGGCATATAGAATGTTAGTAATATATATATATATATATATATATATATATATATATATATATATATATATATATATATATATATATATATATATATATTACCTAAATACGTTGGTAGCTTCACGCTTTATCTGTTATCGGGGTAGCCAGAGAGAGGAAGAGTGCCAAACGCTACCCTCCCTATCACCTCGTCCACTGTCATTAACCTCTTCACAGAAACCCTCCTGAGGTCCTCATGGCTTTTTCATAATCTTCCTCCAATATCTTCAACACTATGTTCTGAAAGATCAACCGAGGTCTCCCCCTACCTCTCTTACCACTGATTCTTGTTTCATATATCCATTTTCCATTCTCTCGACTCCAATCGACATCCAATTTTGCCATTCTCTCGACTTGCTCAAACCACTTGAACACGTTCTTCTTCACTGTGACACCCTCACTTTCATTCGTCTTCTATAATACCCACATTTTGAAAATTTGTGTGTCAAATGTCTATATGCTGGGCTCAGCCTAAATGAAGCATTTCAATGTACTAAGCACTTGAAGTTATTAGTCACTTATATTAATGAATACTATCGCCTGCCTGTCTTAAAATAAACTAACTGTGTCAAGCGATCCATACTAAAATTAGTTTGTGTGATAACGTCTTTATTATAGATTACTATTTGTAGTATGAGAACAAAATGGCTGGGTCTTAACTTGCATTAGATCGTGGGATCATTTGTTCTATTTTTAAATATTTAACAGGAAACTATTAATAATAATTGCTAAATAACTTACTGTATAAGCGGATATGCTTTTTTAACTTCACATTGTATCCAGCAAGTAGAGGGATAGGCAGAGGGAATCTAGCGTTAAGACACTCTGTTCTACACTTTTCGTTAATATTTCGAATCATTGCGGAAGTCTTCACTGCATTTTGTACTGATATTTAAATGTTTCAAATGTAATAATATTTCCTCAAGTGAGATTTAAACCGAAAACCTTTTCGTTAAGCAATGTCTCTACTGCGCCACTACGACGACATCACTGCAGTTATTTTCTTGCAAGAGTTCAACAGGATATGAATATTATCATAGACGCGGATATATAGCCCTAGCTACTGTACCAGTAGGACGTTATCTGACTGTTTGTTCGACATATAAATTATTTCTATTAATCCACTTTGATAAGACAGAGCGCGTTGTTGGGTTCCGCCATTCAATTTAATTGAGTATCCTTGTATTAGGTTATTTTTGCAGAAGATATATGGAATCGACAAAATATATTTATCTTTTAAAAAAAACTTAGTGTCAAGCCCCTCCGCTTGTCTTCTTCTATATATTTGAAACTCTATTTTCTATATCACATATCTCTTTCATTGTAAACTGATAAATACATCGCCTATTTGAACATTCTCTCCTAATTTGTCGAATCGGTGAAAGTTTATAAATTATTAATCCCTAAATTAGGTTTCTCATTGAGACTAAAAAAGTCAACGCACGTGTTTTAGCTTTAAGCTGTTTTTAATTCCATATTAAGAGGCAAAACGAACAATCGATTGTAAATCGATTTCCAATCAAGGCCCGACAACTCGACTTCAGGGTTGTATAAAATTTTATGCTTAGGTATAGGGAAAGCTGTATTCATAATGAAACTTATTAAACGAAAGTTTTTAACCTTATTAAAAGTTGAAGCAAGTTATAATATTGATTAACTTGTGGTATTTAAGATATTTTTTTTAGATTAATATCTCTCCTCTCCAACTTATATAGAACCTAGAGTATAGTACGTTTTGAGTGACAGAACTTAAAGACGCAACTTGTGTCACCAGAGCGAGTAAATACTTTTTTTTTATAAAATTGAAAGCTCGGCCATCCATTTGAGCGGCTATATTTTTTTGTTACTGATGATCAATAGGAAGGCCAAGTTTACTGGTAAGTAAGATGCTGAATGCAGGGAGATCGGGACTGTAGATCGTGATGATCCTTGGTCCCCCAAGAATGACCTAAGTCAAGTAATGGACGTTAAAATACTGATATGACGCTGACTCTGGTGATGGTGATGAAAACGACAAATGAATAAGTGAATATAATACTATGTAAAATTATAACATTAGTATTTAATATAAAAATATCAAATTATTCGATAGCAGCGACCTTACAAAATAAAAGCTACAGCATATACATAAAAGCTGCGAACAACCAACCATCCAATAAGCTCCCATTGTTAGGCACGTGCCAGCTCCCGCTGTTTTATTATGTTTATTTTATTCCGTTTTAAGTAAAATTGCCTTGTGTTATGCCAGTGCGTAAACCTTTGAATTGTCTTTTTTGTTTTTTTTTTCATCTTCATCCTTTATCCCGCACAGCAAGGTAGACAGAGGACCTTGTCAGTTATGCCTTATAAACACAATTTTTAAATTTTTGGCGGAATCTGAGACATTGCTTTTTAAATGGCGGAATATCGTCCTTTCCGAAACAAGGAAATGATAATAAATTCTCGGCGGAATGCCCCGAATGGAGAACTAGCTGATAACCATCATGCTAAATGTAAGAACCGCGTAGTTGGCATCGCGATGGCTTCTTTTATAGATAATAGATACCTAATTAATTTAAAAAGAATGACGCAGATGCAAATTCCCCGTTGAAATTAACTTAAATTATGATTTTTGTTTTGTTTTGTTTTGTTATACATAATACATTTGCATTGGGTGAGGAAATCAAACAGAATCAATCATAAGTCATTTAGATCGCTTGGAACGTATGAGATGAAAAGTGTTACGTTACAAGGGCTTTCTAGGGCCGTCGTACCGTAGCGGGCCAGCATCGTAGCCTGTAAACGTGACGATTGTAGATTCGATGCTCAGTTGGGGAAAGATTATATTTTAAATATTTTCACTTTATGATATTTTCACTTTTCTTCACTGAGCGGCGAAACTCAACACTAAGTGATGTTGTGTTTCGCCACTCAGAACATAATGTCTTGAAAAGTCTTAAAAGTACGTTCGTTCTGACCTGTTATATTAATTTAAAAAAAACGTATGTACATATTTCTCTATAATAAATAAATACTTGTAAAGGTATTTTTGCTTTTGATTATATATATATATATATATATATATATATATATATATATATATATATATATATATATATATATATATATATATATATATATATATATATATATATTTTGTTACTGACATAAGTTTAAATTCAAAAAAAATTTAAACTACTAGTTTTTTAAATGAATGTTGTACAAAATATCAAATGCTCACCTAAATGCAGTACCCAATGCTGGGCAAACGTCAATTTCTAGGGGCCAGTTAAAAGATTTAAGAAGTAAATAGAAGTACTTATTTGCAATACTTACATAGAGAGGATTGCTGTTTTGAGGTAGGAGTAAAGTATAAGTAAGTTAAAGACAAAACTGCGTGAATGGTTTTCAAAGCTACAACTATCACAAGAAGCATACAACACTAGCTTACTATCTCTATAACACCAACACACACATACACACACACACACACACACATACACACACACAAGAACACAATATATATTTTATTTTTATTTTACATAACAATCTTATGTATACATTTATATATGCATCGAGTTATTGCACACTTTTTCGTAAGGCATGACATTACATTAAAATATTTAATTCCCATTTTTCCCCATTCTCGATGGTGTTTCTATGTAATTGAATATACTTACTTAGTGTATATAATCCCCAAAAAGCTACATTTCAAACTTCAATGTTCTACGACCGTAGTGTACGCTGGCATTATCCTAAATATTTTTGATATACCTTTATAACAGCCAAGAAACATAGAATTATTTATATTTATATTTAGCCTCACGTTATAATAGGCAGAGGGAACCATACGCAGAAGGAACATAGTGTTAAGACACTCTGTTCCCTATTTTCCGCCATTCGAGGCAATACGTGTTGCCAGAGCGAAGAAAATGAAATTCTCCGCGAGAGGGAATCGAACCCACAAACCGTCACGACGCGACGTGCGGTTCTCCATTAATAGAATAAAATTAACTAGGATTTCTTCAATATGGTCTCAGTAATTTTCTTAAGAAACATTTAATATGTTAAATCAACACAAAACCAAGTGCAGGTGATTGTATCATAAATCAATCGTAATTTACTGGGGCCAGATACTATCGTGCCAGAGCTCCAGGGTTGGCAGGTGCAAATTATTATTTATTACCGCCTTAGAGATATTGTGTGCAATATGTTTGTGGAGCATGTTCTCTTATTCGTTACGGTTGTAGCCCTTATTGTGGATATGAGTAATTAATTCCTTAATCATTTATCATTTATGATTTTTTTTATTATTCAGACCTTCATAGCGCAGTGGCAGCATTTGCATGTAAACGCGACGGTGTTGACGCGGGTTCAATTTAACTCAGGTAATTGAATTACTTCCATTTTCTCGTTTTGTTAAGTCAAAGTGCTGCGTTTAGTTCCGCCAGTCAACCCACAATAACTGCTATATGCAGAATTCTTTATCTTGTGAAGCTTTCCCGTAAAGCTTTTAAAAGTATATATAGTTTACGAATATAAGTAGATACGAACGTAGGTTAGTTACTTAGTTACGAATTCATAAGCTGTAAATGCTTACTTAACAATATGGATAGAATATCCAAATATATTTTTCGATATTGAAAAGTGTTTATAAATGTTTTAACTTGTACGATAAAAGAGAGTCATTTGTAATATAATTTCTTTTTAATCGATTTATTCTGGAATGAGATACGAATTTGCCATATATTGCTTTTTTATTGCCAACCTTAAGAACATTGAAGCTAGAATCTATATATACTCGTAAGTAGGTATTGGTATTGAAAGGAGCTGCAATGCGGAAGTGCAGCTGCAACGC
Source organism: Dione juno (assembly GCA_037127375.1). Taxonomy (NCBI): domain Eukaryota; kingdom Metazoa; phylum Arthropoda; class Insecta; order Lepidoptera; family Nymphalidae; genus Dione; species Dione juno. The sequence goes on along the minus strand of JAXRJS010000070.1, from coordinate 761,879 downwards.
TTTATAAAGGATAATAATATAAAAATATACATAAATTATCTCTATTTGAGATATATGCATGCATTAGTCTCATATATAATTATTTAATAATCTATATTAATAATGAAATCTATTTTAATAAAGTTAACTTAGAATGTCGCAAGTAGTCATTAAAATTCACTCTCTGACCACATTGAGCCGCAGTTGACGTGCCTGACTGACACATGGTCAGTATGCGTCAGTCAGTCATATCCATTACTTTTTAAAATTGTTTTTTTTTATGTTTTAGTAACGTGTACATTCTATATCCACCTGAAAATCCCAAACAGACGTTTTAATTTTATTTATATGCATATATGTATATATTAATTAACATACTCCGACTTGCCTTGACTTGACATGTCTGTCCCTGGAGTTGGACCACCCGGACGCCCAAGGAAGCGATGGCTGGATATCGTGACGCAGGACATGAGCGCCAATAGATTGTCCACAGAGGATGTCAAAAACCGAGCTAAGTGAAGTAAGCTTAGTCGGAAGGCCGACATAGGCAAACGAAGCCAGGACCAATGCCAGGCAGAAGAAGACTCCGACTGGGATTCGAACTCGCTGTAAAAGATACAGCTGAACAAACAAAATGTTTTTGGCGTTTATAAAACTCTCGTATAATAATAAATTTGCAATAGAAAGATCAAAGAAATATAAAGCTGGTTGGGGCATTTTACAAATTGCGTTATATTGTTCATCAAGGTATTAAGTTTACGTCTTAATAACCCATTCGTTTTTTTGTGTTACATATTTCTACTCGATTCTTGTAGAGCGGAAGAAAATATTAATAAAGGAAAAGAGTCTTTTAGCCTTTTATTTCAGCCTAATTTCTTTAATTTTTATGATTAATATTATACAATGAAGCAGTCGTGGCGGCACAGCGTCTGGCTATAAGGGGAACGGTTCTGGGTTCGATTCCCACGAGGGAAAAATAAATTATTTCATTTCTTCGCTCTGGTAACAAGACAAAGCATGGGGTTAAGTTCCCCAACTCAACACGCATATCTCAAAACTTTGCGGAATGTGGGCCACAGAGTGTCTTAACACTAGGTTCCCGCTGTCTACCCTGCAATATAATCGAAGTAGCGAGTATCTATTTATTTATTTTATTATTATACAATATACACTGTAGGTACATATTGTAATGGTAATATTGTAATTTTACCCATATGTTTTTTAGGGTACCAAAAAGGTAAAAATGGGACCTATTTCTAAGCCCCCGCTGTCTGTCTATCCGTCTGTCTGTAGAATGTCTAGAATGCTGAATTTTTCACAAATTATGTATAACATTTACGTTGCCACTATAACAACAAATACTAAAACTAAAACAAAAAAAAAATTCGTTACCAGAATACCTACAAAAAAAAATTCGGTACGGAACCCTCGGTACGCGAGTACTACTCGCACTTGACCGATATCTTGTTTTTAAAAAGTCCTTATTTTCTAGCGTTCTGATGACGCGCAATTTCCATGATCGGTTCTTTGGTGACTTTATAACATTGAGAGTTTCACAGCTGACTTTTTAATTTCTTGGACTTACTGGTAATGTCACTTATATAGGTAGTAGAGCAAAATCCTGTCTGACTATGCGACGGTAGTAGGTTCACATTCCTAGTCAGATTTCACAAAGGAAGACATTGGCTAATCTAAAAACTACCTCTGCTAAATTGGAGAACAGTGTTTTATAAAAATGTATAAAGGAATTATAAAAACCCCAAGAATGTTAAATTAACAAAAACTGGCTTCAAAGCTATACCTACATGTGTAAATTTTTATATGTTTTATTTATTTTAATATAAAGATAATTAAAGCAAGGTAAGACCGGCAATATATATATATATATATATATATATATATATATATATATATATATATATATATATATATATATATATATATATATATATATATATAAGTAGATCTCCGGACATTAAAATCTATATTCACTCTGTCCAAATTCCTCACATTACGCAACGCGACCCGTTAGCGACTCAACGTTTCTCTAACTTTAACGCGATATTCTATGTTGACAGAATGATGCGGCTCTTGTACTACATAGGGCTTGGCTTAATTTATAAGAGCTTGACGTAATAAGGTCTGTCACTCAATAGTCAATATGCAATATTTTCCAGTTGGATAAAAATTAGAGAAGGAATAGGGATCTTGATACTAAGTTCTCTTTTTTAGCTCCACGCTTTATCAATCATATAGCATATACGTGAAGAGAGAGCATACAGGGAGAAATTTGTAAAAAAAAATTGATCTCCGCTGTTGTGTAGTGTTGTGTGTTGTGTAGCGTTTTATATTACCGTATCAGATAAATTAAAATATTTCATTCCCCTAAGCCGTGATCGAGCACCAATGGTATTTACAGTCGGACAGAAGTTTTGGTCAGTGGAAATCCTTAATATTAAAATATTTTATTACCAGTCTAACCTCAAGAGTCAAGAACCTTTATCCGGCATCAAAGTAAGATATGTAGGTTCTGGTAATTATTTCTATTTTTATATATTTAAAAGAAAAAGAATATATGGCGCAGAATTATGAAAGAAGAGAAATTCTTGAAAAAAATCAATTGATTTGAAAGGATTAGTGGATAATAGGAAAAAATTGTAAGGATATTTTGCTTACCTAATATAAAATAATATCGAGACAAGAAAAGCCAATAACGTTTGTATAATAGCACTAACAACACTATATAGAATCATCTCGTTACTATACCTTTTATTTCATTTATTACATTATCGCCTTTTTAAGTTTCACGCTGTATCCTAACTCACCACAGTTAAAAATTAAAAATAATCAATTCATCCGAGCTCTCAATAGTCGATCAAATTATTTATACATAATAAATAACGAAATTTACATAAACAAATTATGAATAAATAAATACATTTTTTATATATGTTCTATGAATGTAACATACAAAAAGTAGTTGAATAGTTTACAAAACATAAACTGTACTGTTAGAATAATATATACAAAAATAAATAGTAACATATATTTAACCATTTATATATATATATAATATATATATATATATATATATATATATATATATATATAATATATATATATATATATATATATATATATATATATATATATATATATATATATATATATATATATATTGCCGCCTGTAAATTGTAACTCGCACCGCGTCTAAGTAACACTATAAATCAAGCGGATGGTACACATAGCCCGCTAATACGACACTCGGGATGGATATGCTCGTTTGCAGGAACATTCCAGCGCTAGGATTTATTGTGATCTTTAATTATTAATTGTATACTTTAAAAGGTTAAAGTAATTTTGTTACTGTGCGTTTCCTCCTTATTAATAATAATTGTGTTTTATGGTATTTTTTCTATTGCAACTTACACTTGTAATTGTGTGTTAATAAATGTATGTACTCGTATATATAAAGGACTCTACATGATTCAAATCGCAAAAAACCCGGTTCCCTGTTTTCCACCGAATTTTCAAAACCTGTTGAGTGGCGAAAATTAATGCCACTTTCGTCTTGTCTTGCCAGAGCGGAGAAATTTAAATAATCCCATATTTTCTAGCGACAACTCTCCTTTCTCCAATTTAATAACGAAACGCATCGTCACATTTTTTTTCAACTTATGTTGAAAAAAAACGAATTAGATTTTTTATATTTATAAGAGTTTTTTATAAGAATTTAGACATTTTATATTTTTTATATATAAATTTAAATATTAAATTATTTTATTAATTTAAAATAGGTTCAGGTGTTTCAGACACGTCGGGAGGTTAAATGATGAAAGTGTGATAAAAAAGACATACGATGCCAGAATGGTAAGAGAGGTAGGAAGGTTCCTCGGCTGTCCCTCGAGACCACAGTATCAATAATACCTACCTATTTCCACAGGTCACGTAAAAAGCATACGGACCCTCGGAGGCTTGAAGAGGTTGATGACAGTGTAAGCACGTTTCGTAGTTCGTTTTCCGTTTGACAGCTTCGCTAAGGATAAAGCGTGAAGCTCAGTCAAAAACATTACTCCTGAATGTGATTTGAACTCACAACATTCACATTTTCGTTGAACAACTGCAACTGTACCACCATATAGTAATGTACCTATAGTAATAGGATCTGAAAGCTTATTTAATTCGGATTTTTATAGGAAAACTCGTACAAATAGTCCATAATTCAAATCACTGTAATAAATAAAGCAAGCTCGTCTCTAGAACTATCGTCTAGTTCATACATAGGTATTGCAATATACATTAAAAGTTAAGTAAAACATACATATATAAGAACCAGCATTAGATACAATCTTCACACACGTTAGATGCAATCGTAATATGAGGTTGATCGAGGAAGTGTTGCCTCAGAACAGATTGCTAATAAAGCTAGGTTATGTTTTCATTTGAAAAAGTATCCATCTACATAATCCTTTATTTTACAGCTATTTTAATAGTGGAGTAAACAAAGAACTCGACTCTTGGATTAGTTGTCAGTAAATCTGCAAAATTAGAGGTTTTAAGTTCGATTCCAATATACAATAAATATTTGTATGGGCGTGAGCGTATGTGGTATTTTTTGTAAGTAAGATATTCCATAAATTAATTTCAAATATAAATATTTATATTTAATATTTTTGTTATCTTATCACTATAAATAACATGTATGTAATTTGAATCTTTAATAACCCAATTCGTTTTGTAGTAACCGTGTTTTTTAAGTTATCATGTTTCGTTTATAATATTTTATTTACAATAAATCTATGGAAAAACAAACATTAAAAAAATCTAAATATATTAATGGCTTTGTACGCAACAGAGCATTTGGAATGGAATTATTAGTAAAGTATAGAATATTAAGGTTTATAAAGTATAGAATGATTTGTTATAATATTGAAATGTCTTTTTTCGGTTGTGGCGTTAATGCTATTAAGTTTATGCCTTGACCGGGAGGGGAGGGAAGAGGGTACTTTCTCCCTAAGAAGTAGCAAGCACCACGTGGCTGTTTAAGAGGAATTGGCGGTAAGGCCGTCTACTGTGGGGCTTGGACCTCTGCTTGCGGCCGTCGAACGGGCTTGAAATCGTTTAGATGTTATCGGAAAGTTTATCTTTAGCATTACCAAGATGTACCACCGTGATTTTCTGACCCAAGAGTAAGTTTAATGGGCCTTTTCAATGCACATCAACTCATGCTCACGTCCACTGTCCGAACTTCTCGTGACACTTAGCCAAATCCAATATAACTTTTTTAAATTATTTCATTACGTTTCAATCGCTTATTATATGTTCTTCTTATATTCTTTGGATGTTTAACCGTTTGTAAGTTCTCCCTACCTCCTAAATAAGCTACAAGTGTATAAAAAAGAAGTAAATCCTTTAGCTTGACATTAAAATAACAAGTGGTATTTAGTTAAATGCGTGTTTATAAATATTTTAATGTTGGGTGGTCAAATGCAATATGCCTGCCTGCATATTAAATAGCAATCATTTATGTTGTTTCTTGGCAAGGCTGTTCTGAATAGAGGTTAACAAAAGTGGCTTAAACGTAGAATAACATATTTATTAAATAAAACAATTAAAACTGTATATTTATTACATCAGGTTTGATTAACTTGCTAGGGAAAACAGATATATCCTCAGAATGATGCGCGAGATTATTGAAGTACACAAATGTCCCAAGCCCACCATACCAGAGGGCAAGATACAGCCAGCTCATTCTGCAGGAATCCAGGGCAGCACGCGAGGCAAATCAGAGACCGTTGGCGGTAGTTTGATATAATAATGATATCAACTGACAGACGAGTGCCACCTCAGTCTACCTGTCAGCTGTGACCACGGACTACGGCAAAGTGTTCGAAACGTCAGATTTCCAAAAATAATGACAATATACACGATTTATAATACAACTTTATTTGATGAATATTTAAAATAATTACACGTTTATGCCACTTTACTGAATACTTCAATTATGGTATGTAAAAAAATTCACATAATATTAACGATTTAACGTGTGTCATAATAAATGTGAAGTAAAACTGTTTCGTATCTTATAATAAATAACAGTGTTGAAAAGATATTGAGATTATTTAATTTTACTTCAACTGTACACTTTATGCCATAATAATTTTGTTTTGGTTATATATAATATAGATTATATATAATTTTAGTATATTAAGGAAGAATTCAAAAGTCAAGTTGAAAAATTGTCTATACATATATTTAAGTGTAAAAAACTATATTTCTTTTTTAATAAGAATCTTTAACTATGTTGAACTATGTTGTAATAATTACGAGTAAATCCGTGGTCGGCCCAATCTTAGTCATTGACAATCGATTAAGTATGATGTACTTGCATACAAAGCCGAAAGTAAAAGCTAGTATTATTATAAAAGAAAACTATATAAATAACTTATTCAAATTGTCGATTTCAAGTCTCTTTGGGTAACCGTTACGTTTTAGCAATATAAATTTTAATTCCAATATTATTACAAGAGAACATAAAGAAAGATAATAGTAAAATGCAAATTCGATATAAAGAACAGAGGGACGGGTCACTAAATTATTTCCAATATCCTAGAAAATTAAATATTAAAAAATTGGTGAATAAGCACATATACATATTTATATGAATAAAGCGAGACAGTCAATGGTTAGGTAGCTAGTACTTAAATATATAATATATGCTATTAAATCCCTCTCGTACATGATACACGATACACACACAGCTACATAAGCGCCGTGCATATATTAAAACGTCGTAAATAACCATTACGCGTTCCGAGACGAATCAAACGGTAGCTGTTCTGATAAATATGTAAATTACATACGATCGGACGGACGCCAAAAGTGATTATAAAAATGTTAATAACTAGCGATCCGCTCGCGGCTTCGCTCGCTTAAGTGCTTAATCGCGTCCGTTTTTTTTTTATAGATTTTATACCTACCTTTAGGCCTTTGGTGTTGATACAATTGCAATATTTAAAATTATTTTTTTTTATTAGTTTACGAAAATTTTTATACAATTTTCGAATCACTCTGTCGTTTATTGAAAATCGTATATGGTTCTTATATGAAAGAATTACGGTCGTATATTGTCTTTCCGTTTGTCCGGGTAATCTCCGGAACAGCTGAACCGATTTTTATGGAACTTTCACAGAAAGATAAAGAAGGCTGTGGAGCAACATATAGGCTACGAGATTTTTTATCCTGGATTTACAAGGGAAGGGAAGGACCCGCAGTTGCCCATCACCACCAGCGAGTTCCTTCGGTTCAGATAAAATATTGCGCTTAAAATTATATTTTATACACAAAGTGATTTGAAAGGAAACAGTAAAAATACCTATATATACACACATATTATATTAAAATAGGTCCGTGAACATCGGGCAGGCCAAGAAGCGAACATGTCGCTCGTATTAAATACAAAGATAAGTAACTAATTCGACAAAATCTATAATTTCCATTCTATAAAATTATATAATTCAGCTTCACATGTCAGTAATCGACGTTATTTAAATACCTATATATTTTTTTCTAAGAATATATAATAGATTTAGGCTTTAATCTATTATCTTTCCTTAACCTTACCGAAATTCTTTCATTTCTGTCCAGTAGTTTTTTGGGTGACATCGGACAATTAAACCGACAGACAGACAGACGGAAACACGGACAAATATTCTTCTGAGTGGTTTTAAAAGACCCAATTGGTGGCGATTAGTTCGGCCACCTAACCCTCAACACCACTTAAAGTAACAGATAATGGTGAATGGAGTGTCTTAACACTAAGTTAACTCTGCATACTCTATAATAAAGCATTAATGTCCAACCGAAAGTTCGGTTTCGGTTTTCGGCAGAAAAATGTGTTTCGGTTTAGTTTCGGTTTCGGTGGCAAACCTACCGAAACTACGACCGAAACCGAAATTGCATTCGGTAGTTTCATTTTCATGTTAGACAATCAAGTAGCAAGAGTGAATGCTATTTTTATTAAATATTTTTATGATTTTGAAATTATTAATCCACACTAAGGATAGAAACAATACTTAAAGAAAACATAAAAATTTGGCCACAGCGGCTTTTTGATCCCATGACGCGCGGGTTTCAATCCCGGGATACTTTAAAAATCATTAAAATATACCTAATATATATAAAACCTATATAAAACTAATGTTTGTTTACGTATAGCATTAGCGAATGAGTTAAAATAACCAGAAAATATTTAGATAATTATGTGAGACTTGACTGTACTATAAAATCTATGTATGAGTTTGTTATATGAAATAAGTTTTCGATGTTTACTATATACTGTAACTCATACTATATCTATCACACGATAAAACTTACCTAATTTAAAACAAAACACGAAAATTCACAACAAACAAAACGCATTGCGAACACAAACAAGTCACAACCTATTTTATTAGTTAGGTACTTGATACTTACTATAGTGCATTAGTTGTGATAATATTAAGGATTTAGAGCTCCAACGTTAAATTTAATAATTATTACCAATATAACCAACTAGCAAGTACAGTTAAATAATTGTTTCTTTTGGCAAATTAGCATGCTTATAATGAAATGAGTGGGTACTTACAAAGGTACCTACCTACCTAGGTATCCATATTAAAGGTTTTGTTTATCACTTTAATACTAAATACCTACTTATGACAGTTACAACAGTTATAATATTAGGCAACAACTTAAAAAAGTATTTAAATTATTATTAAACACATTTTTAAAACTATGTGATTTAAAGAAAAATATTAAAACTGCCTCAAAATATGATCTCTAAGGAAAATCCTCTAAGGAAAATTCGATTTCGGTTTCGGCCGAAACTGAGACCGTTGCCGAAATTCGTTTTCGATTTCGGTTTCGGACTTAAAAATCCGTTTCTGTCGGCCACTATAATGCATAAATAAAAGATACATGTAGATAAAAAAGAATAGCGCTGCACTATTCGCTTCGATTGTTCTGTAGAAGCCTAAAAATAAAATCTTATTGAATATGTAATTATTAATTACTGTTTATAGGATAATTTATAAGAGATGAAAATATGTAAAATATAGTAAATATTTACTATTAAACGCCATTGGAAATTTTATAAAGAATAGCTTAAAAAAGACTTATAAATGGGCTAAATTATCTAAATTTAAGCCTAAAGATAAATATATTTTGTTCTTATATTTAGCGACAGCTTCACCTCAGGAAAATAATATAGAGAAACGAAGAAACTATTGAGGGCCATCATGGCGTATAGGCACGGCGTCCATTCCCACTCGGGGAGAACTAATCATTTTCATTTTCTTCGCTCTGGCCACAACGCAAAGCGCGGCGTTAATCTTGGAACGGAGTGTCTTAACACTAGATTCCTTAAGCCTACGGTTCCCTCTGCCTACCCTGCTATCTGCGGGATACAGCGTGGAACTAAACAAAAAACCATTTATTTGCATTTACGCTCGCTTTCTTTGTCCGAGCTGCTCTCTCTACTTAACCACATAACCTTACTAATGCCGCCTATTAAAGATGGTATTTGTAAGGTATGTTCTTAAAATAAACTTCAAGACAGGCTAAAATCTCTTAATAAATTATATTAAAGAGAGATCTCTCTATTCTACCTCTCGCTTACAAATTTTCTATTGATTTCCTAAGCTCAAATATTCATTAAAAATATCTCAATCTTCTAAATCTTCATAGACAAATAACTTTATGTACATACACTTAGTAAAGCGCCACACAATTTTCTGCTCACTTTAATTTTAATATTATTTTACCAAATTATCAATAAAATGACCTCAAAAGGGAATTCCAATACAGAACACTATATTTATAGAATGAATTATAATTATTATAAACACGACATTTAGTTGGCCTTTGGTATTACACGTTATTTATTATTATATCAATATAAATTACTATAACTTGATTAGCTATGTAAACGTTATTAAGAGGTCACTAACTCGGTCAAGAGGCTTCATACTGCAACTATCTAGTACCTGATTGCTATACATAGTAAGTAAACAAAAACATGGAAAAGGGAAAATAGAGATAAAAATTTAAGCCCTTGACGTCATTGTGGCTCAGTGAGACCGTGTCAGAGTGTAAACGGTATGGTTGGTTGTGGGGTCGATTTCCAGTTGGGGGAATTCATTATTTTTATCTCTCCGTCTCTTTCACATATATTATTTATAATCTTTTTAAGACTGAAAAGCTTGATAGAGAAATTCAATGTCACATTTTGTTTAAAGACACTATGGAAAATTTATTTTACAAGGGAAATTGGAAACTGAATGTTATAGTACATATTCAGTCACACGTCTCCAAAGAAATTACCTTTATCATAAGCTCCAATGATAATTTAAATGTATTTCCAATTAGTTAAGTACTGTAAGTGACTGTGCAATTACTATACATATGTTTTCAATTTCAGAACTAATTATCCAATGACAAATTTAATATAAAAATAAATGTGAGTCAAGTGCGAGTTGGACTTGTGCATTGTGAATTCCGTATCATATTTATGTCTGCAGGTCAACAGGAAGAACAGCTCTTTAAAATTATAGATTAGGCTTATGCATTTATTGTGCATTTAATAAACTATAAATATAAGTTTTTAATGCTTTTCTCTATTTTTTTTTAAGTTTTAGTATTGATTTACACATATTAAATATGTACCGTCAATTTCGACTTTAATGGTATTTTTAGCAAAAGTAAGCACGTTGTTTTGCTTCACGGTGTATTCCTTAATACGTAGGTATATAGCAGGGCAGATGAAGAATATCAAATTTGAAGACACTCCGTTCTTCGTTTTCAGTCCGGATCCTAAATGCTGAATGTTGATTGGCAGAATCATTGTTGTACTTTGTCCACTAGAACGGGGATACTAAGAGAGAGTGGGGTTCAGACGCTTTTCAAATTCCTGCCTCAAATTTATAATATATATAAAATTTTAGTACACATCGTACTGTATTGTATACTTATGATACACACTCTATGTACTGCACGTATACGACGAGGGTTGTGGGCTAATTCATTAATACAAGATTAACCCTTATTTTGCTGGCTTTTAGCAGAAGTAGGTCCAAGAGATTATTTTTAGCTACACACACTTCCACATACAATAAAGTAAGCAAAGAGACGGTTATTTATTCGCGTTTACTATCAAACACTGCCCTGGTATGGCGAGATCTATATATTAATACGTGAAGTGAAAACTTTGGATCCGAAATTTGGAAACGAAAATTAGGCGGACGGAGGATGAAATTTGTATATATATATATATATATATATATATATATATATATATATATATATATATATATATATATATATATATATATATATATATATATATATATATATATATATATATATATATATATATATATATAAAGGTGGAGGTAATATATATAGTGTTTTCTCTTTCAATGGAAATAATATATTAAATTAACAATATTATGTATATTTAAATAAGATTTGAACTTGCTATTGACAATTTTAACATCAAGAAACGCAACCACTGTGCCAATGGTGTATATAACAAACAAATGCAAATATGTATATGATTTTCATAGGCACCGTACCTACGGGCAATGCTTTATTAATAATAATAATATGTACGCATTAAATAAATGAATCACAAAGCCTAGACAGTGATGTACTATTAAATGAGAATTATTACAATTATTTTAATAAAGATGAGCGGTTCAAGGAAGTGAATGATGAAATCTTGAGTAATGCGGTAATAAGTCCCATGATACATGGGTAAGTAATAGCGGGTGAATTATGCCACTTTTACGTTTTATAACACTCTGTGCATACATATTTGTTGATTAATTAATATAAATTATATTGCTTTGTCTATTATTATTGAGGACCGTCGTGGCGTAGAGGCATGGTCCCTGTAAGCGCGACGGCTTGTGGGTTCAATTTCCACTCGGAGAGAATGCATTATTTTCATTTTCTTCGCTCTGGTAATAAGGCAAAAAGCGCGGCGTTGAGTTCCGCCACTCAACACGCAATGCCTCGAAAGGTGGAAAGCGCGCAACGGAGTGTTTTAACACTAGGTTCCTACAGCTCCTACGGTTCTCTCTGCCTACCCTGCCATGTGCGGGATACAGCGTGAAGCTAATTTAATTTAATTCAGTTTGTTTTAGTTTCAAATATATTCCAAGCTTTTATCCTACTTTCAAAAGGATAAGAGTCTACAATATTATACTTGTAAAAATTACTGTTAGTTTAATTCTATCCAAATCCAAACCACAGCCGTAACATATATGAAAATATATTACATTTTAAAATTTACTATTCACCATGTAATATCTCATAAAGGAGCGGCCAGTAAAAACAGAGTAATTTATCCCTAAATTCCCGTTACTTACCCTACAGTCTATACTCTAGAGTCTATACTATTAATTATTATAAACCTGACATGTTTGTTTGATTAAAAGCCCTAATCTCAGGAACTACTGGTGCGAATTGAAAAAGTAGTGCATTTATTGAAGAAGGCTATAGTGTATATTACATTTAATCCACTGTACTTGCTAAATGTCTCATGTGCGTAAAAGCTAGCTCTTAGTATACAAAGTTTATAGGAACTTTATATAAATATATATATATATATATATATATATATATATATATATATATATATATATATATATATATATATATATATATATATATATATATATATATATAAATATATATACTCGCGGCGTTCATGCCATTGTTCTGGTATTACAACAGGTATTTGTATACCTATGTTATATACCTAATATACCTACCTATATAATGTAGGTATCAAAAGGTAACGCGTGCTAACTGTATGCCCTTTTCCAAGTAATTAGGTAACACATTATATATGAAGTCACAATTGTTGACTCATTTGTCGTCTCGTGGGAAAAATTATCCGTTTAATAAACTACATGGTCTGCATACCGTGTTGCTTATTCAATTATGATATAGCGTTTTACTTTGTCAAGTCGCAGGTTCGATTTCGGACTGAAATGTTAGTTAATAGGGTAAAAAATTAAAATAAGTGACTATACACACGGCACAACATTAACGAAGATTTTATATATATTTCTGCATTGTTAACTAATATAATGTACGATAAAAAGTTATTATTTTATTCGAATGAAAAACGGAGAACGTAGTGTCTTGCTTCTAGGTTCTCTCTGCCTGCCCTCAATCTTGCTGTTTTATACATTACATATAAAATATATAGGACGAGTTCAACGTAATGTGGATGATGCTTCGCTATATATATTTGTCTCAGTAATATTAATTAGAGACTTAACCTAAGTATAAGGTAATATACTATAGAGGCAAGCGACTCAATACTATGACGTCGTTAAATACTTAGCCAATTTAACCATTTAATTAATCCCCTTTTTACTTGCACAAGCACTTTTAGTTGTATTTTCTATCTCCGTCTCTACTAATTAAGGAAACATCACTTACAATAAATAGGTTCTACATCCAAGGCTCTAAAGGATGCGTTCAGATTACTTCATCGGCCTAGTGATTAATATATAAAATTAAAATCGATTACGACTGCTTTTGCAATGTAACACTTCCTCTATTGCGACTGGCGAGCTCCAAGAATCTCATTTCTACATCATTTATCTTGTATTTGTATTGGTTTTATAATAAGGATGTAATTGCGAGAGAGTCGCTATTTTATTTTTCAGCTTCAAGTGGTAAAACACTTTGTTCTCCATAAATCAATTTAATTTATTCGAATCCACAATGATCGTGTTGTGGTGTATCTTTTATAATTAATTCATCCTTAAAAAAGTCATCCTCTAAATATAATTATCAATTAGGTTAATTTTTTTATTGACCAGATGGACCGATGACATATGGAAGGCGGCTGGAAGAAGTGACTGGATGGAGAAAACGTGAGTTCGTGCCTAAAGGCGTACCCTGGGGGAAGCCTCCGTCCAACTCCTCCGTCAACGTCAACTCCGTCCGTTTGTGTGTGTGTGTGTGTGTGTGTGTGTGTGTGTGTGTGTGATATATACATTTAGAGGATGACTTTAAAGAACAGAAAATATAACACTTCGTAAAACAATTTGTAACAAGTGAGTCCACGATTGTTGTTTAATCAAAAACATATCTACAATATGTACCTGACCTACCAACTGCGCTACGAATAAACTAAAACGAAAATGATCTCATTAAATGTATTAAATCAGTGTGAATAAAATACATATTATTTTTATTTAATTTAGATATTTATGTAATAATTTTTATAACAGTATGTAATTAATAAACGCCTAACTAAATAAAATAGCAATAAGTAATTTACTACAATATTCGTAAATATATTTGTATATTTCGTGAGATGTATGATTTTTTTTTTAAATAAAAGAATATGTAATGACTATAAGAATTCTTTTTTTTTCGAAGAAAGTAAAATAGTAGGTTAATATAGATATCATTAAAAATAAAAAATTAGACCTACAATGAGCACTTAAGAAGGAGCAATTTAATCTGTATAAATGTGCGCCTCAAATCAAGCTCACCCATTTATGGAACATTTTCAATGTTATATAATGCAAGTCCTTCCTTGATAAAAGGCTCGATATACAATACAGAAAAAAAATTCAATCCTGCATATCCTGAGTTTAGTGGTTTTAAATATTTGATTTTTATCTTAGATGAAGACTGCGATATGAAACGAATTAGTCTTGTCTTACAGTGAAACTAAATACGTTTGTAAGTACAGTTTTATCTTTCGATATTATAAACTGATGCATCTTTTATTTCGGATGATTCTCTTTAATATGAAGTATTCAGAGGATTGGCTAGGAAGTTAATTTAAGGTCAATATCTAAGTTAGGCACCAAATAGCTTTAACTGCTGCTTGTTGAACTGCTATAAATAAAGTATTTTTTCACAAAATTACTATCATTTTCCTCACTCTGGTAACAAGACAACGAGCGGCGTTGAGTTCCGCTTCTCAAAACCTAATGTATCGAAAAGCGGAAAATGGGGAACGAAGTGTCTTAACATTAGGTTCCCTCTGCCAGCCCTCCTATATCCGGCGTGAGGTTAAAAAAAAACACTTCATATAATTGTATGTTTCTTAAAGCGTAACATTTGCATTACTTATTAATATCTATGGACACAACCAATGCTCGATCTCGAGGGTACAGATAGAAAATCAACAGGAAGAGATCACATCGTATGACAAATGGCATCCTACATACATTCGTTAAAACTTATCATTTATTTCATAGCTCATCTATTTTGAATTATCTGTTTATATATATATATATAAATATATATATATATATATATATATATATATATATATATATATATATATATATATATATATATATATATATATATATATATATATATATATATATATATATATATATATATATATATATATATATATATATATATATATATTTACCATAGTTGTTACCTAGTCTATGGGAGATGGCTTTGTTCTCACTCATCGTTAATTGCCCTCACTTTCTGCTCACTTAAAATATTGTGAGCGTCAAGTGGTAAAATTCCACCGTTGAGTGGAATTATATTGTACCACTGAAACAAAAACTTTCTGAAACATTGATTAAAGTATGTACTCTATTGATTGCTACTTCATATCTAGACAATTAGTCATCAATGCCGATGTTTAATCATATTAATTGAAATAGATATTTAAGTGTCTTTTCTACTTTTTTATTTTTTGTAAGCCTATAATGCATTAAAAACTGCTTTACTATATATGCTCTATATCTTGATGGCGAAATAACAGTAAAATTGAACAGGAAACCGTAATATCTAAACGGAAGCAATAAAAGGCGCGAGAATTCACCATTTTGGATTCACTGACTCGTTTTTTTTGTAAATATAAACTTTAATTTTAATGTATACTAACTTATGCGTCCAATTCAAGGTAACGGTAGATCAATATTCAATTATATTTTTTTTTTTCATTGGAAATATCTGGTAAAGGACACCAACTGACCCACTCAGAGATGTCAATTAAGGTATAAATTATCTATAATTTATAGTAAAATTAGACTATTAAGCTATTAGGTTTTTATTTAAACACTAACTTTTCTCTTCTTTGTTATATTTTTACGTACATTTGTAATATTTACACTATTATACTATATAATTAATTATATTTCAAACTGTACAATCAACGATTCCAATCAACTCCCGCATATAGCAGGGTGGGTAGGAATAACTTAGTCAAAGTCAGTCAGACAGACACAGCGTGTTGAATGAAGTTCAGTTTCGATTTATAAGAGCAAGTATTCGAAAATAATTCATGGTATGAATCGAACCCAAAACCAACATGTTTATTGTCATATGATGCTCCACTGAGCCATGTTAGACTCAACTATATAATAAACATAAATTTAATGTTAATTTAAATCAATTTAAGTGTAGTATAAGAAGCTTTAAGCTCACACTATCTATTACGAGTAAGGACACCATTTAATAATATGTTCTAAACAAGAAATCTAAGAATAATGGAATGATAACCAGAGTGAGCTTAAACATGCAGACATGTCGGTCACCTTGCCAAGGGAACGGCTTAAATTAATAGATTTACACTATGTATCCTATTTGTTATGTTATTTGTATGTAGGCGATGTTGTTTACCGGAGTATCTATATTTAGTATCTAATTTGATTTAATATGATTGATTGACGATATATTTTTAACAACAAAAATATGTTATATAAGAATTTTAACGTAGCTTGACGAGTACGTATGGCTTAAATGAGTATGTAGGCTTTGACGGTGGGCAAGTGGCGCGGGTTCGAGTCCGCTATGTTGAATCATTCAAACATTTATTACTCAAAATCTTTATTGCGTAGTGTGTGAATAACACTTTTAAAAATGCTAAAAGTCTGTTACGTTATTAGATTTTTGTGACTAATTATTATTACTATTTTTTTTAATGAACATTAAGCTTTGATTTTTAATAGGATTTATAAAGCTTTTTTTTACAATACTCCTGAATCATTGATGGGTAAATCTTAGGTAGGTTCTAATCCTACCTAGAGGCAAAATCTTTAGCATCCCACAGATTCTCCATATGAGCTCTTAGCGTTACAGGGAGAGTGTAAAGGAACAGTGTCTATGACTAATGATTTATTTTCTATCCTAAATTAGTGCCTAACTGACAGTAGCAGTACTGTGGAGAAACAATAACTTCAAGTGTAAGTTAAAGGCTTAATGTGCAATAATACTCAAGCTGTCCACGCTGTGATATTAATTAAGATGTTAATTTACATAGTCGCCTGTCTGCCATCGGAATCAATAATTTATTAATGCAAAAAAAATATATGTATAATAAATATAATGCTTATTAGCTGAGTTTTTATTTATTTACAATAATTGTATAATAGGAACTACATATTAAATTATTTAACTGACATGATTGACACTTATGGTGGCATTTGTCAGTCAAGTCAAATTATTATTGTGTCAATCTACCGCTGTCAAACTCCTTGGTATAGTAGAATACGAGGTGTCGCTCGCAACTTAGTTTGCGCGTACTGTGGTGCTCCCCTGCACTGCCCAATTGTTGCCTGCGTTGTCTGTGAAAAATGTGCACAAAACTTAACTGGATTTTTTTTACGATACGGTGACATACGAAGGGGGTATATTTTCCATACAAGCATGACACTGGCAAAGTGAAATGTACTGAACTGGCACGCTCAGAACGCCATAATCAAAAAAAAAATCGGCCAATTGCGATTAGTACTCGCACACCGTGGGGTCCGTACCTATTTCATGATTGATGAGGTATTCTGCTGACGAAATATTTTTATATTTTTATTTTTAGTATTTGTTATTATTGCGGCAATGGAAATACATAATTTGAATTAATTTAAAATTTAAATAAAATTTAATTAAAATAAATAAAAAAAATAAAAAAATTATACAATTTTCTAGCTACCACGGCTTATGAGATACAACCTGGTGTCAGACAGACGGACAGGCAAACAGCGGAGGCTTAGTAATAGTCCTGTTTTTACCTTTTAGGTACGGGACCCTAAAAACGCAACTGAATTATAATTATATTATAAAAATAATAATTATAAGAATATACTTATGTTTCATCATAACAAGATTTGATACTAAATTTCAACATGGATTTGTCATCTTACATATTTAGGTAGGGAAGGTAAGTTACTATATGCACTACTTTACAGCCGCGTAACCGGCCATACATTTAAATTATTGTATAATTATTGCACAATTTAGTAGTTAGTGTAATAAAATTTAACGAGTGCTTCTGATGTTAATATAGAATGGCAATTTACAAGGTAATATACACATTGTGCAATAAATTTGCACAATAATATTGAGCTACAATGATCTAACCATCTGATGTTTTCCTTTAAATGCGACAGTTGTGGGTTCGATTCCCACTTGGGAGAATAAATTGTTTTCATTTTATTCGTTCTGGTAAAGGCAAAGGCTGGTCTTTATAAGGCAGAAGGTAAGGAATTGAAGTATCTTTACACTAATATGCGGGATATAGTATGAAGGTGAAAAAAGCTATATTTATTGCTATTTTAAGTACACAGTTGGCTTCAATATAAAAAATATTTACTAAGAAATATAATAGCTTGTGCCTTTGTATAAGGCTTTTTAATATAAAATATAATTATTACAGTCGTAACATTAGCGGTACGTATAAAATGTATTTCCAGCATTGAAATGTAACAAATAGAAAATGCGGGTTGTGCTGGTGCTGGTGGGTCGTAAACACGCCCATAAATCATTTTCACGTTATATTGCTAATGCACACTGAAATAGATTGACAGATGACTACACTGCACGAGCAATAAGAGTTTTTAATGATTTTATTTAAATCCAACAAAGTGCAATGATGTCAGTAATTATTATTACGGTGGTTTCAACACTGTCCTCCATTTCCCATCTAATTTTGAGACTGAGTGTTAACTTAATGTCCACGCAAACAACGGGCGGGCTACAAGTTGCTTAAATGTAATCATTACTCCGAGCAACGATCGAACTCAAAACCTCCATGTTTACAGTCTGAGGCTGCCCAATGCGCCACGAAGGCGTATATTCGTTTGGCGTTTATTATACTATTATTCTAATTCCAATACCCATTCAGTGGTTAGCAATAAATGAGTACGTACTATAGATAAAAAAACAATTAAGTCAGTGAACAAGCAATATGAGATAAAATACCTTACATTTCAGGGTGACAAGCGTTTACACGATATGGTGTTGCAAACTTACGAAAATTGTATTTTTAAATTAATAATAGATATTTTTTTAATTTCACGATTAAGCTTTATTAAGGAGGGTCGCGGAAAAAGAGCCTCGTGTCGAATATTTCCTTCTTAATTATTTTTTTCTATACTTTCTAATAAATAAAATTTTAGTGTCATATTAGTACATTGTCATTATAGTACATTTTTACAATTTTGTCAGTCTGTCTGTTTGTTCCGTCTAATCTATGAAACGGCTGGACCGATACTTTCAGTGACAGGTAGCTGGTGTGATAAGGAGTAACTTAGGCTACTTTTATTTTAGAAAAAATATATATTATATTAGAGTAAATACGAGTATACAGCACATGCACAATGTGATTTCGTATAATATCGACACGAATGCAATTCAATTTACTTAAGCGGTAAAGCCGCGAGTGGGTCGCTAATAAAAAATAAATTTCGTCATAATTTAAAAATATATAATTTTCACATTTTAGTCTATTTTAACATTTTGTGTCAAACAAAACAGCAATAATAGTAATATGTAATGTAGTTTACTGTGAGATTGTATAATTTTTCCATAATAAATCACTTTAAAATAAACTAATTCTTAATTACTAGACTGAATCTATGATCTAGATCCATACATACAATTCGCGGTCAAATAATCATTCTTGCAAATGAGCTTAATGTCTCTTTAATAAATTAATTGAAATTATAGAGATTGGACAGGTTTTAAATATCACTAGGACGTGGGATTATACGATTGTTTTTTTTTCGGTATTTTTATTTATTATTTAATCTTTGTTATCTGTATAGATTACTATGTTATATTAGCGTAGCGATTAAAGATCTCAAGTCATAAATCAATATATAGTTTCTGTCTACAAAGTAAACAAGAAACATTAGGGATAAAACACTAATTTCTCTATTATATATAAAAGTATTGCGTTTTGCATTGTCGCTCGAATTCGAGACATTGCGTGTTGAGTAGCGTAACTCAACGCTGCACTTTGTCTTACTAAAGCGAAGAAATGAAAAAATCGAACCCATATTCATCGCGCTTATAGTCATGGGTTGCCCCACTTCGTGACGATAACCTTTTGTATGTCTAGAGGTATATACTATATAATCATTTTGTAATGTGTCGTCAAAATTTCATAATATGCGGGTATGAACTTGACTTTGTAATTAGTGAGAAATATTTAAAATAGTCGCATACAAACGTATATATTTATTTCGATCGATGCCTACTTCCGGTACCTACTATATGTTTAGTATATTGTTATAAGAACATAGTATATATTATGCTACATATAATTGCAAGTTAGGCCGTTCTGGACCTTTTGCTCCTCCAGCGACATTTATTGCTGGGTGTCCAGATTTAACCATATTTGTCTAACTATTTATGAACAAGAAACATTTTTGAAATACATGTAAAATATTGATGTCATCATAGCGCAGTGTTACAGCGTTTGACTGTTAACTAATTAGTTGTGCGTTCGATCTTCAATTAACTCACAAGTATGAAGTATTATGGGGCAAATAATTACCCCACTCTGATGGGACAAAGTGCTACGTTGAATTCCACCACTCACTACACTGTATCTCGAATTTGAGATAAAAGCTGATAAAGGAGAGAGTTAACACTGTAGTTTCTCTGCTAATTGTTGGATACAGCCTTAAACCAAATAGAAGATTAAAAAATATATATTTGAATCTTATAATTGAATTAAACTTACTCAATATGTGACGTAGCTCATTGTATCACCATCATGGTGATGGCATGCCTCCATAATGTATAATAATTAATTATATAAAGACTTAAAAAATGTTATGCCAAATTTACATTTCTGAGTGGAAATTAGTATATCATTAGTATATATTTATTAAGGTAAACTGAAAACTGTATTGCTTTCTGATTTTTTATTAACCATAAATACAGATGAACTTAATGTAACTTAACTTATGTTGATTAGACTTAACGTGACTTCTTGTCATTACTCTCGAAGTAACATTTTAATAAGCGATTAACGAATGTAGATGATTATGTACTAGGAAAGGTATCGATGGGTTTTAGATAATGTCTTTAAAATTAATTATATTTTTTTTAAGAAAAATGTATTTATAGGACATTTTTATATGATTTATATTACGCGATTGATGGATATTTTATAACTTGTGATTAACTTTGTTTACCCTTTTAAATTTATCATCCTTTATGCAGTATATATTTGTTAATTAAAAATAAAAAAATATATATATATTTAATTTTTAAAAAAGCCTTAATTACACCAAGGTATGACAATATAAATCCAATCCAAGCTATATACAGATACCTTAGAAGTATCCGAACGGTGAGTGGGAGATCTCAAGATCGTGCGTGACGTCCCCTTCCCGCGCTGCCGCAGTCCGCCGTGCGCCGCCATTGCAAACACACGTTTGAATATACTAAAAGAAATCACATAAAATAAACTGTGTACCGTGATAAAAACGTGCTACAGTGAACTAATATTGTGTTTTGTGTTTATGATCTCTTTTACGCGTCTACTACAATATTCACGTGAGTAAATTTAAAGTTTTATGTAGTTAACTGTACTATCCTCCATGGATTGTTAAGCTATGCCGCTTCTAATGCTTATTCGCGGAAAAAACCTGTCGTCTCAAATCATTGGACACGGACGGTTTTTTTTAAAACCTTACAATCTAGGTCGCTACTTGTAATTTTGCATGTTTTAAATAATTTGATAAAGTATAGAAAATGGACAGTTACAACTTGTAGTAAAAGTAACGGTAGCCAATGGAACGTCAGTGAGTGACCTATCACAATAATTCAATTAGTATGTCAGACACGACTACAAACTTTAATAATTTATAACACGTGAGCATATGTACCAGCAAATATAATAATTAATATGAAAATGAACCTTCCAGAAACTGGGAACAACGGTAATATTACCAAATCCAGTAGTACGTCATTTTTCTTTACCTGGCTAATACGTGTTAGATGTTTATTATAGGTTTGTATTGTTGAAAACAGTACAGGTTAAAAGAAATAAGTAAACGGTATATTGTTAGATACGCACTTTGTAGGTACTACAATAACCATTAAATAAATTAAGTAAGTAAAAATAATATGTAGTGTAAATACGAAAACTTTTAAATCAATTGTCAGAATTTTTTTTTATAATGTAATGAAATGTATGTATTTGATTTCCAAAAAATTTTATTAATTACATGTAAAATTATTACATATCTATGTAATAAAATTTGAAACTTCAAGTCAACAATTATTATTTAAAAGATTTTTTTTATATAAATAATAATTACTTAAGTAGCTAACGACCTATGTGCAACCGTTTAGGTCACTCTAGATTCGAACCTAAACAAATCGTGTTATTTCCCGCAAATTCTCACGTACATAGGTATTACAAACGCTTATGAAATCAGGTTTGTACCTACATCATACCAAGACTGTAATGATTGAGCCATCATTTTCTTTAAGATGTAACACATAGATACGTAACGGTACTATTATATTATATTTGTAATTTTTTATGTTACGCATATCCTGCGTACGTTAGCTTAAGCAGAGAGACTCCAATGAACTGAATAAATTTTTCTCTAATTTCTGCCTACATATTACCTTCCTTATGCCTTAAACGGCGAAACTTAACGCTGACCGGGGAAAGGAATATGCTTAAATATACTTAATCAATAACGGTTCCCTAGAATGACATCGTACCCGCGACCATAGCGTGTACAGACAGACACTCAGACTGCGCCATGATGGCCTTATTATGTTTGTATTTTTTTATTATATTCCATAGTAAGTATGAAACACGCGTTTGTTTGTAAATAGCGCGTATTGCAAATAGTTTTGTCATGGCGATGTGATTTCACTCGCTTTTCTTGTTTATTATGTAAATATCTTAATGTTTACCAAATTGTGCATATTCAATGTTGTATAGACTTAAATTGTTCTTGTAAATTTTTATATGATAAAGCATATACGAACTGACGCATAAATAAATTTTGATAAGAATAAAGAACAGAAGTATCTAGGTTATGCACGCCTATCTAGATCTAAAGTTAACAACGATATAAATTAACCTTAAAACACACGTACAATGACAGTTGCTGAGAAAAATTAAATATTATACGTAATTATATATTAATTGAATTATTCATATTATAATAGCTTTTTTAAATATGTACTAGACTTAGTACCTATGTACGTTTTCAAAGAAAATATTGAATATGCAAAGATATTATATACAGAATAACATTTTATCGAAATGCCTACAACCAGTTTCTGTATTTATGTATTTAAATGAATTTCTCTCAACAATTTCTAAGTAAACGCGCATTCCGATACATTAAGTAATGTAATTTAATCGAAACCAACAGTCAAGTGTAGTTTTTAGCGCTTAAGCAATATTGCATTCCGCTGGCGACAGTGTACAGCGTAGGCTTCTTATTTAGTAGTTTTTCTTATATTTTTGTATATCTTTACATATCTACTTAATTAATTTTCTATGGTTTTTCTTTCTCATTATTTAAATGTACTGTGGGATAGCGCCTCAATGTTAACGCGGTGGTTATAGGTTCGATCTATATTCAGGATTGAATGAATGAATGACTATATTCAAATACGGCGAATAAAGCGAAACGGTTCTTTTTTGTAACAAGTTCCCAAATTACCGTAAATATTGATTTAGAATTGATGTGCTTACGAGCTCGTATATGAACCTATTTTTATTTGCACTGGCAACACACTATTTATATCTATTTAAACCCATAATCAGGTACAGGCATTAAGGTAAACATGAAACGTCCCAGCTTTGCATTTTTTTTATTTTATAATCTCTCGTATCAGATAATGTAGGTAAGCAAATTTCTTTAACTTCTCGCGCGTACCAGAGTTCAATAAGTTACATTTTTAGTACATTTCGGGTAGTATTGGCATCGCCACATATTGGTACTTCAAGACCAACTGCGCTACAAAGTCGTAAATACAAATACAAAACCATTTTACCCACATACATAAAATTCTGTAACGATTGCTTTATAATTACATTCTAAGTACACATTCAAGGTTTAAAACTTGCCGCATGATTAATAGACCGAGCCAATGTGGGATGCAAAGCGTCCTTCTTTTACTAAAGTCTACAGGCAATTTAGGCAATAACCGCCACATAACCTTTAACACCTACGACTTTATGTTATTACCAAGAAACGCCAATATGTAAATAAACCTGAGTAATATAATGTAATTAAGTACCTATATTTTATCAATATTTGTAGAGAAATATGAACGATTAAAAGGCAAGTACGTTTATCTCATACAAAGCCCTTTGTATAAAGGGTCAAGGGAAATTATTTTTTTTTCTTGTAAGTAAATAATCATTCAGTAAATTTAAATCTATAATCATTGTTATCAGTCTTTTGATCAGTCAGTCAGCCAAATGTAAACTTATAACTTTTTTTTTATTATTTCGTTCTTTTTGATTTTATTTTATGTTTATTTTAAGGCTTTTGATTGTTGGTATTTATTGTTTATGCATATCCTGTTACTGCTACACATACCACTAAGTTAGGTAAACCAGTTAATTCCATTATTTGTAATTAGTCTAGAATTACAAAGCTTACGTATAAGAGACAAAAAAATATCTTGAACGCAACTACCGAATAATTCGTTTTGAATATTAGATAAATTATAAGAGTTCAAGCAATTTAAAATAAAAAATATTAATATTTACTTAATATAAGTAAAATTAGATATAATATTTTATATATACATATGTAAGTATTGTAAACTTTGTTATGGATTTGATGTTTCACGCATTGACCCTAGCGGGATAGTTATTTATATTAGTCCGGCCGTATTAAATAAAGTGTTCGAACACCTAAAAAATTACAAAGCTGAGTCAATGTATATAATATAGCTTTTAATAAATATATAACCTTATTGCTTATTATTCAGTATAATATATCTGAACATGTAATTTGCTGTTGGGTTTTCTTACTCAAAACATTTGTATGTGCATATATTTAAACACGCAGAGCTGCGTTTTATGCAGCGTTGTGCTGTGTTGTAAATAAAGAAAATTTATAACTCACAATTAATATCCAAACGTCGTACGACCATTGTTTGCAAATACCCAAACCGATGCTTGGTATCAGTGAACATTTTTGTAAGGCGGTCGGTCCCTGCTATGGAATGCAAATTTTTATCAATCTTTAAAGAATACTTTAAGATAATGCTGGTGTAACATTAGTTATTATATAAACTACAAGATAACAATCGAAATACAATATCTTGTATTTCGATTTTTTACACCTTTTCCTTAATCCTATAGTTAAAATAATAGAACCTACGATCCACTACGTTTTTATATTAGTCTTTAACGTAATAACGTTCACGTTAAATGAAACTAACCCTTTAATAAGTTCTTTGGTTTCGCAATATTATACATATTAATAAAACAGTTTAACCGGCTTAATCCCGTATATTAACTTTTTTTTTGGAAAAAAGTTTTATTTAATAACTAACTCTTCCTTTGCATGTCTCTTTCTCTATATTTTTTCTTGTTCTGAGACAAAAATGTCCATAGTAGACCTCGTGCTGGTCAAATAAATTAAAATATAAAATTTCGTTAGGTGTTCCCCAAGGCTATCAGTTGGGGTCATAACATTACAAACAAACCTATTATATCTACTATCGTCTATTTGTACAAATCATGAGAAATTCAAATAAAATCATCATTTACCTTTATCTATGGGAACTGGGTTAACGCATTATCATGTTGTAATTATGAGTCGATTGTTGTATAATTTGTTTTCTATCGCCCTTTAATGAGTGTTCGTAATTACCTTATTAGGCAATTTATGTAGGTACATGACAAGTATATAAAATATGTTGATTAACGACTTGCAAGTGCTTAGAACTTTATCATTTTTATATATAAGAATTTTTGATTAAAAAATGTCTTACGTCACGTAAGTCAGTCATATTTCTTATTATATATATTTTTTGTGTTTCTATAAAGAATTATAATGATTAACAATTGTTTTGTTTTGTTTTATTTTATTCTTTCTTTGAAAAACTACTTGTTTCTTATGTCCCAACGTTGTCATCGTTATAATTTCTTGCATCAATGCTTGTATGATTGTATTAATTAAATATAAAAATATTTGATTTAGAAAAACTTGAAATTAAAGTGTCTAATGGCTGCTAGATTTAATATTGAATGCATCAAATGAAAGTTTTATACATCTTTATACCAAAACTTTAATCATAAGGTCATAGTGAGCGTCTTTCAGGAATTAAATATTTTCGTTTTAACTCTATGGAGACGAAGGTGCGGCGTTTAGTTACGCCAGTCAATACGCAATATTTCGAAACAGGACGGAATACCAGGTCCTGCTATATGCGGGATATAATGGAAAAAAGTCTTGAAAACATACATACATAGCTTCACACTTTATCCCTAACGGGGTAGTCCAAGTGCATACCTCTTTCACCTCGTCCACTTTCATTAACCTCTTCATACATGCTCTCTGGGGCGTAAAGGTTTGTAGTGGAGGTCGAAGCTACAAATCTTTAAAAAACTATGAAAGATCTAGATCTTTATAAAAGAATAATACTATTTCCACTATAAACATTATTTTGAACAATAATGTGAGCAAAAAATCAACACAAAACCCGCGTAATCAATACTTCCTTTTATCTATTAAACTTTTTGCATAATGCCAATCTATTCTAATTTTTCCTTGACACAGCGTTAAAATGGGTCTTTCGCAAGAAATTTTACAATAGTGTTTCGTTTCGGAATTTAATGGCTTATCTAAAACAATTATGGCATATAGATTAGACTTATATTGGTTTCGCGTAAAAAAACTTAGACCTTAACAACTTAACGCGTAAACGTACTACTTTAATAACTTTTTAAATTATATTTTCCATTGTTACTACTAGTACAATTATAATTTTAAGCATGAGAGCGATTTAGTAAGCCGCTTTCAGTATTTGAACCAGTGATACTGGGCTCTCAGCTAAATCCAATTTGAACGACCTTCATACATCATGTTATACAATCGGACACGATCAAACTGCGCCATAATGCCGTCACATTATTTCTATTCAACAATTTTCTAACTACTGAGAATAACACGATCAAGGTAATTATGATTGTCGCTAAGGTTATAACTCGGAGAGCGGAGATTAAAGTAGGGTCCGCAAAAACATGCCAGCAGGTCGTTAAGCACACATCCTGGCGACGCTTTTTGTTACCACAATTGATTAATACGCGTCTCCTTTTTAACTTTAAATTGAAATTGTTACAAATTATATTACAATTGATATGACATGTTACTTTTCTCGTATTTTAAAACAAAAATTCTAAATAGAGCGTTGTAAAAGTAACGTACATTAAAAATATTAAAATAACTAAAATTACAAGAACATTCGAGATTCACAAGAGGAAAAAAAGAGCTGCTAAACTTAGTAATTACTCAAATTGTTTAATTGCTGAGAATCATCGTATTCATTTCTATTGTAATAACTACTTAAGCTTAGTACTTTCAGACAATAGGCCCCTACAAGGGCGCAGAGCATTCAAGTATTATAAAATACAATGTAATGTAATTTTTTTTTATATCGCTCTTTTTTATGCTGTCTGTACTTTTATGACCTTGCACGGCGAACTCTTAAAGTCATTTCAAATCGCTTGCACGTTATCTGTATGTCTGTTTTAATTAGCTGAATTAATTATGTTGAATTTAATTGAAATATCAAAGCTAAATATCCTGGTCGACGTATCTTTGCTATATTATTAGTATTTGTAAGAGCCAGCATTTAATTGTTATTATGTAAGAACTTATAATTATTATAACATTGTTGTTATTTTACTGAGAAAACGTAATTCTCTCTGAATATCTTGCCATAATTGTCTCAAAAAGCAAAATTCAAAAATGATACTTACCTATTTGTTGGTTGGCCTTGAATGGTTTTAAAACTTAAATTTTGAAAGAATGCTTAATAAATCTCTTTATTAAGTTATCAGTAAGTTGGAAGATAGCTATTTGGGGTATCAAAAGTCGACATCTTAATTCCACGTTTATATCGTATGATAAATACGTTGCAATCAGTTTCGTCGTAAACATGTCGACTGTTGCGTTTTGCGTGTAACCAAATTGGGTCAGACTCCGAACAATGTTCCGACGAATGAACCTACGTGTCAACATTAACTGGTTTATTTGTTATTATGTTGTCTTTTATTAAAATCTTTATTTATTCTTTAAGTTTTCAATGAAAAATTGCCATTTAATTGTATGTAAAACCCGGCATTTGGTGGTGAAAGTTAGTGGCAACATTATGGGGAAGCAATGGTTATTTCCTTTTAATATGTAAATCTGAACCTATGAGGTAAGATATGATCTTTTGCATACTCGTATGTCATTTTTAAATGTCATATAATTTTCCGTACAATTCTATGGGGCAGGCGTTTGTATGTTGAAGTAGTTTTGTGATGATTCAAATTATAATTGACATGGCATTATAGTCAAAACGCATGCTATGCGTAGTGTGAATGCAATGTGCGGCAAACACGTATTTTTGATAATTTCAGCCGAAAGTGTTCTAGCCAACAGCCATAGGTCAATCACATCTGCACAAACTGAAATATTGTTACCATTGCAGATTGTATTGTTAATTCGCTTATAAAAGTAAATCGATGCTAACATACTGTTAAATCTAAACTAGTTCATAATATTCACTTTACTATAACCAGTCTCAAAGATAGTACAACTGTAATCTAGCAGTTTCAAAGGGTTTTGACAAATAGTTGCTAACAGAAAGCTGATTTATATTATTGGTACGCTTTGAAGTATTAATAAGAATGTATGAATCGATTGAAGCATGAGACCGTCGTGGCGCAGTAGGTTAACGTATGTGATAGGTTTTGGTTGCGGGATTTGGCGGGATGAATTGAATTGGTTTCATTGCCCCGTCGCAGCAAAATAAATAGCAGTATAAATTATCAACAAAAACACTAATGTTAGAGACATTTGTACAGAAACGGAAGAACGAAGTGTCTTGACAGGCTATGCTCTGTCTACCCTGCTACATACAGAATGAGTTGAGAAGTATAGTAGTCATGTTAAACGTCAGGTACTCGATTTAAAGTATTTTAATTTGTTAAAAATATTTGTATAGCATTTGAGCTAATCATTATCAAAGAATTTTTCTTTTTCTCTTAATAATTAATCTATGAGAAAAATCAACTGCGTCGAAAGTGTTTTTATATATTTTTTTTTAATTTATTCTTCAACAGGTTGAAGAATTCTTGCCATATATGTCTGTCTGTATGTGTATATATGTTTATTACAGATAATATAAAATTATTTTCTTTTTCCATAGTAACAGGCAACTGATTGTGAGCCAGTTACGGACCTAATCAAATAATCGTGATTAGAAACTAATGTAGCCATGTACTTGTCTACCTTATCCTAAGGTAGGTTCTGTCAGTCATTTAGTATTTTCATTTTCATGAGTAAGAGCAAAGAAAGCTGGATGAAAGTCACTGACATCTCACTTTCCACGTCTTTTTTATAAATATTGTTTTGTGGTACTAGACTGAAGAAACAAATATTTCAAATGCTTATTAAAAATAGTTCCCCGAATTATGCCGAACCCAGGACCGCGAATAAAGTCCTACATTTATTTTATAACTGCGCCACGATGCCGTTGAATATAATAATACTCCACAATATCCAGTAGTTCTTGTAAATCACTTATGAATTCAGGCCAATAATAATTTTCTCTGATAGCTGATGCATTCCGTCGTCGAAAGAAATCGTGATCTATAGTTTTGTTGTCAAGGTCCAATTTGCATTGCGCTGTGTCCAATGAAGAATTAATAGAAACTATGTATCAAGAAATTGGTTTTCGGTTCAAGATGAGTTCCACATATGGTATGGTATGATATTCCACGATGTATGTTTATTTTGACTTCGCTATCGAGTTGTAAACGAAATTTCCTATGAATCTAAATCAATGGTTATTACTGATGTGGATTTAGATCTATTAAAGTTAACTTACATATATAGTAACCTACTCGGTCTGATCGATTTATAATGGCAAGCTTAAATAGAATATAATGCACGTGTTTTTGCATTTTCTTATTTTAAGGCATCGAGTAGAGGCATTTTTTTGCCAATTCTCTTTTCAAGGTGCTACAATACTCGATTTCTAGATATTAAAACATCTACATGAGCTATTTATATAAGTATATAGTAATATTCATTTATAGTTTTGGTTATGCCCACGTGGTCTTATGGAAATAATTATTTAATTAATTAATTAATATTAGGATTTTGTATGATATCTGTCACGTTCCAAGTGCTTGAGGTATCTGCGACGGCAGTACACTGGGTGACATGGAAGCGATTAACGTGATTTAATATAAAATATTTTATATATATATATATATATATATATATATATATATATATATATATATATATATATATATATATATATATATATATATATATTACAGAGTATATACTTATTATGTTAATTTTTCATTTTGTCTTTAGTAACTGTTCGTGAAATATGCGAACAATTTTAAAAGCCGCGTGTTTTGTGAGCAAATTTCAAAACGTCTACTTTAAATGTGTAATAAGCTGTTTTGTTTTGCATAAGTATGAAATATAATTTTAAAATGTACACCTCAAATGTTAAATACGTATATAATTAAAATGAAATTAAAGCTATTTTAAAATAAAATACGAATATTATTCGCATTCCGCATCTATTGCGCATACGTTTTGCATAATTACCCAAGCGGCTTATTATGGAATTCGTAGAAATTATCGATAAAATAAAACACTGATAGATACGACCAGCGAAGTACGAATAAAGGAAATTAAGAACCCGTTGTTAAATATTTTGTACGGTTCTAAAAGTAAGCCAAAGTTGGGTCAAAGTGTAAGATTAATTTAAAGATAAGATTTTTACTGCCTCATCTCAAGGTGACGCCCACGACGATTATCTCATACCGCATAAATATTCGCGTTTTTCCAAATTTACAGATATACGAGTTTTTTATTCAACATCTTTGTACTTTTTTCGTATGAAATTCAAATGGCCCAGATTTCTCCAAATTCGCCTTGGATAGCGGAACTCAACGCCTGTCTTAGTAAAGTAGTTAAATCAAAATACTTTTTCCCCCAACAGGGGATCAAACTCACAACTATCGCGTTAAACATTAGACAATTGCCACAATTTTTATAATAATTTTAACGTTTGTGGCCCAGTGTGTGAATTACACTCTAAAACATTATAAAATAAGTGAACGTAAGCTATTGTACAATACTAATACCATTAGTTCTAAGATTTTTTTATTTCAACTAATTCGATGCATCATTGAATCACGTATTACGTAAATCCACTCTCATTGTTACTGCTAACTCGTCACTTTGTATGTGGGAATATTGTAACAATAGTACCTTAATATTTTATACACCTGTTTGGTGTATACCTCTGTGTTGTGAGAATGCGCTATAATCTGTTATTATATGTACAATGTGTAATGGAATGCATTTTTACTAGACGCAATAGTGCAGTGCAGGTAAACGTCGCCTATTCTCGTGCTTTTTGTCAGCTATATAAAGTAGTAAAATATATAATAACATTTCTTTTTTATATGAAACTGAATTTAATTGATAATATAATATAATATGGACTTCCGTATTAGTACTACTGATGTTAAAAGAAAATTTTGATCGTTATTTGGATTTCCTCCAAATCTATAAAATTGTACATTGCTCGACAAACCTGACTATTTCCTGATCATTCAACCAACCCTTCTAATAATGCTCTATCGAATTCTGGTTAGTTTATAATCTAGAAATATCTTAGACCGTTTCGTTTGTTGCTCCAGTGGTGGAATTTGCCCATAAACTTCCAAAATTAGTCTTATATTTCCAAAGCATATGTTTGTTTGTTATGCCAATTGTTCAAAGATCACAGAACTGCGATCTGCTGATCACAGAAGTGCCAGAATAACCTCCGAATAGTTTTCTTGGCAACTAAGATGAGCTACTCGTATTTTCTTTAATGAATTGAATTATCCGACTCCGAATGTAAATTAACATCAACACGCCTTTCGGCTCTGTCCATATCTGGTTAAAATCAGTTGGTATAAGAATGCAGTGTTACGGAATATATGTAGAGAACAATTGTGATTAATTAAATCTCGGTTTATGGTTTCCCTATAGCTTTCCATATTGATTTCGACTTTACTACCTGAGTTATGGTGCCCCAAAATAATTTTATAGTTTGTACTACGTTATGGACGCTGAAATGTTTAGATTTCATGTGTCATTCGAACAAGCTATTGCCGTCGGTGTTATATATAATTTAACATTTTATATAGATTTTTATTCTATAAAATAATCCGAGAAAGTCCTATTCTAAACACTTATGTTATAATTAAACATGAATCTGTCCACATAGCACCTGCATAGAAGCCAGTTAATGCTCTTCGCGTTGGCGTCATACAAAGTCTTTAGCAGCATTGTATTATTTTAACTACTTGTATGTTATTTTACTTTAAATTATAAACATATTGATATGTATGTAGGTACGCTCTTATATTACATATCAAACGTTTATATAGTGTCAGATTTAGCAAGACCTGAATGGGCAATGTAAAATGATATCACATTCAGCACTTTGTAAGCAACAATAACCAACTAGGACAAGCAAAATATGTTCAGGTGAATATTATAAAGTAATTTTTTTTTCGTCCTCAAGCATCTCGATAGGTGTATATTTTTATATAGACAATTGTTGGTAATTAGCGAATATTAAGACGAATGAAATATTTTTGTAAAAATAATTACTAATATAAACATTTTTTAGGATTTTTCGTTACACATTTTTATCAACACACCGATGGCGACGAAGTTACTTTGTTTACGTATTTAATTTTACGTGAGAATGACACACGCCGGAAGGGGTGGGTGCGTGTTTGTTCCGTGGCCGTCCAAGCCAAGCGACTTGGAGGCTCAATAAATTATCTATAATTAGTTCGAACTGATAATGTAACCGGTTGAAGACGGTCTGAGTTGTAGCGTGTATTGGACTGTTTTAGACTTTTTTGTGGGTCTAGAGAAAAATGGAAGATTATGTTTCCATTTTCCGTTTCAATATGAATAAGAATTTAAAGAAATATTTTTTTTTTATTAAATCATTTGATGATTATTTTTTTATAAATCATAATAGATCATAACAGGTAGTAATGTTCTTAAAACACGACACATCGATGAAACTAGTGCCGCCCAATTTAGTGCAATTAAAAAATCGAACCTACACTTCCTTGTACACACGGCACTGCGCCTAAAAGATTTTGATTTTATTACCACTACATACAAATGTGGGTTAACATTACGTTGTTCTCAATAAAGTTGGTTAAATATATTACTTCTAAAGGAATTCCTTTGATGATCACAATTTACGTGACAATAAGGAGAAATCCATATAGGATTTTTAAGTTTATGTGCGCATAAAATTAATTAGTCGCGTGTTGAATTACGAAGTGTTTAAGAAAGTTAACTGTTATTCAGATTTTTTTTTATGTTGTAGCCGCAATAACGGCTTGTGTTGTGTTTTGTGGTTTTTGTCAGTAAATGGAGGTGTATGCAATTATTTTGTGGCTCTTTCAGGCGTTTCAGTATATTATATGCTCATTGGTGTAAGTTGCACTTTTCTTAATATACTTAAATATGTCGTAGTTTTAACTAAATCTATAAATTGATTGGAACTATGTTTCCTTAATATATGCTGAATTAGTTTAGTTTTCGAACGGAAACGAAGTAATTATTAACCGTGACGCATGATTGCGATATCGCTTTTTACGAATTAAATAACCAAATAGTGATTATCTATTCAAATTCAGTTGTAGTTAAAGTTAAACATTTAATAATATAAGAAGTAAATTATATTTTTAGTAAATTTAGCATTTCCATGAAAAGTGGTTTCAGCTTTTACTTACATTTTATTTAAAAAAATTAAACACACTAAACTTAAACATTTTAATGGATTAAAAAATTCTAACAACATAGCTCAATAATGTTGAACGTAAAACAGTCATGTTTACCATTTCACAGGCAGATGTCTAAAATTAGGCGGAACACGAGTTACGAACTTCCTTACTGTTTATAGATTTTATTACGGCACGTGGGGTGGGTGACACGTGTTGTGTGTATGTATGTATGTATGTATGGACATGCCATGTGGTAAAAAGGGAAAAGGGGAAGATAGTAAATATTTGTATTATGGTAGTTCAAATTTTTTTTTTACACATGTAACGTATGAAAAGCTTAAAAGCAATAAGTCAGAAATTAAAGCCAGTTATAATTGTAACATATGTGTACAATCTATACAATTAATTGAAATAAATGTGAAAAGATCTTGTATAGTACTTTCTCTAATATCTTGAAGGTTTTTGTATAACATTCTTTATTTTATTAATATGTTATTATTATTGTGATAATACGTGACTATCGTTTACGCGATTATTGAAGTGCAACGCATACTGTTATAGTCTATACTAATATTATAAGTAGGAAAGTTTTGTATAGTATAATTAATGACATTGCACCAAGTTTTGAGCTACGGAACCCAATTTAAACTGTAATTCTGGGTTCAAATCCCTCTCGTGCAATTTTTTTTATAAATTTTTGTGTGTACACACACAGTGATCTAGCTTTGAGTTCCTATTTCTAGACTTCGGCAATTTGGCAATTTTCATACAATAACGTTTCCCTATTAAAGTTCTAATATATTTCTCGGTATACCATATATATAATGATTCTAATAGTTTTATTTATGTAAATAGCATTGGCAAAAACTTAGCTTGCACAAAATTGCCTTATCTTATAAGTAGTATAAATCTACTTCCGTCTATGTCCACAACCGGAAGCTGTAACTATTAGGGGGCTGAGTGAGAAACCCCATAAGTTCTTCTCAAAAGGATAAGCTATAGGTACGTATTGAATTACCCGCATCTTCCCTGATTATATGAACATAATTTGGCTTTGTATAGGTATATCCAGCTTATAGAATAATTGATATTGGTACAATATCTTAATCTGTTCTTATTGGCTAAAAAGTATTTAAATAATTATTTCGTTGATTCTTAGTGTAAAAACTGTATTTGTAATATTATAATTCACATACACAAATATCTTTTTGTGTATTCAATTTCAACACAAAACTTGTAATCACTAGCTAGTGTAACAGGAAGTGTATACTGAATATAATCTACAATCTAAACAAGCAAGCAAATGCTATGTTTTTAGCTATGAATATTTCAATCGGATTAATATTATAACAGGTAGGTTTAATAGCACGTTATTTATTTTAATATTATTAAACTAATGTATCCACTCTACTTTTTATTGTGAATATGTACCTATATAATTATAATCAACCTTGGCTTAGCATTTCTAAAACGTATAACTTGTAATTTGTTTAAAAGGTTCTTCAAGCCAGGTAATTATAAATTGATTATTGAATGTAATGTATAATATATAGGTAGGTACATAGTAACTGACATATTATATATACAAGTGATACATTTTTGCATTTTTAAGGTTCCTTAGTCGAATGGAAAAAACGGAACTCTTATAGATTCGTCATGTCTGGCTGTCTGTCCGTCCGTATGTCACCGCCATTTTTTTCAAGTGCTATTCATATAAAGAAATGAACTTAAACTCGAGCTCCCAGGAAACCGTAAACACTAGGCGGTTTTAAGAGGCTTGGATGAGATTCCTGTCACTTTTTCACTGTCAGCTGAAATTTTTGTACGCATTTAAATATTTATATAGAATTGTAATAATACATATCTATATTCTATTTATAAATCGCGCAATATGTTTTGATGTCTGTTGCGCAGTTGTGAATGCATCTACTGTAATTGATATGGACTCGCATTTCAGTTATCTTTTTGTGATGTTATATAGAAAAAATGTAATATGCTTTCTCTGGCAAGACTAAGTGGAACGTCGAGTTCCAGCACTCTACCTCCAGCACTAAACCAAAAGCTAAAAAATCTTTTCAAAGAATTCTCTTAAATAATACCATACCTGCTCTACCTTGAGATACCTGCCGCTGCTTAACTATAATAATACATATAGTTAATTGTCGTGTTTACAGCACTCACTCATTATATATAAAAGGTATAAGACAATAATTGTTGTGGTAATGTGTAAGCGAAACATCTATTTTTCTGCGAAACCGAATTATACGAATATTTAAATTGTTACATTGTGAATGGTAGGCTTAAAACATTCTTATGGAGTTTTAACTATTGATATATTATTTGTGACCCTAGCTTGTCTTTGTAACATATTTTTGATAACATTTTTTTTAATTTTTCTAAACGCTATTAACTATATGTTGTTTATATTTTAACCTTTACCTCTATAGAAGTTGAAGCCTCGGAATTACAGTTGCCAATCCTTATATTTTTTGTACATGATACTCTAAGATTAAATAATTGTACAACAACCAATATCTTAACACGCAAAAAGTAAAATTTATATGTAACCAATGCGAATATTTTTAATTTATTTTTTTTATTTTCTTTAAAATCAATAATACTATTTATTTGTATATTGAATGTTTTTAAATATGAAATTAAAATAATGTTTAATCTGATATTTCTGTCGTACATACAAGATTGTAGCTGTATACCGAGCGCTATTAACATTCAGAATAATTATGTATGTACCGGCATCGCTTTATCACAATCCAGTGAGAGGTGTGGTAATGGCAAGGTCAATGAGTTGCTCGAATAATACCCACAGTATTGTGAACGATGATTGCTATGCTGCGGATAATTAATATATATGTATTATATCCTTTTGTTGGTATGTAATTGGAAATTTGTTTAATTTAATTGAGTTGTATGGATTTGTATGATATATTCGTTTCATCATCGATATCATCATTATAAAATTTGCTTTAGACATTGTATTTAATGTTGATTTGTTGGATTATTTATTAATATTTTTTTTTACATTTACATATATGTAGGTATTTTTAAAATATTTGTATACGAAAATTTGAACGTGACACAGTTACAGCGTCTGATGGAAACTGTCAGTGATGGACGGCGTTAAACTCTCCAATATATATTAAATTCGATGAAAAGCAAAACAACGTGTTTAAATCTAAATAAAAAGATAAGAAACATTTAAAAATATATATATATATATATATATATATATATATATATATATATATATATATATATATATATATATATATATATATATATATATATATATATATATATATATATTAATACAGATTTGTATCGCTTTTAGTGTGCAACAAGCACGTATCTCGATTGGGGGAGACAAAAATACATTCAATTGTCTTCCGTATTTCACACGACGACGGTGAATCATAAAGAATAAATTCCAAAATGGAACTTCAGAATTGTATGCATATTATTGTTTTTAAACTTAACTCTAAGCAACGAATCCTTCTTATTATTATTTTTTTATATTGACTTTAAGCTAAAAAACATTGTATGTGAAAAAACGTTTTCAAAGTTTATTATTAGCTATAAATATCTCATATATTTTATGCTCGATAAAGGACCCGATTCGAAATTACGTAACTATTAAAGTATTTAACCTGTCGTTCTTGATACAAAGTCATTATATGTGTTTGATTTAAAAACGATTGTGAACGTTATATAATTTAAGTCATTAACAGCCGCACTGAGAGAGGTCAGTTTGCGTTTAAATTATATTAAATCGTCACGAATTCATATTGTAAGAGAGAATCACTTTGTCCTGTGTTTAATAAATCTATTATTTTAAATCACTACGGAGGTAATGTGAAGAAAAATGTATACAAATGTAAACTTTCTTTTATTTCACATGATTGTACACGAGTGAAACAACACAGGTTAAAAGTTAATCACG
The DNA here is from genome assembly GCA_037127375.1 of Dione juno. Classification (NCBI taxonomy): domain Eukaryota; kingdom Metazoa; phylum Arthropoda; class Insecta; order Lepidoptera; family Nymphalidae; genus Dione; species Dione juno. The sequence continues at coordinate 723,615 of JAXRJS010000070.1, read as the reverse complement.
CAAAGGGAAACGACTGCTTCGTATGTATGCGTTGACGGACCAAGATATATATATAATATATATACATATACATATATATATATATATATATATATATATATATATATATATATATATATATATATATATATATATATATATATGTATATATATTGACTAGACTACAAAATTTAGGTATTTAAATATTTATTTCAACTTAGTGTTAACAGACTCTGGTTACCCCATCAGGGATTAAACTAGAAGCTAATGAAGAAACACTTGGTGATAGACTCCACACATAATTTTAAAAATCTTTAATATTAATTTATATACATAATTAATTTTGACCAAGCAAATCATGCTCCTACTTGTCGCGATATAGAAAAAAAACATACGTAAAACGTGCTTAGCCAGTTTTTGCTTGAGATCTATAATGCCTCATTTTAATTTTCGTATTTTGCAATAACAGTCAACACCAACAAAAGGAACAGGGGCGAATTTTAAGAAACTTGCTTCCAGCTCACGGCTTTGCCTGCGTCGTTTTCGATATCTCCATGAGATATTTTCCCCTAGTAGAAAATATTCTACTACCTCCATAAATGGTAAAAATATGGTAGCATATGGTGTGTCAGTCACCTTAGATTTTTATAAATATTAATTCATTACGTAAGTTTTATTTCTGCAAAATTTACATAAAAAATTGATAAAACCTTTTTTGCTTTTACATATTATATATCCTGATTTATACGAACTAATGAGTCTACTTTCCTTTTTCCTGTAGGGAATTGATTAAGTGCTGTATTATATGATCCTTATAAACGCCAAGCCAACCCCCAAGAGAACTTCACGGTTCAAACAAGAGCGGACGGAAAATATTTAATATCAAAGTGAATTCTCACGTCGCAACCCACATTGAAAACTATAGTCGCACTTATACCCAAGATACGCATATGGTAAGCTTCATGCGTCGTTCTAAAAAGCTCTACATTTGCAAATGAAAATCCTTGTTTTTCCACACTGAAGGCTCTACACTAAAGGGTTATTCACAACTCATTCCGCCGTCTCTAGAGTCTCTCACAAAGGATCCCAGCCGTTCCTTGGCGCCGACGAAAATTGTAACAAAGCCCAGACAAAAC